>PUFA01000395.1:0-729878 GCA_003508835.1 Eonycteris spelaea
TATTTGAGTCACCACAAAATCATGGCCTCTGACCTCAGTGGGGCTCACCCTTGGATCCAGCCACCCTTTGTCTCTATACTCTGGAACCTTACCCTTCCCCCCCCACACACACTCACATATTCTCACTCACATACTCTCTTGTTCACACACTAGCTCACACACACTCACACCCTCACACCACCAAGAGAGATGATGAAGCAGCAGTTCTCCTGTCACTTCCCCATAAGCTCTGCAACCCTCTTTCCTGGCTGCCTCAATCCTGACTTCAACAAACATTTTCTTCCCCACTCCTGTCTCTAATACATATATAACTTTATTTAAATTGCTTCTCTCTTTAAAATAAAAGGGGAGATAAAAAGTCTTCCTCTGTCCCATGTTCCCCTCAAGCTCTTCCTGTTACAGCCAACTTCTTAGCAGAACCTGTACCATCTCTTCCCATCTGTGCCCTGAGTGCTATTGACTCTCCAACACCTTGTGGAGGTCCAGCTTTGGGTGGTCACCAGTGAGAAGGCTATTTAGCATGATAATCCAGCATTCCCAAACTCAGCTAATCTCAGCACCATTTTCTATGTAGCACCCTCATGCCCCAAGGAACCCATCTGGGGAACCAAGAACCATACCCACTGTCTCTTTGGATCCACACTAGTCTCCTGGTGAAGCGGCATGCTGGCAAACCTGAAAGACACCTTTCCGTCTGTTGTCCCCACCACACCTCATTCAGCATTCTTTTTCTTCATGCTGTCCATGACCCCTGACCTTACTTCATGGGGCCCCTGGTTCTCCTTCCCTCACTTCAGCTGCTCTCAGCTGCAGCCCATCTTACTGTGTATACTCCCAGGGCCTCTGGAACTTCAATGACCACCCCCGCCCCACTGGGAATGACTCCTTTCAATTTTGGCAACTCCAGCCTGCGTTCCCCTGCACCTTCAGTTTCTCCCTCTCAAGGACACCTCCTGTCTCCCAAACCCCGCTGTTCCAACAAAGAGCTGGCCAGTATCCCTGGAGGAATGGATACCATGTACCTGCCCCCAAGCACCCAAACTGTGACAATGGGCAGAGCCCTTGCCTCACTCCAACACCTGTTGGGTCTCTGAGTCCCTAATCTTGCCTCCTGATTAGCCCCTGCCTATCCTTGAGCACAGCCTCAGGATTTTTCAGAATTACACATGGCCACCTGCCTCTCTAGGAAACAGCAAGCAGCTGGTGACTCAGAGCTCACGAGGGGAGGTGTAGGCAGCACAGGGAGGTGAGGCAAAGGTACGCATCTAAGGGGCCTCATCCTTTCTCTTGTTCCCTGGCCCTAGCTGAAGACAGGTCTGAGTGAAGCCTGCGATCAGCACAGAGGGCCTCTTTTCTCCTGGAGAGAATAAACACAGTCCCACGGCTACAAGCTCCACTGCCCTCTGACATGAGAATGTCTCTGGCCATCCTGAAGGATACTGGCCTTTCAACCCTGTGATAAGCCCACCTGCCACTGTTTCCAGCAGCTGAAGGAACACTTCCAGCAGTCACCACTTACGTAATGACAGGGCATGGGAGCGGGGTGTGTAGACAGGAGCTGCCCCATGAACTTCCCAAGGGGTGATTGCAGGCTGGGGGAAGACGAGTCCACAGATGATGACCATTGAGGTGGCTGCAAGGGCTCACCTCCAGACTCTCATTGGCCAAGGCTATCTATTACTTACCATGCCCTTAGCCACATTTCTGACACCTACTAGGAGCCAGGCAGAGTGCAGGTAACACTGTGGGGGAAGCAGGTAAAGGAGCATGGGCTGGGCCTCCTGAGGCTGAGTGGGAAGCATGATATTGTCACAGGAAGAGGAAAATAAAAGATGCTCCAGGAAAGGCAAGATAAAGTGAGGTGCTCCAGGCCTTCAGAGCCCACAGGCCACAGCCCCAGGCCTTACAAGTGCATCTGTGCAGGCCTGCCCTGTCCTGCCATGGATGGTCTCTTCCTTAGCACCTTCTGTAAGATGGAAATAAAATTTGAAGATGCAGTCTGTCAGCTCAACCAAGCACCCTCTCCAGGGCCTCCTGGAAGCTCTCCCAAACCCTGCTGTTCCATGGACCTGCTGAGCTTCTCCTGCCTTCCCACCCAAATGCCTTCTCCAAGAGGCAGGCGGTGCCCATTGTTCTTTGGCTTCAGTAACCTGTGCAGTTGTTATCTACTCTCACTGCACCGCCCCCCCCCCACCATTGCCAGGGCTCTGCTATTGCCTACACAGTACCTACCTTCTGTGCTCCTCAACTCATCTACAAGTTTACCACCCTTCTCCCTCAAGAACCTGAGCCCCACGATGACAGATTGGCAGCTAGTCCACCCTGGGATTCCTGGGTCAGGGCCTGGCACAGGAGGTGCTCAGCGAGTGTTTTGCAGATGAACAAAACTGGGTGATTAATGTTTAAAATGTCTTCCTGTTTAATTCCAACAAAAATATTTCATCTCTTTTTTTTTTTTCGTGAATGATTAGGCTATGTCATCCACCTTCATATCTGTATTATCTGTATTAGTCTTTTTTCTCCAGAGAAATAGAACCAATAGGATACACACACACACACACACACACACACACACACACAACACACACATTCTATCTATCTATCTATCTATCTATCTATCTATCAAGAGAAAGATTTATTATGAGGAATTGGCTCATGCAATTATGGAGGCTGTGAAGTCCCAGGGTCTGTCATCTGTAAACTGTAGACTCAGGAGAGCCAGTGGTATAGTTCCAGTCTGAGGCCAGAGGCCTTAGAATCAGGGGGCTAATGGTATAAGTCCAAGTCCAAGCGTAGGAGAAGACTGATGTCCTAGACCAGTAGGCAGGCAGGAAGGTAACAGATGCTCCCTCCTCACAACTTTGTTTTATTTAGGCCTTCAACTGATTGTATGAGTCCCACTCATGCTGGGGAGGGCAATCTGCTTTACTTAGTCTACTAGTTCAAATGCTAATCTCTTCTGGGAATACCCTCACAGACACACCCAGAAATACTGTTTCATCTGGACACTCCATGGCTCATTCAAGTTGATACATAAAATTACTGCCACAAAATTTAGTTATCCACACCTCCTGCCTCATGCATGGTCAAGGCAGGGATTGGCTGTCCTGCTGAGACAGGTGTAAGAACTTCAGGTACATTGACAACCAAAGGACCCCCATCCAAAAATCTAAACACCAGTCCCAGTACCACACATTCCAGGCTCACATGGCCCTAAGAGGAAAATGTTAAGGGGGTAAGTCACACAACTTGCTAGTGAGGAGCTGCAATTTGAACCTAGGTCTAGCTGGCTTCAAAGCCAAAGCTCCCAACTACTGGTCCACTGACTCTCAAGGGGCAGTTTACCCCTTCCCCTGATCACCTGACAACACTATGCCAAGCCCTGTAGAACTCTGTGCATAACAAAAGGGGACTCTAACAAGCCTTCTGAAATCTTGTAGCTAGGGGCTTAGATATATTTATGTCTTTATTTATCTAGATGAATTTGTGGCAAACATAAGAAAACTGAAAACAATCACAGCTAGACAATTGTTTTGTGTGTTTTTATGTAATCAGAGCATCTATTTATTGGCATTTTTAGGCACACAAGTGTGTATTATCCACACACACCCACATACGCAGCTCTCCCCAGAATTCTACCACACAGCTTTTGAACAGCTGGGAAAATGACCATAGCATCACACTTTCTTTGCATTTGGAAAACGTATTTGATGGGAAGTTCTAGGAATAGAAAGTGCAGTGTGTCCAATGATTTCTTAAGGACACGTTGTTAAATGATTTAATCCTTTCCTGAGACACTGCACATAAATTGATGACCTCTGCTTTTCCTTTCTCCAGTTTGATGAACAATGGATTTTTTGACAGGCTAGTAAATTTCTCCCATTGCTTCTGCTTAGAAAAAATTTTTGAAATATGGTGCAATATATGATTATTGCAAAGCACTCTGCACCCAGCACCCAGCCCCTTCCTCACAGAGTGTAAAGCTTCAGTGGAATGAAGGACAAGCTGGTGGTAGTGCTCTGAGGATGAGCAGAGTGCTGTTAAATTAAAATAAATGAAGGCTACTCCAAGATGGTGACTCACACATAAAGGAGGCCAGAGACAAGGGGGACGGCTCGCTATCTTCCTGAGCTGTGCTCAGGCTCTGCGATAAGACAGGGAGGGAGTCACTGACAGCCTCCTGTCCTATTCAGAGCACCCCCAAATATCATACTTTCATCTGAAGGGGGCAAGGGGATCCCAGAGGGCCCAGAGGAGAACCTTACCTACCTGGCAGAACCTGGGATCCAATCATCCAACACATGCATTCAGTCTGACAACCTCACACTACACCTTTTTGTAAGCCAGGTAAATAGCCAGTTCATGCCTACAGGGATAGTTCTATTGGGAGTCCTCCAGGATGTGCCTCCAGTAAGTACTGTAGCAGTCAGCAAGGGCAGGTTCCTGGAGGAGGGGATACCGCATGAACAGTGGGACTGACAGGTAACCAAGGTACGTAAGGCAATAGTGTGATGGGGAGGAGGCTGAAGAGATGCTGGGTATGGGAGTCTGTAGAACATGAATAGCTAAGAGGGGTCTTGCTCAGCACCTTGACTGACCCATCCTATCTCTGACTCTGCTGAACAAAACCCTCTGCTGGGGGCATGCTCCCATCCCACCCCAGGGTTACTCTCTTGGCCGCTGAAGGATGAACCCGAGGGACTTCCCTTCCCAGGTATGGATGGGTCTTGGAGAACCCATAGCCAGGTAAGCAGTCTTTTGTGGTTACCTTCATGGGGCTGAGTTGGAAGCTCACTCATCCTGGTCTTTCAGATCTGAGGATAGTGTGGCCCACAAGCCTTATCCAGGTGCGGACTTGCCCCAGCTCCCAGGCCTGTGGGGCCCAAGTGGGAATAAAGCATAATGCAGGGTCCAGGTTTAGGCCTCAAATGTACAAGACCTGCCCCCAAAGACCACTCTCAGCCATACTTGGCCTCCAGACTCAGGGCAGGGAATGATAACAGGACAGTCCCCTTTCACTGGTAAATCAGGGCCATGACTTAACTAGATAACAATCTGAATTTCTGGAGGGAAAAATAAAACAAGAAGGAAAACAGGCTAGAAAGCTATTCGTATAAAATATGACAGACCAATAGCTAATTTTTAACATAAAAATTTCCTCAAATTTTAATGACTTTATTAATCCTCCACTGATAAAGGTGCAATAGTTATAAATAGTTTATGAGAATGAAACACAAACACAGCAAAAAAAAAAAAGAAAAGAAAAGAAAAAAAACAAGACTATGACATCATAAAGTAGTGACCTGTTCAACCACATAGCAAAGAAATTCAGATTGAGTAATAAGGTATAGTTTTATACCAAATTAATGTCTTAATGCCAAACCCAATAGTGACAAGTCTGGGGTATAGGAGCAAGCTTCTCATGCTGTGGTTTTGGGAACTGGTTCAGTCCTTCAGGCCAGATCCGCACACTATTATATTCAAGCACTCATACTCTGGGACACTAATTCCACATTTGAGCAATTACCCTGTGAATATGATTTAAAAGAAGGAAAAAGCTACATATGAACTAGCAGGCTCACTGCAGCATTATCTTCATTATTGAAAAAAATAGGGACAATGAGTGAGTCACAGTGAGAGGAAGGCTGGCTACTATACGACAGTTGCTCATGTAGTGCCTTAGGCTTCTTTCTGGCACAAAGTTAGTGAGTGCAGCACAACATAAACACATCCGCCATTGCCTCAGATATAGGCCAAGATAGCCAAGAAATATGAAAGCATTGACCACTAAACAAGAAGCTGTGGATGGTTTTCCCTTCTGTGCATATGAGGTTTTTTACTCATGCTAACTTGCAACAATTCTGTTTATTTCAAGTGACCTGCTGTGATGTCACCATAGGTGTGTGCTCCTTGATAACTGCTCCCTGGTTGCCACCATTGAGGCCTTCAGTCCTTTCTCTTCCTTTCCAGCCCACATGCCTAATCCATCCTCGGCAGAGAGCTCTTTAAGGACACAGTCACCTCCCAGCATTACTTATTCTTTATCTCACCTACTTGTACTCACCCAACCTTCTGAAGAAATATCCCATAATCAGCAATAATGGTCACAATAAACAAAAATTAAACAACAGGCTCATGCAACAAAGAGGGAAAAGAGACCAGGGACTGTACCAGAGGACCAGTCCAAGGAAAGTAGGTCTGGAATTGAGCATAAAGGCAGTCACTGAGCTACCTGGAAGACAAGATAAAAGGGAAAATAAGACATATTTTAACCTTCATTATCCAGGACAAGAAACCATAACCATTTGTTGGGACAGACCAGTGTTTTTATAAATTGACTTGAGGAGACCTGTTACTATGTATTTGCTCATACAAAGGTCCTGAAGACATCTCAGGGTCTCCAATGTTCCTGGTTAATACAAGAACATTCTTTGAGTGATATGATCTCATCCTAGTGTTGTCAAAATGTCCTGTTAAGTTCTAGTTCTCTGAAACATTTCAGTTGGAACTCTGTAATGTCATCAAGGCAGGTCACTTTCTGAACTAATCCAAATGTGAATACTTTCAGAAATGAATGGCAGTCTTGGACACCACCCCTGGTTCCCTGACACAGCCTTGTGTTTCATTCGATGGTAGCAATTAATGTAAGGGAGAAATGAAATGACAGAGCAGCAAGTATTGCTTGGGCTCTTGGACCAGGAGATAGGTAGATGCCTGTTGCTTGAGGGTTCTGGTTCCTTCTAGGGTAGAGAATATCTTGTTGCCATGTGGCCTGAAGGTACTGGAGGACTCTGACAGGCATCAGGAAGGAGGTGGGCTACCAGACCTTGAAGCTTCCCCCATGAGCTCTCACCATGCAGCCTGCTGGCAGAATACAGGGACATGGCTCTCCTGAAAAAGCTAGTCCTGCCCTCCACTGACACCACCTCTCCTCTCATAGTACTGTGGTAATGAGGCCCGAGCTAACTGCTTCCTAGGACGATTGAAAGTTATTCACTTCCCTTTATGGCCCAAACAAAATACCTTTTCTTTATCAAGTATTCTACAACATTTCTGGGGGCTCCTTTGGGATCAGAGATAGCCAGTTTTTGCCTCCCTTGTCATTGGGGTTGTCCCCTGGGATGATAGGAGAAGCAGACTCTACCTGGCACTAGTGGACCTGTTGTCTGTAGGAGTGGGTAAATGACTCCTCTAGTGGACTGGGGCGGTGGCTCCAAGAACACAACGGAACACAGTGAGGCACAAGAACCAGCACGGGAGCACTGCTCGATGGACTGGTAAGGACTTGGATCCAGGTATTTGACTTGCCCCTAAAGAGGCAGGAGAGGAGTCTGGTCAACTCCTGAGGTCATCCTAGTAGTCTGTGGAGAGAGACGAAACTACAACCTCTCAGGTATTTTGGGTGGAGGGTGGTATTTGAATGATGAGTACTTGAGTGTGAATGAGACACAGCCTGGCCGCAAAGTGAGAGTTGAGCCCTTATCTGTGGCTCCATGGCGAATATCATATGGCTTAGAGTTGTATCACTGTATCTCTGTGAGAAGTCTACTCCAGTGATCCAAGTCAGGGTCTTATACTGATCCACCAATTGCTAAGAGGCACCTGAAATATCCCCAATTGCTAAGGGGAGCAGCCAGAGAAAGGCGAAGTGAATCCCTGAGCATGTGTGTGTCACCATCACATGGGTGGAATGTGGGTGGACAAGAGAGTAAGCAGACCCCTTAGGATGTATGATAATGTTAAGGAGGGCTTTTCAGGAGATTATGGTGTGAAGCTCACCCCCCAGAAACTTCATATTTTTTGTGAGAGAGACTGGCCCTCATTTGATGTGGGGTGGTTGTCAGAAGGATCTCTGGACAAGGCAGTCATAGCCAAGTTATTGTAGGGAATCCTGGTCATCCAGACCAGTTCTTCTATATTAATAGTTGGCAGGATGTGGTCCTGACCCAACCCCTTTGGTTGAGAGCCTGCCTAGAAGGGAATTGCTGAGTAATGTTATCCTGGGCCACTGCAACCTCCAAATGCTGACCTAAAGAAAAGAAACCAATCTTGCCAAGTGAGCCAGAGAATACCCCATTGCCATATGCTCCCATTTATTCACCCCTGCCAAGGGCCTTGGAGCAGCCAGCTATGCCCCCGAGACCCTTGTCCTCAAGTCCACATGAAAACAGCCTGGAATACACCGACATCTCATCCTCGTCGACCTCTGTAGATTCTCTACCACCTCCAGCCCCAAACCCCTATGGATGGCCTGACCAGAACCTGACCAAAAGCAGCAGTCTCTAGAGGAGAGGCCCTCCAACTACCCCTGTGTGAAACACAGGACCCCATATACTATGACCAGGATGGACACATACAGTCTAGGTGATACACCTTTGTGTACCAGCCCTTCACCACCACTGACCTCTTAAACTGGAAAAATCGTACTCCCTCCTTCACAGAGAAGCCTCAAGTCATGATCGACCTACTGTAATCTATCATCCAGATGCATAAGCCCACCTGAGCCAATTGCTGCCAGCTCCTCCTGACCTTCTTCAATACAGAGACATGCTGGTGAATCACCCAAGCTGCTTTAAAGTGGCGAGAGGCATATGTCCTGGCAGGGACCTTAAATGTTCAAGCCTATGCCCAAAACCAGTTCCCCAAGGACGACCCCCAGTGGGATCCCAAGGAGGACAGAGGACTTCAGATGCTAGAGTGTTATCAGGAGGCCCTCCTAGGTGGTCTAAAGGAAGGATGAAAACCATGAATATGAGTAAGACCTTGGAGGTACTCTGGGGACCTGAGGAAAGCCCAAGCCAATTCTATTAGAGGCTGTGTTTTGCCTTTACACTCCCTTTGACTCAGAGGCAGCCCCAAACCAGAGGATGGTTAATGCAGCTTTTGTTGGTCAGGCCCAGGGTGACAACTGGTGCAAACTGCAAAAATTGGAGGGTTTTTCTGGTATGAATGCCCATCAATTGTTAGAGGTGGCAACAAAAGTGTTCATCAACCAAGACCAAGAAGCACAATGGGAGGCAGACCAAAAAATGAGAAGGAAAGTAGATCTGCTCGCTGCTGCCCTAGTAGAACGATCAGGACACTCCTGGAGAGGTGCCCTGACATCTGTAGATGGGGTCAGAGGAGAAGGTGACCGAAAGAACCACCTCACTCAGAAATGAGGTTGGGGTGGGACCAGCATGCTCATTGCCACCAAAAGGATCACTGGAAAAATGAGTGCTCCCAACAGTTGGGCAGTTACCAGCCTGCTTCTGGCCCAAAATGAAGAGGCCAGTTGTTCCAAGGATGGTGCCAGCCGACATGGCGACCACCTAAGGCCCCAGAAGATGATTTTGTTGGCCTGGATGCCCTGGGAGACTACAGAGAAGTGTAGGCCAGACTTGGCTTCATTCTGTTAGGCCCCAAGAGCCTATGGTCCAAATGACTGTAGGAGGCTGACCCATTGACTTTATGGTAGATACAGGGGCAGAACATTTTGTGGTGACCCAACTCATAGGCCTCCTTTCACAGAGACAGGCCACCATTGCAGGGGCTACGGGCAGCCAGTCTCATTTCCCTTTTCTGCTGCCCAGATGATGCAACATGGGAGGTTGCAAAGTGATTCACAAGTTCTTATACCTCCCTGACTGCCTAGTGGCTTTAATGGGTTGAGACTTGTTAGGAAAATTGAAGATCCAAAAAACTTTCACCTTCCATGGCCAAGTATCCCTAACTCCAGGTAAACCAGAAGCAAGGTTCATGACACTCATGGTTCCCCAGAAAGAAGAATCTCTCCTCTATAGTAGGGAGGCCACAACCTGGACCTGAGTGCCCCTTCAAAATACCTGAGGTATGGGCCGAAGACAATCCCCCTAGACTAGCCTGGAATATCCCCCCAGTACTGGTAGAGCTCAGACCAGGAATAGAACCATATATCAGAAACAGTATTTTATCCCTCACGAGGCATAGATTGGGATCCATAAACATCTGGAGAGACTCATTAAGTATGGGATCCTTTGACTGTGCCAGTAACCATGGAATACGCCTCTCTTACTGTTCCAAAAGACCAGGGACCTACGATTATCAGCCAGCCAAGACATGTGGGCTGTGAACCAGGCTACCATAACTCTGGACCCAATCATCCCCAATCTGTACACCTGCCTGGGACTCATCCCCACAACCTTCTTCACATGTCTGGATCTTAAGGATGCCTTTTTCTGCATACACCTTGACAGACCAGCCCCTCAAGGACCTTGGTGTAGAATACTACACGGATGGTAGCAGCTTTGTGAGGGGAGGAGAACATCTTGCAGGATATCCTGTGGTGACTCTACATTCTACCACTGAGGCAAAACCTCTGACTAGGGGAACCTCAGCCCAAAAAGCAGAGTTCATTGTGTTGACCCAAGCCCTCCAGCTGGCAGCAGGAGTACATGTCATTATATATACTGAATCTAAATATGCCTTTACTACCCTCGATGGAGACTTATATAAAGATAGAACTGATCAATTCATGGGGGAAAGACATAAAGTATGGAAAACAGATTCTCGAAAGTGATGTCAGAAACATGGCAGTGTGAGGGACGGCCCCAGATCTCTCCCCTTGAAACAACAATAGGCTGAACACCTAAAACTCAATAAAAAACACCCAAACTGCACACCAGCACACGTGAGTGTGTGCTCTGAGCATAAGAGCTACCACAGGTCAGAACCCCGGGTGTCGGGTGGTGGACTGGAAGAAACAAAGAAGCTGCCTCTCACAGCCTGCCGGAGCTCCCTGTAAGAGGAGGAGGAGGGGAGAAGGTGTGGTGAATTCCATGAGCAGCCCTGCCTGGGAGGGCTGTGAGTTCCACATGGCTGGAGGCAAGACTCAGTCATTAGAGCAGAGGCAGAGAAGCAGGGATGGCAGAAAAGTGGAGATAGTAGAGAAACAACAGTTGATTTTTACTAGCCATGGCTGCAAAACCGAGGCTAAGCTGCAGTCCCCATCCTCCAGCCCAGAGGGGCCCTCCCTCCACCATACCCTCTGAGACCAAACACTATGGAGCCCAGGGGGATCTAAGCAAATGCTACCAAAACTGTCGCTAACACTGACAGGAACTGAGACTGAGGGTAGCAAGGGTGTCTAAACATCTATAAGGGGGGGGGGAAGGCATTATTAAGATTATATAAAGCAGGAATCTAAGGGTCTTAGATGAAATGTACTGGAAACCAAAGAAAAATGTCTTCTTTACAACAGGCTAGAGAGATCATTATATAATAAATCTATCTGGAAAAAAAGCAGAATATACTTCAATTAATATCAAGGCAGAGAAATAGTACATTAAACAACATGAAAAACCAAAGACACAAGCATTTCAGAAAAAAAGAGAAAAAGAACAGAACGAACGAACAAAAGAAAGAAAGAAGAAAGAAGGAAGGAAGGAAGAGGAAGGAAGGAAGGAGAAGGAAGGAAGGAAGGAGGAAGGAAGGAAGGAAGGAAGAAAGAAAGAAAGAAAGAAAAAGAAAGAAAGAAGAAAGAAAGAAAGAAGAAAGAAAGAAAGAAAGAAAGAAAGATCTCCAGAAAATGAGCTTACAGATATGGAAATATGCAACTTAAATGGCAGAGAATTCAGGATGGTGCTTCTGAAAAAACTCAGTGAGATCCAAACAAATCATATCAACAGTTTCAGGAATTGAAAAAATAACTAGATGAGCAGAGCAAGGAAACTGAAATCCTCAAAACGAACCAAATAGAACTTCTAGAGATGAGAACACACTGCAAGAGTTGAAAAGAAATCGCAAGCTTGGGAAATAGAGTTGACCGAATGGAGGAAAGGATCAGTGATATCGGAGACAGAAATCTAGAAATAAATCAGAAGAAAGAAGAGAGAAACCAAAGAATGAAAATCATGAAAAAGAAATATAAGAACTAGCTGATACCATCAGGAGAGAGAACATAAGAATAATGGGAATTTCTGAAGGCCAGGAAAAGGAGCAGGGACTAGAAAGCATTTTCAGACAAACAGTGGATGAGAATTTCCCAAATGTAAGGAATGAGCTAGAGCTTGGAATTCAAGAAGTTAACACAAGCCCAATTATCTCAATTCCAAAAGGCCTTCACTAACATATCTTGTATTAAAATTACAAATATCAATGATGAAGACAGAATTCTAAGGGCAGCTAGAGAAAAAAGACGGTAACCTATAAAAGAAAACCCATTAGATTATTGTTGGACTTCTCAGCACAAACCAGAAAGGAGTGGAATCAAATATTCAAACTATTAAATGAAAGGAACTACAGCCAAGAATAATGTATCCAGCTAAGCTCTCTTTTAGATATGAAGGAGAAATAAAAACCTTTCCAACTTACAAAAATTGAGGGAATTCTCCACTATGAGGCCTACTTTGCACGAAATACTGAAAGGGGTCAGCTCACCTAAAACAAAATGACAAAAAAATTAGATTATTAGGAGTAAGGTGACTAGCAAGCTGATAGAAAGAGGAATGCAGCCCTTACTAAGAATAGGGCATTATAAGCTTAAATACTAAGAAGAGGTTTGCTATAGCAGGATAGTAATGAACATTAAACATACATAGGGACAAATTGAGACAACAATACTGAAAAGGAGAGGATTCAAAGATCTAAATTCACAAATGTAGAGATAAGGCAAAGAAAAGGGATGATCGTATATATTACTGTCTTTTACATATTCATAATGGTAACCACAACAAAGATTCAGAACTGAAGTATAATAACATAAACAAAAAGGACCAGAGGAAACCCACAAAAGCCAACCAAAATAAAGATAAAGATACACAAGGACAAGGAAGCAGTGGCAATACGAGCTACCAGAAAACAAAAGAAAAATGGCTATAAGTAGACCTCATATTTCAATAATCATCTTAAATGTAAATGGACTGAACTCACCAATAAAAAGGTGCAGAGTTGTAGATTGGATCAAAAAAACAAAACCCAACCATATACCGCTTCCAGGGGACACATCTTAGCTCCAAAGACAAATATAGATCAAAGTGAAAGGTTTGAAAATGATATTTCAAGCAAATGGTATCAGAGAAAAGCAGGAGTTGTGGTACTAATATTGGACAAAATATACTTCAAAATTAAAAATGTATGGAAAGATAGTGAGGGACACTTCATAATGGTAAAGGGAATCATGCACCCAAAAGCATAACACTTATTAATATCTATTCTCCCAATAAGAAAGCCCTGAAATATGTAAAGCAATAACTAACAGAAGTAAAGGGAGAAACAGATTTAAATACTATCATAGTAGGGAACTTAAATACCACACTGTCGGATATGGACAGATCATCTAAACAGAAATCATAAGAAATAACATCCTTTAATGATACATTAGACCAACTGGACATAATTGACATTTCCAGAGCCTTTCATGCCAAACAGCTGCTTATACATTCTTTTCTAGTGCACATGGAACATTCTCAAGAATCGACCACATACTGGGCACAGAGATAGCCTCAATAAATATAAGAGGGTTGAAATCATACCAACCAGATTCTCTGATCATAATGCTTTGAAGCTGGAGATCCACTGTAAAAAGAAAGTGGGAAAATAAACAATACGTGGAGATTAAACAATATACTGCTGAAGAATAACTGGGTAAGAAAAGAAATAAAAGAGAGATTAAGAACATAGAAATGAATGATAATGATAGTACAACATATCAAAACTTTTGGGACAAAGGAAAAATGGTCATAAGAAGAAAGTTCATATCATTATAGGCCTACTTCCAAAACAGAAATAAGCCCCAATAAACAGCCTAACATTTCATCTTAAAAAACTAGAAAGGGAAAAACAAATGAAGCCTGAAGTCAGCAGAAGGAAAGACATATCAAAATTAGAGCAGAAAGAAATGAAATGAAATGAATAACAAACAAACAAAAAACAATAGAAAAAAAAATGCAACAAAGAGCTGGTTCTTTGAGAAAGTTAATAAAATTGACAAACCCTGGCTAGACTCACTAAAGAAAAAAGAGAAAGGACACAAATAAACAAAATCAGGGATGAAAGAAGGGAATTACAACAGACACTGCAGAAATACAAAGGATCATACAAGAATTACTATCAAAAAGTATAGAACACGAATTTAATAACTAGAAGAAATGGACCAGTACTTGGAAAATACAACCTTCCTAGACTGAATCAAGAAGAACTGGAAAATCTAAATAGACAGTTCAGCATATGGAAATGGAAATGATCATTGAAAACCAACAAAAGTAAAAGTCTAAGACTAGATGGCTCACCAGTGAATTCTACCAAACATTCAAAGATTTAATACCTATTCTCCTAAACTGTTCCAAAAAAATCAAAGAGGAGGCTACATCCTAACTCATTTTATGAGGCCAGTATGACCCTGATACCAAAACCTGGTAAGGATAACCCAAAAAAAGAAAAAGTACAGACCAATATTCTCATGAACACGGATGCAAAATTCCTAATAAGACACTAGCAAACCAAATATAGCAACATATTTAAAAGATTATACACTTTAATCAAGTGGGCTTCATCTCAGGGGCATTGAGATGGTTCAACATATGCAAATCAATTAATGTGATACACCACATAAACAAATTAAAAAATAGAATCATATGCTCATATCAATAGATGCAGAAAAAGCCTTGACAAGATTAGTATCTATTTATGATCAAAACCTTAACAAAATTGGTATAGAAGGAAAGTACCTTAACATAATAAATGCCATCTATGACAAACCCTCAGCCAATTATGCGTAATGGTGAAAAACTAAAACCTTCCTCTAAGATCAGGAATGAGGAAGCCTGTCTGTTATTGCTGCTGTTATTCAATATAACATTGGTGGTCCCGGTGAGTGCAATCAGCAAGAGAAAGATATAAAAGCATCCACATAGGAAATGAAAAGTCATACTGTCACTAATTGCAGATACATGATTCTCTATATAGAAAACCTAAAGACTCCACAAGAACACTACTAGAAAAATAAGCAATACAGTAAAGTTTCTGAATACAAAGTCATGTTCAAACTCCATAGTGCTCTTTTACTCTAATAATGAATTTTCAGAAAAGAAGTGGAAAAAATAATTCCTTTTGCAATTGCAAAAAAAAAATTAAGTACCTAGGATAAATTTAACAGAACATGTGAAGGGTATATATAATGAAAACTATAAGATCCTATTACAAAAAGATTGAAGAAGATACAAAGAAATGGAAAGATATTCCATGTTCTTGGATTGGAGAATTAACATAGTTAAAATGACCTTATTACGTAAAGCATTATACAGATTTAATGCAATCTCCATCAAAATCCCATCGGCATTTTTAAAGAAATAGAACAAAAAATCGTCAGATTTGTATGGAAGCACAAAAGACCCAAATTGCCAAAGCAATTCTGAGAAAAAAGAACGAGGCTAGAGGCATCGCTCTGCCCAACTTCAATTATACTACAAAGTGACAGTAATCAAAAGCATGGTATTGGCAGAAAAATAGACACATGAACCAGCAGAACAGAATCAAGAGTCCAGAAGTAAACTCATGTTTTAGATGGGAAAATAATTTTTGTCAAAGAAGCCAAAAACATACAGTGGAGAAAGGAAAGCATCTTTAATAAATGGTGCTGGGAAAACTGGAAAGGTATATCCAAAAGAATGAATCTAGACTGTTGTCTATCACCACACACCAAAATTAACTCAAAATGGGTTAAGGACTGAATATAAACCTGAAACAATAAAATGCATAGAAGACATAGGAACATAGGAACTAACCTCAAGGACCTTGGACTTATAGAGGATTTTATGAATTTGACCTCAAAAGCAAGGAAAGTAAAAGCAAAAATAAATGAGTGAGACTACATCAAACTGAAAAGCTTCTGCTTAGCAAAAGAACCATCAACAAGGTAAAGAGAGAATCAGAATGGGAAAATAAATTTGCAAGCAATGCCTCCGATAAAGCTTAACATCCATACGACTCCATATGGACTCATACGACTCCATAACAACAACAACAAAAAAACAAACAATCCAATCAAAAAATGGGCAGAGGACCTGAACAGACACTTCTCCCTAGAGGACATACAAATGGCCAATAAATATTTGAAAAGATGCTCAACATCGCTAGCTATTAGGGAAATGCAAATCAAAACCACAATGAGATGTCATCTCAGATGTCACCTGTTAGAAATAGCTGTAAATCAACAGAAACAAGTAATAACAAACATAGAGAGAGCGCTTTGATAATTATATCCAAAAAGATATTTGTACACCGATGTTCATAGCAGCATTATTTACAGTGGCCAGGACATGGAAGCAATGAAAGTGTCCTATGATAGATGATTGGATAAAGAAGCTGTGATACATATACACAATTACTCAGCCATAAGAAGAGATGAAATACAGCCATTAGTGACAATATGGATGGACCTTGAGATAATCATGTTTAAGCGAAATAAGCCAGACATAAAGTATTGAAAATCACATGATATCACTTATATGTGGGATATAAACCTAAAAGCAACAAGAAACAGGACAAACAAACAGAGACTCATGGATATGACTATAGACTAGTGGTTCCCAGAGGAGAGGGAATGAAGGGGAGGAGTAGATACACAGGGGGAAATATTAATAAAAATAATTTCTTCAATAAAAAATAAATTAATTAATAATTTTTTAAAAGATTAAAAGAAAAAAGAGATCCTTGACCTCCTAGATGCTGTTGGGCCCCTAAGGAGAGTGACAGTCATGCATTGCCTGGGGGCATCAAAAAGGAGACACTGTGAATGCTTGGGATATCACAAAGTGGATCACGAAGCAAAGCTTGCAGCCTCCGAGAGGGTAACAGAACCAACAACTCTGACTGACGCCCTGTTCTCCAGTCTCTTAGCAGAGTGAGATTCTAAGTATTCACAGCATGAGGATTCCTGTTTAAGACTGAAATGGGAGTTACCTCTCTAGTGGACAGTGGAAGTTTGAGGACAAACAAATAGCAATTCCTGAGGCCCTCGCCCCAGCCTTTGTCAGACAGTTCAGTCAGAATACCACATTGGCTGGACGGTTCTTGAAACCACATTGGGCTGGTATTTCTACATCCCTGGCTCTCTAGCATCTCCTGAGTAGTGTGTGAACACTGTGAGGTATGTGTTTGAAACAAACCCATGATAGGGGCCTTGGCCCCTCTGGGAGTCCAGAGAGTAGGAGGAACACCATTTGAGAACCTGGAAGTAGATTTCACTGAGATGCCTTGATCCCAGAGCTACAAGTACCTCTTGTTGGGTAGAGGCTTATCCTGGACTGAGAAGGCCTGAGAAGTAGCCAGACTGATCCTCCAAGAAATTGTTCCACAATTTGACCTATCAATTACCTGGGCTCAGATAACAGATCAGCCTTTGTAGCAGAAATAGTGCAGCTGCTAGCCCAAAAATTTGAACATTAGGTGGAAATTGCATAATGTCTAATCCACCACAGAGTTCAGGACAGGTGGAATGCATGAACAGGACCCTTAAGACTCAGTGAGAAAACTATGTCAGGAGACACATTTATAATGAGACAAAGTCCTCCCCATGACACTATTAAGAATCAGGTTGACCCCAACAAGAAGACTGGGCTCTCCCTTACAAGATCCTGTTTGGGTGACCACCTGTGCTCCTCAAGGAATATGAGGAAACCTAAAGGAAATAGGCGAATTGACTCTGAGACAGTTATAAGCCCGGGGAACTACTTTGAAGGCTCTCAACCACTGGGTTAGGGAAAGGCTGCCTGTTGTCTGACTTGAGGCCCATTCCTTTAGGCCAGGAGGTTTGTGTGCGTCAAGGAATGGAATGTCAACCCTTAAAGCCTCTTTGGAGGAGCCCATTCACTGTTATCTTGTCACCCCCACTGCAGTAAAGGTTGCCAAGATGACACCTTGGATTCACCATAGCAGGCCTAAGCAGTGGCCACAGATTGGGAGTGTATTTCAGACTCCACAGAGTCCCTCAGACTAACCTTCCAAAAGAAGACGTCGACTGGATTTGCAGATTGAAAGAACGTTGGCCCTACTTTGGTCAACAGAAGCTAACCAATCCATGTGCAGCAGAAGCCTGAGGATGGCGACACCCCACAAGATGGCAACATACCCTAAGGACTCTGTTTGGTGTTTTCTACTAAGCTCACCTTTGAGTATGACCCTGAACTATATATGTAAAGAGGGAATCAGGATAGGTGGTCAGTTCATACAGCATGGAAATATCAGTCTTTAGACCAAGAACAGGATGAAGATGATGCTTTCTGACCTAATCTTGGGCCTGAGCATCAAAGGGGTAATGTCGTAGCAAAGCCCATTAACTACTTTCTAGGACTGTTGAAAGTTATTCACTTCCCCTTACAGCACCAACCAATCAAAATACCTTTCCTTATATAGAAAGAACATGCAAGTTTGTAACTATGAGGAAGTATAGATGTATGTAAAGAGAAAGTCCCACTGCGATCGGGGCTCAGCCTTTGGATGTGAATCTGCTGATTGGTGCCAATAAATGCTACTTCCTGCTTATTGCCTCAGTGTCCTGTTCTCTGTCCAAGTATCCTGCAATAGCACAACCCCATGGAAAGCAGGCAGGGGCCTGGAGAAACCTGGCTCCAATCCAAGCACACCACTTCTGCATTGGTATATACCTGGGACAGGTCACCTGGGCCTCCTGAAGCCCTATTTTCTACTGTGTCATCTGGAGGGCTGATAAAGTACAATCTGCAAGATTATTTTAGGGCTTTGATGATATTTAAGCTCGGCACATGATATACTCTCAACATATGGTAACAGTATTTTTTCTACTATCCTGGGTTACATCTTAACCCACAGAGAGAGCAACCATCCCCACCTCTCGCTGAAAGACTTTAGCTCTCAGAAGCATTAATAAGGGAAGGAGAGAAGTCATAGGTGAGACTTGAAGTAGGGCAGGGGAGTGGTGGGGGAGTGGAGTGGTCAGCAGAGGATTAATGATGATGCGGCCATGTCATCATCACCATCCTCACCCTTATCTCCCTATGTCCAAGGCCTTGCAGCTCTCTTTGTGGCTTGATAGCAGGGAATTCTGCTGAAGCCAGTGAGAGATTCAGGCCCAGGCTTGAAGAAGCCCTTTGGGGACAGCTGACCTCACTCATCCTTTTGTTCCTGACAGCTTTGCTCACACGAAACCACACAGGTGCTGCCAGAGGATGAGGAGGCCTGGCCAGCCTGCTTAGCCCCACTGAAGGCAGGAAAAGAGGGAACTCCACTTGGTCATATGGCAGGAACATGTGAGACAGCGAGCACATGAAGGACAGATCAGCTTGTGTGCCTCAGTGCCACACCCAGACACTTGAATGCACTTGTAGAGTCATTCTTCTGGCTGTCACCCTGGAAACCTGTTTTTGGACCAATTGCTCTCCTGTAGCATTCTCACCTTGAACCTCTAGTCCCTGCCTCACTGGAAAAACCAGACTCTCAACTTGGCCCTGCTGCCTACCTGCACCTGGCACAGCTCATGATCATTCCTGTGTCTGGAAGTCCCTATCCTCACATTTTCAACTATGTGATACTGAAATGCTTTTGAGGTCAGTCATGAATGCAGACTGGGGTGGGGAGGTGGGGCTGCACCAAAACAACAATCACCTGCCCTCTGAATCTACTTCCTAGAAATATTGACCTCATCAGTCCCCTCTTACCCCAACTACTATTATTTGTTGATGATACACACTGGGCCATCCTGGGTAGAGAATCATGGGAATTAACACAACTCTTTAGTTCTGATTACAGCTTATTACCATATGGTGAGAATTTCTGGACTCTCCCCATATTTTCTCTCTCTTAAAATTTTCATTAAGAGCCTAACCTAATGGAAAATAGCCATTTTATGGAATGTCCTCCAAAGTGCTGATTCCTCATTGCTGAGTGCTTCCTCTAAAAAAGAAGACTCATGACTGAATAAAATCAGAGCCAGAGACCTCACTCAAAGAAAGGAGGAAGGTGTCAACAGTACTTTGGTGAGGCTGTGTTCAGAGTTGGCCCTTCCCTGTGGGACCAGCCTGGTTGGTGGAAGGTCTCTCAGGCCCTTCTAGCCTGAAGAAAATCTGTGAGCAAGATGAAGTACAGATGGCTGGGAAGTCAGGCCCAGCTGCCAGCAAAGCAATTGAAGTCTTGAGGAAACTTTTCTGATTGTATTAATGAGATGGACCACCAGGACATAATCAAATCTCTCTGGAGACATGACTTCCAAAGGGCTGCTGCTCACATATGGCAGATTATGCCACCAGGACCAGACAGAGTGAAAGGAGGGAAAATCCTATGCTCAGGACCTAGGGCAAGTCAGAGAAGCTGCTGCGCTGTGGCTCGTTGGGCACAAGGGCCAGTGGGCATCACTTGTTGCCTGGCTCAGGAGGCAGCTTTTCTCAGTGATCAGGTGTGGAGGTAGCTAGCATGGGAAGGCCCAGTTACCTACCAGACTGCCCCACATCAGAGGCCCTCCTGTGTTTTTTTTCTAGACACCCCTCCAGGTAAGCAGGGGTGTAAAAATCTTCATGCTTAAGGTAGGAGTGAATCTAAGCCCACCCTTCACACCCATTGCCCTGTTCATGAAGAATGAACTCTGCATTTGGAGGAAGGAGAGAGCGAGCACACATTCCAGCTCCACCATCTGAGCCTCAGCGGTCTCTGAGCCTCAAGGGGTCAGGCCCAATCACATCTGCTTGTCAAAATTGCTGTGAGGACCACGGAAAACCGTAGCACAGAGATTGTACCATGTAGGGCTGTGGATATAAGTATCAGCTCCCACAGGCTGGACAACCTTGGCACTATCACCTCCAAGCTAGAAGATCTTGGGAGATCTGCTTAACCTCACTGGGGCTCAGTTCCTCATCTGTGAAATGGGGATAATCACAGTGTTGTTTTCAGGTTGAAATAACAAAATGAATATAAAACATTAAACACAGAGCCTGGCCTAGAGAAAGCACCCAGTATATGATAGTGGCTATTGCTAAATGATTGTTTTGAAAGAGAAGACAGGACCATTCCCACCAGAGTTAGTAGCTGGGGCATGGTGGGAGTGATCTCAAAGTCTACTCCTTTATTTGTCTTTCCAGCACCCACGGAACACAACTCCTACTAATCCGACCACAGGAGACTAAGGGAATACTGAAGGCCAATGTCCTACACAAGTACCTCCTGGTCTCTTCTCTAAGAATACTTTTTACAAAAGTTCCCAGGGCAGCTAACTATATTTTTAAGTCCTAGCTGTGGAGATAAAAGAGCTTAACCTTAATGGAAAATGGTTATTACTGGAATGTTCTCCAAAGTGCTGATTCCTCATTACTGAGTGCTTTGAGGGTGAGGGTTTCTCAACAAAGGTTGTCAAACAAATGTACAAGTGCAGGGAGGGATGAAGGGACACAACAGAGAAATGACACAGACCAGTTCAGTCAACCTGCTGCTACACAGGGGGGCTGCTCAGCTCACTGTGGGCCTCCAACTCTGACAGACTCCTAGGCCCTGTACTACCGCACAGACTCTGTCACTTGGGCCAACCTTGTCCTGCCCTCTCCTACCTTCACATCTCTTCTCTTTCCTCCTGCTGGCTTCTGCCCTAAGACTCTAGGAGTCCTTTGCTGATGCCCACAGCTTCCTGCTGTCTGTTCTCGCCCTGGAGCCTTGCACCTCCTAGAATGTATGTCCACCCATCCACCTGAGTTATGGTGGAGGGCGTTTGTCCTGCTAACCTGTACACAGCAAGGAGGGCTCAGCTGTGGATCCTGAGTGTGGACCTGGCTCTGACACATAGCCTCTCTTGTGTCTTTGCTTCATCAATCTGTCTATTGGGGTTCACCTCATCTCTGGATTCACAGAGGAGCCTGGCTTGGCACACAGAACATGTTCAGTAGCTGCCCCTGACACAGGAGGACCTGGCATAAATAAGCACCCAGTGAATGCTTAGTGACTGAGGAGAACATCACTTCTTCTAAGAGGAAGGGAAGGAAAGAGGACCAGAAACAACTGACATGGCTTCTGAGTGTGGCCTTGAACAATGAGAGAAACAGCAGGGAGGGTTTAATTCAAGATTCAGAGACAAGAAGATGTGTGTGTGTGTGTGTGTGTGTGTTGTTGTGTGTGGTGTGTACATGTGTTGAGCTGAGTGCACTGTGAGACTCATAGAACAATATCTCTCTAAGAGCCCACCCTAAGCCAAGTCAATGGGACAAGGTGACTTCGCTGAACCAGAATTTATGGCTATTTATGGTTCCCTTAGTGTGGGTCTGGCCTTGTGGAGACCCGAAGGCAAGATGTGTGTAGTAGTCCACCTTCCCAGAGCTGGGACAGCTCAGTCATCTCCAGTACCTCAGGCGAACCAGGGGCTGATGAGTAGATGGAGCACCTCAAGACCCCTGGATAGACCTAAGGAGCCTTCTGGTGGTATCTTTGTTAAGAGTGGAAGGGAAGTAGGCACAAGGAGAAAGGCTAAGATGGCGACAAACTAGAGAGAAGGAGGATGGAAATGGTAATGCCTTTGGTCTCATCTCTTAACCTCTGCAAATGCCAGTGTTTCATCAATAAATGGGGAGACAATCAAGCCTCTTCTTCCAGTATGAGGGATGAGAGGAAATTCCTATAAAGCTCCTGAAACTGTGCTTGGTGCAAGAAAATTCTATCGATGCTGATAGGGATGGTGAGGATGGTGAAGAAGGTGGAAATGGAGATGGCAATGCAGCCAGAGTGTAGTCCACTGGGAATGTTCACACCAGCTGACCACAGGGAAGGCCCCGTGGTAGAACTCTTATGATATGAAGAGCAGAATGCTGACAACCAGAATGTCCAGCAACCAGGGAGTTTTTTAGCAATGGCAATATCAGGACTTTGTGGCATCATTAGAAAAAAGGTCCAAATATTAAAATTAAGTGAATAAGTCCGGATTGCTTAGATGTATACCTTTCCATGATAGCAAGTATGGAAAAATATACAGGCCTGAAAAAAGTGTGATAGGATCTAAGCAAGTTCAAGTAGGTCCTAGTCTGCATTCTTGGGAATTGGGGTGTTCTTTCTTTCCTAAACCTGTGGCAGCAGGTGCTACATGTGTCCAGGTTGGTCTTGGTGGCACGTGTGATTTCAAATGTTGTATCTGACCTCAGTGTTTTTTCTTTCTGGCTCAGGTAGACTGGATGTACAAAGTCTCTGAACTGCAGAGGAATTCCTGGGGGACATTGGCAGGAATAACCTTTATACTCCACAGCCATTGAGGGTGTTCTATTGGTTCTAAGAAAACTGCGGTTGTGACTGGTCTATCCTTCCTGGTCTACCCTTCCTGGTCTCCCCTCTCTCATCCCTGCTTCCCAGGATCAAATATTACCTACTCCCAAGCCTTTTGTTTATTTCTTTTTTCTTTTTTTCCTCTTTTTAGACATTTAAAGGTGTAATCCATCTGGAATTTATTTTAAAGCATAGTGTGAGGTGAGAGTGACTTCTTGGTTTTTTTCCAGTGATTAACTAGTTGTTCCAGCTAACACTGTTTGAATACACATCTCTCTCCTATTTTGGTTGTGCCTTAAATTAAGTGGCACCACCACTGTCTATGCCCATTTGTCAATACTGCATGGGACTTTTTTTGGGCTCTTGTTCTGTCCCATGAGTACAACACTATACACTTGACAGTCTCCTTCCCAAGGGGCAGCCTTGCCCAGGTACTAAAGGATGCCCTCTTAGCAGCCTGTGCATTTTTGATGCTTCCAATTTTCACTCTCTTCTCTAATCACTCTCTTCATCTTCTCAGTCCCGTGCCCCACCTCTCCTGAAGCATAGGACTGTCCTGATCCAGGCCCCAGCGCTCCTCTTTCCTTATTGTAAACAGGCTCCCAGCTGATTCCCCAAAATATGACACCCAGAATGCTTCTCTCGTGGGCACCAAACGCCTGGTGTCAACTTGCCTTCTGGCCTCTCCCCTTGACTCCTTGACTCTACTCCTGAGGCCTTTAATGCACACGGACATGCAAGCAAACATACACAGACACGTACATGTAAACACATTCATTGCATGCACTCACACACATGTGCACACATAGCTTTACTAAAAAAATCTATTTTGTGTAGAAGAACCTCGGGCTCAAAGATGTGTCGAAAGTTCACACAACCACTGAGTAGCAGAACTCAGGTCACTAGTACTTTTAGCTCTACTCAGTGTTTTTTAATAACAGATCTACAAAAATACAGGTTTCCAAATATTTGGGCAATAAAGTGAAAGAAGCATGTATGCTGTCAGCCTAGTGCCTGGGAGCATAGCGCTAAATAAACAATAGCTATAGTAATTAATAATTCTCATTTTTAGCTTAGGCAGGGATCTGAGTCATGGGCAGGCCTCTCCTCCCTATCAGGCTGAGGAGCCCCGCCCTCTGCTATACCTCTGCATCTGTTAGTCTGTGGTGCCCCCTCTTGGTCGCGAGGCGGAGCCGGAGCTCAGTGCGTGCTTAGCCAGGGTGTCCTACCATCAAGGTCAAACGGTGAAATGCTCTCCCCTTTATGCCCCAGGACAGAAGAGGAAGTCTTCCCTCTGCACAGGAGTTGGGGCTAACCCCTGCCTGAAAACACAAACGCACACATTAACCACGCACATACACAGCGCACTCACTTACGTGCACTTAGACCTTCCCTTCACCTGGGTGGGCCCGCTAGGCTTACGTCTGGTTTGATATCGATTACTATTCTAAAGGCACATAGCACCTGATTCTAGATGACCTCGTTTGTTAATGTATAGGTGAGGAAACTGAGGCCTCAAAAGAAGTGTCCAGTCTAGAAGGCTTGCTGATCCGTACCAGGACCGGGTGTTGAGGCAGCAAGGAAATGTGATATTAAGGTCAGTTCTCACGGAGCGGGAAGTGCTGCACTGCGCACCTGGATAACTGCAGGAGAGAAGGGCTTAGTGAAGATGCCTTTGCAGCCTGCCAGTCACAACTGAAGACTTTGTCCATAACTTTAGCATTCAGTGGGGGAAGCAAATGTCCTAGCAAACAGATACAATAAAGTGTTATAGGAAAGGATGGACCCCTCTGGGGGGCCTGCAGAGAATGGAGATGCCAGGAGTCAGGGGCTGGTGGAGGTACTTCTAGAATTGAGCTTGAAATCAAGGTGTTACAGGAGGTCAGGGAACAAGTAGGCACACAATATGCAGGGAGTAGATGCTGAGTGCTGAGACTCAAGGGGACAGGACAGAGGAGCATGGCAAAGCCTCCGGAAGAAGGTGGGGAATAACAAGATAGAAAACTGAGCTCCCTTCTCCATATCCCCAGGGAAGTACCCAGGTAAGGCAGCAGCTGCTATCATTTAGTCTGGAGCCTATCCATTCTTACAGCTCTGCCAGTGTCACCCCCAGAACCATGCTTTAGATGTGTAGGATTCCCATTTTGCAGAGGACTGAGGTCACAGGTTAACTGCTTAACGCTATCAACTTAATGACAAAGGCAGGATTTGAAACAGGCAGACTGGTTTCAAATCCATGCCTTTTAAAAAAATGGTGGTAAAATATAATAACATAAAACTTACAATTTTAACTATTTTTAAGGGTACAGTTCAATGAATTTTAGTTACATTCACAGTGTTACGTAACCATCATCATCATCCATTTCTTCCCAAATAGAAATTCTGTGCCCATAAAACAACTTCCTATTCTCCCTCCTTCAGCCCCTGGCACCATACTCTACTTCCATTTCTATGAATTTGCTAGTCTAGGTGCTTCATTTAAGTGGAATCACATAGTATTTGTCCTTCTGTGTCTGACTTATCTTACTTAGCATACTCTTCAAGACTCATCCATGTTGTAGCATGTGTCAGAATTCCTTCTTTTTTAAGGGAATAACATTCTATTGTGTGGATATATCAAATTTGTTTATCCATTCATCTACTGATGGACACTTACATTGCTTATTTTTATTTTCTGGGGGGACTATTATAAATAATGTGCTGTGGATATGGTGTGACAATATTGTTTGAGTCCCCACTTTCAAAAAGTCCACACTCTTAGTAACATGCAGAATCAGCTCTCATAAACCTCAGGGAAGATTCAAGTCAGTGTGGGAAAAGCAGAGTGAGAAGGTGAAGGAGCTGAGCAAGATGTAGTATAAGAGAGATGGCTGAGGCAAGAGGGTGCCTTGAGAGCCACCACAGATGGAGGAAAGCCTGCTGAAGAGAATAGGTGTAGGGCTTGGGTGTCAGAGTAGCAGCAGCCCTGAGGTGGGAGGATGAGGGAGAAGTGGGGGCTTAATTCTCTTGCAGGAGCCTGTGTTCCTTTTCACTCCTTTTAGTCCCATCTCCTCACAGTTGGCAGCCAGGAGCAACACACCAAGTGGGAGCCAACTGACCAACAAGATCTATCAGGCAGGAAGTAGAGAAGTAGGCTTGTGTCTCAACTGCAAAACAAGAGGCAGGACCACCCACCCCAACCCAGGGGAAATGCACCTCACCATCCAACTACTGCCAACTGTGCTTAATGTACTCTCTGAACAGGGGAGTGCTTACCTGGCAAGGTCAACCAGGGCAAATGAAAAAAGCCTGGACAACAGATATTTGGCCTTTCTTCTTTCTCTTACCCCTTCAGCCAAAGCAAACAAAAATATCCAGGATGTTACAAGATCACTAGCACCAAGGATCTGACGCAAACTAAACAAACAAAGCTATTAAAAAAAAATCAGAACAGATTGTAATCTCTAACTCATTTTTACAGAGAAATTTGAACCCATAACCCAACAGAGGATATTCTCATCAAGCCTATTTAGAGCATTTGGAAATACTGACACTGCTGAATGAGCAAGGACCACTTAACATCTTTCACCAATCACACTCCCACCAGGTTGCAATAAAATTAGAAACAATAATAACACCAATGTTAAAAATGTATTTTGGAAGCAAAATTAATATTTCGCAATGAAAATTATAAAATGTATGGAACTCAGTGACAATAGGTATTTATATAAAAATAATGGATAAAACAAAATTGTTATTTAGAGGGCAGTGTGTATCTCAGATGGATTTGTAATAAACAGAATAAAAGGGGCAAAGGAAGAAAGCTGACGGTAACTTGGGTTAAAGGAAATAAAAACTAAAATGAAAAATTCTTTAGAAACAGACTATAATAAGAACATGACCTATCAAAACCTAAGAGATATGTCCAAAGAAGCATCCAGGAAATCGTATAGCCTTGAGTACTATATTTCAATATAACGAAAGAAACAACTAAGCAAACAAACACAGGCTTTTTAAAAAATGAATAAGAAATCATTTAATTTTGAAATGATAATAAAAGTGGGCTTAGATAAATAAAAACCGAAAACTGATTCTTTGAAAAGACCATAAAATAAGCAAAACTCTGGAACTAAGCAAAAGAAAAAAGGAAAAGGCACAATTTTGAAAATGTTAGCTTAAAAAGTGACATGACTATAACTCTGAAGAGATGTTTTAAACTACAAGAAGATAATAGGTATAGCATGCATTCTGGTAGATTTTGTTTTATCTGGATGATATGGAAAATTTCTTGGAAATATATGTATCACCAAAATGACTTAACAGGGTGCAGGAAACCTGAAAAGAACAAACAAACATGGAACAAACTAAACAGGTAACAAAGGCATTAGAGGGGTTCATCTGCCTCAGAGTCGGGGGATTGCTTATGGATGTTACCAAACACATGAGAAAAATGAAGCTTCAAGTTCTTTCTACAAGATTAACAAACTGATCAAGGTGCGCACGCGCGCACACACACACACTATAAGTGATATAGAAAGATCTCCCAAGACATTTATAATAGTTAAAAATAAAGTTCCCAAACAAAACAATCCTATTTGTGTTTGTGTTTTTAAGATACTACATGGAAGAAAATGTCAGTATATGACTGTAAGTATCTACTGGAAAGATCTATCTAAAAGAATACACATCAGACAGATTAGCACAGTAGTTGTGGAGAAGAGTGTAAGAATGAGAGTTTGGGAGAGAGTTAAGAGGAAACTAGTCCTTTTCATATGTTCCTATCTTGGTGGTATGCTTATAAACTGAATATATTTATTTATTACTTCAAAATAATAAAATTAAACTAAAATCTAAATCAATCAATGAAAGCAAATAAATATAATCGATAATATTCATTGTAAAAGTAACTTTAATAATTACTAATATTTAAGCTAAAACATTAAAATTTAGAAAACACATGGAAAGATCTTTTATAATAGGAAGTTATTTACAAAGACGGTCATTTTTGTAATTAAATAAGTAAGAATGACTCACCCAAACAGTATGCAAAAACCTTGAAGCATAAGAAAAATACTAGATTTGATTATATATAACATTCGAAACCTCTATACAAAGAAAGGCACTGTGGACTTATCAAAAGACAAGTGTCATACTAGGGAAAATATAAGATTATAAAGCAGCCAAGGATTATATCAAGAATATATAAGGAGATTTTAACAAATCAATATGATAAACAACCTAACAGAAAAATGAACAAAGGATATGCACAAATCACAGAAGATACAAGCATGGCTAATAAACACTTGAAAATAAGCTAAAGCCCTCTAGTTAGCTAATAAAAATGCAAATTTAAACAATAATGAAATATTTCTATATCTATCAGACTGGCAAAAATTAAAGCATTGAACATATCAACCACTGGCAAGAATTGGAAAAATTTTGTTATTTTTAGATATTTCCTCTTAATCTATTAAACTTTTCCTCTCCTTCTGGTACTCAGATAAATGTGAATGCTGCTTCTCCTCATCTGTCCCTTTTTAACTCTCCACCTCATTGGCCCCTTCTTCATCTCTTTTCAGAAAAACCCTCAATCTGATTCCATTTATGCATTTGTTCTTCTGCTCTTTAACCTTCCCATAGAGCTCTTCATTTCAGCATTTATATTGTTCATTGCCCAATATCTGCAGCTTGTTCTTCATAACTGCCTCTTCTAGCCTCAGATTTTCAATATCTTCCTGTGGATATTATGTACATGTAAATATGGTTTTCTGTCTTGCCTATTTATCTGCTTCTCTGGTGTTTAGTGTGTGGTCTTTTCTCTAGTTTACTCTTCTCAAGTCTCTCACTCGCTTTCTCTGGGAAAGGTCAACTACTTTAGCTAGTCAAGTATACTTGGGAGGAGGGGCAGAAAGCCTTATCCCAGGCAACATCTTCCATTTAAGTTTAGGGAAGATACCAGGGTGCTCCTGAGGGCAGAGCATCAGGGGAGATAATCTGGTTCTATCTCCCCTTTTTGCTCATCCCCATTGGCTAATCTGACCCTCAGGAAACTTCCCTGTCCTTTTCAGCCTGGGTGCTGTTTTTTGTACAGGGACTGCCAACCTGAATCATAATTGACTATTCCTTAATACAGGGAGGTGTTATGGGGGACCCAGCTACCTGCCCACGTGTGGTACTCACTACAGGTTCTGGACTACTCTGGTATTGCCTAGACACCTGTGTCTGGTACAGGATCTCAAGAGAGCAGTCTTGGGCAGGCAGTGACACCAGGGTGGTATAGGTAGGAGAGGAGCTGCTCCAGCCTGGCCTTGAGAGGGCTGAGAAGCACTTCCACTCCTGAGTGTACACCTCACTTCCCATGCTGGACCTCACTGGGCTCTGCCTCCCTAGGGATTTCTCATGGGTTTTCATATTAGGTTCTGGGCTCCATCAATTAATTATTCCCTTTCTGTGGCATCTCCAGTTATGGATTCATAGGATACAGCCAGCAACTCATATTAATTAATCATCTTATTAGGAACCAAAAGCAAAATTTAAAAACAAAAATCATAGATTAAGATCCCACGGGTGAAGAAAAACAGACATTGCTGGTAGAGTATAAATTATTATGCCCTTTCCAGGGGACAGACATTGTGCAACACAATCCAATACTTGAAAACTGTCTGGGAATTTCATGACAAGATGGTGTAGACTCACTTGTCTCTGCTTCTTCCCTCTAAATATGACTAAATGCATTGGAGATAATCTAACAGATAATCTTAACAGGACTCTGTAAAGTGGAAAGAGGAAGGCACGGCCAGGAAGCACAGGACTTGAGGGTGATACTGCACTAAGTTCCTGGGTTTTGATCTGCTATAACAAAATATAATCACACAAACCGGTGTAAAGCAACAGAAATTCCTTTCTTATGTTCTGGAGGCTGGGAAGTTCAAAATTAAGGCACTGGCAGAAGGGGAGGGCGAGGGAGAGAAGGGAAGGATTAAGCAAAGAGTTCTTAGACCTGACAGCAAAGTACATTCATATAAGAAAAAGTTGATAAACTAGACTGCATCAAAATTAAAATTATTTTGCTCTATAAAAGGTCCTGTTAAGATGATTAAAAAAATATTATAGATTGGGGGTAGAGATATTCATAAACTGCAAAGCTAACAAAGAACTTACGTTTTTAATATATTAAAAAACTATCAGAACTCAATGTTAAATAAATGGAATTAAAAATATACAAAAGATTTGAAGAGATATTTGACCAAGAAGATATATGGATGGCAAATAAGCACAAGAAAGGAATGATCAACATCATTAGCCATTAGGGAAGTGTAAATTAAAACCAAAGGAGATATGACTACATATCCATTAAAACTGCTTTAAAAACAGTGATAACACTGAATGCTGGTAAAGATGCAGAGAAGCTGGAACATTTTACACATTGCTGTTGAGAATGTAACATGGTACACCACCTTGGAAAATTGTTTGATAGTTTCTTCTAAAACTAAAAATGAACTTACCGTATGATCCAGAAAATGAATCTTGGGCTTCTATAATAGAGAAATGAAAAACATTTTTACATAGAATCTTTACATGAATGTTCACAGAAGCTTTATTTGTAATACCCCCAAATGGGAAAGTACTCAAATGGTGAAATGGTTAAACAAGCTGTGTACATTCATATTATAGAATATTATCCAGTATTTAAAAAGAACAAACTATTGATAAATGCAACAACTTGCAAGGAGAAATTACACTGCATGAAATGAGCCAATTTTAAAAGGACACATACTATATGATTCTCCCTCTATAAAGTTGTAAAGTCACCTAATTACAAAGATGGAAACAGATTAATAGTTACTAGAGGTCAGGAATGGACTGAGGGGTGTTAGCTATAAAGTGGTAGCAAGAGGAAGCCTTGTGGCAATGATACAGTTATGAATCATGATTGTGGTGGAGGTAAATAAAGCTGCATGCATGATATTACACAAAGCAATGCACATATACATACAAAGAATATATGAATAATTTAAGAATCTGAGTAAGTTCTGTGGATTGTACCAAGGTCTATTTTCTGATCTTGATATAATATTATAGTTATGCCAGATGTAGCACTGGGGAAAGCTGAGTAAAAGGACACAAGGAACCTCTCTGTATATTGTTTTTGAACTTCCTGTGAATCTATAATTATTTCAAAATAAAAATTAATTTAAAAAATGGCCTTGGATCTCACTTGTAGAATTTATTTTAAGGGAAAATAAGTGGGGAAGGGGAGTGATTGCAGTTCAGAAGAAAAGAGTTAGCACATTTCACTCTGTGTGTGTCTCCCACTGAAATACAACTATAAAACTAGATTGAATGCATGCTGGCTATTGCAAGACTTTTAAAATCAAAAACAGCAGGAGAATTTGGAAAAGAGACAATAATTCAAGTAAAACTGAGTGATGGTGCGCTTTACCTTTTCCCTTCCCCACCATTTCACAGCATATCCTCAGGCAGTGCTGAACATGGAGAGTGGACAATACTGCAAAGAGAGGGAGCTCAGGAAAGCCTTCCAGTTCAGGCTGAGGAGCAGGAAAGAGTCTCCTAACACTCAGATATACTGTAAGAAATCTGTCCCCGCACTCCCTTTTTCTTTACATCATTTTTTCACTCCTCAGCCTTCTGCAGCCACAAGCACTTCCTTTATTGATAGGTAGAGCTGTGATCCAAGTAGAATGGATTTTTTAAAACTATTGTTTTCTTATTCTCTGTTTTTTTACTGCTTGACCCTTGATGTGGGCATAGTCATGGTAAAGAAGCTGCAGAGTGAAATAAACAAAGCACCAGTCTCTTGGATAGAGGGCTAAAAAGGAGAGACCCAGGAAACTAACTGGAAAAGTCAGGGAAATCACAGAGTGGAAGGAATCTCAGGACAGTGACCCCAAAATATGTTTTTATGAAGTCCTGGGCTATGCATGCATAGACCCAATCCTCAACAGCATATCTGTGAGCACTGACCTAGGAGAAAGATCAAGACCAACTCCTATACAGATCACTGGGTAGTGCATACCCAGGACTGACCCAAATAACAGAGCCAGGGCTTTGTAAGTGGAACTAACATTGTGACCATGACCCACAGAAGGCTGGTGGTGATTTTCAGCTAAACAGCGCTTACAGGGACATGTACAGCATTAAATGTTTATATTAGAAAAAAAGAAAAATCTCCAGTTATTAATCTAAGCTTCAAAACTTAAGATATTAGAAAAGCAGGATAATATCATGGCATGTACAAAAAGAAATAATAAAGAGCATAAACAAATGAAATTGAAAAAAGAAAAGATAGAGAAAATCATGAAACCAAAGCTCATCTTTGAAAAAAAAATCAATAAAATCAATAAACTCTGGCAAAACTGATAAAGGAACAAAAGTAGAGAAGACAGAAATTAAACCAATATCAAGAATCAAAGAGGTGATTTCACTATAGACCGCCAAAGATAATAAAAGGATATAAGGTAAATTCTACAAATAATCTATCCCCTAATGTGACAATTTAGATGAAATTAATTTATTTCATAATCTATCAAATTTTCAATCGAAATGCAATAGCTAATCTGAATAGCCTTGTAACTATTAAAGATATAACACAGATTTAAAAAAATCTTCAACAAAAACATTGAAGTGCATCAAATCTACTAAAATATCAAAAGAATAATATACCACAACCAAGTGAAGTTATTCGAAGAATGCAATGGCAGATCAACATTTGAAAAATAAATCAATGTAATCTACCACATTAGCAGTCTACAAACGAAAAAGCACATTATACAGATACAGAAATAGCATTTGGCAAAATTCAACACCCGTTCCCAATAAAATTTCCCAGCTAACTAAGCATAGAATGGAATGTCCCCAAACTAAGAACATCTACAAAAAAATTAAGAACAAAGCAAACATGCCTATATTCACCACTCCAATTCCACATTATACTGGAAGTCCTAGCCAGTGCAATACATTAAAAAACAAAAAAAAAACAAAACAAGCAGACAGTTGGAAAGGAAGGTATAAAAAACTGTTCCTATTTGCAGACGACATTATGATCTATGTATAAAATCCTGAGGAATCTGACAAAAAATTAAAAATTAAAAAAAAACACAACCCAGACTAATAAATGGTCTAGTAAAATTGCTAGCCAAATATAAGTTAAACACATAAACTTGATTTGAATAATTTGAAACCAAACTTTATTTATAATCTAATTTGATCACTTGCAATGGCTACAAAATTATTTTAAAAGGCATAAATTTGAAAAAACATGCACAAGATCTATATGCTGAAAAATTATAAAATGGTGATGAAAGGTATCAAAGAAGACCTAAGTAAATGGAGAGATATTCCATACACTGGAAGACTTGACATAGTAGAGACGCTGATGCTCTTCAAATTGTTCTATATAGATTTAATGCAATTAAAATTACAGCAAGATTTCTTTTTGATAAATGTAGGCAAGCTTATTAAAATTTATACCAAAAGGGAAAGCCCCTAGAATAGCTGCAACAATTTTCAAAAACAGGAATTTAGGCGAATTACACTACTCAATTTTAAGTCTTAGTATAAAGCTACAATATCAAGGTTGTAGAGATCTCAGAAATATACCCTCACAAATATGCCTCACTGATTTTTGACAAGGATGCAAAGTTATTTCAATAGAGAAAGGGTAGTCTTTCAGTCTTCCAACAAGTGGTATTAGAACAATTTGTTGTCTCTAAGTTAAAAAAAGAGAACCCCAATCTAAATCTCACAACTTATATAAAAGTTATTCAAAATGAAAATCATAAAGCTATAAACCTTTCAAAAGAAAACATAGAAGAAAATCTTCATGACTTGGTGTCTGGAAAAACTTCTTAGATATCACACCAAATGTATAATCCATAAAATAAAAAAATAATAAATTAGACTTGGTAAATACTAAAACTTTTGCAAAAGACACTTTTAAGAGAATGAAAGATTGCAGTAGACTATTTACAAGTCACTTATCTGACAAAGGGCTTCCCTCTTTTGTTGATGTCACTGAAATGTCTGGCTTCTGCGCACAGACTTGTTTAGATGGACCTGCTCAGCTTTTAGTCAAGTGAACCTCAGCAGGATTACTTGGGCTTTTTGGGCACTGGTCTGCATTCATGGATTGGATTTGGTGATCTTTGAGGTATGTGAAGATACTGATCTAATGGAAAGAATGCTGAACCACCTGTGTTCAATCTTGCCCTTTCCCTAGATAGTTCCATCTACTCCCAGCTAGGTATTGATGTCTGTCAGGAACACATTTTAAGCACAGACAGTAATCAACCTGCATTTCAAATACCAATCCTATCTCCTCTAATGTCTCCATATAGCCACCCCACAGGTATGATGCCCTGAAACTTGAGCTCATCACTCTACCCAGCATCCCACCCAGCTCAGTCCCCAGTGCAGGTCAGACACTTGGGAGTTGTGGGGTCTTCCCTGAAAATCCCATTCCTCACAACTGCCAGATCCAATATACCGCAATGTCACCTCCTAAAGCCATAGCATCCACCACTTCTCCCTTTCTATACTGCCCTCCAGCACCTCTTCCAGGACTTATCCCTAGACTTCCTCCAAACTATTCACCCAAAAGTAAAGGGAATTTTTCAAAAATGCAAAGCTGACCATGCTGTCCCAGCTAAGTGTCCTCCAAGGGCTTCCCAGTGTTTTGGGATAAAGATACCATCTTAGTTCAGCCTTATAACCTCTCCTTCACCAACTGCATCTCCACTTCCTTCTTCATCTCCTTCTCTCTCTAGCTTCTTGCAATGCTCCAACCACAGTGGCTTGCAGGTCTCATGCTGCCTTGTGCCGCATAGTGTTTGCATATACGTTCTTGCTGCCTGACATACTCTTCCCCTTCCCCAAGTTAATCTGCTTCTTAAAATGATGGGTCAAAGGTCACTTGCTTCCTGTAAGTGACCTTTGACCCATGCCTAGAATCACACCGTCCTCAACATAAACACTGGCCACAGAGGCCATTGAGCAATTGAAATGTGCAATTGCTACTGCAGAACTGGAAATTTAATTTTGTTTCATTTTAATTAATTTCAATTTCAAAACTAGTACTAGGTTTAGTTATATTTGAAGTAAATAGGGATATGTAAATCTTCAACTGTAAATTTTATGAAATCTAAATGTAGATTATTTTCTACAAAATTTAGCATCTGAATTGAGAGATGCTTTAAAACACATAAAGACTTAGCAAAAAAGAGGTTTATCAAGTACTTATTAATGATTTTTATATTCATTATATGTTGCAATATTTTAGATATAATGCCTTAAAAATAAAATTATCTGTTTCCTTTTCTGTTTTGTTAATGTGGTAGCATTGTATTTCTATCAGATGGCATGTAGAGGGTATCATTTAGAGGGGAAACCCTGATCATGCAAGCCTCCCAGCCTGGAGCTCTGGCTGCCTCCCCTCAGCAGAGGTAGTGGGTTGTGTGGCCTGGCTCTGTCATTTTTAGTCAAGCCACCACTGGGCTCATCTTCTGTTCTCCCTCTTCAGTCAGGATTCAATGGGAGGGAAAGGAAATTTAAGAACAGTGAAATAGTTCCATTTATATAACAAGTTCCCTGCTAAAGTTTTACCACATTATTAACTTTGCCAGAACTTATGATTTTTAAAGCGCATTATTGTATTCAAGTCCCCCTCCCCCCGCCTCCCGCCCCCAATCCTGAGACTCGCAAGTCATCTACTGCATCTGGGGTCTTGGGCAGGTAAAGCATGCTCCAAATAACACATGGAGGAGTCAGAAAACTTGGCAGCAGCTATATTCCTATGCACTTGCTGCAAGGCCACAACATCTTGGCAGGTATGGAAAAATTGAAGCACTTTCTGCAAGAACAGGAATTTTATTAATTCATCCCTGTTTATGGCATACCTCCAAGGTACCCGACACCAATATTAGGTTCTGGATAACATGGAGGTGAGCAGCATGGGGTGGCAAACCTTAGGAGGGAGTTCAGGGCAGTGATTCCCAGACATTTAGATCTTAAGATCTTCACTCTCTTAATAATTACTGAGAACAAAGAGTTTTTCTTCATGTGGGTTGTATCTATTAATTTTTACTATGTAAGAAATTAGAGATGAGAAAAATTTAAAGTATAAGAGAACAAAAAGGGCCCATTATATAGCAACATAAATAGTATATTCTTACGAAAAATAATTTCCAAAGCAAAAACACTTTGTAAGAAAGTAACGTTGTTTTACATTTTTGCAAGTCTCTTTAAGTCCAACTTAACAGACCTCTAGTAAGGCTGTATTATTGTATTGTATTGTTGCACAACATGTGGCCCCTAGGAAACTCGGCTGTGCACTGTACTATATACCCTTCTCTAAAAGTTTATTTTAAAGTTGAGGTTTCAAGTTAATATTTTTTTTTTGTCCTTCTGGAAGACATTATCAAGGTGGTAGAATAAGTTATTATCCACAATCATTAAGCATTCATCCCTAATGAAGACTATTAAACCAAAATTAACAGAAAAATATTTTAATGATATGTTTGTAGCATAAAAATATTAAACTGAGATAGGTTAAGAAGAATGTGAAGGAATCTACAAAACCATAAATTATATCACTTTAAATCTTGACATAACCTAGATGCTGAGAATAAACAGGTGTCCTATCAGCAGATTTTCATTTCTCTTCTCAAAGGCACAGTCTGGACAATATATCCAGCAAAGAGATCTTTCCTGGGCTCCAGCCCTCTTATTTGCCACTTACAAGTACTATACTATTTGAAACCACCCATATCTGCAGATCCAAATGACATTATAGAGCTCGCTTCAATTGCTCCTCAGGCCCCTTCAGGCTGGACTTCTGATTTCTTCTTTCCTTCTGACCCTGAATTCGGAAAAGCTTCTTCCTTAGGTCCTTTTGTCGTTTTAGTTTCTCCTCTTCTTCCTTCTGCTTCACTTTGAAGTGCTCTTTATTGTGCAGATGCCGTTGCTCCTTGGCCTTCTTCAACTTCTGACAGTGCACTGTACTCAGAGCATCCAGCAGTGCAAGGATCTGATGAGGACAAAACCCAGTGAGCATCAGAATACTCTTATAGTTATAGCATGCTTTCTTTTTAAGTTTCAGGGGACCTAAAAACCTCAGCTGAGTGTATCAAAACTAGAATCAATTCATGATCGAAATGAATACTAACCTAGAGAAAACTTATCCTGAATTAGGAAATCACAATTTGCATGAAGATATAAGCAGGAGCCTATTTACTTAGCAAAATACTTAAATAATGGCCTTCACCACAAAACTACTTTTGTTAATCACTCCTGGATACTATGTACAACTAAGACAGAATGACTCGCTAGCTGTTTGCCTATACTCCCCATTAAAATGAATGAGGCAGAGCATGACTAAACAAAAGAAAGAAAACAGTCGCTGGCCTTTCCTCTAATTTCCACTTCTAGTGCCTTGAGTAAGTATGGACCTTACCCTTTCCTGATGAAAAATGAGAATGCAGTAGAAATGCCAAGTGAACTACTGAAAGCATTATTTTTACATCTAAATGTAATGTGCAGGAAGCCATCGTTGAAAAGTACCTTCCTTTCATGAGGCTCCCGTATGACAGCTGGTCTCAGTCTGTCCTTTGGCATCTTGCCTGCCTTTGCTTGGGTCTTGGGCTTGTTCTTAAATGGCAGGGCCTTCTGCAACGTTTTCGGAATGTGCAGTGAATTAAAATGTTTCTTTTGTCTCATGATCGACTGAAAAAAAAAATAAAACAAATATTGACATACTTAAATTATGATCTAAGTGCATTTAAAACTTACATAAAATTTTCTTAATGGATTGACTTTTTCCACAAAATCAGTAACACCAGAATCTGCTGACCATCAGAAATAAAGATTCAATCATCCATCAAACATGGAATGCCTCTACAAACATCCACAGCTCTAGGCAAAACAGAAAAATATACATAATATATTTACAATTTGTTCAGGAATTCAACTGTGCCCGTTTCTACAGGATGGACTATGGGAGATTCAACAGAGCAGATGACTAGATCCAAAGTTTCTGTTAACGGAAAATTCAGGCTTTATCTTTGGGGCATTTAGGTGATCTTTCTAACCTAATATGAATAATCTAGCTGTTCATCTTGACCACCAACCGCTCTGGATTTAAGGACATAGCTCTTCCTCTAATCAGCAGCCAAAGTGTCCTCATCCTGGATTCTCATTGAGAAGATTAATTTTATTCTATTTCTAATAGAAGGCTGAGAAAAATGAGATTTAAACAACTGATGGAGGCAAAGCACTCTTTACATTCAATTATTAAGGTATTCTAAATTCTACACTTAAATTGAGATGACCAAATTCTTAACTACCTCAAAGTTTTGCCCTAGGCCTTTCCCGAGGTCGATGTCAACGATATAAAGAATACTTCTGCCATGTCCTTAAATTTATTATTAAAGACATCATTTACAATAAATCTAGCATTCTGTTTTAGGAACCTAAAATGCTTCAGAATGAAGGAAAGCAGAGAAAACACTTGTAAAAAAAGAATAAGCACCACAGACTGAATAGTGGTACCACATACTGAAGTGAGTTTTAACAGAAATTCAAGTAACATGATTCAAAATTTTATTATCAATTATTTCACAGAAAAAGCAATGCCTGGGAAACTTCTGTCTCAAGCAGAATGGCAGACTGATATCCTGAAATACTGCCTTACTACAAACAAATATCCTGCATTAAAACAAATCTTTGCTAACCTATGAAGAAAAGAATGAAAGTTCTTCAAGACCAAAATCTAGATGAAAATGAGAATCTAGACTGAAACTGAAAACTTTTTAAAATAAAAAAAAAATACTGATAAGGCCAACTGCTGGCAAGGATATGGAACAATCAAAACTCTGATAACCTGTTAGTGAAGTCTAACCTGGTATGACTTCAGAACACTATAGGCATTATATACTGAAGTTAAGCACATACCCTGCACATCTTGTAATCTCGCAATCCCACTTTTGGGAATTTATGAAACAGAAATGTGCGCTCATGCACACCAAACAAGTTGCATATATGTGTTCAGGGTAGCACTTATAATGGCCAAGTATTGGAATTAAAGTTTATCAATAAGTAAATTGACATTGTCATATAACAGAATTCTACTCAACAATAACAACAAATGAATGTCTACTATAAACAAGAACATGGATGAATCTTATAATACTGAATGAAAGCCAGGCAAAATAAATAGGCAGAATTAATTTACATATCAGGAGTCAAGATAGTGGCTCTTTCTGATATAGAGGCAGGGTAGTGACGGGAGAGGTCACTAGGGGGCCTTCTGTTGTCCTAGCAAGTCTGTCACTTCATACCTGCGATGGCAATTTGGGTGTGTTAAAATTTACTGAGCTGTACATTTCTGATTTGTATACTTCTCTGTATGTATGTTAACATTTCAATTAAAAAGTTTATTAAAACTTTTCTCATAAGAATTAACATTGTTTTTAAAAGTAATATGTATATATAGTGAAAAAAAAATAGTTCAAAAGAATATACAATGAAAAATTTGTCTCCTTTCCAAACCACAGAAAACTACTCTTACCACTTTCCTGTGTTCCTTCCTAAATATTCTATGAATATACAACACATTCATTTGAATTTAACATTAGATTTCTACTTGAAAATTCAAAAGACAGAAAACATTACATACAAAGCATTTGGATGACCCATCTACAGAGTGCATATGTGACTGTACCTTATACAGGGAATCCTTGTTGGGTTTTAGTCTGACACCATGGGCGAGCCGGAGTTGACCAGTTGTCCTCATTCCTGACCATGTGTCTTTCTCACCAACTGGTTTCAACAAAGATGTTACTGGATTATAGAAAGCTGGAATGGAGACTGGATACCAAGTTCTCATGAAGACAATATCTGGAAAAAGAGGAAATTTACTTTAACCTTTTCAAAAGAAGATTCATACCCATCTGTCAAACAAAAAAACATTCACCCCAAACTTCTTTAGCTGGTTGTGTTCACTTAGTGAAGACAGATTTCACTAAGTGGACTACTCACAAAACTTTTACTGGGTGTGAACCATATGGACTCAGATACTGCATAACTTGGTACACTGTACAAGATGCTTCAACTAGGGAACCTGGAGCTGACTCCAACTTACTGATGACCTAAACTACAACCTCTAATCCACACTAGCTAGAAATCAGTAGTGAATAGTAACACACTGTTAAGAACATACCACAAAGGATATTTACCGCTCATCAGTAACTTATCCTCAAAGCTGGCCCGGAAAGCTCCTTCTGGGGTCCGGAGTGCTTTCTTGATCTGTCCCCTTATTCCACTGACAGTTCGAATCACAGCACCTTCAAATTTGGCCACTTCTAAGGCAGAATTAAACATTCCCTACACACACAAACATATATATAAATACATACACACAAAATCAGATACTTTACCTTTTAGTTAACAAATATATCCTTGTTTTAACAACAATCATTGATGATAAAAGTGGTAATCAAAATGTATTCTCATCTCCTGCCCCAGCCAAAAAAAAAAAAAGTAGAACTGCTAGGTCAAAAAGAATATAACTCTATTTTTATTCTTCCTAAATAACATTAATCAAACTCTCTTGTGGGCTCATTAGCATGCTCATCACTGATATCTTGTAGAAGAGAATATCCAAATGATATTTATTAGACCAAACTAGCCTAAACAGCCTTTCCTGTCATCTCACAGGACAGGACTGAAGCTCGTATCCTATAGCTTTGGTGCACACACTCAGAAAATTAAAAAAGCTAGATAAATGCTACATTGTTAGAACAACTGTGTGATAATCTTCACTCTGTGTTAATGAAAACATCTCCACCAATGAAATTTTCAATAAATGTCACTCAAACCACCCTCCTATGTTATATTGCATGTGTCCATTTCTCTGCACCCTCACACACAAGTATTTTAAGAACTGTTTTGTCTACTTTTCTACTGATCTCTTTGATAAATTTATGATTTTCCCCCTTTCTTAACACAAACCAAAAAGGTAGGAAACCAAAGCAAGTGAATAAGATTACTATTTCAATATTAGCTCTCTGATAAGTATCCCATGGAAGCAATAAATAATAGCCTCAATTACTAAATATTTCTATTTTACTTCCACTTTAAGATTTCTGAGCATATTTAAGTAACACAGGGACCAATAATAAAGAAGTAAAACTAGACACCAAATTATAATGGAACTAGAGCAACCAGCACACGGAATGACATAAGGTCTTGGCTAGACAGAAGCCCTACAACTAGGGACAAAAATAACAGGTCATGTTTAATCCCAACAGGAAGGGTGGAGATACAAAAATAGTCCAGTCCCACAATGTATTTGGCAACTGAGAATTGAGAGGGTTATCTTGGCTGCAGAGTCCCCTCCCCAACCTGAGAAAGTGAGGAGTCCTCACCCTACTCTGGGCTTCCCAACATGTGGTTCCAGTACCAGGAAGAGAAGTCTCCATAATTTCTGGTTGTGAAAACCAGCAGAGATTATGGCTGAATGAGGAGGGCTGCATAAGTTGCAGACGTTCCTCTTAAAGGGCCTGTACATGGACTTACTGACAGACTCTCTTACTTTGAGCTCTAGCACTGAGGCAGCTGCTCAAGGAGCACCAGGGACATATGGGAAGACACTGAGCTTTTGGCCTTCAGGGCAAGGGCTGAAGGGGTGGCTTTTCCCCCAAAAGAAGCGCTGTCAGTATCTAATGTTCCTCTGTTGAGCCTTCCCTGCTCCTAGCCTGCGGACACAGGAACTGCCATAGCTGAGTTGCCATCAAACTGGATAACACAGGTCGTTCCGCCCAGGTGACTACCTGAGAGTCCGCCTCTCTCAACTTGTTGGGCCCAGCCAAGCTGCTTCCAGTGGTTTATTCCATACAAATGGCCTGTGTTGGTTCTTCCTGCAGACCTTCCTAAAATCTCTCAAAGGCTCACAAAACCTAAAGAAGCAGCATCTGGCCTTGCTGTGCCCTGTACTTCTTGCTGAGAAGCCTCAAGCCCAGCACAAGCGGCAGCCAACTTTAGTTTCTGGCTTGGCTTCCTGAGCCACCTATATTCCCAGCACAGGTGGCAGCTATTTGTGGATTGCTTGGTGACTCTTAACAGGTGGCCCCAGAGGCACACAGGCTATGGCTGAACTTGGCCTGCAGCTGGACCTCCCAAGATTGTTACACTGAGCCCCACAGGACACATATTAGATAAAGTCACTCTACTAAGATCAAGAGACTTAGGAGCCCTAACTAATACACAGAAACAGAGGGAGGTAACCAAAATAGGGAGACAAAGAAACATGTCCCACATGAAAGAACAGTACAAACCTCTAGAAAAAGAACTCAACCAAATGGAGGTGAGCAATCTACCAGATGCAGAGTTCAAAACACTGGTTATAAAAATGCTCAATCAACTTAGAGGAAGAGTACATGAACTCAGTGAGAACTTTAAAGAAGAAATAAAAAACATAAAAATGAAAATGGAAAACATAATAGGGAACCAGTCAGAAATGAAGAATACAATATCTGAGATGAAGAGTACATTAGAAGAAATCAACAGAGTAGATGAAGCAGAGGATCAAGGATGGAGTAGCAGAGGATACCCAATCAGAACAACAACAAGAAAAAATCTGAAAAAAATGAGAATAGTTTAAGGGGCCTCTGGGACAACATCAAGCATAACAACATTTGAATAACCAGAGTACAAGTAGGAGAGCAAGCAAGGAATTGAAAACTTATTTGAAGAAATGACGACAGAAAATTTCCCTTAACCTGATGAAGGAAATAGACTTACAACCCTAGGAAGTTCAGAGAGTCCCAAAGAAGATAAACCCAAAGAAGCTCACACCAAGACACATGTATAATTAAAACACCAAAGGTTAAAGACAAAGAGAGAATCTTAAAAGCAGCAAGAGAAAAGCGATCATTTACCTAAAAGGGAGCACCCAAAGACTGTCAGCTGATTTCTCAACAGAAACTTTGTAGGCCAGAAGGGCTTAGCACAAAATACTCAAAATGATGAAAATCCAGCGCCTACAACCAAGATTACTCTACCCAGCTAAGCTATCACCTAGAATCGAAGGGCAGATAAAGAGTTTTCCAGACAAGAAAAAGCTAAAGGAGTTCATCACCAACAAGCCAGTATTACATTAGAGGGTACTTCTTTAAGAAGAAGAAGAACAAAATGCATCAAAAATATGAATAAAGATAGGCAAGAACTACATATCTATCAACAAGTACTTCAAATGAAAAAGAATTAAATGCTCTAATCAAAGGATAGGGTGGCTGAATGGATAAAAAAAACAAGACCTTTATATAAGTTGCCTATAAGAGACTCAGTTCAGACTGAAAGACACACACAGATGGAAAGTAAAAGGATGGAAAAAAATATTTCATGATGGACCTAGAGGGTATTGTGCTGAGTGAGGTAAGTCAGACAGAGAAAGATAAATAACATATGGTTTCACATACATGTGGAATCTAAAGAACAAAATAAATGCACATACACAAAACCCAGAAACAAACTCATAGAGCGAACATTTTGAGGGTTACCAGATGGCGGGGGGTTTTGGGGAAATTGGTGAAAAAGGGGGAAGAGATAAGAAGTACAAATTGGTAGTTACAAAACAGTCATGGAGATATAAAGTATAGAATAAAGAATATAGTCAATAATGTAATAACTATGTATGGTGTCAGAGAGGTGCTAGATTTATTGGGGTGATCGCTTTGTGAGTTATATAGATGTCTAATCATTATGTTGTCCACCTGAAACTATATTGTATGGCAACTATAATTGAAAAATAAAAAATATTATTAAAAAAAAGTAAACTAAAAATATCAAAGATCAAGTTCATAAAAGATTTCAAATACTTCTCTGAAAATATCAGACCTGTATTTTAGAAATATTTCATTCTTTAACAATATATATATTTATAAATATGTGAATATACAGATATACAGACCTTAATGAATGAAGTATTCTTGAAAATTTTATATGGAAAACCAGTTAACTTTAATTTCTTCACAATTTTTATGGATTTATCCAGATCAAGGACAACTCCTGTGGCAGCTATCCGGAAATCAGGCTAAAAAGGAAACCCCCGAAATTTGAATTCATGCATAGTAATCACTAGAGAAAAACTACAATTCTCTGTGATGTAATAAACTACCAATGTACATTTCACCTACAATCAGCAAAGAACAAAAAAAAAGACTGACCATGCAAAACAGAATTTTAACAAAAGCAATCTGAAACTATAATACATGTAAGCCAAACTAATAATAAAATGTCTTCTATATTTTCCTGAGGTGGTTTCATAGCAACATAATTTCACAACAATGATCTATTTGGAATAAAAAGAAATACGAAAATTTGGTCAATGTTTAAAAAATTAAATTTTGTACCTCCAGGGTGGACTCCATCTGCTTATTATTCTGTTTACTTTTCTGTTAAATGGGGCCAATAAAACATGCTCTGACTGATCAGATGAAGACTGTGAACACACTTTGCTAAACTAATATTACAGGGGGGGTATTCTTACATCTACCTTGTAACCAATACAGCCTCAGAACCTGCTATAGTGGATAGCACATGGTGAGCAATACCTAAATATTTTTAGAAAAATAAGTCCAAAAAGTACATAAAAATATTAAATGTCACAAGTACTATTACAATTCTTCTTCTATCTCCCTCTTCCACACTCCCACAACCTACTTAAAAAAGATGTAGGAAAATTAAAAGCAGAAAATTTACTTTACACCCTACAAATAAGTAATTTTCAACTTAAAGGTTCATGTACACATTCCATATTCAAGATATATTTCTCAAACACAATCTGTAAAATAAAACATCCAAGATACTTACTATTATGCCACTGACAGATTGTACTGCCAAGAAGCCGGTTCCTTGTGGAGTGATAGGACCTTAAATAAACCAGAAAAAATATATATATAGTGAACCACAAAATATGGAATCTGTTTTAAATACATACTCCAATCCAAAAAATAAAAGAGAAAAATCTTATGAATTGGGACTTCATGAAAGGAAAAAAGTAAAACTATAATGATAAGGCCTAAAAGGTTTAAATTAACCTAAAAGCAAATTATTCTAAGCACATTTTACCCCAGAAGGTTGCTCCACAATGCATGTGCTGTGGGGTATATTTTAAAAGCCTTTGTCTTCCATTGTGGTCTTCAATATAATAGAGTGGGATGGTCTGAAACCTCCTCCACCCTACAGAAAAAATGATTGGATCTCGAGACTTGAGGATTTTCTTATACCAACGATGTTTCTTCAAACGCATCTGAGGGAAGAAGAAATTTCACTAAGATTATTGGTGAAAGTATGTTTAAAAAAAGCCTTCAATTTTAAGAATGCAGCAAAGGGTACCTACCTGTACATATCCAACATTGCCTTCGCTATTGCCCAAACCACCCAAAATAATTGGGTAATGAGGATCAAAGTTAAGCACGAATTCACAAGGAACATTCTCTATCTCAATTCGGACATACAGCCCAGGTCGAAAACCCTCATATTGAACTCTGGCTTCATCATCTTGATCTTCGAATTCTGCCCGGTTAAGCTAGATATGAGAGGCGGGGGTGGGGGGAAAAGATAATAAAAACCCTACAATGCCGTTTTCTAAGGTTAACATTTAAAAAATGAGCAATTTCTAAATAAAGGAACCATGCACAGAATTATTTAGGCCTTACTCTAATTAAAAAATAATATACATTTTATCTTCACAGTTTATTCAGTGTATGTCCCAACAATTATTTTCTCTGTTGCTCCAAGGTTTAGCAGATGTAAACAACTCTGAAAGGAGCCCTTAAAGCTGGTCAGCAAACACTCTCAGCTTCTCCAGTCTAGACTTTGTTTTCTTATTCTCCAAACGATTATATCACACTTTTTCTCCTTTCTTCAAACACCTAATATCCACCTCTTCACTGTCCCTCAGCTGTTGACTATTTCCTAATTCATTCAAAAACTAAGCAATCTAAAAGAACTTCTATAGCCAACCTCTCTACTAGGGCTTAGGTACATATCCAGCTCTACATTGTTCAATATAGTAGCCTCACATGGCTTTTTGAATTAAATTAATTAAAATTAAATTAAAAATGAAAAAATTCAGTTTCTTAATCACATTAGCCACATTTCAAGTCATCAGTATCAACATGTGGCTAGCAGCTACAATACAGTACAGCATAGATATATATTTCCATTATCACAGAAAGTTCTACTGGGTAGCTGTTATAGATTATTTATCAATATGTCTACTTAAGGTCAAACTTCACTTGCACAATAGATATCCACTCTTGGACTTTATTCCAACATATTTTGCTGTTATTTCTCTCATCTTCTTTTGACTCCACTTCCTCCAACTTGTCCCCCATTTCTCTGTTTGTCTCTGAAGAAAATGCCACAGAAATTTTCTACAGCTTCAGTCTCTAGGTCTGCTCCCATTCTTTTCAATTCCTTAAAATCACACTTTAACCCACACTCCATAAAAAATGCTTGCTAGAGACACTTCATAATCCAATGGTCAAATCTGTCTTAATTGTAGTTAACATATCAGCGAGATTTTAAAAATTTATCACTTCCTTCTATAGCGGCTTTCAGCATACCTCCTATTCTCTTAGATTTCTTCTGTCTCCTGAGCACTGCTCAGTCTCCATTGCTGCTTATTCCTTTCTGCCCAGCCTCTTACAATGAAGTACTCAGGGTCAGTCCTGGTTCTCTCCTCTCCTGTCTCTATACTCACTCCTCAGTTATCCCATTCATCTCATGGCATTAAGTAGCATCTAGATGTTGAGAACCATACAACTAAATACTTGGCCCCAACCTACCTCTCTACAGAACACCTCACTGGCTACTTGACACTTTCGCTTGTCTGAAACATAATTTAAACCTAACAGAGCCAAACTTCATCTTCCCAGACAAACCTATACCAACCAGAAGCTTTTGTATCTTACTTAAGACGACTCAATTTTTTTCAATAAATCATCTTATTTTCTCTCTCACATGCCCCACATTCAATCCACCAGGAAATCCTATTGATCTGCCTTTCAAATAAAGTACACTCGGAATCTGACTCACCTCCCACTTGTCAAAGAACAACTCAAACACTCACCATCAACTGCGTACATATCTTCGTCTTCCAGGGTGGGGGCATCAGCCTGCTCAGTATCCCCAGGCAAAAGGGCTAGACTATCTCCCTTTCAGCATTCCACATGCTCCCTTTTTCTCCAGATCTGATCTTAACTCAAAATATCCCCTGAATTCTGATCAAGATGAATTTTAAAAAACCTTTCCTAGAGAGCAACAGTGTGTGCATAAGCCACACTGACCAAGAATCACCTACTCGTTCAAATGATTTATGGTTCCAGGGAGCAATAATTAGAATGCTAAGGCAATGCTGGCATTTAAATAAACACACTATCTCAAATCACTAAGCTGTGAGATCCTCAGAAGTGGCAGCAATGTCTCAGCCATTTGTTTCCCCGGCACTTAATGCTTGGTAAAAAAGAAGCACTAGTATCTTTCTAGTAAATTTCTGACCGAAGAAACTAATAGATGACTGCATGAATAAACACATACATCTCCATCTCAACCTAGGAGTCCAAATGAGAGGTACAGAAGCAGGTTAGGGAGCAGATATCTAAAAAAAGTTAAGTATTCACAACACTATATTATTGCCTTGAAATGAGGCTGATAAGATCTGAGTTTTCTTACCTGTGCTTGTTTCTGCATTTCTCCTTTAAGATCATCAAAGTATGAGCTTTCTCCTTCATCATATTCTGCATCAAACATCTCCTTCAATTTTCTCTTCTTATCCAAATGCTTTTTCTTGGCACTTTCCTCTGGGTCAACTTCTTCCTTAATTTCTTCCTCTACATCGTCAATCTTAATTTCCAGAAGAGAAAATTTTGTAAAAGTTTGTGGAGATCTTTTCTTTAAACTTAAAGGATATTTTAAGAGTTCTACTGAGCTGCAAAAATCTTAGGTATGAGCATCAGGAAAACAAAACAAAACAGTCTTCAGCTCGAAATACCATATATTGCTACAAGAGACATTTAGAGCATGGAAGGATTGCAGTTAGTACCAATATGATGGCTCAAAATGATGGCTAAGTGGAGGGCCAGGGGAGGGAGGGAGCAATTGTGGGCATCGTTTTATGAACATTATAGATGTCTAACCAATGTACTGTATACTTGAAACTAATTTAAATAAATATATATTTGTTTAAAAGAAAGACATTTAGACATCTGCATTATAATTAACTGCCATTCCTTAATCTGTCTAGGACTGCCAAATGTGAATAAAAATAACAGCAAGTATCCCCAACTTAGATGCTCCCAGATATTGTTCTAAAGAAATCTTAGGGAGAACAAGGAATTAGTTTTTCCAAATGGTACTTAAATTTAAGAAGAGAATGTGGCAAAAGGAATGGTGGAAAGGAAAACAGTGACTCAGGAGCTAAAATTTTCAATGACTGAAAAATCATAATTCAATGACAAGAAGAGGCAATAGTTATTATCCGAAAGAATCAAAAATAACAAATAAAGCAACAACTTGTGATCCATCACCACCTTCCATAGTTTTAGGAAGGAATCCATCCAGTCTCTAAAAGATTTGAATTTCTCAAAACAAGCCTCTCTCAGAATATACTGAACACAGATCAAGGACCGGTGGCTGATGGTAAGCCATGATAAAGTCATACCTGAGTATCCGGGTCTGATTTTCCCTTGTGCATGTTACCTGTTTCCAGGTCTTCAAAGTCACCATAGAGCTCCTCTAGGAAAAGAACACTTAAATGATTCCTCTGTTAATAGGGTCTGCATATGACATTTTAGTACCATCCAGCACCAGGTGGACAGTGCATTCTACGTCCCAAACTTCATTTTTACTATCCCCATTGCTACACACCCCAGAAGAATCCTGCACTTACACGGGTTTTTTTTCTTGTTAAATTCTATTTCATCACCTGTTAAGTAAACAGACACAATCCACATTTCCATACTTTTAATTCAGCACACCACATAACCAAGAGCTATTTTTCCAGTATAGGTAACAGACACTGCATTGCCTCTGAGATGCACACAAAGGTGGCATACATGGCCCTGCAGGTTAAGAGCTTAAAAACCAACAGTTCAAAGAGTGACTGTAAAAATGAGTCTCAATGGTAAGATCAACATAACACAATCATGTGAAAATCTTACGTTATATAAAATACATCATTTAGAGTAGGAATAGTACCTAAAACAGTGCTGAGCACACATGACATATTCATTCATTCATTTTTTGGAGCTCTAAGTTAAGTTATGGGTTTTATCCTTAATAGAAGTAGACAAGTTAAAACTCCTTTGAGAGGCAACTTCAGAAGGTTATTAAAACATTTTCATATAAGGAAGAGCCAAAGGATATATAAAAGATGGGAAGACTACATTGTAACAAAAACAAAAAAGGGTAACATACTTAGGAATAAGAAATGTGGTTTTTTATTTTAAAATTTATTAAAAATTTAATATGCTACCAAAGGATACATGGAATATTAGCTAACACTTTTAAGTGCTTTACATACGAGGGAATACTCTAAGTACTTTACATACCTTAACTACATTTCTCAATATAACCCAATGAATAAGGTATTATTAATATTGCTTACTGAATAAAGATTACCATGTGTTTAGAAAGGAAGACTCAGTATCATTAAGATGCCAATTCTCCCTTTAACACAATCACAATAAAGATAATCACTAAGAATTTCTGGTCTGAAAAAGATGGAGTATACATGTTTCCTTTGTTCCTACCAACTAATGTGTAACCATCAACTCCAGAAATAACATATGAGAACAAGAGACAACCAAAAGTAAACTCTGAATGGTGGAAAGAAAAAGATGAATTGGCAAGGGTCCCAGGAATAGAGAAATGACATAGTAGCCAGTGTTTCACTATACCGCAATCCACAGAAAAGCGACTCAGGACCAGTGTTCCCAAACCCCAAGCCAGCAACAAAAGGAAGCCCAGATAGGCTCATTCTCCCAGATCAAACTGGATCTTACCAGCAACACCAGGTACACTATATAGCACTGGCAAAAGGCATGAATCAGGAGTCCCACTAGCAATAAGTGATGAGAAAAAGTATTCACCTTCCCTGAAGAGCCTGAATCACCTTTTCTCCACCAAGATATACCAGGTGACCAAGGGTTATCAGCAAAGGGGGATTCCACCAGGCCTGAGACTCTCTTCCTCTCCCTAAAAGAATGTGCAGCTGGGCAGGACCAGCAAAGATCCCCCACAAGCAAACTGGCTCCACAGGCCAAGACAACCTTTCTCTCCTAGCTGCACCAAATGGCCCAGCCCGGGGAAGTTCCTCTATTCCCTCAAGAGGCAAAAAAGCAGGGACTAGAGTGGTACCAGATAAATGAAGCAGACCAAATAGCACTGCAAAGGCTCTAAAATTAAATTGTCATTGGAACGACAGTCCACAAACAGACCAGGACCTGCACACAACCTAAACAAAATGACTACCTGCTAAATTTTAAAAAGTTACATAGGATTCAAAGTCTCCTTACATAATAAACAAAATGTGTAGGATACAAAAGAAAATCACCTGTCATATGCAGAATCAGGAAAACTGTAGTAATTTTGATTGTGAAAAGACAAATGACTGACACCAACACAGAAATGAATCAGATCTTGGAACTACCTGACTAATATCTTAAGTAGCTATTATAAAAATACTTCGACAAGCAACTACAAATCCCATGGCAACCACCAAAAAATTGAAAATCTCAAGAGAGAAATTGAAGAACCAAATGGAAATTACAGAACTGAAAAATACAATAGTGGGGGGGGGGACTAGCTAGATGGGCTCAATAATAAGAGTAGAGACCTGTAGGACAGAAACAGAGAATATAAGGCCAGATCAAGAGAATTTACGCAACCTAAACAACATTGAGAAAAAAGCCTAAAAACAAATTAACAGAGCCTCATGAACCTGCGGGACAGAAACTAAAGATCAAACATTTATATTCAGGAGCCTTAAAAGGAGACTGAGGTTGAAAGAAATAATGACTCAAGATTTCCAAATTTGGTGAAAGACATAAACTTACAGGCTCAAGAGGCTGAGCAAATCTCAAACAGAGTAAACCCAATGAAATCCACACCAATCAATCTTTAGAAAACTAAAAAAACAAAAAAAAAAAAATAAAAAACCAAAAATCTTGAAAGCAGCCAGAAATGACAGATTAGGGACACACCAATTCAAATAACAGTATATTTCTCCTCTGAAATTATAGAGGCCAGAAGGAAGAGCCAAACATTTTCAAGTGCTGAATGAAAAGAACTGTCCATGAATTCTATATCTGGTGAAACTATCCTTCAGAAACGAAGGGGGAAATGGAGACATACTCAGACAAAGGAAAACCACGGAAATTTTTCATTAGCATATCCATATTTACCCTTAAAAACAGCTAACAAAATAAAGGAAATTATAAAAGGAAAAGTCTGGGACCATCATAAAAAAAAAAAAAAGACCAAAAATATATACACATAAACTATCCTTCTTCTATGTGTTTTTAAAATCACATTTGATGATTTAAAAAAAAATTATACCACTGTCTAATACTCAAGCCAATAATATTTAAAAGTGAGGAAGGTATAGGAACCTAAACAAAAGAAAAGTTTTCACAAATTACTCAGAGGTAAAATATTGGTGCCAGTAGGTCATTATATTACAATATATATATCATAATACCCAGAACAAACACTACAAAACCTGTTCAAGCTGATACTCTCAAAACTACTATAAACAAATCGAGATAGAATATAAGGGAAACAGAGGAAAAACAGAACTAAAACTAGCGTAAACAAAAAATAATAAAATACCAGACTTACACATTAATAAACACCTTAAATGTAAACAGCATGACTACATCAATCAAGAGACACATTGAGAGGATTAAAACACATACCCTACTATACGCTGTTTATAAGAACCTCACTCCAAATTTAACGACCTAAGTAGATTAAAGACAGAGAAAGATATACCATGCAAATTTATCTTTTAAAAAAAGCAGAAGTACTACTATATAAATATTTCATCAAGTAATTTCAGAGCAAAGAAAATTATCAGGGTCAGAGAGGGGCTTAACTGAACTATAAGACTTATAATTTCATGTGCTGCCCTGATATCTTTGAGCCTCACAAGGTACCAATGGCCTAGCTGTGAGTAAGCCTGCCAGACATGTTCCCACCCTATGAAAAAGGATCCCCACCATACTAGTGTTATCATTTGGGCCAGGTGCACTCACCCAGTCCTCAACCTAACAGGTTTCACTTCACCTCTCTGCCAGACTATGATTTTATTCAAGAAAAGCTAATCACATTTTCCCAATGGAACCAACAGTCATCTCATGCTCTTTTAACTAAAAAGCCTGTTTCCCAAATACAATCCTTGCATGGCATGCGGTGTCATCTTCCCTCAGGCAGTGAGTGTATATGACTAATAAACTGCTGTTGATATCATCTGTCTAGTGTCAGGTATTGGCTGTTCAGCCATACCCATAACCATAGTGCTGGAATCTCTCCCTCATCAATGGGGTAAACAGGTGACTATAATTTACAATTTCAAAAGGATCAATCTACCAGGAAGACATTAACAATCCTAAATGTGTATATACCAAACAGAGCCTCAAACATATGAAGCAAAAAGTGATAGAGCTGAAAGAACAGATAAATCTATAATTATATTTGGCAACTTCAACATCTTCCTCTCATCAACTGATGAAAACTAGATAGAAAATCAGCAAAGATACTAAAGACTTGAATAACACAGCCAATTCTTAAGAACTTGACACATATAGAACACTCTACCCAACGACAGCAAAATACACGATTTTTAAAGTACCCCCAGCACATCTATGAAGATTGGGCACATTCTGGGTAATAAAGCAAATCAAATCTAAATGGTTTAAAATATAAGCATATGTTCTTAGTACATAATGTAATTAAACTGGAAATCAATAACAAAGACAACAGAAAAATTTCTAAACATTTGGTAATTAAACAACACACTTCTAAATAATGCGTAGGTCAAACAGAAGTCTCAGGAATATAAAAATGCATAGAACTAAATGAAAATGAAAATACGACTAATATGAAAATTTTATGGGGTACAGCTAAATAGTGCTGACAGTGCAATTTACAGCACTAAATGCTCACATTAGAAATTAGATAAATCTCAAACTAATAATCTAAGAAAATTTAAAAGTGCAAAATAATCTAAGATAAGCAAAGAACAGAAATAATAGAGTGCAGAAGTCAATGAAATTGAAAACTGGAAAACAGAAAAATCAACAAAACAAAAAATGTTTATTTGAAAAAATCAACAAAATTAATAAACCTTACTGACAAAGATAAAAAGAGAGAAGGCGCAAATCACAAATATCAAGATTGAAACCAGGTATTATCAAAATAGATTTTGCAGCCATTAAAAGGATATTAAGGAAATACTATGAACATTATACTCAGAATACCAAAGCTGGCCTCTTGGAGAAGGCACTTAATGGAACTTTTACTTCTCCAATAGGCCTTGAAATTCTGTGAAAACCACAAGCTACCAAAATTCAGGCAAGATGGAATAGACAACTTAGAGTCTTATAATCAATAAAGAAATAAAATTTGTAATTATAAGCTCCCCAGATCTCCAGGACCTGATAGTTTCACTCGAGAATTACACAAAACTTTTAAGAATTCATCCCAATTCTATACAATTTCTTCTAGAAAACAGAAAAATTTGGAACACTTTCCAACTCATTTTATGAGACCAGTATTACACTGATTCTAAAAACAGATAAAGACAATACAAACAAACAAAAAAAACTAACAACACTACAGACTAGTTAGTATTTCTCATGAACTTAAATGTAAAATTCTTATGCAAAATACTATCAAATGAAATTCGACAGCATATAAAAAGAATTATATGCCATGACCAAGTGGGATTTATTCCCAATATGCAAGGCAGTTCAACATTCAAAAATTAATCAATGTAATCCACTGTATCGAAGTGTAAAGAATAAAATTCATATGATCCTATTAATTCACACTGAATGGCATTTGTCAAAATTCAATACTCATTCATGATTAAAACAAAAAACCAAAACACCTCTTAGTATAGTAGCAATAAAGAGGAACAGAGCACAGAAGAAGCATCCACAGAAAAACCAAACTAACAACATACAGTGAAAAACATTGGGAATAAGGCAGGATTTCCACCCTTAGTGCTAGTTCTAGCCATTACAATAAGGAAAAATAAAAATAAAAAGTATATAGAAATCAAAGACAGGTTGAAAAGGATGAAATAATACTGTCTCTATTGGCAGATAACGTTGACTGCCTATGTAGAAAATACCAAGCTATCTACAAAAAACCACCACCACAACAAAAAAACCACTTCTTTGAATGAGTTCAGAATAAGAGGCAAACAAAAATCAATCAAAATGAAATAAAATCAATCAAAATGAAATAAGCATAAACTTATCAAAATATATGCCCCATTAGTATGCTGAAAAATCAGACTTAAATAAATGGACAGATATACCATGTTCCTGGATCAGAATACTCAAAATAGTAAAGATTCTCCCAAAATTGATCTATAATTTTAATGTGACTCCTATCAAAATTTAAGTAGATTTTTTGCAGACATAGACAAGTTTATTTTAAAATTCATATGCAAAATTACAGGGCCTAGGATAAACCAATCTTAAAAAAGAAGAGTAAAGTGAGAGAAATCACTCTAACCAATATTGTTTACTGCATAACTACAATAACTGAGATAGTTGGTATTGGTGGAGGGACTGACACATAAATGAATGAAACAGAAGAACCCAGAAACAGACCCACACAAAGATGCTCAACTTATCTTTGACAAAGATGCAAAAGTAATTAATGGAACAAAAAGTGCTGGCGGAATTATACATCTACAGGCAAAAGTATAAACCTTGACCTAAACCTCATATCTTATCAAAAAAATTAAGTTGATTACAGACATAACAAAAAAAAAGCTCTAAAACTTTTAGAAAATAACATAGGAGAAAATATTTAGGATCTAGGAATAGAAAATAGTTCTCAGACATGACATCAACTACATGATCCCTAAAACAAAGTGATAAATTGGGCCTCATTAAAATTAAAAACTTTTGCTCTGTGAAAGGCTCTACTAAGAAAATGGAAATACAAACTATAGGAGAAAATATATGCAAACCACATATCCAACAATGGAATAAAATATAAAAGAACTCTCAATATTCAGTTAAAAAAATAAAAACCTATCCGATTAGATAAAGGGCAAAAGATATCCACAGACATTTTATCCAAGAATATATATAGGTGGCAAATAAGCACATGTAAAAATGCTCAACATAATTAGCCACCAGGGAAATACGAGTCCATAGCCTCTTGATCCATGTGTGCTTGTGCTGTCTGTTATCAGTTCAATATCCAAACCAAAATGTGGGTGGGAGGTCTATTAGTATAATAACATCACATCAACAAATCTTATGAGGAAAAAACACAGTAACTCAAGACAACAAAAACGCATTAAAACTTAATCAAAAATATAAAATTGCTAGAAACAAGAAATACATGGTAATGCAAAAAAACTTTAGAGCTAGAAAAGATTTAAATAGGGGTAGAATGTGTTCCTGGACAAAACTGAATACTATACAAAAGTTTCAATTATTCTCAAATCAATTTTTCAGTTTAATGTAAAACTATTAAAAGATAACATACTTCATTATTTACCAAAATAGTTTTCAAAGTTAATTTACTGACCTATGAATTGTCAAAACTAAAAACAACTGATAATATCTAGTTTGGGTCAAGATATAGAGAAAACTGCTCTCTTATATACTGTACTAAGTAGGAATGTGAAAATCAGGAGGACATTAGTCCAGGGCAACTTAAGTTCAGAATTAAAATGTATATACTCTTTGACAAAGTAATTCCATTTCTAAATATATGCTGTATAGAAATGTTCCCACAAATTGTTAAGGATGTTCACTGTGATTTTATTTCTAAGAATAAAAAACTGAAAAAAAAATTGAATGGTAGTGCTAAAAACTTGAAGGCACATCAACACGACATACAGCTATTAAAAAGAATGAGGTTACAGTCAAGATAGTGGAGAAGGTAAATGCTATACTTACCTCCTCACAACTATACTATGTTTTATGTCTATGACTAGCCATCATTGCGAGTCACCTGAAGTTTAGCTGAACAGAAGTCTTACAATAGGGAAACAGAGAAGAGACCACTTGGAGAGGGGTAGGTGGGGCAGAGATGTGAAACGAGTTGGTCCCATACCCACATGCAGCAGTTGAGAACTGGAAGAAGTATCTCAACTGTGGAGATCCTCCCGGAAGAGTGAGAGGTCCTGGCCCCACACTGGCTCCCCAGCCCAGGGTTCCAGTGCAGGGGAAGAGAATTCCTCACAACTACTGGCTGTGAAAACCAGTGGAGATTGTGCAGAGTGAGATAAAGGGCTGAGGGAGTCACAGATTTTCCAGTTAAGGGGCCTGTGCCTGCACTCGCTCATTGATGGACTCACTCGCTCTGAGTTCCAGCTCCGGGGCAGCACCCAGAGGCATGCCAGGAACGTACAGGAGGTCCTAAGTTCTCTAATTCCAGGGTGAGGATTGGAGGGGCAGCCTTCTCTCAGACAGAAGTGCTGGCAGTATCCATTATTCCTTTGTTGAGCCCTTCCCTGACTGGCTTGCAGACCCAGGCAAGCCCATATCTCGGTCTCCATCAATGTAGCTAACACTGGTCAGCTAGCCCTAAAGATTCCAAGACCTTGCTCCTCCCAACATGTGGGCCCACCGAAGCTGCTTCCAGTGGATTTTCCACACAAACGGCCTGTCTTGGCTCATACTGTGGACTCTCCTAAAATTCTCAAAGGTTCACAATATCTAAACAAGGAGCATCTGGCCTGAGAATGCCCTGTATTCCTTGCTGAGCAGCCCCAAGCCCAGCACTAGCTGCAGCTGGCCACGGTTTGCAGCTTGGCCTCTTGAGGCAATTCCAAGCCCAGCATGGTGGCAGTCATCTGCAGATTGCTTGGTGGCTCATGCCAGGTGACCCCGGTAGGCCACAGGCTGCAGCGGAACTTGGCTTGTGGCAGCGCCCCTCCCAGGGGGCCTTGGCCTGCATGTCTGGTGGCTGGCTTCAGTCTGAGCCAGAGCACCACCCAGAGTCACGACTAAGGAAGACACACTCAGAGTCACTTAGGATGACACACCCAGAGTCACGACTGAGGATGACACACCCAAAGGACAGGCAGGGCAGGTACCAGAGCCCTGCTAAAGCGAATCTTGCTCCTCCACTGGTCATGGCCAGTCATAAAAACAATAAGCCCAAAGGTCAATCCCTCGCAATGATATACAAATAGCAACCAAGGCTCAACTACAACAGGAAGGCACACACAACCCATACAAGGGACACACCTGGAGTACCCAGCTCAGGTGACCAAGGAAGACTGCTACTGGGCCCCACAGCACACCTACTATATAAGGTCAAATTACTAAAACCAGGAGACAGAGCAGCACTTCCTAATACATAGAAACAAACACAGAAAGGAAGCCAAAATGAGAAGACAAAAAAAAAAAAAAAATCCCAAATGAAGGGATAAAACAGAGCTCCAGAAAAAGAACTAAACAAAATGGAGACAAGCAATTTACCAGATGCAGAGTTCAAAACATTGGTTATAAGGATGCTGAATGAACTCAGGGGAAGAGTAAGTGAACTCAGTGAGAACTTTAAAATAGAGATAGAAAACATAAAAAAGTACCAGTTAGAAATGAAGAATGCAATAACTGAAATGAAGAACACCTTAGGAGGAATTAATGGTAGATTAGATGAAGTGGAGAATCGAATCAGTAATTTAGAAGATAAGGTAGCAGAAAACAGCTAATCAGAAAAGCAATAAGAAAAAATAATCCCCCCCCCCAAAAAAAAAGGATAGTTTAAGGGGCCTCTGGGACAATATCAAGCATACCAACATCAGTACCACAGGAGTACCAGAAGGAGAAGAGAATAAGGAATTAAACACATTCAAAGAAATGACTGAATATTTCCCTAACTTGGTAAAGGAAATAGACATATATGCCCAAGAAATGCAGAGTCCCAAACAAGATGAACCCAAAGAGGCCCACACCAAGACACATGCATAATTAAAATGCCAAAGGTTAAAGACAAAGAGAATCTTAAAAGCAGCAAGAGAAAAGCAGTTAGTTATCTGCAAGGGAACTCCCATAAGAACGGCAGCTGATTTCTCAACAGAAACTTTATAGGCCAGAGTGATTGGCACAAAATATTCATAGTAAAGAAAATCCAGGACCTACAATCCAGCAAAGCTATCACTTAGAACTGAAGAACAGATAAAGAGCTCCCGAGACAAGAAAAAGCTAAAGGAGTTCATCGCTATCAAGCCAGTATTACAGGAAATGTTAGAGAGACTTCTTTAAGAAAAAAAAAAAAATGAAAAAAAGAAAAAATATATGAATAATAAAATAGCAATCACTACATATCTAGCAACAATCAAAAGACAGGGTGGCTCAGTGGATAAGAAAACAAGACCATTACCTATTCACTTTGGATTGAAAGACACACATATACTAAAAGTAAAGGATGATAAAAGATGTTTCATGTCAATGGAAACAAACAAAAAGCTGGGGTAGTAATACTATACCAGACAAAACACTTTAAAACAAAGGGTATAACAAGAAACAAAGAATAACCCACTTCTGGTTATTTATCTGAAGAAACACAAAACACTACTTTGAGGGACACGTGAACCCATATGTTCATTGCAGCATTATTTACAGTAGCCAAAATATGGAGGCATCCTGGGTGTCCATAAATGAATGAATGAATGAATAAAGAAAAGGTGGGGTGTATATACATAAAATGGATATATATATGCATATATATATGCAAGAATGAAATCTTGCCACCTGCAACAACATTGATGGACCTAGATGGTATTGTGCTGAGTGGAGTAGTCAGACAAAGACAAATGCCATATGTGGAATCTAGAGAACAGGATAAACAAACAACAGAAACAAGCTCATATGTACAGGGAGCATTTTGGTGGTTGTCAGATTGGGGGTGAAGGGTTAGGTTAAGGGGAAAGGGATAAAGAGGTGCAAATTGGTAGTGACAAGGCAGTCATGGAGATGTACAGTATGGGGAATATGGTGAATATATTGTAATAACTATGTATGGTGTCAGATGGATACTAGATTTATCAGAGTGACCACTTCATAAGTTAAATAAATGTCTAATCACTGTCTAATCACCTGAAAAATAATATTGTATGTCACCTATAATTGAAAAAAATATAAAAATTTAAAAAAAAGAAGTTTATTCCACAGATTAAGGATGTCTTAAGTCACATATATTCGAGTAAAAGAAGCATGCTGTAGAACATGTTAGATTAAATAGCATTTTTATGGAAACAAAAAATGATTATCACACTCTTAAGGGGACTACACCCCAAGCTAGCAGTGGTAAGGAAAGATGACTTAGCCGTACTAAGTCCCAAATTTCTATATTCCAATATTTAAAGTTTTTGTGTTAGACTAATCTGCAAGTGTTATTGTTACTTTTATTTAAAGAAAAAATACAAAAATTAAATAGAAGTTAATCTAAAAGAACTGGTGTGAATGTGAAGGGAATTAAGAAAATAATAAATGAGGTGAGTTGCCTTGGATTTCAAAAGGTATAATAAATATTTAATAGAGAAAAAAATATGCTCGTAGTATGATAATCAAAATAATCATCCAATAGCACAGAAGAGATGACCTTATAACTGATCGTCGATATATATATGTGCATGTGCATGCACATACATGATAGGAATGCATCATAAACCAAAATTATCCAACCAACAGTGATAAAAAAATGATGATCTGCAAATAAAGTTGTTTCTTATAGAAGTTCCAGATGGGATCAAGATAAATGTACAAAATCAAAGTATAAAAATGATTCTAGGGCTAGTCATACAAAATTTAAGTGCTCAGTGACTGTACTGTGAGAGTTCATTCAAGGGCCTGGAATTAGCCTGAGCTCTTTTGCTAATAAAACTCCCTCCAGGCAAGCAACCTTGGTCAACACATTGCTTTAGAACCATGGGTATTAGGAGTTTTGGGGTTGTTTGCTCTAGGAGCTTGTCATCACTGTTTACTGATAATGGAATTGAGGAGGTGAGATCCTGAGAGGGCTCTGCAGTAGCAGGAGCATGCCTCTAAGAGAAGCAACATGTGAAAACCCAGGCAAGACTGTTTGGCTCACTGATTCCCTGATGTTCAATAAAAGTGTGTCATGCTAGTAGTCCTTACAGAAGGAGAAAGGCTAGAGTTGCATCTGGCCTCTGCAGACCCTGGGCTGTGTGGTAGCCTGTACTTATGCTGCTATATCACTTCCTTTTTCATAATAAACTGTAGATTTGAAAGTGTTGCTGCTTGAATTACATGGATTTTTTAGTAATGGAAACCTGTAAAAATGCCTCAGTTCTTATCGTAACGCAAAAGAAATGTCTATGGAAAAATTAAAAGTAATGAAATCTCACCAAAAGATTGATGGATCTAACTACGCAATATTTTAAAATGTATGATTTATGTAATACTAAAAACTTTAAATGATAAAAAGCAGAAAAATATATGAAACAAAGGGTAAATATCCTTTAGAGAGTAATTTTACAAATCAATAAAAAACACATTAACATACCATTAGAAAAATGGGCAAAGGACACAAAGAATTTACCAAAGAAATGCCAGTCAACATATCTTATTCTTGCTTACACATAATCAAAAAAAAAAAAAAAAAAAAAAAAAGCCAGTTACAAATATAAGAAGAAACTATTTTCATCTATCAAATTGGGAAAAAAAACTCATTTTTATGGGTAGTACTCAATATTGAAAGATAGTAACAAATTAATAAGCACTAAGATACACTGCTCACAGAATTAGAATGACTTTCTGAAAAATCTCTTGGTAACTGTGATCCATAACAATGACTCAACAGTTCTTTTATGAATCTACCTTATAAAAATAAAAAATGTGGTCCAAGAGTTACTTCAAGGTGGTCCAAAGCAGTATTTTTAATAATATGGACAAAGTAAATTGCTTGCCTCTCAAATAACAAAACTATGAATTGAATTATAATGCTTGAATCATAAACAGAAAATCTTTTAAAAAATTTACTAACACACATTTATTGAAAATAGTATAAATCAACGTTAACATATATGTGCATATATAACATATGAACGTATATAAAATTTTTAAATGACCATAAGTTTAACAAAAGCTTTTTTTTTACAGATGGTAGGAGTTATAGTATATTTTTTTATTCTAAATGGTTTACAATGCACACTATCTTTATCATTAGAAAGGAAAATATAAGTAATATTTGAGTACATTTTTCACATGCAAAATATCTATTTTTAACAAATACACGATAGAATTTATGGAACGCTTCCCACTTTTTTTTAAGGCCCATATCTAATAAGTCAGTTAACCAAGGGGGGGATGAAATAAGATCATCATGAAAGAAAGAACCAGAACATTACTCATGACTCCTGTCAGAGTAACCCAACGTATTTCATGCTTGCCTATTATTTTCTACTAAATATATAAAGAAAATAAAGTATACAGAAGGTAGTCTTCTCTGAAAAATATAGCATGTTACTTACCATCTTCTGCTAAGATCTTGGCTGCATCTTTATCCTCTTCCCACTTCCCAGTCACAAAGCAATCTCTGATACTGTTCATAACCTTATACAGAAAGGTTAGCATTTAATTGACAGTGAGAAAGTCTTATTAGTCCACTGACTTCATAAGTAAACAAATATTTACTAATTCAACTGATTTTCAAAGTTTCTTAGTGTTAAGGCAATGCAGTTTAGACAGCAGCATTTTTAAGAAAGTTAATCTTACTATTTTGATACTCTAGACATACCGTGGCTGTCTGAAAACTTAATGCCTATGACCAACAACATTCAAAGACAAAATACTTTGTAAAGGGTAGTAGTGCCAAGAATACTGATGAGGTTCTCAGTCTCAATCTGCTAGATGATCTAGTATATAGTGGATACTGTTTGCACCTCTCAAATACATATTAAAACCTTGTACACAACTCTCCACTTCGGAGTCTGTTTCCTGAGGAACCTAAAACAGCACTTGTCATTCACTGCCAAGGCCTCAAAAACAAACTTACAGAAATCTTATATCGGTCTTAGCTTTCACCTGAATCATATTTTGGTTATGAATCGTGTTTTTCACACACAACCTCACTCTCAAAGAGTAGCCTTGAGGCTAGTATGATTACAATGGATGCAAAAGCAAATTTGTTCATTTACTCATTCCTTTATGCCTATAATTACTCACTAAATATTTACTGGACATCTACTCTATGCCAAGAAGCTCTGTAAGCAAACTGTTCCCAAAAGATCCTTATTTCATGAAGCTTAACAACTCACTTAGGGGAATTGAAAACCAACCAACCAATCAACCAGCCAAAATAGAATCTCCATGATAAAAGCACTCAACAAACTAAGAATAGAAGGAAAACATAATAAAGGGCATCCATTAAAAAACCCACAGTTGGCATCATATTTAATGATGAAAGACTGAGAGCTTTTTCCCAAAGGTCAGAAATAGAAGAATGTCTATTCTCACTTCTATTCAACATTGTACTAGATGTTCTAGCCAGGGCTATTAAGAAAGAAATCGAAATAAAAAGCACCCATTTAGAAAGGAAAACTATCTCTATTCACAGGTGATATGGCTTGGTATACAGAAAATCCCAAGAAATCCAATGAAAAACTATCAGAACTAATAAATGAGTTCAGGAAGGTTGTAAGATACTAGTATTACATACAACAATAAATTTTATTTCTATACACTAGCAATGAAGAATCCAAAAATGATATTATAACAGCATCAAAAAGAAAATGCTAGGAATAAATTCAACTAAAATTCAAAGCTTATATTCTTGATAACTACAGAACATTCTTGAAAGAAATTAAAGATCTAAACAAATGGAAAGGTATTATATGTTAATGGATCAGAAGACTTAATATTGTTAAGATAATAATACTATCCAAAGAGATCTACAAGATTCACCACAATCCCTATCAGAATCCCAGTTGGCTTCTTTGTAGAAATGGAAAAGCTGCTCCTAAAATATAGAAAACACAAGAGATCCAAAATAGACAAAACAACTTGAAAAAGAATAAAGTTGGAGTCACACTTCCCAATTTCAAAACTTAATATAAAGCAATGATAATCGAAACAGTATAGATGAATGGAAAATAATTAAGAGTCCGTAAATAAACCCCATCTATCTATGGTCGAGTGATTTTTTTGCCCAGGGTTCTAACACAAGGCAATGGGGAAAGAATAGTCTTTTCAACAGTGGTAACTGCATCTTCACAAGCAAAAGAATGCAACTCACACCAAATACAAAAATTAACTCAAAATGGACCAAAGACCTAAATATAAGGACTAACTTATAAAACTCTTAAACAAAAACATAGGAGTAAATTATGATCTTGGATTTGGCAATGGTTTCTTGGATATGACATCAAACAATAAACAACAAAAATACAGACAGGCAATTCCTTAAAATTTAAAACTTTGTGCTTCAGAGGGCACAAAAAAGACAACCTACAGAGAGAAAATGTTTGTAAATCATGTATCTGACAAGGGACTTCTATCCTGAATATATAAACTACTCTTACAACTCAATAATAAAAAGACAAATTACCCAATTTTTTAAATGGGCAAATGGTATGAATACACATTTCTTCAAATGAAACATATGAATGGCCAATAAGCACACGAAAAGATACTGGACCATCAGCAATCAGGGAAAGGCAAATCCAAACCATGAGATACCACTTCACACCTCCAAGATGGCTATTAAGAAAAAAAAAAAAAAACCAAACAGATAATAAACAACAAGTGTTGGTGAGGATGTGGAAAAATCAGAAGCCACATACACTAATGGTAAAAATATAAAATGAAATGGCCACTTTTGAAAATAGAAATGGAAAAACATATGAGGAAAAAATTTTAATTGTTTTCAGTAATATTAATAGTAAAGTATAATGTTATACTGATTCTGTTTCATGTTATTTATCAGATAAAGCAAATGAGTAATTATACAATTTTCTAATTTCATCACCTTCAGATTCAAACTGGGAATAATTCTCCAATGGAAAAACAGAGTTACAAATATAAGATAAAAGAGGTTAAGTAAAAACCCTGTAGTTCTGAATCTGAACTGGAAATATCTGTACAATTCTAACTCTGGATACTTGAAAAGGCCTAGAAACAATAATCAACCCACAGTAAGGAGTATTACTATGTTCACATTGAGATGCTGAAATGCCATTTAGTACTAAAAAAGAAATCAGGACTTATGGCTGCTTCCAAGTCTGGCATCAGAGATGTAACAAGATGATGCTGGAATACCTTATCATATCAGATAGTAACAAAGCAATCAGAGACTACTAGGATCATGTCAAAAGAACACAAGGACCAATGTGAAGAGACTTCCACTAGTCAAAGACGGAAAAAATCCAAGCATCAATAAGGATAACAAGTGCAGTGGAAGAAAACAACTACGTTTAAATGAGTTCAAAATGATTTAAAAAAAAAAAAAAGTTGCTTTTGGATAATCATTCTGAAAACTGATAAAAAGAATCAAGCATTTCTCCTGCTTATGTGGAACTGGGTAACCAAATAGTAGATGAGGGAGAGTTTCTCTTTATAGAAGTATTCCAGCTAATATATATTATAGAGAAATTTGAATAGACTATCATTGTTTTACAGCCTTATAAGTTAATAGATCTAGGCACTAAGGATTAACAACTCTTAACACCACAAGATGATTTTATGTGCCTCCTAATGAAAAACATCACCACCTAAAGAAGCAGTCCTAAATCTAATCAAACTTCTAGATGTACGTTCACGGGGTGGCTACAACCATGTGGTCATTTAAATTCTAATTAACTAAGATTAAATAAAACTTAAGTAAAATTAAAAATTTAGTTCTGAGCCACAAGTATCGACCTTGGGCAGTTCATATATAGATTATTTCCGTCATCAGAGTTCCACTGATATTATTCTGTACCAATTTATAGGAAATAGAGGACAGAGGAGCCTGATAAGCTGTACAAAGGGATGCAATGGAATCCACAAAGTCCAGAATATGAGAAACTCTACACACCAAATACTTTGTTTCTTAAACAAATTAAATATAAAGGAGTAAAAAAAAAAAGATAGATGGAGAGGATTGTGTATTTGAAGATTTAAAAGGCACAGTGGAAAACAAATCCCCAAATACATGGTAAAAGTAAACTATGGTATTTACTGATGCAAAGTTGGAGGGTGAATTATGAGGAAGAAAATCATAATCTTAAGAGTCATGGTTCCTTCTTCAGGGAGGGAGATGAGGTTATAGGGGTACCTAGTAATCCATTAAGTTAAACAATTGTTTTATGTGGTTTTCTAAAATCTCTATTAAATCTTAACATAAAAAAATAGTAACATAAAATCTCATAAAGTGCATAAGTGCTACTCAATGAATTAAAATAGGTAATATGATAGTGACTAGACTTCTCTAAGGAGTGACATTTAAGCTAAACTAAATGATCAAAAGAAGCCAGTCTTGGGAAGGTCAGAAGAACATTCCAGAAGAGAAACTAGATGGGCAAGAGGTCTAAGATGGGATTAAGCCTGACAAGTTTGACTAGAGAGTGGTGACTAGAGAGTGGTGAGCAGGGAAGGAAATTTACCAGTGTCAGATTTGTTTATTTACAAATAGTATAAATTCTATATGTTAACTCAGGAACACTACATTTATCCTAGTTATAAAACAATTTTTTAAATGTATAAAACTTAAATGTAATGCTTTAAACTAAAGAGTAACAACACTACTATTCAGGCTAAAAGTTGAACATTCTCTCTTTCTTCATAGCACATGCACATGGTCCTACTAAACTCAGAACATATTATTGCTAAGGATGCATGAAATATCCACTCCAATATCTGGGAAAATATCAAATTATCATATAAAAATAAGATACTATAACAGATAGGCAATACTGAAATCACAATTCTCTAATTCTCTCATAAATCAAACATAGTATTGATATTCAGCCTTACCTCCTCTAAATCCCAATCACGGGGCATCTCCACATGAAATATGGAGCAGTCCAAAGAGTCAACCCTGTGCTTATACTCTCTGGCAGGCTGGTTGACATGAAACAACCCTCCAAGCTCTTCCCTCGTATCACCATCTTCTTCATTATCCTCTGTCACTAAAAAGATCACCATCATGGAAAAGTGAGAACAAATCTATATCCTAAAGGACTCAGGACTGAGGGTCCCTGTTTGTGGTAGGTATGGTGGTTCCCCTGAGAAAAGCCGGAGCATATATCTGCAGGACTTCTGTCCTCCTGCAAAGCACCAGCAAAGAGTGCACTGAGGGGAGAGAATATTGGAGGCTGGGTAGGGAAGGGACATTTATAAGGGCAGAGCTTTCAATGATCATAAAGAGTTTGTCTAGAAGAATGTTGAGACCCTAATCACTAAGCGCACTCAGGCAAAACCTGAACAAAAACCAGTACACACCAATTCCTGATTTGATACTCCTAACTCACACATACTCCTTTGGCTTGTTCTAATCACGTAGTAACCGGGAACTACGATAAAAAGTTTGCCACTTTATATTTTTCTGGCACTAAATTCCACAAAAAAATTCTCATGAAGGACTTTATATCGGGGGTATAACACAACAGAGGATATTCTCATCAAGTTTTATGGCAAGCCCCATATATCTATTTCATACAACCAATTTATGGTCCTTGTGAGCTGATAATTTAAAAAACAACTGTTAAATATGAACCATGACAGCCAGAAATACCTTATGGATATTTCGAGTACCATTCTAATCCTTCAATCAATTTCCTCATCCCTTTTTCAGAAAAAAGTCTAGAAACTAAAATGCTTCTAGGTCTGAACCAGAACTCTTTTACCTGTCCCATAAATAAACTTTTGAAGATTCGGAGTTGCTTGTTGCTGCCTCAGAAAGGCCTCAGCTGCCTTCCTGGAAAGGTCTTCTTTCCACTTAAGGGCACCTGAAATGACCAAGGCCAACATTAGTTAAGTCTGTTTATCTGTCATCTCTGCTTCAAGCTCACTGCTCATTCATCCTGAAATCCTTTTATGAGGTACAATATTTGAAGAGCTAATAAAATATCCAAACCAGCAGACCCCCAAATGTACACATTCTATTTGTAGAACATTTTCAGTGCCAAGTATATAATGACAGTTTATTTTAACATACCTAAAGTTTCTGTTGAATAATTATTTCCTTCCTTGTAATCTTCCTCTTTGAGTAAGTCCTCTATATCACTGGTCACATCAATTAAGTTTTCTGACCCAAGTTTCTGACCACTGACCATTTGAGAAGGCTCTGGAAACTTTTTCCTAATAACTTCTTCATTTTCTGAATACTCTTCCTCTGTATTAAGAGTGCTTTCTTCAGATTCATCTTCAGATGCAAATGCCTCTTCAGCTGTACAATGACCTGAATCTGAAATAGGGAGGGTTACTTTTTTCATTGTCTTCTCCAGATGTAAATTGTTGCTCAAACCATTGCTGTGTAGAAGACCTGGTTTACTGTCTTCTATAGCCTTAGATACTAAAACATTCCTCTCTCCTTCTATAGTGGAATCTTCTTCACTGCTTTCATCAGCTTCCTCTGCTTCTCCTTCATCCTCTGAGCTTCTCTCAAGGTCATCATCACTGTCAGCAAATGCTAGCAAATCTACCTCAACATCTTCTTCCATCTCCTCAAGTTTCTGCCATTTCATACCTTTACCAGTCATATATATTTTATCAGTAATTTCAGCATTTTCTTCCTCTTCTGTTTCATTATCACTAGAGCTATTTTCCAACCTGTCACCTTCAAACATTTCTTCATCATCTTCCACATCACTATCTCCAGACTCATCCTCATCCACAAAAATGGCTTTCCGACGTACTCGACCAGTTTTCAAATCCACATACTTTTCCTCTTTGGGCATCCACAGCCTATATTACCAAGTAAATGCAAAATAATTCAATTTGTATAACAATCCACTAATCCAAGAATGGTAAGTCAATAAATATGGAAAACAAACAAACAAACAAAATAATTTGAGGAATAGTTTTAAATGACATAGCATAGAAAGGAATGATTTGATAAATACTGAAATAGTTAAAAAGCAAACTCATACTGTTTCCTAACAACACTCTACAAAAGAACTTACAGAAAGGGTAGCCTTAAACAAACAAACAAACAAACAAACAAACAAACAAAAAACCCCCTTATTTTAGGGGAAAAAATGGTCAAAATGGAAGCAAGTGTTTAACAAATCTTTTAGAAGATTGATCATTTACAAGCTTGAAACAGATGATCCTTGGAGAAATTGCTCACTCCAGGTCAAAGGCAGAGAAGTACAAAGCAAGCCTGGACCTGCTTAAAGACCAATAGGCCAAAAAGACACAGAAGACAGACTGAAAGGACAATATAAGCATCAGAAAGAATAATGATAGTAATGGGCTAATAACAACCAGAACAAACAAAAAATTTTCACTAGTCAACAATGATATTAAAATAAAGAGGTGGAAGTGAAAGCTCCTTGTTAAGGAATGCCAGTTAACAAATACAGAAGGAATAACAGGTTAAGAATATTGCCATTTTGAAATCACCAGGGCAATACTTGATAAAGAATCACCATCAAGATGCTAAAACCACAGGATGAAATAAAAAAAATTATGAAGCTATTTAATGTAACAGTTCATATAAAATTGTGAAAAAAATAATTAGAAATACTAAAAATCACACAAAATGATAAAGCGCAGATTAGAATAAATCAATACTAACAAAATGATGAATATATAGAGACTGTATAGAAAAAGGAAGTACTCACAATATGGATATTGAAGTTTTACATGTAGATCGTAACCATGTTAGAAAGAGTATCCAATGTAGACAGAATGATTAGAGGAATATCACAAAATGAAAATGGCTAATAACACTGATTGTAATACCAGGGATTTTTTATGGAATACTTGTTATCTACATCGTGCTGAATAGTTAATGTCCACTACTGTATTTAATCACCACAAAAAAACTCCTGATATATTAGGGAACTGAGATTTAGAGAGATGATTCCCCCAAACTATTAGATCCATTGTGGTCAATTACTGTGCTATATATATCATCTGCTAGTTAGAGGGCAGTAGATGGCATTTTTCTTCATTAGTATCTATTTGTAATAAGTTATAAACTAGATAATCTCAATTATTTTCAGACTCATTTTTATTGGCAGTCATAAATCACTAAATAAACCAAAACTATGTACAAGGTATATATACAAAGTCCCAACCCAGACTGAAAAGAATCATATCAGCTAGACATTAGCAGAAATCGACCCACAGGAGATACTACAACACAACCAAAGTAAAACTTTTAGAGACAAGATGTATGGCTTCTGGCCAGCCACCTTAACAAGCTTGCTGACTCTGGTTGTTGCACTATTTTGACCACTGAAAGAAAGACAAATGGCCTCAGGTTTCCTAAGAAATAAAAAGCAACATATAGAAAAGATTTTGTAATAGTTGAGGAATATTCTGGGTCTGTTGGAAACTAAATTTTGCATATTAACAAAATATTTCCATTTAATGTCACCTAAATGAAGAGTCCTCAGAAACAGGTACACATACAAAGCAAAGCATAACAAAATAACCTGGAACGAATCCCACATCAAAATGTGTAATGATGGCAGCTATGGGTAATATAGTCTTCTGTAATATATTTTTTTAATTAAAAAGAGAAAAAATAGCAAACTTACCCTTGATTATCTATATCCTCTGACCCCAGTGGTTTGGAATCTGAAAAAAGGGTCACTCTACTTGAAGCCATCTTGGCATCAATAGTGGAATGGGTGGAAATGAGACTCTGAACCAGTTCATGGGTGGGCCTAGCTTCGTCCTATTAAGGCCGCCAAGAAAGGGAAAGTGAAGAATGCACAATGATTCTGAAGACATACTTTTCAATTACTGTCTCAAAATTACCTTTACACATAATTACTGAGAAACCTTCTTACTGCCTCAAAAAAATTTTATTATAACAAAGCCTAAAATTGATCTCTGTCTTCATTAAACTTTTCCAAGTTCATGGAGTATACACCTGATAACTCAAATACTTAGCTAGAACACAATGCACTATACATAACATTTACTGAATTGTAAACTTAAAACATACATCATTTTATTAACCAGTTACCCTAATAAATTTAATTTAAAAAACAGCTAGAAAAACCTTCAGTGTCAATGCTATAGAAAGCACCTATTTTAGCCCAATAAAATCTCATTTCAAAGCACTAAAAGAAATATAAATCTTGAGTCCACTTAAAAAAATTTGCTACCTTTTGATCCAAAACTTTCATTTCAAGGAATTTACTGCATAGAAAGATCCTTCCCAGTGAGCAAAGCTACATACACAAGGGTGATCACTGCAGCACTGTTTAAACCAGGGGAAATAGGGTGAGCACCTTAGCACTCCAAAGGTTGCTTCAGTAAATGAGGTTTATCTATACAATGAAATACAATATAGCTGTATACAGATGAAAGGTGCTCTACAAATACTAACATGGAACAGTGAAATCACATATTCTTAAGTACCACAAAAAACTGAAAAAGAATTTACAGCTGGATCCCATTAAACAAATATTTCTCTTTCTCTCACATACAAATGCCACATATGTAGTATTTATATATAATATATATTAATCTGAACATATAACATGACCTAAATAAATGTGTATATGGTTAAGAAACAGAAAAAAAGAAAAAGACTAAAGAGAGCTAGAAAACACACTGATTTTGTATAAAGAGAAACAGAAGCAGAGGTGCCAAACTGCTTGCAATGCCCACGCTGGGATACACAGAATCCCCTGTGCATCTTGGCAGCAGGGAGTTATGGAGAACACGATTTTTACTTTCTGCTTGATACAATTAAGTATTCTGCATATTTATAATGTACATTGTGGCCTTTATCATAAATATGAATAAAGATAAAAAACTTCAGTAAATAAAAGCTGACTATATTACTTTCTACCACTTTTCTCTCACCGATTCCTGGAAGCCATGGCTGCCACCAAGGTCAACATAGACAGCATCTTTGTCATACAGCACCCCACCGACTCCAGAGAGAGGTGCATAAACTAACTTTTCCTTTTCATTTAAACAGCGCTTCTTTTGTTGTTCAGGAAGGGCACAGGGGTCTGGTAGGAAACTGACATCACTCACAGCAAAATCTCCTACACCTGGAAGACAGAGACAAAAAGATGGCTTCAGCTGACAAATCTATTAACTGTCAGAAGAAATGGTCCACAGTCATAGGGCTTCAGCCATGACAACGGCATCATTAGGTTTTGGCGCTATGCCTCTGACTAAACAACCCCACCAGAGCAGAGGGGACTTGATAAACTCAGTATCTTTGCTGGGAGATGCAAAGCCTGGTTACTCTTAAATCCTCCAGCAAGGTAGTTCTACCTTGTTTGGCCATTTTTCAGTTTTTCTGAGAAATCAAGTATCCCAAGAGTTCTATGAATACAGTACATTTTATAACAAAAGGATACCTGGCATGTGAATTTGGCATTTATTTTTCAAGTGTGCTCCTCTTAAATAACCATAAAGAGACACCCTTCGGTCACACTTGGTATTTCTTCGGATATCTTCTGGGTTTGTTAAATCTTCCATCCTAGAAAAATAAAACCCAATCATATGGCAGAAATGAATATCAAAGTTCTTGTACCTCCCTCCCTTCATATGTCAATAATTCCTCACATTCACTAGTTCACTAAACACCTTTAGAAAGCTATAGGAAATACAGAAATAAGGAAGTACAGTTCACCATCTACCAAAAAAAAAAAGTAACCATATGACTGCACTTTTTTATGTGATATTCTTTCCATAAAACAGACATTAGAAATGGGAAATGCATGCACCTGGGGTAAGAGAACATATCCAGAAAAACCCTTTAGGGAAGAGGATTAAGCTTTGATCTGGGTTTTTAAGTGTGGTTTCAGTTCTACCAGGTAGAAAAGGGGCATTACAGGATAAGAAAACAATATGAAAAAAAGCACAAAGGAATGAAAGCACAGTACACAATTTGAGTGATTACAGGACCATGGTCCAAATTAAGGGTGGAAAAACACGATGGGGCCACATCCTAAAGCCTTAAATGCTTCAAAATCCTCACGTTTTTCTAAACATATCATCCTTTATTCCCAAAGCCACAGCATCTTTAAGTAATGATACCAAAAAAAGTAGGTATTTTCCATCAACTACACTTCTCCCTCCACTATTCAAAATTAAGTACAAAATAAGCTCTATTACTATTCTTTTTCTAACCTTTTCAGCTTTGGAATATATGGACAAGAAAAACAAAAATGTACATTCACTTTTTACCTGTCTGCCAGGATATAAGGGTGAGAGGTTTGCCATGTAAGAGGCCTAAACTTCATAACTGTAATAAAACGGCCCAGATTGTGAATTTCTTGATTTTGATATTCTCCATGTACCATTCCAGAAAGGTAAAACAGCTTGGCACCCTGAACATTAAAGAAAAAAGAACAAAAAATTAAACTTCAATTAAATTCTTATCAGTACTGCACCAAAATAAATACCTCTAAATAAGAAGCAATGCTGAAAAAGGGTGACTTCTAGCAAACCATTGTGCCAATGCTTCTCTGTCTTCTTTTATGAATCATCTTATTAGGGTTTCATAGGAACAGAACTGTAAATACTTTTAATTTCAAAACTGCTCTCCAGTCAAGCAGTGGAATTTGTCTGGAGTATTGAGGCTCCTGGGCACAGAAAAAAATCCTGTGATCAATGGGCATGTAGCTAGGAGAAACTTCAGACGAACTCTATTAAATCACAAGAGCCAGACATTATCTGGTGCTGGCAGATACAGATATAAATGAGACATACCAAGAAGTCTGGAATTAAGACTATCTTGAAAAAATATGCCAGAGACTATAAACAGATTTTTAAAGAAAACTCAGGAGGTGAATCCTATAGATGCTTTTTAACCTCTCTTACTCATCTTATTTTAAAAAAATTATAGTGTAATTAATAATTCTCTTCCTACCGGGTAGACTTCTGTCCAGAACCTGTTGTTTTAATCGCTTCTTTGTCTTCTTCAGTTGCTTATTGTACTTGAAGGAATCTAGGTGAGTGAGAATGCCCATAATTTTAGGAAAGCCATGTACTTGACAGATGTTTAGAAATTCAAATGTTTCCATTTCGAACCCGAAGCTGGCGTCTATAAGCATCAGAACCTAAAAAAGGAAGACACAATTTCTCAAGGAAACTACACAAAACAGACCACCAGCAAACTATGGCCTGTGGGCCAAATCTGACCCATCACCTGTCTCAATAACTAAAGTTATCCTGGAACACAGCCATGTTAATTCATTTACATTTTGTCTACATCTACTTTTGAGCCACAGTGCAATATTAAGTAGTTGCAACAGAAACTATGACCCACTGAGCCTAAAATATTTACTAATAAGCCCTTTACAGAAAAAAGTGCCAATTCCTGCTCTAGACCAAATCATTAGTTATGGATTACCACGGTAGAGAAAAAAGAAAAACCACCCTTTGACTTGCTCTAAAAGGCAACCATGAGACAATAAGCACCACAATATAAACTTCTATTTCAAGAATATGGATGTATGATAAATAACTCAGGAAAGGCTGGGTACAATTTGGCCCTTACCTGAAAAGTCCTAACTCCAAGAAATAAATGTGTTTTTAAGCCAAGTAATAGGCCCCTAACAAAGAAACCAAATAACAGATCTCTGACATCCAAAAAAATGGAAGAGGTAATAAATGAAAAGATAATCAGATAAGTCCAATTTTTAAAATTTATGACTCTTTAAACATGCAAAATAATTTCAGAACTGATTCCTGGAGATTTTTAGTTTAAGGATATTAAAGACACTTCTGTTCTCATTTTTCTGTAGCTAATTAAAAACAATTTTTAAAAACCAGAAAAACTTAACTTTATTAAACTATAGAATTCATAACACTGAACTACAAAATACATGAAGGTGGGTCACTGAGCATCATGAAAGTATAGCTGCTGCTGCAGAGCAGAGGCCAAGCCGGCAACACAGAGCTGTCCAACACTGGAACAGGGTAAAGGTGATTGAGCTGGCTATGTAATAACCCTATACTCTGTTTGACATCATGGAGTGCCAATGGGCAAACAATTAGTTGTAGGATCCAAAGAATAGGTGATAAAAAGTCCCTTAGCTGACAATCGTTGTCCAATGAAGATATATCAAGACTGTATTACTCCTCCAATGCAGACATACATATCATGTGTACCTTTGCTGTGACTCAAGCAACTTTAAAACAATCCAGAGCAGAACAATCAACATAAGCCAGGTTAAATAAACTGTGGTACACACAACGGAATACTTAAAAAAATTAGGTTGATCTATACTACTTAGTCTTTATCTCCAAGATGTTATTAAGTGAAAAAAGCAAAGCACAGAACAGTGTGTATAATTAAGTGTGTCCTTTAAAAGGGCTGCACTGTATTTATAGATGTATGTGGAAAGATACTGTTTTAAGGGGTAGTGAGAGGTTAGAGGTCAGGGCAAGGAAAGAGAAAACATGCATTGTGTGTACCCTGTGGTAGAACTTGAATATTTTACCAAACACATATGTTCCTTTCTAAACCTTAAAAAGATATATGAAAAAGGCATCTTTGTTAATGTGTATGCTTTTAAAATTATGGACTTGATATACTTTACATAAAAGAGAAACTAATGACTCATGTTAAACTATTTCAAATATACAAGATTTAATAAGTTTATACTATTTTGTGTTGACAATAATACTTATTTTTATTAATGGTAGCATTATATGTTCAAAATTTGAATAGTATTTAGTTTTCTGATATTAAAATGGCACAGCCATAACATTTATATTAATTTTTATTTTATATTTTAGAATTCCTGGGACAAAGAATGTCTGTAGCTCCATCACTAAACAGCTATCCAGAAAGTACTGAATCAAACAAAACAAAATAAAACAAAAAACAAGGTATCTGTTACCCCACACTTCCTAATCATTATGGCTTAATTTTTTTCTTTTTGGCTTTATTTTTGCTTGTTTAAAAAATAATTAACAAACAGTATCATTTCTGTAAATGCAATTGAGGCTGCAAGATTCCCATATGCTAAGTACTCTACAGATTTTCTATTATAAACTGATAACTTCTCGAGGGCAATCCGTGTATTAATTTTGTCATAATCATTTAGAATGGAGGTTCTGGAACCATCAAGAGCAGAGTTCCCATCGTCAGACAAATTAACTTCTGGAGCCTTACTTTCATCATATATAAACTGGAGATAATGTCTACTTACTTCTAAAGCATACTGGGAAACTATAAGCATAATACCCAGTAAGGATCCAAGAAATGGTATTATTATACATTCATATATATGTATATCTTAGTGAGCTTTTATTAGCTATGTTCATGAAAAGTTTTCTCCATCCTATAGTTTACTTTTAGATTTTAGAATACATTTCATTGTGCTCATTCCATTTTTATGAAAACAATAATTATCATCATTATCAATTCAAACACATCTATTATATCCTTGATGACACCCGCCATTCTTTTAATCATAAACCTTTCTTGCCTTCAACATGAGATAAATAACTTACCACACCACTGTAAGTTCCCATCAGAAATCCACATTGCCCCCACTGACTTACCAAATCCGCTACTTTAGCCAGATCAATCATCATGTTAATGTCACACCCACATTCAATAATGGTGAGTCTGCGTTTTTTACCTGTAAGTGAAGCAAATGAAAATTTTATTTAAAAAAAAAACTTGAAAAAATATATCCATTAATTCTAATTATCACTTTTAATTGCATCCAGTAAAGAACCATATCCACTTATGGGAGTATGCCAGAGTTCATTTTTACAGGAGAAAACTGATAAAATACATTCCATCTTGGTTTTCTTGCTATATTCTCTAATCTTAAAATATCATCAAAAGTCTACTCATATAAATAAAGTGCTCAAACAAGTAAAATTCCAACTAGAATGGGCAGATAAGTAGGTTTCATAAGGATCCTGACCTTGTCATTCTGCAGTGGGACAGTGATTCTATCTCTATCAAAGTTTCCTCTGTTCCCACTATAGCTAAAAATATTCTCGCACCTAATGTAACAGAGTGTTCACTGAACAATCATTATTTTAAATTAAGTTGAAAGAAATCAGTCACCATGATAGAAATGCCTTAAAGACAAAGAAAAGCCTCAATCCAACTAATCCAACTACAGTTGACACTTGAACAATGAGGGGGTTAGGGGCACTGACCCCCACAGAGTGGAAAATCCACATGTAACTTTTGACTTCCCAGAAACTTCAGCTATCCTTTGGTATCCATAGGGGAAGGGTTCCAGGACTCCAATGGACACAAAAATCTGCAGGTGTTCCTTACATAAAATGCTATAGAACAATGCATACAGTTGGCCCTCTGCATCCACAGACTCTGAACTATGAACTGAAAACACTGTTTTTGATCCATGGTTGGCTGAATCTACAGGTGCGAAACCTGGGCATAAAGAGGACCAACTGCATAAATTCACTTAAAGGTAGACCTGTGCAGTTCAAAGTCAACTGTTATTATTGCTATACTAAGAGATTTCAGATGCTACCACTGCCATTTTGGGAATTTGTTTCATCTTCCCTCAAATTGAGAAAGGGCATCATCTCTCAAAGAGAAGAGAAGTTCCTTCAGGAAAAAGAGAAAAACTCCCTCACTTCTACAAGAATGTGGCTTCACGAGGGCAAGCAAGTATGCCTGGCACATAGGAGATACTTGCCATCTGTTAAATAAACATGCTCACTATGACCAAGTCAGCATGTCCAGGCCTGTCAAGTCTTTCAGAGAAATATACCTGGCAAATCCATACAGCAGTGAGAATAAGATATACATCTACATCAATATTATTACTGGGAATCTATCTTTTTTTGAAGCTACAGCCAACTTAGTAAAACTACAAGAGAGATGACAATATTACTTTAACATTTATTGGTCAAGAAAATGTTCAACAAAAACATGTATGACCCTCAGATGACAATACCTGTCATGCCATTCTGGGGTAGCACCCTCCTACCTGACACGATCGTTACAGGGCCTCTGATCTCTGTCAGCTTCTGCCTTGTGAAATTCCGAATGAGGCACTGGATCAAGGTACTCTTTCCAACTTTTGGAGGCCCCATCACCACCACCACTATTGGTGGAGGCTCTAGTGGAGTTCGATCAACCAACGGAATGTGATGCTTTTTTGTCTTTAAATCCTGAGTCCTATTTGTAAACAGAAAAGAAAAGAAATATGAAAAGCATTATCATTATAAGTAAAGATTTTAAAGAGAGCGGAAGAGACAATATACGTATACAATTAACTTAACTTCTGACTCCAATCCAAATAACCACTTCAGTAAATACATAACAGACAGACTTCAGTAGTTCAGAGTGTTGAAAACTATACAAACCTCAAATCCAATTGCTTTATTAGTTGACTATAATAGTTTTAAAAAAAAGAAAGAAAGGGCGAACCTGGAGACAGTTATAATGAATAAGAATAGAGGGTATGGAATTATATTTGGCTCTCCTACTGGGAGAATTTAATTCAATAATATTTAAAGTATACTTCTTGGACTTTAGTTAGGATTCATTAAACAAAGCTAGTTAATACTACATATTACAATTCTATTAAACATATCCAGAAAACACACACACACACACACAAGCATATCTATTATCACATAAATTTTTTAAAGTTTACGAAAAAATTCTATTAAGAAAAACTCTTAAGCTTTTCTCTTGGGAAAAAAAAAAAAAAAAAAAAAAAGTCAATCAGTGTGTAGATGCTGGAGACAAGTCTTTCCACAGGAAAGACTTCTCATGTTTTAGTAAAAGAAATATGGTATTCATCTCCATGTCCTTTAGAGCTGAATAGACGCATGAATCCAAACATCATGTGGAGAATCTTCTACTATTTAAAAAGAAAAAAAATGAAAGAACCACTAGAATTCAGTTAAGCATACCTGTGAAAGGATCGAGCCATCCGCACAGCAGACTGGACTGCAAAAGCTTTGAGGTTTCTCTTCTGGGCAACTTCCTCATCTCCAAGTTGGAGATCCTGCAGATGCCGTTTTTTTTTCTTCTGAGCTTTGGGCCCACTGGTTTTCTTTCTGTGTTTCTTCTGGTCCTTAGTCTCCATAGCGGCTCTTTACCAATTCACAAGTAAGTCTAACAATCTATATTGATGCGGGTGGAGGGATTTTACAATCCAGATACATCCAGGGAAAAACAACAAATTCATTTATTTCCTTATAAAGAGATATGTATTTGTTCATCCAATGGGGGTAGAAACTGCTTAATATTATCCCCAATTTCACTGCTCTGTTATGCTATAAATTAGATTAATTACCTCTGCTTAGACTACTATTTGTTCATCTTAAGTGTCTATAGCAGCACTGTCCATGTCTGCAATAACAGAAATATTCTATAACTCTGATTTTCAACACTGTAGCCACTATCCACATGTGGCTACTGAGAATTTAAAATGTACCTACTGAAACTGAGAAATTAAAATTTTATTTAATTTTAATTAATTCAATTCTAAATTTAAATAGTCATAGGTGACTAGTGGTTACCATATGGGACAGCTCAGCCCTAAATATCAATTGCACTAATGAAGTGGCTTCCAAAATTAAACTATTTTAAAGATATTTTATTTTAAATAATTAAAGCATTTTACATGATAGATTACTTTTAGTTTGAGTCTGTAAAACTTTTAAAACAATCACCTATGTACACTTAAAAACAGTAATATCTACATGAGATAAGATTAGTTGTGGATGATACCGGGAGACTACATAGATTTGCAGAAACCCTTACAATGATTTCTGAACATTCCAGGAATTCATGGCACATGAACTGGGCACTACTGGATTAGTAAGTTTTTTTTTTAGTAAATCAGACTGTATACAGTAAGAGCGTTCCTATGTGGGGGAGAGAGGCGGTCACATCATCCAATTAATTTCAGTTCAATAAATATTTGTGTCTGCCTATGATGTGCTAAGCACTGTGCCAGGAGATGGATACATCTATGATCTGAATAGTGATGGAAATTCAAACTTATGGCTTTCGTGCCACGCAGTAAGAGCCACGTTAGAAGGCTGCATTGTAGGTCAGTAAGATTTCCCACAGACATAACAGAAGAAATAAAGTCCATATACACCAGCACGTCAAGAAACACTAGCCGAGATTTGAGAGAGAGCTGGGTTCTAAGAACGCTTTTTTACTACCTAAGTGAATGATTTCAGGGATTATTTTTCTTTTCTACTATATTTTGGTTTTGAACTTGTACGTACTTAATGCCTTTCTCCTTTTGGGGGCTGGGGGTGGGAGGAGAAAAAGAAAGCATAATTTGGGGTCAAAAGACTTAGCCCAGGTCTTAGCCACCGACAAGGATTACTCCACTAGGAAATGACCTCTCTACTGTCCCTGCCACCTCCTCTCTCAGCACGAATTAAGTCAACCACTGCCCCCAACGACCTCGGAGCACTTCTCGGCAGGGACAAAATACGTCTAGCCAGCGTTTGAGACACTCCTCAGGGGCAAACTGCCGGAAAGACCTAAGGAGGACCTTAGTATGCACAGGCTCTCGATCCTTCCAAAGCCCCAGCCCCGGAGACCCCACTGCCACCGCCTCCCAAACGTGCGGCCATTACCAGGCTCCCGACTGCTTTTCCTCCTCAGGGCCGCGTGGACAAAGCCGAGAACGGAAACGAAACCTACGCGCACACTCCACCCGCCGGGCGGAAACAAGGAGAGAGCAAAAGAAAAAGACCGGCGAGAAGATAGCTTTCCGGGGAAAGCCAGAAGGAAGACTCGTGATTGGCTGAGGGTGGGCGCAAGCGACGTCTGCGCAGTGCGGTGCATCCACCTGGAACAGCGTACGCCGGGCCTTAGGACACCCAGCGGCCGGCGGAAGTGGCTGATTGAAAGCAGGTACAGCACTACAGACCTGGGGCTCCTATCTGCGCACGCCCGAGTGCCTTCGCAGGCCGTGGAGACCGTCGGGCCTAGCACCCGTTTCTTGGGACGGCACAAAAGCCGGAAGTAACATATTTGGGCTTTGTCACCCCCAGAATCATCGCGCCGTTTTCTCGGAAAGATGGATAGATGCAAGCACCATGTACCCTGACTGGTATAGTGTAATGTCGCTTGGTTGGGAGTCGCTAAGGCTTGTTCACTTGCTATTCATTAACGATGATGGAGTTGGACATTTCTTCAGCTCCTTCAGTGCCATAATTCTTTTGCCAGAACCAACAGACATAGGGCAGGGACAAACTGACCCAGTATGAAATGCCTTGGCCTTTTTCTGTCCCTGAGAAAGGGGCTTTCCATGAGAGAAAGCAGACCCTTGCAGTTTTCTAGCATAGGTTTGCCCAGTCCCACCTGAGGGATTGTCTTGGAGTTCATCTAACCACTGTAGACTAAAAAGGGGCCACGTACTAAAGCTGACAAGCTCCGGAGGCTAGCATTGCAGGTTCTACAAACTCAGAGACCTCAATTAACCACATAGGATAGTCCCAACATAAAATTTCCTAACTAAAAGCTGGTCATGATGGGTAGCCACATCCTAGGCCCATAGCTTTCTTGGTAATCTTTAAGCCTATGTTGTCTTTTTGCACGTAAGATAACATATCTTTGGAATATCAGCGTAATCCATTTTCCTGGACCCCTCAAGGCACAACCCAACAGACCCACTTCACTGTTATCTTGTTCCCCGAATACCATCTCTATGTGCTATAAATATTAATTTTTAACCATCCCATAGCCACCAATTTAAAAGAAGTCTGTGTGTCTACATTTTACTTTTTCTCCAATCCCAGAGATTTCCCTGGTCTGCTTTCTCCCATCCCTTAATTTACCACATAAATTTCATGTAACCCTCCTTAGGCATCTCTGATTGTTATGTATAAAAGCAGCAGCAAAACTGCCATTCTCCAGAGCATTTTCTTAATTCGTTGAGATATTGGTTCCCAGCAGTCAGTTTGGCTCAAATAAACTTATTAAAATTTTCTATAGGTTTGGATGTTTCTTATGTTGACAACCCCATCTCAGGTTAGCTGAATGTCCATATGCCTCCAAAACTGGGTACATTTTTAGAGTTTGGATCCCTCTCCTGTGTAGGTTTTCTTTTCGATATGATCCTACCAGGGCTCAGTTCTTCACCCCACAAAATTAGGTTCACTGTAATTGAGACCCCCATGCTTCATGCCTTTTACAGCAAGCTTGTTTTCTCCCTCAGCATCCCACAGATATTCACTTTACATCACTATACACTACGCTGTGCTAAGGAGGCTACCCTAAAGTGGACACACTTCCCTCATCTGTGAAGAGCTTTCAATTTTGTAACTCCAACACTACCACTCTTCTTGGAGATTTCAATGTACAGGTAGATATCCTTCTAACGTCATTTTGGCTCCATGAACCCCACTCTTGTCTTCAGCCTTAGCTCATCCTACTTCCCCTATGATCATACCCCTATACCTTGTCAGATCTAAGGACTGTAATCCCTGAAGCATCCCATTCCAACCACAACCTCCTATTTTTCTAGGTTATTCCCTTTAATGCCCTGTAACCCAGTACCTCCAACCAACATTTTACTACTGTCCTCACTTGATGACTTCTCCTCCCTCCTGAGTAAGCTAGCTTAAACTCTATGGTCAATCATTATCAAGAGTCTTTGGCATACTTCATTGAAGTCCCTCACTTCCTTATCACCTCATTATAACTGCTTGGTAAAATGAGAGACCTGTAGAAACCCAATTCTCCAGGCTGACTTTAATTCGAACTTTACCTGGTCTATGCCATTCTTCCAAAAGGGTATTTTACACCTCTCTTCTATCTTCAATCCCATCACTTCCCCCTTCCTTCCTACTTCACTAAGAAAATAGATGTGGAGACTCCTACTACTGTAGATTTCTACCACCACATACACCCATGGCCCCCTCTGCTTCTTGCCTGTTACTGTAGATGAACTACTGCTGTGTCCACCTAAACAAATCCTGCACTTGAGTACTGGATCCCATCATCTCCAGAGCATCACTCCAGCCAGTCTGTTCTCTTGCAAACATCATCTGTTTTTACTAGACTATTCCAATTATACAACATGCAGTCATTTCATCTTTAAAACAAACAAAAACTCACCTTATTTCTTAAACCAGATACTACAGCTTTTCTCAGCACTCCTTTGTTGCAAAATTTCACAAAAGAATTGTCAATATGTCCTCTGGTTCCTCTTATCCTATTCTCAGATTCTCTTTGCTCTCAGAATACAACCTACAGTCCTGGCTTTTCTTTCTCAGTAGTCTTTGCTACTTGATCTGTTTAAGTTAGAGCCCATTGGGCTCAGCCTTTTCTTTTGTGTCTATACTTATTCCCTGAGTGATGTTATTCTGTCTTCTAGTTTTATATGTCATCTGTATCAGTTATTTTATTGTATTTCTGCTACAAATTCACTCTTCATTGTCTACTCTGGAAAAATGGAACTGGGCCCTTTAAATACTTTCTTAAATTTATTGGGGTGACATTGATAATAGAAGTATCCAGGTTTCAAGTGTACAATTTGAAAATACATCACGTGTATATTGCATTATATGTTCACTACCCAAAGTCAAATCTTCTGCCACCATACACTTGACCACTTTTACCCTTATCTACCTCTCCTCTTCTTTATCTCTAGTCACTATTAAACTGTTGTCAGTGTCTATGAGTTTTTGCTTATTTATCTTGTTCTTTGCTGCTTTTAGTTTTATATGCCACATATGAGTTTAATCATGTGGTTCTCAACTTTTTCTGACTTATTTCGCTTAGCATGCTTATCTCAAGATCCATCTATTTTGTCACAAATGGCAGTACTTCACCTTTTCTTATGCTTGAGTAATACTCTATTGTACATATGTACCACATCTTCTTTATCCAATCATCTATTGAAGGGCACTTCAGTCGTTTCTATCTTAGTCATCATGAATAATGCTGCAATGAACATCAGGGTGCATATATCTTTACAGATAAATATTTTCAAGTTTTTTAGGTAAATATCCAGAAGAGAGATTGCTAATCATATACTAATTCTAGTTTAGTTTTCTGAGGAACATCTATGCTGTTTTTCAAAGTGGCTGTACCAATTTACTTTCCCACTAGCAGTCTATGAGGGTTCCTTTTTCCTTTGACACTGGCATGCTTTAAGTTTTGTCAGTAGTGGGTGATGGAGAGACTTTGCAGGAACAAGCAGTCTTTCTGGTTCCGCTTTGCTCTCTGCAGATAAGTGACTTCTTCTAGGACTTGGTAGCTAGCAGCACCCCACTGACTCTCCCCCTCCATCTTCTGGCAATTTCATCTTGGGGTGACTCTCCTGAGACTTCACTTCTTTCTCAACACCTAGAGAGGGATTTCCAACCAGTTCCAGTGGTGAAGACCACAGGGACTCCCCTGACATCAGTGGGCCATGGCCATACCCCTCCAATAAGGTCTAGATCCCATCTGGGGGGATGTGGAGAGAGACTCTTCCTGGGCCCTTTATCTCTGCCCGAGGGTAGTTGCGGCTCCTCAGATCTGCTATTCTTATATTCTTTATGGTTCTTCCTAGATCATGTTGTATTGCTCCAATCTCCTGTTGTAGTTAATAATTCTTAATGTAAACCTTTCTTGTTACAAATAACTGTGTGGTTTCTCTTTCTTAATTGATGCTGACCAATACAGCATTGTTTGCCAGAAACTACCAAATTTATATCAATGACTCCAACCTGTATCTTAAACTACAGCTACCTCCCTGACATATCCATTTGGATACCTAAATACATCTCAAATGTAACATGCTCAAGTGGAATCTCATGATTCTTCCTCTCAAACCATTCACCCAGTTTTTATCTCAATTGATAACTGTTCCACCCATAAAGTTGATTAGGACAAACACCTCAAGCACATCCTTGTCTCCTGTCTTTTTTTCATATTCACCCTATGAGAAAATTTCTGTTGACTTTACCTTTAAAAATATAACCAGAATCCAACCACTTATCACTGCCTCCAATACTACCACTCTAGGCTGAGCCCCTTTTTATCACACATAGATTACTGTAAAACCTTTTGATAGGTCTTCCTGCTTCCACCTTTTCCCTGTACATTCACTTTACAATGCAGCAACAAGAATGGTCCTGTTAAAACATAAGGCACCAATGAGAATTTAAAGTGGTATAAACACTTTGGAAATGGTTCAGGATATTTACTACTACTGAGCGTACACCTACTTATAAGACACTGACAGAAATATATACTGAAAGACATGTACAAGAGTGTTCACAGCATTGTCCAAACCAAGAAAACTGCAAAAGTCCAGCAACAAAAGCATGACTCAACTGCAGGATATTTGTACAATGGAGTAATAAATAATAATGAAAATAAACTACCATGAATAACAACATATATAATGCTTAGAAAAGAAGCATTATATACTTATGATTCTATTTGCATAAAGTTTGAAATGAGGAAAAATTGACATATGACAATACAAGTCAATATAATGTTACTTTTGTAGAGGAGGGAATGTATGACCAGCAGGGGCTATATGGACAGCTTCTAGAATGTTAATGATGTTTTCTCTCCTCATCTAGTCCTAGTTTATGGGTTGAAGACGTTGTAATATTTATTGAGCTATACACTTGTGTTTTGTGTGCTGAGTTTATATTCTATTTTTTTTAAGTTTGTAAAACAAAGACATTTAAGATCATGTCATTCCTATGCTCGGAATTCTTTTTTTAAAAAAATTATTTTATTTCTAGTTTCAAGTATACAGTACATTTCTTAGAACTTTACAGAGTTTATGAAACAATCCCCCAATTACTCTATCACCCCTCGGGCTCTACACCTAGCATTATATTAATGCTGACTACATTCACTATGCCGGGGCTGCTGGACATGATCTTCGTGTGGGTTGCGTGTGATCTTCTATTGCAGCTAAGACTTTATTGTGGTTAGTACATCAGTGGATAGTATTAACACTTATGCTAACTAACTGTGGGAATTGGCTGCTCCCACAAAGTACAAGTTACTATTTAAGGGCTGACCCCACTGAGTGGGATTCACCATAGGAGACATGTGTACTTGTTGAAACTACCCTTTCTGTGTACCTTTTATGGTACTAGTCAGGAGTTGCTCTGTTGTGATCTAGTGCCAGCCCCTGGGTCATAGGTTTTGTGGCCCCTTGGGAGGGCCTTCCCCGTAGGTCAAAGTCAGCTGCTGCCTTTGATTGCTCAGGACTACCTGGTGGGAGCAACAAAGTGATCCACAGGTGGGTGTTGCCTATGCTGGATCTATAGGCAAGTGGAAGAGACAGCTCCAGGCAGTAGTTCGGTTATCCCCATACTTGGCCTAGGGCAGTTTAGCAGAAGGACCAGTGCTCCTCAAGTCCTGTCTCTGCCTCTCAGTTGCCTGTAAGTCTCTGGAACTAGAAGAGCCTCTGGGTGATACGCGTGTTGGGTGGTGCAGGGACTTCGGGAGTCATCTGGTTCTGTTGAGCAGATTTCCCCCTTCCACTGCAGTGTTACTTTGTATTCCAGTGCTGTCTCTGTGGCTCCTTGTACAAGTTTCAGATCATAGTAAGGCCAACTGCTGCCCGCGTCAGGCCTTCAAACACCTGAGTTCTGTTTAAGAATTCCTGAAGCTCGTGGGCATGAGTTTTTGGTCCTCCATGCAAAGCTTCTCCTGGATGGATGGGCTTTTCATGGGCCACCTCAACTCAGTGCTGCTGTTTGCTGTTGAATTCATGATGCAAGGAAAGCACAGGATGGGACTGGGTTGCCTAAGAGCAGGCTTGCCACAGGTAATTTGTGGTGTAGGAGGAGTGCCGTCTCAGTGAGGCACTGGGCCCTCAGGTCGATACAGCACCAGCTTTGCTGCCAGTTCTGGGACCTCGGGATCCCACCAAAGTCACATGTCACTGCGAGACCTACTGCTGTCTGTGATGGGCTCACAAACCCCTGAAATCTGCCCAAGTGATATTGTATCTCATGCTGGCAGCAGTGATCTTCCCATCACTGTATTCCCTGAACTTTGCTCACCTCACTGGCTGAGGTCTACTGACTGCTCAGAATGTACAACTCCATCTAGGGGCAGTGCAGGGGCAGCTGCCTGTCTGTGTGCTGTGGGCACTTTATTGATTGGATAGGGCAGGATCTCAGGGAGTCAAGGGCTGTCAGGCCAATACAGCCTGTTTTCTGCAACTTCTGTGTCTGCACATTCTAGCAGTAGTCACAGATCACAGTGAGACCAGCTGTAGTCTGGGTCGGTCCTACAGACCTCTGTGATCCCCCAAGAGATATTGCAGTTCGTGCAGGCAGCAGTGGTCTGCCCACAACTATTTCCCCCAAAATGCACACTCACTGTGTGAGCCAAGGTCTGTTGCCTGCACAGACTGCACAATCCCAGAGAAGAGCAGGGCAGAGGAGGCTGCCTGTCTGGGCTGCAGGTACTTTGTGGCTTGGGTGAAGTGGGATCTCAGCGAGACAAGGGCCATCAGGCCAATACGGCCTCCGTTTTGCTACAACTTCTGTGCATGCACATTCCTCTATAGTCACAGACCACAGTGAGACCAACTGCTGTTTGGGGTGGTCCCACAGACCTCTGCAATCCCTCCACACAATACTGTAGCTCTTATAGACAGCAGAGGTCTTCCTGCAAGTGATTTACCCTCAGTTCCCTGTACTGTGCTAGGCGAAATTTGTTGCCAGTGTGGATGGATTGAGATGGGGGGCAGGGGGCGGGGGAAGCGGGGCGGTGGCTGGTGTCTGTCAACAGGCCACCTGGGGCAATTTGTGGGTTGGTGGGGTGGGATCTCAGGAAGACAATGGCTGTCAGGTCAATTCAGCCTCAGTTTTGCTGCAACTTCAGTAACCATTTGTGCATTCCCACAAAAGTCACAGATCACAGCAAGACCAGCTGCTGTCTGGGACTGACTGGCAGACCCCCAAGATCCACCCAAGTTCATGTTGACAGCAGTGATCTGCCAGAAACTGTCTCCAAAATGCAATGCTCACAGTGCTGACTGCCTACTTGGAAAGTTGGGCCCTGAAAAGGTACAGCGTGTGGCAGCCACCCAGCAACAAATGCCCTGGGCAATCCACAGTTTGGTGGGGTGGGCCAGGCTTCTCAGGCCATGGCTTCCAAATTGGCCCTGTGGGAGGGATCTGCTCCAGCAAGCTGGTGAGGTCTGTAGATTGCCCCACAAGGAGTCCAACTAAGGCACAATGGCAGCTGCCTGTCCAGTCCTCTTTCCAGCGCTAGGTAATGCGGTCTTCCCTGTATGAATCTTGTATGAGTCTCCGACCCACCTCTGGTTCCCTGGGTGAGTGTCCACAGGTCAGAGAGCCTGTGGACATCCAGGGTTTTAGTCTTTTTCCATCTCACCTAGTTGGCCAGAATCCCCTCTGACTTTTACAATCATTTTTTGAGAATTCCTCTTCCCTGGGCTGGGACACTGGGCTGGGGAGCCGCTGAATGAGGCTAGGACTCCTTTCTTTTTCAGGGGAGCCTCTGAAACCTTGTTCTCCTTCTTGGTGTTCCAACACCATCCGAGGGTGTGGGACCAGTACAGTCCGATTCGCAACTTTGCCCCTCCTGCCTTCGATGTGGCTCTTTCTTTATATTATCAGTTGTATGTGTTATAATCAGCTGGACTTCAGGTGATTCTCCACGTTATTTCATAATTTGGTTGTAATTTCAGTGAGGACCTGAGAGGAGATGAACTCTGCTTTCATCTGGACCGCCATCTTCCTCGCCCCCTCTCCTCTACTGAGAACTCTTTGATGGCACCCATTTCATTTTAGTTCATTTCAGGAAAAAGTTGAAATCCTTACAATAACCTCCCAGCTCTACAGATTTTGGCCTTTCCTTCTCAGACCTCATTTCCTATTACATTCTCCCTTGCTTGCTAGACTTTAGTGCCCACTAGCCTTCTTTCTCTTCCTTGAAGATGTCAGCATGCTCCTGCTTTTGAGTATTTGCCTTAGAACCTGCTCTTCCAGATATTCATATAGTCAACTCCTTTAACTCTTTTAAGCGTTTGTTCAACTGTCCCCTCTCGATGGGGCCTTTCCTGAGTCCCCACCCTCACCCCTAGCTCTCCTAGTGCTCTTACCTTGCCCCATTTTTTATAGCATTTATCACCTCAAAACGTACATACATATAATTAACTCTCCTTGCTGAAGGCAGGAAATTTTGTCTGTTTTATTCACTGATATATTACGAGTGACAAGAACAGTGCCTGGCATATAGTAAGCATTCAATACCTATTTGTTGAATAATGAATGGATTTGCAAATGAAATGTGGTGGACAGCTTCTGACATGGCCCCAACGATTCCCACTCCCTAGTATTCATGCTCTTGATCCACCTTTGAATGTGAGCTGGACCTACTTGACTCACTTCTGATTAATGGAATCCAGCAATAGTGGTAGGATGGTACTAACCTAGGTTATAAATGATTGTGACTTCTCTTTTGTGGGTATGCTCTCTATTGCCATCTCAGCTCACACACTTTGATAAACACTTTGATAAAGCAAGCCATCATGTTGAGAGGTCCAGATGGCAAGGAACAGAGGATAGCCTGTGAAGGTTCCTCTCAGCAAGGGACTGAGGCTCTCAGAGTAACAGCGTACATACAACCATGTAAGTGAGTCTGGAAGCTGATCTTTCCTCAGTTGTACATTGGAATGGTTAAAGCTGAGATTGTAGTCTGTGAGAGAACCTGGGCCAGAGGCACACAGCTATGTCCACATCCTGACCCATGGAAACTGAGATAAAAATATTATTATAAGACACTAAGCTTTTAGGTAATTTGTTACACAACGTTAGACAATCAGAAAAAGAAAACAAACTGTTAAACAATACTAGTAGAAAGCAGAAGTCAGAGAAAAAAAAGAATGCTTGTTAGGTATCTACAATTTTAAAGGCACTTCCAGGTGCTTTCACTATTACCCAAAAATGGATATAAATGATGTGTTAGCGTTCTTCAGAGAAAAGGAAACAATAGGATAGAGCAAGAGCAAGAGAAAGAGATTTATTTTAAGAAATTGGTTCATGTGATTGTAGTGTTGTAGCCGCCAGCCCCAGATAGACACACGGACCACCAGAAATCAGTGAGTTATAGGAAACACACTCTTTATTCAGCCAGCTGGGTCTACCAGGGGTACGCAGACCCCAAATTAAGCAGCCCCGAAATGTAGAGCTACAGGGTCTTTAAACCCCAAACCCCATTCTTCATTCTGTCTGAACACAAAGGTCTATTTTTCTTCTGTTTACTACCCGTCAACCCACAGGTTGGTTGTGCTAGCAGGGGTACAGAAGCAGAATGCTTATTGTTAGAATGTTATGTTCACATGGGTGATAGCCTATGTTCCCATGGTCGATAGCCAAACAGTAATTTTCCAGCCAGCACGTTCCCCACTGGCCTTAGCAGAAAATCAAACCCTTGATTCTTCATGCGGAATTTGCTCATTGCCTCTATTCTGTAATACTAAAAGTTTAATAGAATTAATTCTCTTCCTTATATATGCAAATAAGAAATTGAGGAAACATGGACCAAGAGTTAACAAGAGGAGGAGGAGGAGGATTAAGGGTCCAGCTACAGCAGATAGAAGGGTTGTTAGCCATGGTGACCAACTGAACACCCTGTGAAACCAGTTATTTGATTCTAGCCTTTGTTTTTCCCAGGCATCTAAGTTCCTCTGTACTAGTAGTAAGCTTTCTCTAATTATTCCAGAGTTATTGGCAAAGAAGCAACACGTTTCACCTAGAGCCATACATAATCCATCTTGTCCTAAGAATAATAAATCTAAACCTCTTCTGTTTTGGAGGACTACTTCTGCTAGTGAATTGACTTGAAGTTCTAGCCTGCTGAGCTCAGTTAACTTTAGGGGAGTTCCTACCCTGACATAGTAAGGGGGTTTTGGGTTTAGGCACAACCAGCAATCTTGACCTATGTCTGGGGTGGTCTTATTTAAGACCTTGTGTATTGCCGTTGGCGAAGTTATTAATGCTCCTTCTGGTTCTGGTTGTGGCTGGTTGAATGCCTGGGCTAAAGAGGGAAAAATGAAGAAGCAGAGATTTAGACTTATGTATGCTTGAGTCTTAGTCTTAAGGGCCCATCTTCCTGAGCTGTCCACTCTCGTGCTGCCTTCACGTGGGAGTGATGAGTCCATGATGGGATGCCATCTTCTTTAACTACAGTGGGCGTCATCAGGTAGACAGTGAAAGGTCCTTTCTATTTGGGTTCTCGTCCTTAGGAAGTGATCTTCCGGATCCACACAGAGTCCTCAGGCTGAAACTGATGGGGAAGTCTTTCCCCCGGGTCTGAGTGGGCAACACGATCCCAGGACTAAATCTCCTTCTGTATACTTTGAAGGGCCTGTAAAAACTTAAGTAAGACAAGATTACATAGTTCTGCCATTGCAACACCACACACCACCTGGTCGGGATTTTTCCTAGGTGGAGGAGCATACTTTGGCTACAAGCGAGGGGACCCAGCTGTGGCATATTATCAGCTGAGAAACCCTTCTTAGAGATAGGACTCTATATTTGTCCTCAAGGATATTACCCAGCGATATCTACCCGTATAGGTAATATGGGACTTGGATGTGAGGGCCAAGGCCAATATTCTTATGCTAACTGGGGTTGTGAGACTATCTTCACTATAGATAACTTAAAAAACAGAATGATCTTCATATTAGATTGATTAGAGGACCAAGCCTCTCCACATGCTCTCTTGGGTTTGCAATCCTATCATAATCACCATCAAAACTGGCAGCCCTGGAGGACAACACTAGTGACTCACAGGACAGACACGGGGTATCAGATTATATAAAACCGGGTGTGATTCAGGATTATATTTTACTATACAGGTTAAGGACCCTCCCAGGAAGGTTAATGCTATAGGACTCAACAAACCATTTTAGTTCTGGACTACCCCAAAGTCTTACACCTAAGAAAACTTCTGTTTCTGGAGCAACTCTAACTTCAGCTCTAGCCCCTCCAAGTAGTAACCTAACAGCTGTTAAACCCCAGGCATTCAACCAGCCACAACCAGAACCAGAAGGAGCATTAATAACTTCGCCAACGGCAATACACAAGGTCTTAAATAAGACCACCCCAGACATAGGACAAGATTGCTGGTTGTGCCTAAACCCAAAACCCCCTTACTATGTCAGGGTAGGAACTCCCCTAAAGTTAACTGAGCTCAGCAGGCTAGAACTTCAAGTCAATTCACTAGCAGAAGTAGTCCTCCAAAACAGAAGAGGTTTAGATTTATTATTCTTAGGACAAGATGGATTATGTATGGCTCTAGGTGAAACGTGTTGCTTCTTTGCCAATAACTCTGGAATAATTAGAGAAAGCTTACTACTAGTACAGAGGAACTTAGATGCCTGGGAAAAACAAAGGCTAAAATCATATAACTGGTTTCTAGGATGTTCAACTGGTCGCCATGGCTAACAACCCTTCTATCTGCTGTAGCTGGACCTTTAATCCTCCTCCTCCCCTCTTAACTTTTGGTCCATGTTTCCTCAATTTCTTATTTGCATATATAAGGAAGAGAATTAATTCTATTAAACTTTTAGTATTACAGAATAGAGGCAATGAGCAAATTCCGCATGAAGAATCAAGGGTTTGATTTTCTGCTAAGGCCAGTGGGGAACGTGCTGGCTGGAAAATTACTGTTTGGCTATTGCCCGTGGGAACATAATGCTCTAACAATAAGCTTTCCGCTTCTGTAACCCCCGCTTGCACAACCGACCTGTTGTTGACAGTTAGCAAAAAGAAGAAAAATAGACTTGTGTTTTCAAACGGGATGAAGGCTAGGGTTTAGGGCTTTAAAACCCTGTAACTCTACATTTTGGGGCTGCTTGATTTGGGGTCTGCGTACCCCTGGCAGACCCAGCTGGCTGAATAAAGAGTGTGTTTCCTATAAGTCACTGATTTCTGGTGGTCCGTGTGTCTATTGGGGGCTGGTGGCTACGACAAGTGAATTCCTTAAAATAAACACACACACAGACATCCTATTGGTTCTGCTTTTTTGGAGAACCAAAAGTAATACAATGTGATTACCATTTAAATCAGTAGACTTTGAGTAAAACAGATTATTCTCCATACTATGGTTAGGTCGAATTAGTTGAAGGCCTTAAGAGAATATATTAAGGTCCCCTAAGAAGGAAGGAATTCTATCTCCAGACTGCTTGCAGGTTCAAGACTGCAACATGAACTCCTGTCAGAATTTCCCGCCTATTGGCCTGCCCTGCAAATTCAATACTTGCCAGCTCCCCTAATCATGTGAGCCAATAAAATATCTACTAATCAGTTCTACTAATATTTTTCGTTTAACTATATATTTTGTCTATTGTTAGTATAGCCACTCCAGCTTTTTTGTGGTTGTTCTCATAATATATCTTTTTTTGTCATTTCACTTTCAACCTATTTGTATCTTACAATGTAATATGTGTCTCCTGTATCTAACATATTTTTTTAATCCAGCTGGAAAATCTCTGACTTTTGATTGGAATGGGCAATACATTCATATTAGTTATTATCGATAGAGTTGGATTTATATTTGCGATTCTGTTTAATTTTCTGTATGCCTAATGTCTCTTTTGTACCTCTATTCCTTTTATTGCTTTCTTTTGCATTAAGCGAAGACTTTCTAGTGTGGCAATTTAATTTTTAAAATTTTCTTCAGTATTTTTTGGTTACTTTCTTAGTGGTTGCTCTAGGGTTTTCCATGTACATCTTATCAGAACTTACTTTAGACTTGCATTAAATTTCAGTGAGATATAGCAGCATTACTCCTGTGTAGTTCTACTTTCTCTTTCCCTTTTTTGTGCCATTATTCTTATACATATTATGTCAATATGTACTATAATTATTGCTTTATGTAATTGTATGTCTTTTGAAGAAGCTGAGTGCAAGAAGGGAGAGTGTAGGGTTAACTTAGAACATAGCCCCTCCACATGCTCAGATGACTGATAGCTGCCCGGCCAATAGCCCAGGCTGTACACAAAGAGCTTTCAGCAATAACTACTCCCAAGGACGTTTTCTGCTGCTCCCATGAATGTTGCCTGCTCCTGTAACCAAGCAGCACATCTTGCTCCCATCCATCAGAGAAGGCGGCTATTCCTCCAATAAGATAACCCCCTCCCTGCTTTTGTGCATGAAAAACTCTGCTTGCTCTTGGTCAGCAGCTTTATTCCTGCAGCTTCGACCAGCCGACCAGCCGCTGCTGAAGCTTTCCTGCCTTGTAAGTAATAAATGGCATTTCTCGCCCCCCTAGTCCTCCTGGTGGTTCTTCCAGAATACCCAAACCCAGGTGCAAGTTCCAGGCCTGGCGTTTCTGCGCTACAAAGAGCAAGTATATATTTATAGAGTGTGTTTTTTAAACTTCTTATTTACCATTTCTCATTCTTTGCTCCTGAGGAATTGAGTTACTATCTGGTGGGATTTCCTTACTCCAATACAACTTTGTTTCCATCCTCCTCTTTTGTGCTGTTATTGAAAATGTACATTTAAATACATGACATTTATATATGTCATATGCCAAAAGATACAATTACATACATACTATTTTATACGATTGCTTTTTAAATCAGTTAAGAGAATATAAGAGAATATGTATCTATGCTTTTATAATTATTTAATTATCTATACTGGTGTCAAATTACTGTGTAGTGTCTCTTGCTTTCAGCCTGAAGAGCTTTCTTTTTTAGCTCTTCAGTCTTCTAAAACTACTTAGCTAGCGATAAATTATCTCAGTGTTTATTTATTTTGGAATGGTATTTTTGAAACACATTTTTCCTGTTTTCTTTCTTTCTTTCAATAGTTTGGGTATGTTATACCTCTGCCTTCTGGCCTCTGTTGTTCCTGATGGGACATCACTGTTAAACTTATTTGAGTTTCCTTATATGTGACAAGTTATTTTTCTCTTGGTATCCTTAAAATGTTGTCCTTATCTTTTTCAACATCTTTACTGTGATACATCAGGGTGTGGATTTTTTTGTTTATCCTACTCGAAGTTCATTGAGTATCTCAGATGTGTAAGTACATGTTTTCATTATACTTGGGAAGTTTCCAGCCATATTTCTTTGAATCTTTTTTTCTGCTCCTTTCCCACTTTCCTTCCGGTACCTTTGTTAAAAGGGATGCTGGTGTTCCATATTTCACTGAGAATCTATTTATTTTTCCTCATTTTTTTCTCTGTTGCACAGATTGCCTAATCTATATCAAGCTGTCTTCAAGTCTGCTCGTTCTTTTGCCAGATCAAATCTACTGTTGAGCCTCTTTATTGATTTTTTCACTCTAGTGAACTTTTAGACTATAATTTGTATTTGGTTCTTTTTTTATATCTCTTTACTAATTTTCTCTATTTGATAAAATATTGTCTTTATACGTTCTTTAGACATGGCTTCCTTGATCTTTGTACACATTTATTAGAGCCGCTTTAAAGTCTTAGCTTATCTGACATGTGGCCCTCAAAGACAGTTTCTGTTGCCTAAATTTTTTTTTCTTGTTTATGGTCACAATTTCCTGGGGTTTTTGCACCTCATAATTTTTTTTTTCAGTTAAAAATTGAATATTTTAGATAATGCATTGTAGCAGCTATGGAGACAATCCCACAACCAGGATATATTATTGTGTTTTTGTGTTTGCTTAGTGACTTGTCTGGGCCATTATATTATAGTAAAGTCTATTTTCTCTGCAGTGTGCAGCCTCTGATGTTCCTCAAACAGTGCAGCCTTGGGCACATGCACAGTCACCCTGGAATAAAATATTTCTAACAAGGATCTCTTTGTCTTTGCCCATGACCTCTTTATTAAATTGTCTGCCTCTGTTGGTCAGTTATTACTAATTTCTTGCTGACAGAGCTATTGTTTTCCGCAATGCCCTGAGCATAAGTTGCTCTCCAGTGATCCAATTAAATTCAGGCCCCACTGCAGTAATCTTTGAGGCCAGGCTTTCAGGTTCATTCTGATTTCAGGAGCATCCTTCATAGCTATCTCTGCCTTCATAGTTTTCTCTGATAAACTTCTAGTTGGTTATGGTTTAGCTTGTTTCTCTCATGCAGTTACTACTACATTCCCCTTAATTGCCAACATCCAGAATTTCCATTGTTTTCAAGAGTTTCCATAGGTTTATACTTCCTCAAATAAAGTTAATTCCCATGGAGAAAGCTTCAAAGCTCTCTGTTCTTATGGTATCCTCCATCCTGGGAAAAGAACTCTATGCCATTGTTCTGGAGTTTGAGACAGAAACAGTGGCCCAATTCTCTTAGAGTGAGACCACCTCTTTCCAAGCAGGCCACTAACTAGGGATAGTACTCTTTGGTCTTAGCTTGCTACACCTGGCATGAAACCTTCACCCTACAAGCAGGATATCTATATACAAGAATATATTCTCTGTAACATGATGAGACATTCTGGTCCTTTCCTTTCCCAGGGAGATATAAGAAGATGAGGAAGAAGAAGCCCTATGTTCTTGGCTACACATGCCTTAAACTGGAGCTTTCGCCATGCTGAACTTGGTGGGAGGGAGAGTACAGTTGACCCTAAGACAAATTCCAAATTTAACTGGCTGTTTTGGTTTTGTTTTGTTTTGTTTTGTTTTGTTTTGTTTTGTTTTGTTTTGTTTGTTTTAGGTGAGGCAACCCTTGATTGACCTCACAGATTGCAAGGAGCTTGTCAGCTTACAATCCCTTATTTATTTATTTTTTATGCCTAGGTGGTCTCCCAACCAAGTACTAACCAGGCCCGACCCTGCTTAGCTTCCGAGATCAGTTAACTGGTTGTTTTTAAAAATAATTTTCACCAATGAAGGCTGTTTCACTGAAAAGGGTTTCCATGGAAGTCTTCAGGTTGCTATTTCAGAAATCCACTCCTTTATTTCTATTTCTTTCCTGAATGCACTGGTAGACCTTCTAGAATAATGTTGAAGGGAAGTGATGTGAGTAGACATCCTTGCCTTATTCCCAATTTTAGGGAGAAAGCATTCAGTGGTTCACTATTAAGAATGATGTTATCATATAGTTGTTAGATTTGTTAAATTTTTTCTTGCATCTATGGAGATGATTATATGATTTTTCTGTTTTGGTTTGTTAATGTAATGAATTACAACAGATTAATCTCTAAATGTTAAGCCAATCTTTCATTCCTTCAGTACAACCCACTTGGCTAAGATTGGCGCTCTCGAGCTATATTATCCATTTAAAAAATATTATTGGATTCAATTTGCTAAAATCGAGTTTGTACATTTTGCATGTATGTCATGTGCAATACTGGCTAGCTTATAGTTTTATTTCCTTGTAATGTCTTTGTTTGGCTTTCATGTCAGACTAATGCTGGGCTCAGAATGAACTGGAAAACATTCTCTCCTCCTTTTCAATTTTTTATGTTGTTTCCCTTGACCAAGAAAACATAACGAAAAAAAACATTACTAAGAGCAATGTCTAAGAGTTTACTGCCTATGTTTTCTTCTAAGATTTTTGTGATTTCAGGTCTTACATTAAATCTTCAATTCATTTTGAGTTTATTCTCATATATGATGTAAGAAAGGGGTCTAGTTTCTTTTTCTTTTTTTTTCTTTCTTTTGCATGTATCTGTGCAGTTTTCCTAGTAATAGTTTGGAAGTTTCTTATAATGCTAAATACACTATTACCAAAAAATACAATATTCGTGCTTCTAGATATTTAGCCAACTGATTTGAAACTTATGCCTACGCAAAAACCTATACATAAATGTTTATGGGAGCTTTATTCATAATCACCCAAAAGCGAAGTAATCATGATATATTTCAACTATGAGGGACAACAGGACAAACTGTGGTACATCCAGACATCGCATATTATTCATTGTTTAAAAGGAATTGATTCACACAAAGGGATGAATTTTAAATGCATTTTGCTAAGTGAAAGAAGCCACCCCCAAAATATTTCATTCACATGACAGTCCAGAAAACACAAAATTATAAGAATGATTACAGATCAGTATTACAAGAGTTTGAGAAAAGGGAATGATTAATTACAGAGGGAAAAATGGGATTTTTTAAGGAGATGGAATTATAAATTTCCTTCTAAGTGCTACTTTATCTGCATTCCACAAGTTTTGATAGGTTTCATTTCATTATCCTTAAGTTTGAAATATTTCTATTTTATTATGACTTTTTTGGACTTTATGTTATTTAAAAGTGTGCTTTAATTTTTTTGAACATTCAGGTTTTTCCCCCCTAATTTTTTTTGTATTGATTTCTAGTAAAATTCCTTTACATTTATAGAACATAGTCTGTAAGCATTCAATCTTTCAAAATTCAGGGATTCTTGTTTTATGGCAAAACACATGGTCTATCATGGTGAACATACTCTGCTGTTGCTTAGTATAGTGTCCATAAAATAAATTAGGTCAGGGTAACTGATAGTGGTTTTTTTGACTTTCTATGCCTTTTAATTATTTTCTGTCTAGTTGTGCTATGATTTGTTGAAAGATAGAATAGTCTTATTATATTTATCCCTATTGTTGTCCATTCTGATGTTCTTTCATTTGTAAAGTTCCAAACATTCCATTATCATTTTCTTTCTAAGTAGATAACTTTCTTTAGACATTCTTTTTTTGCCCTCTTTTTAATTCCCCCCCCTTCCACACCTTCCACACCTGATCTATGGATATTGCCATTTCCCCTTAAGAATTGGGTCTCTGAAGGTGGGCATCTCCTCCCACAAGCTCAGGGCACACACCGGGGCCTGGCTCACCGGTGGCATGGTCTGTGGCTCCATCTGGGATGTGAACCCAGGACCTTCTGCGTGTAAAGCAGATGTGCTAACCACTACACTATGGAGCCACCCCCTCTTTAGAGATTCTTAAGGTTACATAATCTAGTAACAAATGTTCTTAATTTTTCTTTGTATGAGAATGTCTTTATGTGCCCTTCATTCTTGAAGGGAATGTTTGCTAGTTGATGGTTTTTTTATGTATTTTTTTCCCCAAAATGGAAAATGTTGTATTATTTGCTTCTGAATGTCATGATTTATGATGAGAAATCCATTGTCATTGTCACTTCTTTCTTACTATTTTCAAAACTTTTTTGTCTTCAGTTTTCAGAAATTTGCCTATGATGTGTCTTAGAGTGGATTTTTTCATGTTTATCCTGTTTGGTGTTTGCTAAGCTTCTTAAATCCATATGTTTGACTTTTGCTAAATTTGGTAAGTTTTCAACCATTATTTCTTCAAATACTGTTTCAGAATCAACAATTTCTACTCTCCTTCTGAGACTCTTGTGGTACAAATGTTAGATCTTCTGTTATAGTTTCACAGGCCCATGAGGCTGTTCATTTTTTAAAAAATAAATTTATTTATTTAAATTAGTTTCAAGTACACAGTACATTGGTTAGACATCTATACCGTTCATAAAATGATTCCCCCAATTGCTCCTAGCCCTTCCACTTAGCCATCATGCGTTCCCTGTGCTGTGCTCCCATTTTCGTGCCCAGCTATCAACTACTAATTTGTACTTCTTTAATCCTTCATCCTATTCTCCCAGCCCTACCCCCAACTTCCCACCCCTCTGTCTGTCATAAAATTTTCCACTATTTTTGTGAATCTGTTTTTGCTTAGTTTGTTTTTTGTGCTCCTTAGATTCCACATATAAGTTAAATAATGTGGTATTTATCTTTCTCGACTTATTCCACTCGGCATAATAACCTCTAGATCCATCCATGCCATTGCAAATGGTAGGATTTCATTTTTTTTAATGGCTGAGTAGAGGCTGTTCATTTTTAAACCCATTTTCTCTATGTTGTTAAATTTTTTAAAATTAAATTTATTGGGGTGACATTTTTAATAATATAATTCAATAATACATCACAGGTATATTGCATTGTATTTTTACCACCCAAAGTTAAATTCCTTCCATCACCACATATTTGACCCCTTTATTCTTATCTACCCTGCCCTCTACCCCTTCCCTCTGGTAACCACTAAACTGTTGTCCAGGTCCATGAATCTCTGTTTGTCTTGTTCATTTGTTGCTTTCAGTTGTATGTCCCACATATGAGTGAAATCATATGGTTCTCAACTTTTTCTGTCTGACTTATTTCATGTATCTCTTCTTATGGCTGAGTAATATTCCATTGTATATATGTACCACATCTTCTTTATCTAATTATCTATCAAAGGACACTTTGTTTCTATGTCTTGGCCACTGTGAACAATGCTGCAATGAATGTCAGGGTGGATAAATGTTTTCAAGTTTTTTTGCATAGCTACCCAGGAGAGGAATTGTTGAGTCATATGATTAATTATATTGTTACTTTTTGAGGAACCTCCATAATTTTTCCCATAATGGCTATATCAATTTACATTCCCACCATTAGTATATAGGCGTTCCTTTTTCCTACTATCTCACCAACACTTGTTCTGTTGATAGTAGCCATTCTAACAGATAAGAGGTGGCTTCTCATTGTGGTTTTTGATTTGTATTTCCCTAATAGTGAATTTGAGAATCTATTCATATGTCTGTTGGCTGTTTGTATGTCTTATTGGGAGAAATGTCTGTTCAGGTCCACTGCCCATTTTTTAAATTAAATTGTTTGTATTTTATTGTTGAGTTGTATGAGTTCTTTGTACCTTTTAGATATTAACCCCTCATGAGAGGCACTGTTTGCAAATATCTTCATCCGATCAGATGGTTGCCTCTTTGTATTGATGGTTTTCTTTTGCCGTGCAGAAGATTTTAGTTTGATATAGTCCATTCATTCATTTTTGCTTTTACTTCCTTGCCTTTGAGGCCAAAGTCATAAAATCCTCTCTGAATCCAAGGTCCATGATTTTAGTACCTAATATTTTCTTTTATGCAATTTATTGTTTCCGGTCTTGTCTTATATTTAGGTCTTTTTTGAGTTAAATTTGGTGCATGGTGACAAATAGCAGTCTAGGTTTTTTTCTTTTCTTTCTTTTTCTTTTTGCATGTGGTTTTCCACATTTTTCAGCACCATTTGTTAAAGAAGCTTTTCTTTCTCATTGTATATTTTTGACTCGTTTGTTAAAATTATTTGCCCATATAAGGAGGTTTATTTCTGGATTCTCAGTTCTGTTCCACTGGGCTCTTTGTCTATTTTTCTGCAATACCATGATGCTTTGATTATTGTCATTTTTTAGTATAATTTGAAGTCAGATACAGTGATACCTCTGGCTTTATTTTTTTTAACATTTTTTATTTTTCAATTACAGTTGGCACACAATTTTATATTAGTTTCAGGTGTACAACATAGTGATTCAACATCTGTATAACTCATGAAGTGATCACCCCAATAAATATACTACCTCTCTGATACCACACATAGTTATTACAAAATTATTAACTATATATTGTTTATGCTATACTTTATATCTCCATGACTATTTTGTAACTACCAATTTGTACTTCTTAATATCTTCTGCTTTTTTCACTGAAGCCCCAAAACCTCCTCCCTTCTGAAAATCCTCAAAATGTTCTCTGTATCTATGAGTTAGTTCCTGGTTGTTTTTTTTTTTTTTATTGTTGTTGTTCTTTATTTTATTCTTTCAATTCCACATGTATGTGAAATCATATGGCATTTGTCTTTCTCTGACTTTACTCAACACAGTACCTCTAGATCCATCATGAAATATCATTTTCCATCCTTTTACTTTCCCTCTGTGTGTGTCTTTCAATCTGAATCACTTCTATTGTAGGCAGTCTTGTTTTCTTACCCATTCAGCCACCTATCTTTTGATTGGAGCATTTAATTCTTTTTCATTTGAAGTACTTGTTGACAGATGTGTAGGTCTTGCCTATCTTTATTCATGTTTTTGATACACATTTTTTTCTTCTTCTTAAAGAAGTTCCTCCAACATTTCCTGTAATACTGGCTTGGTGGTGGTGAACTCCTTCAGCTTTTTCTTGTCTGGGAAACTCTTCATCTGCCCTTCGATTCTAGCTAACAGCTTAGCTTGGTACAGTAATCTTGGTTGTAGGTTCTGGATTTTCATCATTTTGAGTATTTTGTGCCAAGCCCTTCAGGCCTGCAAAGTTTCCTTTGAAAAATCTGCTGACAGTTTTATGAGAGCTACCTTTTAGGTAACTAATTGCTTTTCTCTTGCTGCTTTTAAGATTCTCTCTTGGCCTTTAACCTTTGGCATTTTAATTATACATGTTTGGTGTGAACTTCTTTGGGTTTATCTTGTTTGGGACTCTCTGAACTTTCTGAGATTGTATGTCTGTTTCCTTCACCAGGTCATGGAGGTTTTCTGTCATTATTTCTTGAAATAGGTTTTCCGTTTCTTGCTTGCTCTCTTCTTCTTCTGGTACCCCTATGATGCGAATGTTGTTACACCTGATGTTGTCCCAGAGGTCCCTTAAACTATCTTTTTTTGGATTCTTTTTCTTGTTGCTGCTCTGATTGGGTATACTCTGCTACCCATTCTCTATATCACTGATTAAATCCACTGTTTTATCTAGTCTATTGATTCCCACTAATGTACCCTTCATCTCACATATTATATTCTTCATTTCTGACTGGTTCCCTATTATGTTTTCCACCTCCATTTTTTTAAAGCTTTTTTTTTTTAATCTCTTTGTTGAAGTTCTCACTGAGTTCATCTACTATTCCTCTAAATTGAGCATTTTTTTTTTATAACCAGTGTTTTGAACTCTGCATCTGATAGATTTCATGTCTCCATTTTGTTAAGTTCTTTTTCTGAAGCTTTGTTCATTCTTTCATGTTGGACATGTTTCTTTGTCTCCCCATTTTGGCTGCCTCCTTGTGTCTGTTTCTATGTATTAGGTAGGGCTCCTAAGCCTCTTGGTCCTAATAGAGTGGCTTCATGAAGTAGGTGTTCTCTGGAGCCCAGTGGCGCAGTCTCCTCTGGTCATTTTAGGGCATGTCCCTTTGTGTGGGTTGTGTGTGCCCTCCAGTTATAGTTGAGTTTTGGTTGCTGTTTGCATACCGATGGGAGGGATTGATCCTTGAGCTGACTGGTTGTAAGAACTGGTCAGTGAGGAACTCACCCTATGAAGCAAGATTTACTTTAGTTGGGCTCTGGTGCCTTCCCAGTCTGCCCTTCAGGTGTGTCCTCCTCAGATGCAGCCATGGGTGGTGCTCCAGTCAGACTAGGCCACTGGGTATGCTACGCGAAAGGCCTCCTGGGAGGGGTCCAACTTCAGGACAAGATCATCCGCAGCCTGTGCACTTCCAGGACCACCTGTTAAGAGTCACCAAGCAACCTACAGGTGGCTGCCACCTGTGCTGGGCTTATATGTGGCTCAGGAGACCAAGCCAGAAACTGAGGTTGGCTGCCTCTAGTGCTGGGCTTGGGGTTTCTTAGCAAGAAGTACAGGGTGTAGTAAGGCCAGTTACTGATTTTCTGGGTTTTGTGAGCCTTCGACAGATTTTAGGAAGGTCTACAGCAAGAGCCAACACAATTTGGGAAGGGAGGAGTCTTGGGAATCACCTGGGCAGAGTGACTTGTTATTCAGGTTGGTGGTGGCTCAGTTATGGTGGTCATGCACATCCACACAGTGGAGGGGGAAGGGATCAACAAAGGAGCAATGGATACTGCCAGCACTTCTATTGAGAAGAAAGCCACCCTTCCAGGCCTAACCCTAAAGCCTGACAACTCGGTGTCTCCTGATGTGTCCCTGGTGCTCCTTGAGCAGCTGCCCTAAAGCTGGATTGAGAGTAAGTGAGTACATCAGTGAATAAATGCAGGTGTGTGCTTCATAAGAGGAATGCCTGCAACTCCTACAGCCCTGTTTCACTCAGCAAAATCTCCACCATTTTTCAAAGCCAAAGGTTGTGGGGACTTCTCTTCCTGGCACTAGAACCCTTGGTCCTCAGGTGGGGGAGGGGTCTCTTGAACCGAGATAATCCTCCAATTCTCAATTGCCAAACATAGTTGTTGGACCAGGTCATTTTGCATCTTGCCCCTCCTATGGGTTCAAGGTGACCTCTTACTTTCATTCTTAGTTGTAGGTCTTCTATTCAGCCAGACCTCAAACAACTCCCAGTGATGGTTGCTCTGTAGCTTTGATATAATTTTGGTGTTGTTAATAGAGGAGATGTGCACAGCATCTGACTTCTATGACATCTTAACCTTGTTTGTTTTCCTCAGGATTACTTTGGTTATTTGGGGTCTTTTGTGCTACCAAATCTGATGATTTGTTGTTGTTGCATTCTTTTTAAAAAATGCCATTGCTATTTTGAAGGGAGCTGCATTAAATCTGTGTATTGCTTTAGAGAATAAGATGATTTTACTGTTGATAATTCCAATCCATTAACATGGCATATCTTTCCATTTCTTTGTGTCTTCAATTTTAATAATGTCTTATAGTTTTCAGTGTATAGGCCCTTCATATGCTTTACTACGTTTATTCCTAGATATTGTATTCTTTTGTTGCAATTGCAAGAGGAATTTTTTTACGTTTCTTTTTCTGAAATTTCAATGTTAGTGAATAGGAGTGCTGGTATTTTTTATGTTGATTTTGTATCCTGCAACTTTACTGTATTTGCTTATTGTTTCTAATAGTTTTTAAATGGAGTGTTCAGGATCTTCTCTATCGAGAATCATGTCATCTGCAAAAAGTGACATTCAACTTCCTTATTCCAACTTTGAATGCCTTTTATTTCCTTCTCTTCCTGATTGCTCTAGCTCAGACTTCTAATATTATATTGAATAAGAGTGTGATAACAGACAGCCTGGTCTTGTTGCTGATCTTAGAGGGAAAGTTTTTAGTTTTTCAACATTAAGTATGATATTAGCTGAGGGTTTGTCATATATGGGCTTTATTATGTTAGGTACTTTTTTCCTATACCCATTTTATTTTTTAATCATAAATGGGTGCAGTATTTTGTCACCTTTTTTTCCCTGCATCTATTGATATGATCATATGATTTTTATCCTTGATTTTATGTGGTGTATAACAATCAAGTTACATGTTAAACCATCCTTGTACCACTTGAATGAATTCCACTTGACTGTGATGTATAATCTTTTTAATGTATTGTTGTATTCAATTTGCTAAGTATTTTGTTTGATTTTTGAACCTATGTTCATCAGAGATATTTGTTCTATAGTTTTCTTTTTGTATTATCTTTACCAGTTTTGGTATCAGGGTAATGTTGGCCTCATAAAATGTGTTAGGAAATATTGCTTCATCTTCAATATTTTTGGAAGAGTTTGAAAAAGAAAAAAAAGTTACTATGTAATCTTTTAATGTTTGCTAGAATTCACTAGTGAAGCCTTCTGGTCCTGGACTTTTACTTTTGGGGAGGTTTTTGATAATTGTTCCAATTTCCTTACTGTTGATTGGTCTATTTAGATTTTCCAGCTATTCATGTTTTACTCTTAAAAGCTTATACATTTCTAAGTACTTGTCCATTTCTTTTAGGTTATTGAATTTGGTGGTCTATAATCTTTTATAGACTTATATGATACTTTGTATTTTGGTGTTATCTGTTGTAACTTCTCTTTCATTTTTATTTTGTTTCTTCAGGTCCTTTCTCTTTTTTCTCTCATGAGCCTAGCCAGGGGTTTCTTATTTTTATTAATCTTTTCAAAGAACTAGCTCTTTGTTGCATTTATTTTATCTATTATCTTTTTTTTTTCAATTTCATTTAATTCTGCTCTAATTTTATCATTTCCTTCCTTCTACTGACTTTGGGCTTCATTTGTTCTTTTTTTAGTTCTTTAAGATGTAATGTTAAGTTGTTTATTTGGCATTGTTTGTTTCTTGAGATAAGCCTGTAATGATATGAACTTTCCTTTTATTACTGCTTTTGCTGTATTACAAAAGTTTCAATATGTTGTATTTTCATTTTTATGTTTCTATGTTTGTTTCGTTTTTTATGTATCTCTTGATTTCTCCTTTTATGACCCAGTCATTCTTTAGTAGCATGTTTTAAAAAACAAATTTATTTATTTAATTTCAAGTATACAGTACATTGGTTAGACATCTATATAGTTCATAAAACGATCCCCCAATTGCTCCCTCTCCTCTAGCCTCCATTCAGCCATCATGTTAGTGCTAACTGCATTACCTGTGCCGTGCTCCACATCTTCATGCCCAACTATCTCTTACTAATTTGTACTTCTTTAATCCTTCACCCCATTCTCTCAGCACCCCAACCCTCCCCTGTCACCAAATTGTCCACTATATATTTGTGAGTCTGTTTTTGATTAGTTTGTTCTTTTTGTTCCTTAGATTACACATAAAGATCTATGCACTCCAATATTCATTGCAGCACAATTTACAATAGCCAAGATATGGAAGCAACCTAAATGCCCATCAACAGATGATTGGATAAAGAAATTATGGTTCATATATACAATGGAATATTACTCAGATATTTAAAAAAAATGAAATCCTACCATTTGCAACAACATGGACAGACATAGAGGTTATTATGCTGAGTGAAATAAGTCAGACAGAGAAAGATAAATAACAAATGATTTCAATATGTGGAATTTAAGGAACAAAAAGAATAAACTAGTAGCATGTTGTTTAATCTCCAAGTATTTGTGGTTTTCCTCGCTTTCTTTTAGCAGTTGATCTCCAGTTTCAAAGCATTGTGCTCAGAGAATATGCTTGGTATGATTTTAATCTTCTTAAATTTATTGAGGCTAGTTTTGTGTACCAACATATATCCTTGAGAATGTTCCATGTGCAGTAGAGAAGACTGTATACTCTGGTGTTTTGTCATTAACTTTTGACAGTTTTAACATAATGTGTCATAGAGAAGGCCATTTTGCATTGAGGTAATTGGGTGTTCTGTTTGCTCCTTGGGTTTGAGGATCCAGTTCTTTCCATAGGTTTGGGAAATTCTTGTCAACTATTTGCTTGAATAGGCTCTCTGTTCCCTTCTTCTTCTCTTCTCCTTCTGGTATACCCATTATTCTTATATTGCTTTTTCTGATGGAGTCAGACAATGCTTGCAGACCTCTTTCATTATTTTCACTCTCAACTCTCTCTCTTCTTCTGTCTGTGTTATTTCTAGATTTCTATCTTTGATATAACTAATTCTTTTTTCCATGTGGTCTGCTTTATTTCCTAAGCTTGCTATTTCATTCTTCATCTTTTTTATGTAGTTTTTCAGCTCCAGAAGTTCTATTTGGCTCTTTTTAAGAGTTCCAATCTTTTTGGTAAAGTATTTCTGTTGTTCATTGTTTTTTATTTTTGAGTTTGTTAAACTGTCGATCAGAATTTTCTTGCTTCTCATTGAATTTTTTTTCAGAACTGCAATCTTGAATTCTCCTTCATTTAAATCACATATTTAAGTTTATTTTATATATATATATTTTATATATATATATATATATATATATATATATATATATATATATATATATTTTTTTTTTTTTTCCCCTGAGCTGCCTTGTCCCCTTATTTTTCATGGTATCCGACAATGGATTATTTCTCTGCTTAGGCATTTAGGGGAATGTACTTGTTTGTTTTTTAATAAAAATCTTATTATTATTAGGAGTGATCTCTCTTTAGCAGGTTGATCAGAAGAAGTTTTTCTTTTGCTTTCTAGTAGGTGGTGCACAAGACCTCTGTACTGCCCAGGCCTCTTGACTCTGATTTGTGGCAAAACAATGCCCTTTATCCCTGGGGAGATGTGTCTCCTCTGTGACCAGGTTATTTCAGTTCCAGTGCTCCACCCCCACAGGAGAATGTTATGGGCAATTGGGATTAGAGGCTCTGAAGAGCCCCTGAAGTCCTAATTCTTTCCCAGCAGCCAGATGCAGCACTATGCTATGTTCTCCCTAATCAGCCTGGATAGGTAGGGGTCAGTGAGTTGGGACCGGCCACCTGTGTATCTGTGGTCGTTGTCCTTTTAGTAGTGCTGTCCACCAAACCTTGGTTGCCTTACCTCGTGTTTCTACCCATGTTACTGGGACCAGCCACAGTGTGTGTCTCAGTTCCCTGCTCCGTAGCCGGACTCTCATCGCTGCAGTTTCCCTTGAGCTTGCTGCTAGGTCTGGGAGGGTTCAGGGAGGCATGCTACAGGAGGGTGTGGAAGGGCAGCCAGGCTCCCTGATCTAGCTTTCTCCCTGGCAATGGCGGTTGCTATAACAGTTGTCGCCCCTCTGTATTCCATCTCTGACCTGGTTTCTGCCCTGCTCTCTTGGCTCTGCTGTATGGAATATGCTGATCACTCAGGCAGGATTGCTTGGGGCTACAGAGAGGGCAAACTGCCACTTAATTACTCCCCTCCCAGCATCTTGCAGGGACTTCTGAGCTTCAGGTTACATCTGCAGCACTGGTCTCAACTCCTCTCCTTTTCCTCCCCACTTGCTCACCCGATACACCCACCTTCAGATGCTCTGATGTGCAGATCTCTCCGACATGTTTGTTTTCTGTTGGATTGTAGCTATTCAGTTTGTTGTAATTTCAAGGGGAGATATCAAGAGGATACTTAACGCCACCATGCTTCCGATATCACTTGAAGAATGTCTCTCACATGGGTTATTTCTATTATCTTCAAGTTCACAAATTTTTCCCTCCACTACTTCTATCCTATTGATAGACTATTTTGAAATAATTAATACACTATATTTTTAGTACATTTTTAGGTTATAATTGAGCAGATAGTAGTACATAGAGCTCCATACACCCATTTTCATCTCCTTCCTCCCCCGTTTCCCCTATTAACATCTTCTATTGTAGTGGTACATTTGTTATAATTAATGAACCAATGTTGATGTTATTAATTATAATCTATAGTTTACATCGATTCACTTTTTGTGTTGTACAGTTCTAGAGTTTTGACAAATGCATGTCATGACCTTTATAGTTTCATAAAAAATTTACCGCCCTAAAAAATCTAATGTGCTTCATTTATTCACCCCTCTCCTCCCATCTCCAAACTTCTGACAATCACTAATTTTTAAATTTTCTCTACAGTTTTGCCTTTTGTAGAAGGCCATGTTTGGAATCACACAGTATGTGTAGTTTTGACTTAGTATGCACTTAAGCTTTCATTTAGTGATATGCATTTAATAGCTCATTTCCTTTTATCACTGAATAATGCTCCATTGTATGGCTCTTCTGGAGTTTATCAATTCACCTATTGAGGACATCTTAGTTGCTTCTGGCTTTTGGTAATTATGGATAAAAGTGATGTACATATTTATGTGTAGGTTTTTGTGTGGACATAAGCTTTCAACTCAAGTGGGGTAACTAACTAGGAGTGCAACTACTGGATCATATGATTTTAGCATGTTTATTTCTGTAAAACCTGCCAAACAGTCTTTCAAAATAGTTGTAACATTTTACATTGCTACCAGTAAGAATGCATGTTCCTATTGCAGTGTATTCTCACCACACCTGGCATTATCTGAGTTTTGGATATTAGCCATTTTAATAGATATGTAGTGGTATCTAATTGTTTTTATTTCTAATTCTCTAATGATATGCGATACTGAGCATTTTTATATGATTAATTGCCATCTGTGTATCTTCTTTGGTGGGGTAGCAGTTCTGATCTTTTCCCATTAAAAAAAATAAGTTTATTTGGGCAACATTGGTTAATAACATTATGTGACTTTCACGTATGCAACCTTATAATTTAACATCCATAAGCTCTATTGTGTGCTCACCACCAAGTCTAGCCTTCCATTACTAAAATTTGATACTATTACCCTTTTCATCCTCCTCATCACCCTCTTCCCCTCTGGTAACTGCCATTATGTTGTTTGTATCTATGATTTTTTGTTGATTGTTTGTTATTTTGTTGCCTTTTCTTTTATATCCCACATATGAATGAAATCATATGGCTCTTGTCCTTTTCCATCTGTCTTATTTCACTTAGCATAATACTCTCAAGATCCATCCATGTTGTCACAAATGGTAATATATCATCTTTTTATGACTAATATTCCATTGTGTGTATGTATGTATGTATGTGAATATATATGTATATATACCAGTTATATATGTGTGTGTGTGTGTGTGTGTGTGTGTGTATACACACACAATTCTTCTTTATTCAATCATCCATCAAAGGACACTTAGGTTGTTTCACTGTTTTAGCTATTGTGAATACTGCTGCAATGAATATAGGGGTACAGAAAGCTTTACAAATAAGTATTTTTTAAAAAAATTTCAGGTACATACCCAGAAGAGGGATTCCTGGGTTATATGGTAGCTCTATTCTTAATTATTTGAGGACACACCATACTGTTTTCCATAGTGACTGTAACAATTTATATTCTCATCAGCAATGTATGAGGGTTCCTATTGCTCCACATCCTCTTCCACACTTATTTGTCTCATTGATAATAGCTCTTTTAGCAGGTATGAAGTGCTATCTCATTGTGGTTTTGATTTGCATTTTCCTTATAACTAATGATGTTGTGCATCTTTTCATGTATCTGTTGGCCATCTGTACATCTTCCTTGGAAAAATGTCTATTCAGGTCCTCTGCCTTTTTAATTGTATTGTTTTTTGTTATGTTAAATGAGTTCTTTATATATTTTGGATATTAGCCTCTTATTGGAGGCATCATTTGAAAATATCTTCTCCCATTCAGTTGGTTGCCTTTTTGTCTTGGTGGTTTCTTTTGCTGTGCAGAAACTTTTTAGTTTAATATAGTTCTATGCTTTAATTTTTGCTTTTACTTCCCTTGCTTTTGAGGTCAAAGTCACAAAATGCTCTCTAATTCCAAAGTCTATGAATTTAGTGCCTATGTTTCTTCTATGCAATTTATTGTTTCAGGTCTTATATTCAGGTCTTTGATCCATTTTTAGTTAATTGTGGTCTATAGTAACAGATAATCTACTTTCAATACTATTTTGATTACTGTAGCTTTGTAGTTTAATTTGAAGTTGGAAACTGTGATACCTCTGCCTTTGGTCTTCTGTCTCAGGATTGCTTTGTCTGTTCAGGTCTTTTGTTTTTCCATATAAATTTTAGGATTTTTTGTTCTATGTCTGTGAAAAATACTATTAGAATTTTAATAGAGATTGCATTAAATCTGTATATTGCTTTAGGTAATATGGCCATTTTAACAATGTTAATTCTTCTAATTGATGAACATAGACTATCCTTGTTTTCTTCAATAACTTTTAACAGTGTCATGTTTTCAGTATACAGATTCTTCACGTCCTTTATTAAGTTTATTCCTAGCTACCTTTTTTCCTTTTGTTGAAATTATGAGATTTTCTTTTATACCACTCTGTGAAATTTTATTGGTGGTATATAGGGATGCAACAGATTTTTGTATATTAATATTTGTATCCTGAACTTTACTGTATCTGTTTTTGTTTCCAATATTTTTTTGGTGGCATCTGTAGGGTTTTCTACATATAGAATTATGTCATTTGCAAATACTGACAGTTTTTTTTCCCAATTCGGATGCCTTTTATTTATTTTTCTTGCCTAATAACTCTGGCTAGGACTTCCAGTACTATGTTAAATAACATTGGCAAGAGTGGGCATCCATGTTTTTGACCTTAGAGGAAAGGCTTTCATTTTGTCACCATTAGATATGATGTTAGCTGAGGATCTGTCACACATGATCTTTATTATGTTGAGGTACTTTTCTTCTATACTCATTTTATTGATTTTTTTAAATCCTAAGTGGATGTTGTATCTTGTCTAATGTTTTTTCAGCATCTACCAATATGATTTTTATGCCTTTTTAATGTGGTGTATCACATTGATTGACTTCCATATGTTGAAGCATCCTTAGGCTTCTGAAATAAACCCCATTTATTCATGAGGTATGATGCTATCGATGTATTGTATTTGATTTGCTAATATTTTGTTTGGGATTTCTGCATCTATGTTCATCAGATATTGGCTTGTAATATTCTTTCTGTTATCCTTGCTAGATTTTGGTATCAGGGTAATGTTGGCCTCGTAAATGAGTTAGGAAGTATCCCACTTCTTCCATTTTTGAAGGGGTTAAGAAAGGTTAATATTAAATCTTTGAATGTTTGGTAGTATTCACCAGTGGAGCCAACTGGTCCAGTACTTCTCTCATCCCTTCCCCCTACCACCTTCCACCTCACCCCGCCAGGGAGATTTATTTTTACTGTTTCAATTTTCTTGCTAGTGACTGGTCTATTTAGGTTTTCCATTTCTTTATGACTAAGTCCAGGAAGGTTGCATATTTCTAAGAATTTCTTCAATTGTCCTAGGTTTACCAAAATTTATAATATTCTTCTTTTTTAAAAAATTGATTTTAATTAGTTTCAAGTATACAGTACATTGATTAGACATCTATATAGTTCATAAAATGACCCTCCCATTGCTCCCTCCATCCTTTGACCCTTCACCTAGCCAACATATTAATGCTAACTGCAATCCCTAAGCCATACTCCATCCCTGTGACTATCCATCAGCTACTAATTTGTACATCTTTAACCATTCACCCATTCTCCCAGCCCCCATGCCCTTGTCCCCTCTGTATGTCACCAAATTGTCCACTATATTTGTGAGTCTGTTTTTGATTATTTATTTTTATTCCTTAGATTCTGCATATAAGTGAAATCATATAGTGTTTATCTTTTGTCTGACTTAAATACCTTCTAGGTCCATCAAAGCAACATCTTTTTCCATCCCCTTTATTTTAGTCTTTGTGTGTCTTTCAATCTGAAGTGAGTAGGCAACATGTAGGGGTCTCGTTTTCTTATCCATTCATCCACTCTATCTTTTGGTTGGAGCACTTAATTCTTTTCCATGTGAGGTACTTGTTGATAGGAATGTAGTTACCTTTTATTCCTGTTTTTGATATATGTTTTTTCTTTTTAAAGAAGTCCCTCCAACACATTTGCTGTAATAGTGGCTTGGTGGTGATAAATTCCTTTAGTTTATTTTTGTCTGGGAAACACTTTATCTGTCCTTCAACTCTAAATGATAGCTTTGCTGGATAAAGTATTCTTGTTGTAGATCCTTGGTCTTCATCATGCCCTTCTGTCCTGCATAATTTCTTTTGAAAAATCAGCTGCCAGTCTTATGGATGTTCCCTGATAGGTAACTATCTGCTTTTCTCTTGCTGCTTTTAAGATTCTTTCTTTTTATTTAACCTTTGGCAATTTAATTATGATGTGTCTTGCTGTGGGCCTCAGGGTCCCTGGTTTTTGGGGTTCTCTGAGCTTCATGGGGTGGTGTGTCTATTTCCTTTACCAGGTTAGGGAAGTTTTCCATCATTTTTCTTCAAATAGCTGTTCAATATCTTGTTTTCCTTCAGGTATGCCAACGAGATGAATATTTTGGCCTTTAACAGTGTCCCATATGCTCCTTAAATTATTTTTATAGTCTTGGCATTTTTTTTTCTTGCCATTCTGATTGAGTGTCCTTGGCCTTCCCGTCTTCTAAATAGATCATTTGATCCTCTTCTTTATTCACTTTATTCCTTTGTTTATTATATTCAATGTACTTCTCATCTCAGATAATGTGTTCTTCATTTCAGACTGGTTCCTTTTCATAATTTTCATTTCCATTTTTTATGTTTTTTATCTCTGTTAAAGTTCTCTACACTTCCAAAAGGTCATTGAGAATCTTTATAACCAGTGTTTTGTACTCTGAATCTGTTAGATTACTTGACTCCATTATATCTGGATCTCTGTTCTATTCTCTCATATGGTTTCTGCTTCTTTGTCTATTTTGGCTGCCTTTCCATGTCTGTTTCTATGTACTAAGTAAAACTCCTAAGTCTCCTGGTCTTATTAGTGTAGATTTGTGAAGTAGGTGTCCAGTGGCACAGTCCTGAGGGGTTCACCTGCAGGCCACATTTATCCCAGCCTCTGCTCCTCTGTGGCCACCTGTTAAGATTCAGCAAGCAATCCACAGGTGTTGCCTCAAGAAACCACATTAGAAACCAAGGCCAGCTGCCTCGCCTCCATTGTGAGTCTAGGTGCTGCTCAGCAAGGCGCACCTGATTTGCCGAGGATAAACCTGGATGTGGCTTAAGTGGGGCCACAAGTTGGGGGAGGCAGAGTTTTAGAGACTTCTCTGGGTGGAACAACTTCTATTATCCAATTTGATAATGTCTCGGCTCTGGTGGTGCTGTGTCTGTGCACTGGAAGGGGAGAGGGCTCAACAAGGAACAATGGATACCACTGGCATTTCTGTACAGAGCGAGTCTCACCGTGGCCCTTATTCTGACAACATCTCCCTGTAAGTCCCTGGTGCCCCCTGTGCTCAGCCAAATCGGCACTGGTGCTCAGAGCGAGCACGTCTCTCACCACGAAAATCTGCTCGAGGGGCACAGCTCCTTTAAGCCTTTAAGTGGTTTCTGCCACTGCCGCTGCCTCTGTCTCACTCAGCCGCTCTAAACCGGGCAGCCCGGCATCCTTGCCCTGTCTTACCTTCTGCGATTGCAAGGTGATTTCTTGGATTTCTCCCTAGTTGTGTGGCTTGTTCATCTAGATCCTAGGCAAATTTTCCTTGCTCTTTGCTCCTTGTTTCTGTCACCAGAGGGAAGAACAGAGCTTCTAACATCTATGCCATTTTTTTCCTCCCATAGTATTCTTGAATAAACCTTTGTATTTCTGTGGTGTCTACTGTAACTTCTTTTATTTTCTGATTTGAATCTTCTATTTCCTTCATCATTCTAGCCAGAGGCTTGTCATTTTTGTGATCTTTCAAAGAACCAGCTCTTAGTTTCATTAATTTTAAATTATATTTTTGTTCTCTATTTCATTTATTTCTCCTCTGATTTTTATTATTTTCTTCTCTCTAATGACGTTGGGCTTCTTTTGTTCTTTTCTGGTTTTTATAAATGTAATGTTAGGGTGAGATTTTTCTTTTTTTTCTTGAAGTAGGCCCGTAATACTACAAACTGCCCTCTTAATAACATGTTTTTGCCTCCCCCAAATGATATGTATTTTTTGTATATTTGTCTTTGTGCCTCATCTGATCTTTTCTTAATTCTTTGATCCAACCAGTAGCATGTTTAGTTTCCACCTACTTGTGGTTTTTCCAATTTTCTTAGTATATGTAATTTCTAGTTTTATACTTTTGTTGTAAGAAAATATGCTTGGTATGATTTCAATCCACTTAAATTGATTGAGTGAGACTAGTTTTGTGTCCCAACATAAGTTTTATCTCTGAGAATACTTTGTGTGCACTTTGGAAGAATATGTATTGTCATTTGGGGATGGAAAGTTCTAAAAATGTTGATTAAGTTCATTTGTTCTAATATGTCATTTAAGGCTGATGTTTCCTTATTGACTTTGAATTTTTTTATCTTGAAATCTATTTTGCCTGATATAAGTATTGTGACACTTGCTTTTCTCTGTATGCTATTTGCTTCGAGTATCATCTTCCACCCCTTCACTTTTGAGTTTGTGTTTGTCTTTGGAGCAGAGATGAGTCTCCTGAAGGCAAAATATAGTTGGGTCTTGCTTGTTAATCTATCCCACTACTCTGTCTTTTGATTGGCAACTTCAGTGCATTAAGAGTGATTACTGATATATGAGGACTTATAGCCATTTAATCTTTGGTCTTCTAGTTGCTCTGTATCTGCATTTTCCTTTCTTTTCAGTTTCTTTCTGCTATTTTAGTATGGTGGTTTCTTTAAAAAAAAATTTTGTTTCCTCTTTTTTTCTTTTGAGTCAGCTCTGGATTTTTTTGGTTACTATTAAGTTTGTATAAAATCTATTACAATAGCCCTTTTCTTCTGTTTGCCTCTTATTTTTATTAACCTACACCTGTTAAGTCCTTTCCCTCTTCCTTTTATACTTTTGTCACAAATTATCCCTTTTTATGTTGTGCATTAATAACCAAGTGTAGAAGTGATAGTTTTAAAATGTTTTCCCCCTTAACTTTTGTTATAATTAACTGCTTAGTACCCTATTTTGGTATAGAATTACATTTTCCTGTTGTCTGTTTGTAATCTTACTCAATGTCTTACATAATTTTGCTTTTTCTTTCTTGTAGAAATACTTCGTTCACATTTCTTGTAATGCAGTGTCACATGGTGATAAATTCTCAGTTTTTTGTTTGGGAAAGACTTTTTCTTATCTAAAGGTTAATTTTGCTGGATATATTATTCTTGGCTGGTGGGTTTTCTCCTACAATATTTTAATTCTTTTATTCCATTCTCTACTGGCTTGTAAGGTTTCTTATGAAAAATCTGATAATCTAAATGGGTTTCCTTTGTAGATTACTGTTTTCCCTGGCTGCCTTGAGAATTCTTTGTCATTATACCTGTTGTCATTTTGTATTTGCATGTCCAGCTATTTCCCTAGGTTCGAAAAGTCCTCATTATTTGAGTAGACTTTTTGTTCCCTCTCTTCTCCTCATATACCTATTATCCTTGTGCTGTTCTTTCTAATGGAGTCAGATAGTTTTTGTACAGTTCTTTCATTGTTTTTTAACAATTGGTTCTCTTCTCCCTGACCCATTTCTAGATTTCTGTCTTTGAGCTAATTCTCTATTCCATCTGGTCTGCTCTATTTCCAGGAAAACAAATAAAGGGGTAGTGGTTGAGAGCATCTAGAATACTAATGGATTGAACCTTTCCAAAGGTAATGGCTCCACCTTTCCCTGCAAAGTACAGGCTGGAAGTGATAGGACACACTAGGCAAGGGATTGCTAATTCAAAACAGAAAATGGACCCAATTCCAAAGAAATGGGTTCCTGGGAGTTAATCAGAAAACAATTTCCAGGCACTGGGAGTGTAAATTGCAAAGGTATATCTATGACCTGGCAATTCCTCTCCTGATTTTATACACTTGAGCGCTGGTTTTCAAGCTCTGGGAGATGAGCCATTAGTTAGTTGTGAAATAAATTTAGTATATAGGAACACATATTTCTTTTAATAGAATGTAGTACACAACACAAAAAAAATAATAAAGTACATTAAAAGTAATTAGGATATTGCTTCATGAAACAAAACATGAAATTGTTGGTTATGCATGTATGTCTTTCTCTCCCTCTTTATCTCTCCCTTCCTCCAAATACCCAAATACTCAAATGGTTCACTCTCTCCACTGTAGCCTTCCCACTGTAGCTTTCCCTCTCCATGCTATTTAAAATCAAATAATCCTTCTGATGACTTTTCTTATTTTTTTAGTGATTATTTTTTTAAATATCTAAAAAAAATATAGCAATACAGTGAAATTCAACAAATCCTAAACATTTAGTCTTCAAACTGGCTATAATACAGTATGCACTCCTGTTACCTACAGGATCTCCAATTTCCTGGAAGGTACAAGCCAAAGATGAGATCCATTTCTTAGGAATCACTTTTAACAAGACCAGTTCAGCAACCTAGGATATATAGAAGTCTACTGTGATTAAAAAACAAACATTTTTCTTATAGCACTTTATCACCATCATCTTCCATGCGATCTATTTTCTTTATATGGCTGCTGGTAACAACAAGGACACAAACTTTCTAGTCATGGTGACTTCTCAGTAATACTCTAGGGGTGGGTTCTCATTGGTCTATTTGTAACAAAAATCATTCCTGGATCAATACAAATATGGGGCCAGGAAGAGATGGTAACCTCTGGGGTCAATACCAACTCTGTGCTCACAAAGACAGGTTATATTACTAGAACATAGAAAAGTTGCATTAAGCAGACAAAAGCAAGAGCCACTATATAACATTTAAGTACATGATAAAAGATTAGTGGGCATTTGGTCCTGTCCAAAACATCGAGGCATTTGGTCCATGCTAAAAGGTCTTGAAATTTGTCTTATCAAAAACATCCATTGGCATAATTGGTCTATGCCAAATGATCCTTGATATTTGATTCTGTGTTTATGCTTAGAGGAACACATCTGGATTCAAATAGCCCATAATGTTTACTTATACTTTCGGTTTACAGGATTAATACATAAAAACAACTATCATGTTTTATTGGTCCAATAATTGTGTTGTGACTATATTGCCAGTAACACTTCTTGCCTTGGTATACTAGGTGGTAATGGGACATGGGGTTAGGTAGATGGGTTGGGGTTCGAATATTGCAGAAGAGTGGGATTTGTTTTAATTATGTGTACTGAGGAAGAGTTCTACAGAGACAGAGATGCACAGAAAATGACAGGTTGAGGATGGGATCTCATGATGCATGATACTGTTAATAGCACTGGGGAATTGGTTGGGTATGGCTGTGTTGTTCAAGGGTGGAGTTTGAAATAAGGAGCTTAGTCAAATAGAGTGGCCTAGCTTGTTCAGGAGTAAGAGTGGGTGTAGCTCTCCTATCACATGGCACTCAGGTGTTATAGCTGCCATGAGGGGAATACCAGGCATCTAATAGACCACCCTACAACTATCCCATTGCCTAGGATTAATGTCTGATGTTTCCTCTGAATTGGTGTCCTACAGAGGTACGACTGTGGTAGACTGCAAGAAGAGTCTGCCGCTATTTGGAGAGATTTTAGTGGGTGTGAGTCCCACTTACCTGACAATCAGCATGGGCAACGATGCTCTTGCCTGGTGCCTACCTACTTGCTGACCTAGCACTGGTGAACCAGTGTCCAATTTGTAAGATGTTAGTAAGATTTCCCCTGTCAGTAAACCGGTGGTCACTGGTCAGAAAGCTATAAAGGAAAAAAAAAAAAAAAAAAAACAAAAAACAAAAAACAAATGAAACCCTTTTGTTGCTTGGTAATATAACATCTTTATTTGGAAATTCTCAGCAGAATATGGCAGAAATAGTATATTCACATAAAAGCCAAAATGCTACATTATAATGATTTTTGTTGTCATTTCCATTCCTTTAACAGAGACAGTAGTAAAAGGTACTGGTGCTGTGAAGATAGGAGAACCTGCGATGCCCAATGTAAACTAGTCAGGATTTGGATAACATTACAGTCATTCAAGATGGGAAAGGAAAACGTCAGCAGAACACTGGTATTGAAGGGGGAGTAAGGAAAACCCTGCATAAGTTAAAAACAACATGCAGAAGAACCAAATGTAACACCATCACAGGTACTTCAAGGAACTCACCATGATATTCATGATGAATAGGCCCTGTAATAATACTACCAGAGAAAAACTCAAAACAGCAAGAATTCAAAATAGACATCAACTTCCAAACCTAACTTCATTGCCTAGAACTAAAATTACAGAGAAGTATAAGTAACCAGATGCAGAGAACCACTTCTTATGCAGAATTCTGGTGCCCAAGATGATGAAAGAATTCTTATTTACACAACTTAGGACAATATTCAATATTCAGGTACCAGTACATTATTCAATGATGGTACCTTCAAGACAGCACCAACAAAGTTCACTCAGTTACTGTGCATAGTGTAGTACTGGGTTATACTATGCCCTTGATTTATGCCTTAACAATGAAAAGACATGATACAGCTCCCTTTCTCATGGGAAGGGGAGGGGGAGAGAAGGGGGAGGAAATAGATCTGTTATATATATACTTGCATTTGCACAGGAAAGAAATGTCATTAACACTTCATTGTGCATGATGGATTTTAAGACTGTAAATATGAATGATTTCATTACTATCAAATACACAAGTAAAAAGATACTTGTTTCACAATCACCGTGTTGAAGATATCTTTTTGGGGTCTAACATAGAAGTTTAAGACAATGGAAAGTAACACTGTGACTGAAAATCCATATTGTTTGGACTTCCATTTGTATCTCTGAAAGATGTGAATAAACTTTTAAGTACATTGTGGAGAATGCAGAAGAAAATTTAGATGATGTAATGGATTAAGTTGAGAAAGGGTATGTCCATGGAGGTGTGGCAGAGGCAGAAAACCAGAAGCTCCAAGATTTCCACCAGAAACTTGGAATGTTTACATATTAGTACTGAAGGGCACTCATAGGACAAACAACACAGTAGAAGGTCAGCACAGCAAATTTCAGAGATGATGGTAGTGCATCATCCTCCAATTTGGAGATTTACTGAAGCATTAAAAGGTAATAGCAAAGCAATAAACAAGTTATCACCCAAGTTCTTGATAGTCACACTCAAATACAGCCACCAATTTCATGATGAACTGACAAAATCAAATTTGTATAACTAAAATTGTTAAGCTATAACAAATATAAAGCCAATAATAGGCAATGCTCATCAACTTAAGAGTAACTCTGCAGAACTTCATGACAAGGAAAAACAAGAATATGAAATCCAAAATTCATCAGGAATTACAATAAAAATAACAAAGTTTTCACAAAGTTAAGTGTATTATTTAACCAAAGATCCCAATGGACAGGACTGACTGTCAAGAACCTTTTTGGTGTGGAACAAATGTCTCACTGGACATTCTGGACAGGACCAAATATCAAGGATCTTTTGGCATGGACCAAATGCCTCAGTGGATGTTTTCAACAAGACCTGTAAGGACATGGTTAAAAAGCTGTATCAAGCCAACAAGAAAAAGGGTGAATTAATCAAACAGTACAAGGACAACTACTAATTCTTTGGAAGAACAGTGAGCTGCTTACCTCACATCGCACTTAACAAGAAACACCACAGATGGATAAATGAATAATGCAATTTTACATGTCTATTTCACACATGTCAAAAAGATACCTTCTACAGTGTTTAGTTCCAAAAGGAATTTACTTATGGTGACACAGAAGCACAACAAAGCAGAAACACAACTTTTAACCAAGAGAATAAATTTCTAATATTGAGCCTTTACATAGAAATTTATAGGAATCAAAAACACTGCATTGCTTATTCTTCAGTGGCTTCACCTAGACCTCCTCTGTGCCTACTTGAACATGGCATCTGGTCACGTTTTGCAAAGGAAGGCGCCAGCAATTTGGTGCCACAATTCCAGTAGTGACAATAGCTCCTATGAAATGGCCCCTTCTCCATGAAAGCAGTTCTCACTGGACTCGGGTAACATGTTTCCATTCCTTTGCCCCTTTAGGATTTAGAAAGATAATGGCTTCCTGCTGATGTCAATCTCTTGGTGCTTCAATATCCCTTGTTTCTGGCCCATACCACTGTAGTAAGTCTGCCATTAAAATTGTCTAGAACTCTATTTTTACCAGAACCATAGCTGACACAAAGACCCATCCCTGTATTAACTTGTCAAAAGAAATAACTCTTCCCCAAAATCATTGTATAGAATGTTAACAGGTGGAAAAGAATTCATCTGTATCAGGGGGATGCCTTCAGCTCTAAGTAATAGCCCTAAGAATAAATAAGAAACCCTTATTATCAGCAGTAATATAAGATCCTAGTAGAGAGCAGGTCCAGATAGAACTGTGGAGTTCATCTCTGAACCAGGCTTTTCCTATCTTGTGTACTATTATCTTCAAGTTATTATCCTATAGGACCACAAATAATAATCTGGCATAACAAACAGTCTAGCAGAATAGACAATCTCTTCTCATATCTCATGAGAGTATTTTACTGCTGAGATCTTTCTCAGAAACACTCCAGAATATTTTCCAAACACCTCACTGCTCACATATCCACTCCAATAAAATCATTAGCATAGAATCTCCATAATTAACTCAGAGTAAGCTGTATTTACCCCTATATAATTGGGAGGAATGATGGACAAAGAGAAAAGAGCCCCAGCAAGTAAGGAATAGTCTCCTGGAATTGCTTATCAACACGGTGCAGGGAAGCATAGGAAACACAGACAGTATATGACACTCTATAATATGAAATATAAACACATAGTTCCTGGATTACATACAACTCAAGTTACACATATCATGCCTAAATAGATACAGCAATGAAGTACCAAGAGTATAAAAGAGGCATTTCATTACATATGACTTATTTTTTAGTTGTGGAGTGCAGTATTACTGTTTAAAACTGATGTTACCTTTGTGAAATTTATGTATCATTGTTAACATTTACAGTATTAACTGGACCCAGAGGTAGTTTGGCTTTTTAATGGAAGTGGTAGGTCTGCAGCAATAGCCATACTCATTCATATATACCAGAAGAATCAGAGGATAAGGAAGTAATGTGGTTGTAAAATAACATTTACAGTCCACACTCTAAAGAGACTCAGGTGGTATCAAAAACAATGCTGATGCAGAGGTAGTTAAAAAAAACCTCACAGAAAGATATTTTGGCTGTTTTACTAAAGAGGCAGGCAGTTCTGCAATAATGTATTTATGTCAGGAAATAGGAGAAAGAGCATGCGATTTGCACTTTAAATTTTCCAAATATATTTCTTTATATCCATAGTGGTCTGCTGGTAAATATTTGACAATTGATTCTCTAATAAAAAACCTAAACTCTTATTTTGCCAATTTCCATGGTTTAAATACTTCCACTAAAGCTAAGCTGCCAACATGATGGCACTGAATGTAGAATTGGGAAGAGAAGTGCAGTTGCACACCAATATAGGGTATTTTCTCCATGCAGATTCAACAGAGAAAGTAGCAAAATGTTATAATTAGGAAGTGATGAGTGTTGCATATTTGCTGCCTTTGTTTTTAATATAATTTATAACTTTAATTTTTAAATGACTATTTAACAAATGGCTCACAAAATTCCTGAAAATTTAACAATCAGTGGTACTTGCAAGCCACTATGAGCTTACTCTAGCACACCAATGTATGTATGGGGGTATGTGTGTATAAATATATTTACATGTACATATATAATTATGTTAACCTATAGACACTAGTAGTATCTAGAATGAGAAATGTTAAGAAAATCATAATAATTTAACTAAGTGTTCATATTTTCTCTTCACAAGCATGTTGGGCTCTAAAATACGACAAATCAAGCATACCTCAAATTTTGTTATATTAGTTTAGACACATAAGGCCTACAAACATTAGGGACTCTTCACAGAAATGTTTAATGTTGTCATTCAATTTTTTTTTGGCTTCAAATTACACTGTAAATACTGGCATAAATGAATATCACCCATTACATTTACAATAAAATTTGATATCACATCTGGAATATGACACTACACAATTTCTCAATGAAGATTTTTACCATATTACTTAAATGAGTAAACTTCCCATCAGTACAAGTTTTCTGATGAAAAATTTTAATTTTTCTTAAAAGCTTTCACATATTTAAAACATCGATAAGGTTTTATTCTAGCATTAATTATCTGAAGTACAATAAATTGTCATTTTTAGTAATTTGTGCCATTCTTTGGGTTTCATTTATCTTGTTAAAAAAAAAATAACTATAATGAATTTAAAAAGGTGGATGAAGGTTTCTGAACTTTCAGGATGCTGAAAGAGCTTTCACCCTTGTGTGAATTCTCTGATGTTTAGTGAGTACTGACCTCTGACTAAAGGTTTTCCCACATCCATTACACTCATAGGGTTTCTCCCCTGTGTGAGTTCTCTGATGTTTAGTGAGAGCTGATTTCTCACAGAAGGTTTTCCCACATTCATTACATTTATAGGGTTTCTCTCCTGTGTGAGTTCTTTGATGTACAATGAGGTTTGACTTCACACAGAAGGATTTCCCACATTCATTACATATAAAGGGTTTCTCTCCTGTGTGTGTTCTCTGATGTACGGTTAGGGCTGACCTGTGGCAGAAGGATTTTCCACATGCATTACATTCATAGGGTTTCTCTCCTGTGTGTGTTCTCTGATGTTCAGTGAGGTTTGACTTCACGCAAAATGTTTTTCCACATTGCTTACATTCATAGGGCTTTTCTCCTGTATGTGTTCGTTGATGGTTGGTGAGGTGTGGTTTCTGACAAAAAGATTTTCCACATTCAGTACATTCATAGGGTTTCTCTCCTGTGTGAGTTCTCTGATGCTGAGTGAGGTTTGACTTCTCCCAGAATGTTTTCCCACATTCAGCACATTCAAAGGTTTTTTCTCCTGAATGAGCTCTTCGAGGTTGGGTGAGATGCGACTTCTTGTTGAAATTATTTCCATTTTTCTTGTGCTCACAAGGTTTTCCCCCATATGTACTATCTGATGTTCAAAGAGGCCTGATTTTTCCCACGTTTTGTGACTTACTTTATATTCATGGGGTATCTTTCCTGTATAAGTTCCCTGATGGATAATGAAAGTTGAACTGTCACAGAAAATTTGCCCATATTCATTATATTCATAAGGATTCTCTCCTGTAAGAGCTCTCTGATGTCCGAATCTTAAATCCATATAGAAGGACTTCCCACAAATACTGCATTCATATGGCTCCATTTCCAAATGAGTTCTCTGAGATAAATTGAGCTTTAAACTTTGAATGAAGGTTCTTTGACATACATTATATTTACAGAGTGTTTCTCCTATCTGAGCTCTCTTGTTTGTGAAACAGGGTGCCTCCTCATGGAAGCCTTGTCCATTTTCATTATAATCAAAAGGCTGGTCAAAAATTAGCTGAGTGAGATCCTGACTATGACTGAGGATATTCATTTTTTTATTGTATTTATTAGATTTCCCTCTAGTAGTTTTTTCATGCCTAATATCCAGGAGCAATTTCTCATATATTTTAAATTCATCAGGCTTCTTTCCAGAATAGTTCTTTCTATTAGTAATTAAGCCTGAAATATTCTTCAAACTCATTTCACATGAAGTTACATATCTTACATGGAAAATTTCTTGAAGGAACACAGTCTGTACCCAGACTGAAAGTTTTCCTTACCCTATCACCACCATCTACGCTTAATGTTTTGTTGGTGATGAAAGCAAGTTGCCAAAAATGTTCATCTTGATTTTCCTGGCTGCTCTCTATCAGATCATCAACTTTCCAGTCTTCTAGAAATGAGAAAAATAACCACAATCACACAAATGCTTCAACAAGAAATACAACAAAGATGAGGGAGAGGCCATCTCTGCTAAAGGAACAGGTTCCTTTTATTTTCTCAAAGCTGTTAATGAATTTATCCTGACCATCAACTCATAATTTTCTTCACTTCAATCTGCTGGTTTAGTTTTCCCAACAGTTTTGTTTCTGAGGCAATGCTGATCTTTAAATCTGCTTTTATTTCTATGTTTTTCTTGTATATTGAGGTTTTCCTGCTTTTGTATCTGTGGATTTTACTTACTTACAAGGCCCATAAGATCACATTTCTCTATATGGTTCTGAGAACTTCAGTAGATTTTTATCATAAAAATTTGTCATGCTTCACTGTTGCTACCTAATGCAACAATGTTAATCACATGTTTAAAAAGTCTATGACAGTTTTGAGCCCAAAGCTCCAAGGACCAACAGATGATGGTTATTACCTTGGCAAAAATAAAACAAAAGCAAACTGACTTATACCAACAGGATTCATATTAAGTGTTCAAGCCACTATTCCACAAGTCCATTAAAATTACCTCTGTGTAACTCTAGCTGGGTCTCTATTAAATTGTTCATCCCAACAACATAGTTTTGACTTAACTTGCTGTACTCCAGCCTTGGCTCTCCTTGGACCCTGCACATCCCTCAGGAAATGCTACTTTCTTTAATTTAAAACAATAAACCACAAAAAAATAATAAAAGGACAAAACCAACAAATTATAACATCCTTATCATTTTCCGCCCCTACTTGCTATCTTTATAAGTTACTGTCTGTATAATCCACTGTAATGTAAAATAAATCCCTTGTTCAATGCTACACCCTTTGTCATGACCACAGTCTGGATCTTGGTAGGTGTTGCCAAAATCCTATGTTCTCGGACTTCATTGAGGAAACAGTACATTTATAATTCTTAAAAAACAATGTGCATATGAATTATTTCCAACCTGTACCTGATGAACTATACTACATAAGGACAAAATATAGGAACGTGCATTTAGGAAACGTACTAAAGAATGCTTTCTGAATGGATGAAAAAGAAGGACTTCTTCTAAACTTGGCTCCACAGTTAATCACCAAAGTAATTATTAAAGTATCAGAATTAGGAAAACTTAGAAGGGCCTTCTGTTTGTGAAAAGAAAGTCTCAATGGGAAAAAAACCCTAAGCAACAGACATATAGCAGGTCTGAGTTTTCTGGGATACAGCCACGAGTGAGATAGGATCATTTAATAAGGACTACTTAAATTATAGCAAAAAATTGAGCTCTAACTTAAAAATAAGTGAAATAGTAACAATAATCCATTACTATGTACCATACAATGTCTAAACACCTTCCATGTGCAATATTAAGTATTTGAAAAGGCAAAGTAAACAAGAATGAAAGTTGTAGATAAGAGACAGCATTTTCAAATGGAATTTAAGATATTAGATAGAATGAGATTTAGTATAAATTCTGGGGAGCAGAAAGAAAGAAACTGAAATAGGGAGAATAGGATCACAATGCAATAGTCAATGAAAGGAGACTTTAATTTCAAAAGCAACTTTGTCAGGTTAGTAAAATATACAGTGAATGCTTTAGGTAAAAATATAAAAACCATTTAGGAATCAGATCAAGCCAGGAATAAAAAAACATACACAGTTCTGGTTTTAAATGATATCAGTGAAAAGTGAGAAAATAAAAAAGATATGAAAGAAGGTTTTGAAAAAAAAACAATAGGAGTCTGAAGAGACTAGAAATGAGGGATAATAGGTTTAGTATAGTGACCCATGGTTGCCACTTATAAAGTAGTAGTACAGTGGTAGAATGTTCTTCATTTAACTCCTGGAAAACCAGGCTCCCTGGTTTTCATGTCACTTAGACTGTTCCTTCTCAATCTCCTCTAATGATGAGATTTAATGGATTTACAGGCCTTGTAAAAGTGTATTATTCCAGAACTTCTTCTCTCACAACCACTCTCAAGACAAGTAGTCAGTAAATTATGACTGCAAGGTAATGGTCCTTGAACTAAGAATGCTTTTTTCATTTTTAGAGAGAAAAAGATGGAAGAAGCAATCAGGGGGAGTGAGGAAGAAGAAGAAAGAGGAGGAGAAGAGAGGAGAGAAAGAGGTGAAAGCGGGTAGGAGGAGCAGCAGCAGCAATAACCAAGACCGCATGTGGCCACTAAGCCTAAAATATTTACTGTTTCGTCTTTTACAGCAAAGTTTGCCAACATATAATCTAGAAGGTCTCCTCTAGCCTCATGTCTTTAACACCACCTGAAGTTGTAGCCTTTCAAATTGATACTTCTAGTTCTGGACTCCATACTTGTGTACGTTCAACCTCCTATTCATTACAGACAAGATTTTAACAGTTATCTTAAGCTTCTTGAGTCCAAATTTAAATTTGTAATAACTCCCCTATAATCTTGCCTCCCTAATTTTTGCTATTTCAGTAAATGGCACCCTAATTTATCTATTTGCTTGAAACAAATCATTGGAATCATGCTTAAGTCCTCTGTTTTTCTTACATTCTATATCCAATCCAACAGCAAATCCTCTTAGTCTTATCTTCAAGATATCTGTACAAATCTACCCCTTCTCAGTACTTCCAACATAGTCACAATCCTCTCCCTTTTGGTACACATAATGGCCTCCTAACTGGTATTCCTTCCTTGCTCATGCCTAACCACCGCCCACCCACCACGGTGTATTCATTGCATAGAAATCAGAGACACTTTTAAACTGTAAATTAGATCTCATGACTTAATCTGATTTACATTTACTATTACACACACACACACACAGATTTCTCACATCACTCAAAACAAAATGAATATATCTCCCATGGTCCATACGACTTATTATGACGTCATCTCCAATCAATCTCCCTCATGCCCATTCGTCTCCAGCCACACTGGCCCTCTTGCCATCCTTCAAACACTCTGAGAATACATCTGCTAAGAAGTTCAGTACCCAATGTTCCCTCTGCCTGGAATACTCTCAGAATCCACATAGCTCACACTTTTCACTTTATTAGATGCTCATCTCTATTGACCTCATCAAAATGGTCTTCTCTGATTTCCTTACCAAGTAGCAAAAGCCATCATTTTTCATCCCTCCTTCCAGTGCTATAACTCTCTTTACAGTACTTACCACTACCCAACATTATGTGTGTGTGTGTACACATACGTATACCCACACACACCTTCACTCTATGATAGCAGAACCAATATTCTTTTAAACACCCAAAAACCTAACGATCTTATTGAGTATTCATCATATATTTGTTAAATGAATATATAGAAGTACTGCATGAAAACATACCAGCTGATAAAAGGTGTTCAAAAACAATAGAGGGAAGGTGAATAATTCTAAAAGATAAACTAAGAAAAATTATCTAAGATGAAGCCAAATGAGTTTGGATTATGGTTATAGGCAAATCACTCTTAAAAGAACAAAGGAAAGCATTTATGAGGGAAAGTGACATATGGAAGAATGTGATTTAAAGTAATGGACAGATGTGGGCCAACTGTCCTTAGTCACTTCTAAAAGTCTGGGGCTACAAAAAGAAAATTCTGAAAAATATTTGAAAGGTGATAAAACTAAGCCAATGGCCCTAAGATCTCATTTCCTCTGGCTTCCATCTGCCTGTGAACTCATGAACTCACCTGGGTGGCACTGGTTTGCAAATCCTTGCTCTAATATCCAGGGCTCTTCTTTTTGCTCTATCTTGATGATCACTTCTGGCTTAATAGTGCAACACCCTGTTAAGGGAAAATAATATAGAACTATGGCTGAACAGTCTGGCTTAAGGACTCTGAAAAAATGATGAGGAGCTGTCCAAAGGAGGTGCCCAAATGAACCAATCCCTGAGGTAAGAACACAGCATTTTTATGATGGCCAAAAGGGACCATTCATCTTAGAGCCTTCAATCTCAAGCTTCAAATCAAAAAATTCCACAGAAATTCATGTGTTTCATCAGCTAAAAATGCATGCTACTGGTAGTTGCATGGAAAAAAATTCTTACCTATTGAACAAGGTGCTATAATTTTCCAGCATCACATTTCTGTATAGTATCTTCTGAGTAGGATCCAACAAATACCACTCTTCCTGAGTGAAGTCCACGCATACATCTTTGAATGACACTTGTTCCTGTAACGGTATATTCTTTTTCTATATGAAGCCATTAGAACTATATGATGAGAAAAAGATTTTAAAAAACTAATCTCTTTAGAGTTTACTAAAAATTGATATATAGGATGTCTTCTTTTGTGCTATACTATGTATGATGAAAGAGTACCTGTACGGATTGAGTTTCCACTAAGGGCCTGGATCTGTCCTAACTGCTACAAATACTACTGATGAAAATAAACAGTTTCTGTCCTCAAAGTGTTTATGACTCAATAAAGAGACATATACCTTAAGATTTACTAAATTAGACAATGCAGCAGCTAGCAGTATGCACAAAGTAGACTAGTGTTACCAAGGAAAAGTTAGTTCTTTCATACTATCTTTTATATTAAGTTAAGTTTCACTGAGAAGTAAAGTTTTCCGTTATTAAAATAAATGGTGGGATTGAAATGAGTATGGTGCACACCCAGACCAAGCTCAACCCATGACTCATTAAAGAGACCAGCCCTACACTCTACCTGCCGAGAGAAAAGGATGAATCTCTTCTGCTCAAAGAGATTATTTTCTGGAGCCTTGATCAATTTTCCTATAGTTAAATACAATTTTTTATTGGTAACCAATAAAAAATTTCATGATCTGTAAAAAGACAAGGACCAAGAAAGAGACAATAAAAGCAGACCCACAAGAGATCCAGATATTGGAAGTGATAAACAAGAACTTCAAAATGAATTATGATTAGGTATGTTCAATGTAACATGAAAATATGAAATAAGTGAAAAAAATGAAAGAAGTTCAACAGATACACAGTATGTGTGTTGTACAGAAAAGACTTACTAATGCAGGCCTGAGACTACTAGCCATTGAAAGGTCTGCCACAGGGTGTCCCTTGGCTGGCATCTGGGAACTTAGATTTCAGAAGGGTTTTTACTATATTCTGATAAGAATGGTTCACCAAGCCTAACCTGTTTGTGTAAACAATGTAGTTTATGCTGCACATATATATTCCTTCTGGAGTCTGGAATTTTATATGCTAAGCAGAGAGTGCCTATGTGACCAGTGCCTGATTAAAACTCTAAGAACTAAGTGTCTACTGAGCTTCCCTGGCAGACATTTCATGTTTGTTGTCATAGCTCATTACTAGAGGACTTAAGTGTGTCCTGGGAGAAGACTTTTAAAAGCCTGTGCCTGGTTTCTTCTGGTCTATGCCCCATATGCCTTTTCCCACTACTAATTTTGCTTTGCATTCTTTCACTTTGATAAGTCATAACCATAAGTACAACTACATACTAAGTCATTCTAGTGAATCACGGAACATGGGGATGGTCTTGGGGTATCTGATACATGTGTACACATACACACATATATGCATACATATATAATATGTGCATTCTAGAGCTGAAAAATATACTATCTGATATTAAGAACTCATTAGATAGGTTTAAAATCATACTAGAGAAAGAAGACACAAAATAAAATACGTATGCATCTAACAAAAGAGTATCAAAATACATACAGCAAAAACAGATAGAAGAAAACTGATAGAAATAGATAAATCTATAATCATAGTTGGGACTTCACTCCTCTCTGTGTTGAGAGATCAAACAAGCAGAAAATCAATAAGTAAATAGTTGACCTGAGTAGCACTATCAATTAACATGATCTAACTGACTCCATCCAAACAGTAAAATATACATGCCATCATTCTATTCTAGCTCACATGGAACACTCACCAAGATGGATCATCATCTAGGCCACAAAATACACCTTAATATATTTAAAACAATAGCCAATCATACAAAATATGTTCACAGACCACAACGGAAATAGAAATCAATAAGCAAGAGATAGCTGGAAAATCTCCCAAATATTTGAAAATTAAGCAACACACTTATAAATAATTGATAGGTCGAAGAATTCTCAAATGAAATTTTAATAAATTTTAAATGAAATGAAAATGAAAATACCACTTATCAAAATTTGTGTGGATTGTAATGAAATCAGTGCATAAAGGGACTGCCTTGCATGTTTTATGTCTCAAATATTTAGAATGTTAAAACATTCTAAATAGACTAGATTGGGCCTAAGCAAACTTGTTTCACAAAGAACTGTTTGCAAAGATAATAAGAAAACAGATATGACTACTGGACTAATGACTAATGGACTGAAAATTAAAAGCGTTATTTAGAATTAACAACACTATGTTATCTGCACCAATAGAAATGCCTTCCTTCTATTGATGTAATTGTTCTCCTCTTTCTCATAAATACTCATTGTCTTTGTCTCATTATTTGGGCTTCTGATCGAATTAGTGATTTCCAAATAGCTATTCATATTGATTTCAATAAATGCTTGTTACCTCTCACTTTGAAAGGTCTTTTATTTCTAACACTCTACTTCCTACCAAAAAGTACAATATGAAAACATGGAAAAAAAGAGTAACATTACAGTTGAGAAATTTGACCACAAGGCTTCAGCCAGGTGATCAACAATGATACATTAATTTGGTTAAGTCATGTTAGAGCTTTTCCCTTTGATTTGACATGACCAAATGGCACTTTATCTTCGTGGTCTTCCTTGTAGAAGCCCATAAACTCAGTCTAATCCTGAGAAAAACAGCAGACAATTCCCAATTGAAGGACAGTCCACAGAACACCTGACTTGTACTTAAAACTGTCAAAGTCATCAAAAACAGGGAGAGTCTGAGAAACTATCACAGCCAACGAGAGCCTAAGGAAACATGATGACTAAGTGAAATGTGGTATCCCAAAACAGAATACCTGCATGGAGTAAAAACACCATGAGCAATTATCAAAAGTCAAATGATATACCAGAAAATAATAGTTTGTAACATGTATAAGTATTAGTATCCCTAATATATAAAGAGCTAACTACACAGGGGGTGTGGGGTGGTGGGGAGCCGGAAACCTAGGAGTAATATGAGCAAAAGATATGAAAAAATAATTCACAGAAAGAGAAAAACAAGACATTTTTTAGAGAGATGAAAAAATATTCAACCTCACTCACTGTTAAGAAAATTGCTGGTGCAAACTACATAAAATACCACTTTTTACTTATCAGTTAGTTGCCAAAAGTCCAAAGTTGAACCACATAATCTATGGAGAATAGCTGTAGAGAAATAAGCACTCTCATGGAATGTCAAGGGTATATAAAATGATACTAAAATACCACCAAACTGACCAAGTTTATCAACTCTATCCACCCTTGGATTTGGCAATCCCACTTCTGGGAATTTATCAGATAGAATAAATCTACATGTACTAAGTTATTCATGAAAACGTGGCTTATAGTAGCAAAAGGTTGTTAATAGTTAATAACTAGTTAAATAAACTATGAAACATCCACGATTAAATTACTATACTGTTATAACACAGAAAAAAGTAGCAATCCATGTATGTTATGTAAAGAGAGGTCTCTGGGACAGGCTAAAAAAAGAAGTGAAAAAAAGAAAAAGGAAAATAGTGTACAGACTTGCTACTCAATGGTGGTTCCTTTAGCAGCAGAATCAGCTTCATCTGAGAGCTTATTAGAAAGGCAGAATCCAGGGACCCATCCAGTGCCACTACAACAAGGAAGGATTAAGGATAATGGATTCCCTTTTAAATAAGAAAGGGGCATACAAGAATAGTACACATATTTTCTTTTAACTAATAAACACTGGAGGACCAACAATAATAAGAAATAATGGATACCAATAGTAGGGTGACCACAGACTCCAGTTTGCATGAAACTATTCTAACATGCCAGCTGTCCCGGCATAATTGTTTGTAAAACCTTTAATTCTCAGTGAAGGTGTCTCAGTTTAGATGATAATACATTTCACCCTATTTAGAGGGAAACATCAAACACAGAGAAGATGGAAGAGTGTGGAGTTTTTTACTTACTATCTTTATATCACATTTTAATCATGTTGATATATTACCAATTCAAAAAATATTTTATTTTAAAAAAGACAATACTGTTCAGGAAAAATAGGTAGACTAAGAAGAACAATAGGCCAAGGATGGATAAGCAATGGACAAGTAATAAAAACCCAGGGATAAGTAAGTAATTACTGAAGCAAAGGGAAATGGCGATGAGTCACGTGCATAAGGAAATTGACTACTGTATACATATAACTATCCTTTTCATATTCATAATGGTAACCACACATCAAAGATTTGGAACTGAAGGACACAAGAAGGACCAGAAGGAAAACCCACAAAAGCAACCAAAACAAACAAAAAAAGATTCACAAGGACAAGGAAGCGATGAAAACACCAAGGTACCAGAAAGCAAAAGATAAAATGGCTATAAGAAAGCTTCGTATTTCAATAATCACCCTAAATGTAAATGGACTGAACTCACCAATAAAAAAGCCAGAGAGTTCAGATTGGATCAAAAGACAAACCCAACCATATGTTGCTTCTAGGAGACACATCTCAGTTCCAAAGACAAATATAGACTCAAAGTGAAATGGCATTCAGAGAAAAGCGGGAGCAGTGGTACTAATGTAGGGCAAAATAGACTTCAAAATAAAGAGGTAAAGAAAGATTACTGAGGGATATTTCATAATGATAAAGGTAATCATGCACCAAGAAGACATAACGCTTATATTATCATGCACCCAATCATGGAGCCCCAAAATATATAAAGCAATTACTAGCAGAACTAAAGGGAGAAACAGACCTAAACACTATCATAATAGGGGACCTAAATACCCCACTGTTGGATAATAGACAGATTATCCAAAAAAAAAAAAAAATCAATAAGGAAATAACATCCTTAAATGACACATTAGACCAACTGGATATAATTTACATTTACAGAGCCTTCCATCCCAAAACAGCTGCTTATCATACTTCTCTGCAGATGGAACCTCAAGAATCAACCACAAACTGGGACACAGAGATAGCCTCAACAAAAGTAAGAGGGTTAAAATCACACCAACCATATGCTCTGATCATAATGCTTTGAAGCTGGAGATCAACAGTAAAAAGAAAGTGGGAAGAAGCACAAATACATGGAGATTAAACAACACTACTGAAGAATGACTGGGTCAGAGAAGAAATAAAACATCAAGAGATACATAAAAATAAATGATCATGATAGTAGAACACAATCAAATCTTTTAGGACACAGCAAAAGTGGTCATAAGAGCAAGTTCATATAATTACAGGCCTATCTCCAAAAACAAGAAAAGCCAAAAAACAACCTAAGCTTCATCTTAAAAACTAGAAAAGGAAGAACAAATGAAGCCTAAAGTCAGCAGAAGGAAAGAAATAATCAAAATTAGAGCAGAATAAATGAAAATTGAAAACAAAAAAAAAAAAAGAAAAAAATAATAAACAAAGAGCTGGTTCTTTGAGAAGGTTAATAAAATTGCAAACCCTGGCTAGACTCACTAAAGAAAAAAGAGAAAGGACACAAATAATCAGGGATAAAAGAGGAAATTATGATGACATGCAGAAATACAAAGGATCATACAAGAATACTATGAAAAAGTATATAACACCAAATTTAATAACCTAGAAGAAATGGACCAGTACTTAGAAAAATACAACCTTCCTAGACTGAATCAAGAAGAACTGGAAAATCTAAATAGACCAATCAGCAGTATGGAAATTGAAACAATCATCAAAAACCTACCAAAAAGTAAAAGTCCAGGACCAGATGGCTTCACCAGTGAATTCTACCAAACATTCAAAGAAGATTTAATACCTATTCTCCTCAAACTCTTCCAAAAATCAAAGAGGAGGCAATACTTCCCAACTCATTTTATGAGGCCAATATTACTCTGATACCAAAACCTGGTAAAGATAACACAAAAAGAAAACTACAGACCAATATCTCTCATGAACACAGATGCAAAAATCCTAAATAAGATACTAGCGAAAATACAGCAACATATTAAAAAGATTATACACCACGATCAAGTGGGCTTCATCCCAGGGCACAGGGATGGTTCAACATACACAAATCAATTAATGATATACCACATAAACAAATTAAAAATAAGAATCATATGATCATATCAATAGATGCAGAAAAAGCCTTCGACAAGATACAGCATCCATTTATGATCAAAACACTTAAAAAATCGAGAAGGAAAGTACCTTAACATAATAAAGGCCATCTATGACAAACCCTCAGCCAACATTATACTTAATGGTGAAAAACTAAAAACCTTCCTCTAAGATCAGGAACAAGGCAAGGCTGTCCACTATCACCACTGTTATTCAATATAACATTGGAGGTCCTAGTGAGTGCAATCAGGCAAAGAAAGATATAAAAGGCATCCAAATAGGAAATGAAGAAGTCAAACTGTCACTATTTGTGGATGACATGATTCTCTATATAGAAAACCCTAAAGACTCCACAAGAACACTACTAGAAACAATAAGCAAATACAGTAAAGTTTCTGGATACAAAATCAATGTTCAAAAATCCATAGTTCCTATACTCAATAATGTCAGAAAAAGAAGTGGAAAAAAAATTCCTTTTGCAATTGCAACAAAAAGAATAAAATACCTAGGAATAAATTTAACAAAACATGTGAAGGACCTATATAAGAAAACTCTAAGACCCTATTAAAGAAATGAAGAAGATACAAAGAAATGGAAAGATATTCCGTGTTCTTGGATTGGAAGAATCAACATAGTTAAAATGACCATATTACCTAAAGCATTATACAGATTTAATGCAATCCCCATCAAAATCTCATCAGATTTTGGATGCACAAAGACCCCGAATTGCCAAAGCCATCCTGAGAAAAAAGAATGAGGCTGGAGGCATCACTCTGCCTGACTTCAAATTATACTACAAAGCACATAATCAAAACGGCATGGTATTGGCAGCAAAACAGACACAACCAGTGGAACAGAATCGAGAGTCAGAAGTAAACCATTTTATATGGACCAATAATTTTTGACAAAGAGCCAAAAACATACAGTGAGAAAGAAAGCCAATAAATGGTACTTGGAAAACAAGAAAGCCACCTCAAAAGAATGAAACTAACTGTTGTCTATACCACACACCAAAATTAACTGAAAATGATTAAGGATCTGAATATAAGACCTAAACAATAAAGTTCAGAGAAAACATAGGAACTAAACTCATGACCTTGGACTTAAAAGGATTTTATGAATTTGACCTCATGAGCATGGAGTAAAAGCAAAAATAAATGAATGGGTCTAATCAAACTAAAAAGCTTCTGCATAACACAAGAAACCATCAACAAGGTAAAAGACAACCATCTGAATGGGAAAATATATTTGTAAGCAATGCCTCGATAAGGGCCTAATATCCAAAATGTACAAAGAACTCATACAACTCAAGAAAAAACAAACAAAATCCAATCAAAAAAAGGGCAGAGGACCTGAACAGATACTTCTCCCAAGAAGACATATGAATGGCCAACATATGAAAAGATGCTCAACATGCTTAATATTTAGGAAATGCAAATCAAAACCACAATGAGATACCATCTCATACCTGTTAGAATAGCTGTTATCAACAGGACAAGTAATAACAAATGTGGGAGAGAATGTGGAAAAAAGAACCCTCATGCACGGCTGGGACTGCAAATTGGCACAGCCACTATGGAAAACATATGGAGGATTCCTCAAAAAACAGAATTGATCTACTATATGATCCAGCAACCCTCTACTGGGTATGTACCCCAAGGACTTTGAAAACATATATCCAAAAGATATTTGCACATAGATGTTGTAGCAGCATTATTCATGGTGGCCAGGACATGGAAGCAACCGACATGTCCTACAGTAGATGACTGGATAAAGAAGCTGTGGTACATACACAATGGAATATTACTCAGCCATAAAAAAGAGACGAAATACTGCCATTTGCGACAACGTGGACGGACCCAAGATAATCATGCTAAGTGAAATAAGCCAGACAGAAAAGGTTGAAAACCACATAATACCCCTTACATGTAGGATATAAACTAAAAGCAACAAACGAACAGGACAAACAGAGACTATGGATATGGACAATAGACTAATGCTTACCTGAGTGAGGGTGGGGGGGGGAGGGGAGGTAGATGATATAAAAAAGGGTCAAATATGTGATGACAGAAAGAAATTTAACTATAGGAGGTACATACCACAATACATACACACACACACACACACATACATACACGCACACACACACCATATGTATGTGTATATATACATATATACACCTTACTGTCAAATTGTACACTGAAAGTTACTGGATTTCATTAACCAATATCAGCAAAATAATAATAATAATAATAATAATAATAATAAAATAATAATAAAAGCAGGAAGAAATAAACATAAAACTCACCTGAGATTCGTTCATTTCTGCTCTTAGTGATGAGGATGTACTGAGGGAGAAAGAAGGAAGAAAGAAGTCAGGAGTACTTGGCCTGCCTGGATCACCTGCTATACAGCTCTTCCACACACGAGATACTTACATGTCCATGTGTGGCTCCGATATATGTTGAGCTTAGACATATTTTTTCACTGAGTGAATGTAAACATTTCTTACTGATTTATTACAATTTAGTTCTTGTGACACAAAAAATTAAAAACATGAGATGAGTTTAACATAGAACAGTAATCTAAAGGAAACACCATGGATTTGTTAAAAACTGATGTAGAGGACAAAAAAATACCCTCAAGCTATATTGTTTACCTATTACCTGCTAACACCATTAATCCTTGGAAGCCAGATAATCCAAGAAACCTCTGAAAAAAGGGATGGGGATGTTTAAGTCAAGATGAATTTTAATGTCTGTTCTAACCTTCTTACAATTTTCAAAAGGATCTTTTAATAAGAAAGTAACTTTGACCTAATAGTGACAAAATTCGCAGTGGCTCAGAAACTGCAGACCTAACTTTTAATCTTGGTTAATTTTTTTTTCATCTTTCAAATAAGGTCAAACCTAATAATCCAAAAGGGAACTGCCTGCACTTCCATCCTAGTGTCTCTAACACCAGGAGGGCGGAACCTCAGCAGTTCTCTAGATGCCAACAACAATGGGACAGTAAGGTCAGCAAACCTCCAGAAAGAATGAACAGTGAACCAGGAATGAGGGGAGTATGGGATGTTTAGAGAATGACAGAATTTCCATAGCTATGGCTGGTGAGCCTTTCATCCTGACTATACCTTCACAAACTCTCCAAAGAGGTGGTGACATTTCCTGTGTAGCCTGAGTGCCCACCCCTCTTAGCTCCAGCTCACCTCTCTTCTTAAATTTGTCCCAGACTTTCCATGTCACACAACCTTCGATGGCTTCAGGATACTGTCATGATTACATAACAAATAGCAAATGAATACATAAAAAATTAACTTGGAATCTAAAGAATGTTAGAGCCAGGGAAGGGTCTTGGTGGCTAGCTAGTCCAGCCCTTTCCCTTTTCCATTTCACCAACGAGTTAGCTGAGGGAATGGAGGCCCTGGAGACTTGTTCAAGCTCCAGCCGCTTGTATTACATACAGAATAAATACAATTGCAGCTAACAAAACCAGACTGTCCAGAACAACACAACTAGGCCAAGTATTCCTGATATTCACATTTTATAGACAAGGAATCCGAGTGTCATGACTGCTTTTTTGGTCTGAACAATCCATTCACAGCAACCTCCAGCCGGAGCGCCAGTTCTCTACACAGCCGCCCCCTACCCATAAGCCCGGCGAAAACGGGACGCACGTACACGACGCGCACGCGTACTCGTTCTTTCCCGCAGCCCCACAACCTCCCTGCGGGCTCAGCACACACGTCACGCACGCATGCTCGCTCGCTCCTTACCCACGGCCACACAACCCCGCCGCCAGTTCAGCGCAAGGCTGGACACCCGCGGAGCCCGAGAGCCCGTGTCCCATGCCAGACCTGGCACCGACTGGACAGACAAGTCCCCGCTCGCCGTCCCTTCAGCTCGATGGGTGCCGCAGACGCCTGGGGTCCCGCTGGGGTCCGCGGGGCTCCTCCCCACCACCAGGCACCACATCTTCCATCGCACTCCCGAGCCGCACGGGTCCCCCTGGGCCCCCACTCTTACCTTCCGGGGCTCACCCGCAGCTCTCTCGGCGCGTGGACCCGGAGGCCAGGGATTGTTTCCCACGAGTAGCTGGAGGCCGGGGAAGGATGAGCCGGGAGGAGGAGGGCGGGGATGCACATGCGCAGAGAGAGGATGCGACGGTAAGGGAGGCGGCTGAGCTGGAGTTGTCTCTTGGCAACTTAGGCCGGAAAAGTGGCTCTACGCTTAGAAGCGATGCCTCACTCCTAAATTGTGAAAGTAAGCTGATAGTGATACCTAGATAACAAGGTTTTTATGCAGTTTAAAGCTTTAACATTGTAAAAGCACTTAGGACGGTGTCTGGCACATAAATTGTTAAGTTTCTGAAGCGTCTCTTTGCTGTTAAAACCATGCCGACTCCTTTAGAAATAAGCTGGCGGTTTTCTTCCTTTTATTGATTGAAGAGATTACTGTCTGAGATACTCCTACTGTTTGGAGCCAGGATTCTGCCCGTGGCCCGGAGATGTGCATCAAAGCAGTGTGCCTTTTTGACAAACCAAGGGAAATAAATGATAAGTGTTCATGAATTTCATGTATGAACGTGAACAGGTGTTATTTTTAATTTAGATAAATTTATATTCTAGCAGTTAAATATCTAAACTAAAATGCTGTTTGTGACCAGAATAGTTATTCTCTGGAATGAGAGAAAAAGCAAGCTAGCAATTCGGTATTAAACAATAATAAAAATTGCTCATACGTAAGAAACCATATATCAAACTTAAATAAGGCACACTATCATTTTCCGGAACCAACCATACTTGCATACTTGACCTGGAACCAAATATACATTCTTTTATGTGCACATCCTCTGGACATTTTCAACAAAGCATGATCATATGGGTGTATTATTTATAATGAGCTTCTCATAAACCTATATAGCGAACTACTTTCTACGTCGTCTTTTACTTTTTAAAATACCTTCAGATTTACAGAAGACTTAAAGATAGTTCCCATACTCTTTACTCAGCTTTCCCTAATGTTAATATTTTACATAACCGTGATACAATTATCAAAACTAAGAAAAGTTAGATGGATACAACTTTATAACTAGAGTTTATTCAGATTTCATTATTTTTCCACTAATCTTTTTTTAATTGATCCCAGATCCAATCCAGGATACCAGAGTGCATTTAGTCGCCATCTCTCCTTAGTTTCCAATCTGTAACAGTTTTTTGGGTTTTTCCTTGTTTTTCCTGACCTTCAGATGTTTGAATAATAGTGCTCAGATATTTTGAAGACTGTCCCTGAATTTGAGTTGTCTGATGTTTTCTCCTGATTAGACCAAAGGTAATAAATTTTAGGGAAAATACCATGGAGAGGATGTGCCCTACCTGTATATCAGGAAGCACATGATATCAAACATGACTTGTCATAACCTTAATTACTTGGTTAAGATGTATCTGACAGATTTCTCCACTAAGGATTTTCCCTTTTTAATCTACACTTAGAAGTGGTTACTAAGTCTAGTGCACATTCGGGGAGAGGAAATAAGATCTGTCTTGTTTGTGTTCTTATTCATTTATTAGTAAATTTGGTGAGGGATTCTTTCAGGCTATGCAAATATATTTTCTACTTAAAATTTTGGCTGCTAATTTTAGCTTTCATTGGTGGATCCTGACTGCAACAGTTATTACTGTGGTGTTCTAAATGGTGACCATTTCTTTTCTGTATATTTATTAATTGGGATTCTTCTGTAAGAGAAAATTCATTTTCCCCCATTATATTATACCATATTTAATGAAAACCAGTTTGGATATTTTTTCTCAACCATTGTTTCTTAACCCTACCTTTCTCACCCAACCTTGGCACCCTCTGATCTGTTCTCTGTTCTAAAATTTTAGCCTTTACAGAATACCGTGGAATTATATAATAATGTGTTTCTGGGTTTGGCTTTCTTCATGTAGCAAAAATCATTTAAGATTTATTCATATTGCTCCTTTTTAAGTCAGTTCCTTTTCCCTCTTCATTTCATCCAATACTGTTATGTGGCTCAAATTGTTTCAGTTTTGGCATTGAGAACCATCATACCTTAATTTTTGGATCCTTTTAACATATCCTTATTATTTTTAAAAAAAAGCACATCCTTACTTTGGACAGCACAAGATGCTCCAGGTTCATCTTATAATTTGTCCTGCCCCAGCCCTAGATTCAGCTATTTTTCCAACGAACCCTGGTTCTTTTATTGGAGAAATCAAGATCTGAGTTCTAGATGTGCTTATTGATAATGGGTATAACTGTTTCTAGACTCTCAACAGACAAAGCTAAGGAATATATGTATGTTTACTAATTCATGTTAGTAATCCATATTACAATATCTTATTTATGTATTTGTGTATGATGCAGGATGGGACGCAAATGGGAACTCAAACCCTACACCTGCTGAGAGAGGATACTTAGCTTCACACATGAAAGAATTCAAGAATGAGTCAGAGTTAGAGACAAAGGAAAGTTATTTAGAGAAGAAATACCGCTCCACTGACAGAGACATGTTTCTCCTCTATAAGTCAGAGAGTGAGACCCCGAGGGTCTAAAGAACTGGGTTTGTATATGATTTTTTAGTTTCTATGACGAGAATTTACCTTATAGAGAAGAAATGAGGAATGAATGGTTGGGTTTATCTTTAACTATGCAGGCACGCTTTAAGTCTTTTGTTTCCTAGCTTCCTTTCATATTATAGGTAAGCAGTGTTAAAGTTATGGGTAAACAGTTTGCTGTCTTAGCAGAACCTTCCTTTGTTCTGTAGCTTCCCATGGTCTGGCCCTGTGGCTGATTAACCAGGTTTGGAGTCTAACAGCAAGCACAGCAGGTTCTGAATTTCACTTGGTTTAATATTGAGTTAATCTATGTAGTTCTCATGCCTATGTCATACACATGTGTTTACACACTGATATCTCCTACTCTAACCAGAGTTCATTCTAGCCTTCCCACCCACCTCTTGCTTATTTATTAATTTCAGTCATACACTTGAGATACCTGGATACCATTAACTACAATATATTTACTTATTCCTCTTAGTAAGGACTACATTGTAAAGTTTTCAGAATTACTAACCCCTGTGAGAATTTACCAACTAGACAACAGTATTATATACAGTTTTTTTGTTTTCAGTCTTATCCAGTCAAAATGTTTACAAAAGTATTTAGATCAGATCCTTTCCCCCTACCCTTTTCATTTCAGTTACATGATACATTTATTTGGAAAAACAGAGTGACTTGTCACAGTCTGCATTCCATCCACACCCCATTTTGATTTTTTTTTTTTTTTTTTGAATAGAAGAGTTTGTTTCTTTCTTGTGGTATATAGCTCTATAAGTTTTGATGAATTTATCACCAAAGTACCATGCAAAACGGTTTCTATTACTTATAAATATTGCCTGGAATGCCAGTCTTTTTCTCTCCTAGCTTCTAGTATCCACTGATCTCTTTCGTGTTCCTGATAATTTAACCTTCTTCAGAATGTCAAATAGATGGAATGGTATAAAAGATTGGTTCTTTCACTTAGCAAGTCATTTAAGATTTATTTCATATTGTAGTGTGAGGTATTAGTTCATTTTTATTACATATTCCACAGTGTATCCATTCACTTGAAGAATATCTGAGTTGTCACCTATTAGGTGATTATGGGTAAAGATACCATAAGTATTTGTGTTCAGGCTTGTGTGTTGACATAGTTTTCAGTTCACTTACATAAAAAACAGAAGAGTGGGTAAGTATATGTTAAAATTGGTAAGAAATTGTAAAACTTTTTAAAGTGCATGTATTTGTTATTTGGCATTTCAACAGCAATGAATGAGGGCTCCTGTTTCTCAATATCCACAATAGTTAGTTGTATTTTTCAGTATTTTTTTTTCCATTTAATGGGATAGAAAGGACTTACTATGGTTTTATTCATATTTCACTATAAACTATCATTATGCATGTTTTCACATGCTTGTGTCCTGTAAGCCATGTATCTTTAATAACATATATGCATGAGAAAGAATTAAAGGCAAGACAAATGCAAGCAGAAAAGCAAAAGGTTTATTAAAGGGAAAGTTCACATCTGAGAAGGGTGGTGGATGAACTCAGAGAGCGAGACAGAGAGACAGAGGGAAAGAGACAGACAGAGAGACAGAGGTAGATGAAGCAGAGTCACACCAAGGATGTCTGTATTATGAACTTTTGTTATTGAGGGCAAGGACAGGAAATGAGGAGTACTCACATAGTATCATTCATTGTCTCCTCCCAGTAGGGGGGAGCTCAATTTCCTGCTCTTCCTTCTGTCATGTTCCAAACTGTGGTGACATCAGGTGCATGATGGGAGCCGCAGTATTTGCAATGGAGGATGAGTCATAAGGTATTAAATTAGTCTAAGGTCAGGCTTTGGGCCATATGGGGCGTCTAAACTGGAATAGGCCAGGTTTGGCTTATCTTCCCTTGCTGGGGCTAAAAGGGGATCGAAGAAAGGAAAAAAATCAAGAGCCATGTCCTGGAAGGGGAGGGGCCATCCTTGGGCTATTTATCCTGCTTCACTATGGATAATATTATAACACATGTCTTAAGTTGCTTTTAGGAACTAAGATCCCCACCAAAGGGATGCTGTCCACATCAAAGCATAGGACATTTTTATTAGCAGATTCAAATGTATCTTAGTTTTTTTTGTAATAAGTCAAAAGTTGATATGCTTAGATCGATGTAACAATGTTTTAATATTTTGTTTGGTAACTATTTAAATACTCAATGAATTTGATTAAAAGACTACATATACCTGAACTTAGCTTTTAGTTAGATTGATAAATTAGCCCTCTAGGAGTCATGGCTCCCATTGTGAAGGGACACAGAGTTTGCCATCCCAAGATATGCCTTTTGGAATATTGATTTTCTTTTTTTAACGCCCACAGCACCTGGTATTCCTAGGAGATCATCCATCCAAGTAGTAACCAGGAATATTGATTTTAAGCCAATTATTAAGAAACAAAAGACTCAGAAAAAAAAACTGACTCAACTGCCTGAAAGGAATTTATATGGAGAGCCATTCATATCAAGTGACCCAACAACCATTTATTTACCAAACATTTGCTTTCTATCTACATGTGAATGGCTTTCCTGTCCTTTGAAGTCTCAGATCAAAACCCCCTTTTATCCTTAGCTTCAGAATGGAATATAAACCTCAGCTACTCAATATTTCTTTGGCTTTCTATTTTTATGGCCCCAAATATGCATTCATATAATAGACTGTACATTTTCTCCTGTTAATGTGTTTCTGTTAATTTTATCATTAACCCAGCTAGAAGAACTTAAAAGATGAGAGGAAAAATATCTTTTGCTCATGGAGCTGGCTGTCCTGATTTCTAGGTAAAGATTAGGAAAGAATGCAGCCATGTCTTGGAGACCTACCTTTAAAGCAGGTTTCAGACAATATATTGCTTGAGATAAGGGAAGGATGTAGCCTGCTAAGCACAAGATAGATAGATGTTTTCCTTCTCTAAAAGTAATGTCTCTGACACAATACCAAGGTGGATTGCAGAAATTTGGGAGGTCTGCAAACAGGAAGACCACTCAAACCCCAATAATGGAGGCAGGATAGAGAGCCCAGGGATACCCCATCTCTTCCAGGATATGACTCAGGAAATCATTTCCTTTCTAAAGAACCCCAAACCCCATTCCTCCTAGTTTTAGCCCTGATAAGGGGAGATAAGTCAAAAACTAGTATTTTCCAGTTCAGATGCCATCTCTTGGCCAAAGCAAGACCTTTGGCTAATTAAAATATAATTTCATCTGCATTGCAAATACCAAAGCTCCCATCATGCACTTTGATGTCATAGCAGTTCTGGGAAATACCATAGAATAAATAAGGAGAAGGAAACTGAGCTTCCTGCCTTCTGGGACGAGACAATGAGGCTAGTCAAATCAGCACCATGTTTCTGAGCCCTGCCTCCAAGAAGAACAAGAGTTTATAATCCAGACATCCTCGGTATGTCTCTCTGCATTTACCTGCACTACACTCTTCCCCTGCCCCGTCCCCCACTTCTTTAATTCCACCCCTGACCTATGGATGTTGCCATTTCCCCTTAAGAACTGTATCTCTGAAGGCAGGGCGTGCATACAGGGCCTGGTGCCTGGCTGGGGTGGGGGCGGTGGTGCGGGCTGGCATTACCAGGGTATGGGCCATGGCTCCACCTGGGGCACAAACCTAGGACCTTCTGCGCGTAAAGCAGATGTGCTAACCACTACACTATGGAGCACCCCTGCACTCCCCTCTTGAGTATTTTCACTTTAATAAACTTTGTGCTTTACTGCTTGCTATTCGTTTTGCCCTTGAATTCTTTCTTATAGCATAAGACAAGAACTGGTGCTCTGAGCTGTCCAGCAACATCTTTCTTTGGTGAGCCTAGCCAGGGAAGTTGTTCTCATTTGGCACCACGGAGACCTTCATCTCGGGGTGAGTTATTAACACATTCATTGTGCCCTTCCTCTGTTTCTGAGATCATGTTCTGGAGGCCCCCGGTCACAATGTGGGCATGGGTTCAAGCACTTTAGGAGCTTGTTGCTAGAAGACTCCTATGCTGGATAATTGGTCACAGACTGGGGTAGATCTGCATTAGGCATCCATGCCAAGCTCAAGACAATGTCTGTACACTGAGGCACACAGTAAAATCATGCTCATTAACCCCCTTCCCCTTCATCTGCGGCCATCACTCCCAGCAGATCATTTTCTGCTCCTTTTAGACTAGTATTACTTTGTCACGCTTTCATCTGTCTCTACTTTCTAGTCTTAGCCTCCAGTCCATGCCTGTTTCTTTGTTGCTCTCTTCTCCTATTTTGGTGGTCCTGATGCTCCCTTTGTTCTCCTTTACCTTACTCACATTGCATGGCCCTGAGAATTCTGCCTCTTTGGCCCCCACGCTGTTCTCATCCAAACCTCTCCTGTTCCTATCTCCCTCTCAATGAGATTATTCTGTGTCTTGTTTACCATTCCTCTGCCATCCACAGTGTCTCTAAAATTCAGGGTAGACTAGAGCTGGAATTGGGCACAGGATGACCTTGCTGGGAGCATCCATTCTCTGGTAAGACTGCGAACTTTTGTCCAGTCTATTTTCATTTATTCGGGCCTCTGGACCTCTTTGTACAGTCTCCAGGTCCTAACCCTTCAGTCCCTATTTCAGAACATTACCCAGGAATCCAAGATGCCTTAAGAGGAGGACCAGCCTCTTCTTTGCTCAGTACCATGCTATCCAGCCTACAATCAGCCTTTCCTTTTCTGGAACCTTCCCTTTTACATGAAACCCTGGAGCTGCCAGGGGTTAAGGCCTTTGACACTTTCTGGACCAACCAGTGTGGTCCACCCCGGAGATGGCCCAGTTATTATTGGTCAAGCTACCATATGGGGATGCCCTGGACTCTTAGCTTAGTCTCCTAGTCTGTTGATTGTGTGATTAGTGACTGGGGATGCCCGTACCAGTGATATATGGTCCCCTAGTTCTAGTTCTCCCATTCCAGGTACTACAGGGAGTACTTCATCTATAGCCAAAGATTTGCCTCTCGGCTGCATTCTTAAGAATCGGGAAGGCCTTCAAGCTAGATGGCTTTAAAGCAAAATAAGCTAGTTTCTTCTGTAGTATTGGCCAGACTCCAACACAAATTTGGGGTCAGGATAGTTGGCCCAAAAGTGGGGCCTTAAACTGTAACAAAATCTTAGGATTAGATCTCTTTTGATACATCCAGTGAGTAGTAAGTCCTGCCACCTCCAGCGAGACTCTGGAAAATAGACCTGAGTGGGACCAGTGGGAGATTAAGAAAAGAAAGAACATAGGTAATGGATCAGGAGGTCCATTATCCACTGATGATGGAGTAGTGGCCTAGTTTTATTTTTACAAGCTGCTTTTATACAAGAGCATACAATTTCTAACTAAAGTAAGATTATTCCCATCCAACCTACACACCCTGCTATAATCTTTTGCATTTCCATCTGCTCGAGGCTATGAATATACTCCCTACCTCAGAGCAACACTGCATTGTTCTTCCCATCATTTCATACTTCCCCATTCTTAGGAGGGTTCATAGAGGTGAGACAACCCTTGGTTGACTTCACAGATTGCAAGAATCCTGTCAACTTGTAACCCATTCTCCACATCCATATAGATGAAATGGAAAATGGATGGAAGTCCCCTATGCTCAGGCCTTTATTTGGTCCTATACCAGGTCCTATACCAGGACCAAATAAAGTGAGGCTTTTATAAAAATCTGTTATGCCCCAACTCTCCTTGTTACTCCCTCACCAAACATCACAGACCTCCTCGATGACCCTCTCCTCTTAAGGCCACCATTGCACAGGCAGAAGGGCAGGGGAGACTTGGGGCCATTGACTCCTCAGTCACTCTCCACTACCTCCTTTAGCTCTCATACATTACCCTCTTCTTATGCCCCCATATACTTCCCTTGCCAGAGGATGCATCTGGAACCAGCCCAATAGGACATACATGGAGTTGAGGCCTGTTTACCACCTGGGTTCCACCACACTTGTCCACTTAAGGTGTTATGCCCCGACTCGTATCTTCACGAACCACCAAGAAGCGACACCGATTGCAAGAGCAAGAGGGAGTTTATTTCAGACTCGAGTCCGGACCGCACTCCACACACCGACGCAGCAGTGAATGGGAGGCGGTCCTGAACATGGGCTTTAGGATATTTGAAGGGAAAAAAACGTAAGCATGGGAGCAATGTCTTGGCGTTACAGGATTGATTACAACAAGCTTGAACCTCTAGCAGGATTGGCTGGGGTTGATGGCGCCAAGGAGCAAGGCAGGGAATTTGGAGTTACTTTAAATAGTTGCTCTGATTGGCTGAGTCTAGGTGGGCGTGAGCGTCTCGCTATCTGCGGTTTTTCCGGAAACTGGCCTGTGCCTAAGATGGAGTCTTATAACCTAAGATGGAGTCACCTAGTTGTTCATCCCCCCCTTCTACTAGTAAATGAAAAAGCTCAATCATGAGTGTCCTCCAGTCTAAGTAATGGTACTGTGAATGCATAACCATGAGCTGGATGGTACCTAAGCGTTCTCTGGTAAGTCTGAGCACCCAGTTAAGGACGCAGGGGCCAATAGTCAGGATCAGTAAAGAAAAGCAGTCAAAGGGCCTAGAGCGGCAAGGCCCATGTCATCCAGGAGGGTCTAAACCAACCGAACGGACTTTGAGCCTCTGCTTCAGCCAGGCAGTTCCTGATTAGACTCCCGGAGTTCTTTTACTTGTTCTGGACTATGCCTGACGCATTAATAAAAAACAGCACTCCTCTCTAGGAACTGGCAAGTACTCCCCTTTTCTTGCTGTCAAAAGGTCCAAGCGCGCGGTTTCTGGAGAGCTACTCTGGCCAAGGACGTAATCTGGGTTAGTAAGGCCATCAGGGAGTCTGCTACCTTGTTAAGGTCCTGACTTATACTGGTGGAGAGCTTGTAGTAGAAATGGGTTGCCGTACGATGCCTCCTGCTCCAAGCCCTGCTGCAGTAAAACAGCCCCCACCTAAAAGGAGAGCTGCTTACAGGAATGCTCTCCTTCTGAGGTGGCCAGGCGGATTACCAGAGTGGTCATAGCCTTCAGGTCTAAGAACGGTCAAGGGAGGGGTTGAGGAACACTGGTACACAGGGCAAAGACCATTGGCTGGGAAGCAGCGGAGTAAAGTAGACTGGTTGTGGACAAAGAAGATTTCTGGGGCCCCGCACGTAAGATTTGGTGTTTGGGGAGTCGATTGGAGCTGTTGCATAGGGCCTCAGTTAGGCGAGGCCCATTGGGCACTATGCAGGTAGCATTGTTAGACATAAGGATGATTTCATCGGTCAAGGGACCCGCCGCCAGAGTGGTGGAGTTGCTCAGAACAGGGCTAGTGAGATTTTGGCCCAGACTCAGGGCTGTGGGACTGGCCAGGCAAGAAAGGCTTCAGTCTTAAGGGGAAACAGAATCCATCAAGGGGTGCTATTTGAACTAGGATTGAGGGATTTGGTAAGTATTATTAAGTTGGTGATAATCGGTGTGAAATCAAGGGGTCTGAGTGCCTGCTGAACCTGTTCTAGCAGCACATTAGGCTCATAGGTTCGGGGGGTTTATAAGTGTCTTTTTGAGTTTTATAAGGGTCTGTCTTAACCTGCTCTTTAATCACTTGTTGCGCACCAGTCATGTCTAAGTAGCTGGCAGTTTGAGCCAGAACGGCTTTCCAAACCGGAGGACAAAACAGCACTAATCTGGTAGTTACGCCGTATCTGACACCGGAGTGTTCACACACCTTTGCACTGTCGTAGCAGGAGGGAGGTGTATAGGATCAAGGAGGGAAAGCAGCAATCAGAGGGTCAGGGTGTGGGAACACACATCTAAAGGTACATACAGCATAGTCAACAGTTCTTACAATTTTCACAGGCGAATCTTTAGGGGATTGTTTGAGTCCTTTGAGACTGTCCATTGTGACGGAGGAGAAAGGTTCTGTCCTTGAGTGTGCAGAAGTCCGCCAGCCGCATGTGGGTGTGATGGATCCAGGCAGCGAGGCCATCTACCCTGAGTGCGGTGGGGTGGTGAGGATGACCAACATAAGGTCCTTTCCAGCGCGGCTCGAGGGTCTTGCAATGATGTCTCTTGACGAGTACCCAGTCACCCGGTTGAAAGCAGTGTGGCTTTGGGGAGTTAGTGTCAGTCTCGTTATAGGGCTTTTAGTCTGCGTCCAGACATCTCTATGAGCACATTGCAGGGTTAGTGGCATTTGATAGCCAGTCTCTTGGGCAGCCAAAGGGCAGTCAACAAGGCTAGAATCTCATCTTTGTTTTTTGATAGTCTTTCCCTCTGCCATAGGCAGGCCCCTTTCTTTTCCCGATAATCGCCCCCATGGAAATGGGCAGTTGCGAACGCGTATTGGCTGTCTGTTGTACACGTTCAGTGTCATATCCTTTCCCAGCATTAATGCCTGAGTTGATGCAATCAAACTCAGCTGTTGGACAGAAGTCCCAGTGGGCAATGGCTCGGCCCAATGACCTCTGTTTCTGACACAACTTGCTGCTCCTGCATACCTCTGTCCATCTCGCACAAAGCTGCTTCTATCCGTATACCACATGTAGTCAGCTCCCAGTATGGGCTGGTCTCATAGGTCCACTCGCACCCCGTGGGCCTGGGCCAGAATGTCAGCATAGTCGTGGAGAGGTGAGTCCAGTTCTGGGTTGGGCAGCAGTGTGGCTGGGTTCAGGGCTGCAAGGGCGTGTGTAGATGATTCTGGTAGGATTGAGCAGCAGGCTCTGATAGTGAGTGAGTCTCGCGTTGCTGAGCCACCTGTCGGGGGGCTGTTTGAGGATCCTCTCTATGGCATGGAGGGGTAGTTATATGCAAGGTTTGCCCCAGGGTTATTTTATCAGCATCTTTAACCAACAGCGCGGTTGCAGCAATTATGCGCAAGCAAGCGGCCAGCCGGCTGCCACAGAATCCAGCTCTTTTGAGAAATAAGCCACTGGTCTTTTCCAGGACCCAGCTGCTGGAGTAAACCCCCTTTTGTCACTCCCCAGTTCTCATCTATATAAAGGTGAAAGGTTTGGTGATGTCCGGTAGCCCCAGGGCTGGTGCCCATTAGTAGGGCCTGCTTAATCTGGTTGAAAAGATTGTCCATCTCTTGTGTCCATTGAAAGTCCTGCCCAGGTTTTGTTGGCCTCGTATAGGAGTTTTGCCAGCTTGGCAAATCCTGGGGTCCCAGTCTGCAGAAAACTGGGCTGACCCCAGGAACTCCCGTAATTGCCTTGGAGTGTGGGGCATTGGGCTTCTTAAGGACCGTTTCTTTTCTGGTTTGCGACAACCATCTTTGACCATCTTTGACAGATACCCCAAGTATTTTACCCGGGGCTTGCAGATCTGGGCCTTTTTGCGCGGAGGTCCAATACCCCAAATCACCGAGGGTTTTCAGCAAGTCCTAGTCCCTTGCCGGGCAGGTGTCCTGGTCATCTGCTGTGATGAGGAGGTCGTCTGCATATTGTAGAAGGGTTAAGCCCAGTTGATCTCGGCAGAACTCACCCAAGTCCTTGTGCAACGCCTCGTCGAAGAGGGTTGGGAATTTTTAAACTCCTGCGGGAGCCTGGTCCAAGTTAGTTGTCCATGGATACCCTTTTCAGGGTCAGCCCATTCAAAGGTGAACAGGTCCTGGCTTTAGGGGCTAGAGGCAGGCGAAAAAGGCATCTTGAGGTCCAACACTGTGTACCCCGGTATCAGGGTAAGGAGCTCAGGGAGGGTGTATGTGTTAGGGACAGTTGGATGGAGTCCATGACTCTTGTTGTAACTTCTCTCAGGTCCTGCACTGGTCGGTAGTCATTTGGAGTTGGGTTTACGGACCGGCAGCAAGGGAGTATTCCATGCCGAAATGTCAGGAACGCAGAACACCCAAGTCCAATAACCGCCGGATGTGTGGGGTTATTCCCCCTCTAGCCTCCTGGGACATAAGGTACTGACGAACCCTTGCAGGGTCAGCTCCCAGTTTAATCTCTACAAACACCGGAGGCCGATGATGAGTTAGACCCATTCCTCCTGTTCAGCCCATGCCTGGGGGAATTCTTGTAGCCAGGTGGCTATATCCTCAGGAGAAGACGGGGGTTGTTGGAGTAGCCGATATTCGTCTTCTAGGTTGAGAGTCAGGACTTGAACAGGTGTCCCGTCTTATCCATGATTATTGGCTTTCCCCCAGGTTGGAAGGTAATTTGGCCCCTAATTTGGTCGATAGGTTCTCCTAGTAGGGGATAGGGGCAATCAGGTATAAACATGAAAGAGCGGGATACCCGGCCCATACCAGATCAACCGTTCTTGGGTAGTCCATGAGTATTGTTTAGTCCCCGTTGCCCCTTGCACCCATGAAGTCTTATTGGAGATGGGTCCTTCAGCCTTGAGGAGGAATGAATGTTGGGCCCCGGTTCCACCAGGAATTGAGTAGGCTTCCCCTCCACTCTCAGAGTTACCCTGGGTTCGGGGAGGGGGACCAAACCCCGACCCTATTATTCATCATCTTCTTACCAGGACTCTGATCTTGGGGCAATTACGAACCCAGTGGCCCTCCTCCTTGCAGTAGCACATTGGTTCTTCCCCAGGGGCGGCTACCTTTCTTCTGGTCTCTCCTCTCCAGAAGCAAGTTGTTTCTGAACTCTCTGGGTTTGCTGTGGCCGCTAGTAGGATCCGGGCCAAGTCTTGGTTCTGTCTTTCTCAGCCTTAATCTGTTTATCCTCAACTGTATCTCTAGTATTATAAACTTACTCAGCTATTTCTATGAGGTTTCTCTTCTAATCTCTCGAACTTTTGTAATTTCTTTTTCATGTCAGGCACTGACTGATTTATGTAAGCCAATGCCACCGTCCCAAGGTGTTCAGGTTTCTCAGGGTCTATATGAGTGTATTGGTGGAACGCATCCATTATTCTTTCTAGAAATGCAGCCAGACTTTCTTCCTGACCCTGTCTCAAATCATAAACCTTAGTCAAATTCGTGGGCCATCTCATGGCTGCTTTGAGACCTGCCAATAGAGCCTGGCGATAGACCCGGAGCCTCTCCTTACCTTCTGCAGTGTTGTAGTCCCATTCAGGCCGGCTCATCGGGAGAGCAGCGTCAATAGCTACAGGAATGGTAGTGAGGATACCTTTGGGGCCTGGTATTAATTTCCATGCTTCCTGTATAATTCTCTCTCTTTCCTCAGTGGTGAACAATACCTGCAGAAGCTGTTGACAATCATCCCAAGTAGGATGATGGGTGAACAAAACGGTTTCAAGAAGATTGATTAAATCCTTAGGATTATCAGAGAAAGGGGCATTCTGGGACTTCCAATTATATAGGTCACTGGTAGTGAAGGGCCAGTAATGGAATAGTCGGTTGCCATTTGCTTCCACTGGCCCGGCTGCTCGTAGGGGGAGCACCATAGAGTCAGCCTCCAGGGGCGGGTGTCGCTGGAGGGCACCCTGTGAGTTGTGTGCCAGGCCATCGGATGGCACGAGTTGAGGGTTTGAATGAGGCCCCTGTGAAGACTCAGGTTGAGGAACCAGATTCTGGCCAGACAGGGGTCCCGGTGCGGTAGAAGGGGTGCTGGTAGCAGCGCCACCGGCAAAGGTCCCGCCAGAGGAAATGACAGCGGCAGGGGTGCCGTTGGGGGTGGCGGCACTGGTGGATAGGGAGGTGGAGGAAATATGATCTCCTCTGACCCTCCCTGTAAGACTGGATAAAGGGGTGCCGTTGGCGCGCGCGACCTCCCTGGGTCGGTCCTTCCCTGCCTTCGCCACCATGACAGGCACTTTCTGTGAGGGAAGAAAAGGTTTTAACCATGGGGGTGGGTCCATAATTAGATCCTTCCAAACAGTGATATAAGGGACCTGATCTGGGTGTCCGTCCCGAGGGCGGAATACAACGTCCTCTACGGCAGAAGCAATGGACAGATCGAAGGTCCCCTCTGGGGGCCATCCCACGTTGAAAGAGGGCCATTCCACGCTGCAGAAAGTGACCATTTTTCCCTTCCTGACCTCTACGGAGAGGCTGTGAGCCCGTTCTGGAACATCCTTGAAATGGTTGGTTACAAGTCCTAAAGGGGAAGAGGTTGTCTGTCCCATAATGTCCGTTACAGTCAGATTCCTAGAACCACACAACAACACGGATACAACAACAACACAGAAAGACCCTAATGTGAGGTCTCACAGTCCTCACCCGAGATTCGGAAGGGGCCCAGAACGTCTCCTGGGCCCCCGCAGTCGTGGCTAATAGGTGCATCCACCCGAACCACTATCGACTGCCCAGTAATTCAGAAACAGGCTACAGGTTAACTGAGACTGAGACGCTGAAGGGATCAGCAGACTGGACAAACATATAACAACCACTCACCGGCCGGCCGAAGAGGTCTGTCCGGGTCGTGCCTTAGGGCCATGGAGATCCCAGACGAGCCCCCAAATGTTGTGCCCCGACTCGTATCTCCACGAACCACCAAGGAGCCAACACGGATGCAAGAGCAAGAGGGATTTTATTTCAGACTCAAGTCCGGACCGCACTCCGCACACAGATGCAGCAGTGAAAAGAGGCGGCCCCGAACATGGTGCTTCTGGGGTATTTGAAAGGAAAAAACCGCAAGCACTCTCTATCTGCGGTTTTTCTGGGAACTGGCCTGTGCCTAAGATGGAGTCTTATACCTAAGATGGAGTCACTTTGGCTGTTCAAGATCAAGGAGGTAACCCAAGACTGGGGAGAAAATCCAGCTGTTTTCCAAGGTTAGCTTGTTGAGGCTTTCTGGAGGTTTACTGCATCATTCCTCGCTCCCCTGAGGGATGGTTTCTGCTCAGCCAACACTTTCTTAACCAGTCTGCTCCTGATATCAGGAGAAAACTCCAAAAGCTTTAGTGTGGTCCTCAGACTTTGATGGCTTGATTATTAGACACAGACTTTGTCTAATAAGGAACACCAGAACACAAATGTAGCAACCCTTACCCCAGGAGTTATGATTCTCAAGAGAGTAAGAGTTCCTATATATATATATGTATGTACGTATGTATGTATGTATATGTATGTATGTATGTATGTATGTATATATATATATATATACAATCTTTCTTAATCTACTTTGACAAATAGGGTCTTGGAATCAGATTTTTCATTTGATTTGAAACAATTTAATGAAAGATTGTATATATATAAACATGAAATTCTGTAGTTTAAAAATTGATACAATATTAGCTTAAATATCTGGCAAGTGTTTCCTTTGTTTTTTCTCTAGTTCTCTCTCCTTTCTCTTCTCCTCCTCCTCCTTCTCCTCTTCCTCCTCCTCCTCCTCCTCTTCCTCCTCTTCTCTCCCACCATCCCCTCTCACACATACACTTTAACATACACACACAAGAAAGAAAAGAATAAAAAGAAGAAAAACTAGCAAAGCTAAAAAGATTTTTGGTGGCAGATATAAAAATGAATATCAACTTGTTTTCCAAGTAATGGAATAAAATATTTAGTAGGAATCTGTTGTGTATCTAATTTTTTCATTAATATTTTCATAGAGACCTGATAATCACTTTTTTAGAAAATCCTGATGAAGTGTGCAATAGAGAGCAGGCTGAAGAGGATAAAAGGACCCAGCATGAGACCAGAGAGGCTAAGTAGCAGGCTCAAATACTGGCAGTTGCCATCAGTGCTACCTTGCAACCTTAAGGCCACCCTATGGTAAACAAGGTATGCTCAAAAGAGATGATTCCTACATCCCTGAAGGGGGCTTGTTTTAATTGTGGAACCCCAGGAAAGAGCCCCCTGAACCCTGTCCTTAATGCAAACAATCAGGCCACTGGAAGAGGGACTGTCCCCAACTCCGAAAGGAGGGGGTGACTCCCAGGCCAGTGATGGCTGTGTCCAAGGAAGACTGAAGGGGCCCAAGGTTCCTGGTGGCTCTTCATGTCTTGTAACTACAGAAGAACCCTGGGTGACCCTTGATGTAGCAGGTAAACGGGTCAATTTTTTAAATGATATGGGAGTCACCTACTCAGTCCTGACAGATCATGTGGGGCCCTAAACCACTAAGGCTTCTAACATCTCAGGAGAGACAGCTAACCCAAACAGAGGTTCTTAATCCCACCTCTCTGCTGTCATCTCCAAGACTTCCTAAGTTTCCAGGAGTTTTTAGCTATGCCAGAATGTCTGTTAATGGAGAGAGATCTAATGATGGCTGTTGAGACAAACCTCTGTCTCCTCAAACCCTCTCGAAACCCAGCCACTTAATGTCCCTATTAGCCTCAAACTTTGGCTCAAATGGGGTTCCTGCAGATCCTGTCTCAGCTCTTATACAATCAGCTGGTAACCCTATTGTGTAGGATAAGGGAATGCCTGGAAAAGCTATTCAGGTTTTGCCTGTAAAAATCCTGTTGAAAGAGAAAGCAGGTTACCAATGCAAATACCGATATCCTTTAAAGCTAGAAGCCCACAGGGGGTTAAAACACCTAATTGACTAATGTATTCATGTATTCACTATGGACTAAAAGTCCCCTGCCATTCCCCCTATAACACTCCTACTTTACTTGTAAAACACAACAACAACAACAACAACAACAACAAAAAACAAAACAAAAAAACTGGAGAATATCATATGGTCTCCTTCACTGTGTAGTTCCAAATCCTTATACTCTTTAATTCCTCCAGATGCAAAATAGTTTATAGTGTTAGCCCTTAAGGATGCATTTTTCTGCATCTCCCTTCACCCCCAAAACCAATAATTTGGCTTTAAGTGAACAGATCCTGACACTCATGAAACTACCCAGTATACCTGATTATCCTTTCTTCCGCAAGTGTTTCAGGATAGCCCCCACCTTTTTGGGGCAAGCTCTAGTATAAAACCTCTGGGAACTCCAACTACCCCAGGGAAAAGTACTCCAATATGTTGATAACATTTTAATTTGTAGCCCTACTAAATAAGATTCTGATACTAATATCCTTTAGTCCTTAATTTTCTATGAGAAAAGGGCTATAGGGTATCTTCATGTATGGCCCAAATCTATCATCATACTCATGGGTCTTGATCACTCTCTATAGACCAAAAGAAAGCCATTCTCAACCTGGCATTCCCCAAACTAAGAGATAACTAAGAGCCTTCTTGGGAATGGCAGGTTTTTACATCATTTGTATCCTCAGGTTTAGGTTAATAGCAAAGCCCCTTTATGAGGCAACAAAAGGACCTAACTTGGAGCCATTAGATTGGAACTGGGGACCACATAGAGCTTCCCAGGCCTTGACTGAAGCACCAACCCTCAGACTTCCTTATCTAGAAAAACCTTTTACTTTATACATAGCAGAGAAACAGGGAATTGCTTTAGATGTCCTTACCCAAAAGCTGGAAGATATCCACAGACCAGTGGCCTATTTTTCTAAACAATTAAGTCCAGTTTCTAATGGTGGCTTAGCTGACTCTAAGCAGTAGTGGCTATAGCTCTGCTACCTGAAGCCTTTAAGCTCACCCTTGGGCAATTCTTTGAGGTCCAGACCCCACATCAGGTCCAAACTATCCTTGAGGCCAAAGGACACCGTTGGCCAACAGGGGGAAGACTCACCAAATACCAGTCTCTTCTCCTTGATCCCCCTGACCTTACTCTAAACATATGCCAGACGCTGAATTCTTGCCACTCTGAACTGCAAGAGAACTCATGAAGACCAGGAGATTATTTACTCCTGTGTCGAGACAATTGAACAGGTTTTTTTTTTTTTTTTCTAGTCAGTCTGACCTAAATGACCAGGCTTTAGAAAACTCAAGTGAAGAATGGTTCATGGATGGAAGTAGTTATGTTGAAATGGGAATTACAAGGGCTGGATATGCTATAGTCAACCTTCAGCAGATTATAGAAACTAGTCCTCTTCCCACCTGGCACCTCTGCACAGAAGGCTGAACTTATAGCTCTAACCCATACACTTGAATTAGGCAAAGACCTAAGAATTAACATATACACATATGCTTCCCTTGTTGTACACACCCATGTTGCCATAATGAAAGAACAGAGACTTTTAACTGTGTGAAATTACCCCATTAATCATGGTCCTGAAATCCTCAAGCTACTAGAAGCTGTAAACCTCCCTTGATAGGTAGCAGTACTCCATTGCAAAGGATACCAAAGGGATGTCATGAATTCCAGGGGATATTCTCTTGCCGATAAAGTGGCAGAGAAGGTTGCTAGCTCAAGTACTCCCATGCTGGCTTTAATCTCACAAGTCCTCCCCTTCCACAGTAGGCCCAGATACACCCCAAATGAAAATTCTTAGGCAGGAGAACAAGGCTTCACTTTCAACAGTGGAAATTGGTGGACAAAAGATCATAAGTTATTGCTTCCTGCCAAGGATCAATGGAAAGTTTTAAAAGCCTTCCTTGATTCCCTCCATCTGGGATGTGATGCCACTCAATCCCTATTAACTATTTCATTGGAAGGGTCTAAGGCCATTAAAGAGGTCACTAAGACTCACACTCTTTTTCTGTCAATGAACTGGGTAGAAGGACAAAGCCCTCTCTACTATTACATCCAATACAGAGAAAAGGCACCTTTCCAGAAGATTAGCAATTAGATTTCACTCAAATGCCCTCTGCTTAGGGTTACTGATACTCGTTAGTATTTATTGACACCTTTACTGGATGGATAGAAGCCTTTCCCACCTAGACTGAAAGAGCAATTCAAATGGCTAAAGTCCTCCCTCCTTAAAGAAATGATCCCAAGGTTTCGACTGCCTTAGAGTCTCCAGAGTGATAATGGCTCTTCCTTTGCGATTAAAGTTACTGGAGTGTTATCTCAGGCCTTAGGCATCACCTAAAGGGCCAACTACAAAGAAGATCCTGGACAAATTATGCCAGGAAAACTCTTGAGACCTGGCTCTCTTTTCTCCCCATAGCTCTCCTAAGGTACAGAGGAGCTCCGACACCCAACTTAAAACTAAGTCATTTTGAGATCCTGTATGGGAGGCCCTTCCTATCTTATGACATGTATTTTGACTTTAAAGTCCAAGATCAACTAAAATATATTATCAATCTGGGACAAGTCCAACAGGCCCTTCATTAATACAGGAACCTAATCCTTCCCTCCCCGGACATCTCTGGACATTCTTTAACCATATCTTTTGGAGATTTAATTTTCCATGAAACCTGGAAAGAAGGCTCTCCAGAGGACTAATTAACCCTAAAATGGAAAGAACCATATCAGGTTCTCCTTGCTATGCTCACCACAATCAAGCTACAAGGTATACAGTCCTGGGTACATTTATCAAGAATAAAACCTTTCTCCCCCGAGTTCTTACAGAAATACCAGGAAGGCAACTTTACTTGTGAACCCCTGAAGGACCTAAGACTACCCTTCAAAAAGAAGAAGCAAGGGATCCTTCTATAGGATAAGTGGATGACTAACTGAAGAGTTACCAATGTCCTATTCTTTTTACTTCTGTTAGGATTTCTTTTAGCCTTTATCCATCTTTTTACCTGTGCCTCCCCACTCCTGCCCAAGCACTCCTCTCAGCCAGACTCTGAACTCTAGCCTATCTTTTCCATAGTATCTACCATACTTGGCTTTTTCCTGGTTGATCTTTAATCTCTTTTCTGGATTATATTCATAACCAAGTAGCTCTAATGATATGATCCTAATCATCTTGATTCTAATCTATTCTTAGCCCCTCTGAGGAGGATGGGAATATAATGTGTTTGTAAACTTTTCAAACATCATAACAAAGGGAAGTAGTCTCTTTAACTGCTGGATATGTCATAAACAATGCCACTTTCTGAGTTTCAGCCCGTTGGCTCTACCCTCTCCCTTAACCTTACCTATACTACTGGTTACTCAACAACCTTTTCTATGCCCATGATGGTTTCCCGCTGTCCTTCTGCCTCCTTTGGCTGTGACAATGTTACTGTTCTTTTCAACTATTCCTCCTTGTGGGGCACTTATATTCTTAACTATTCCTCTCCCACCTGTTCTTGCTGTCCCTGCTACCAAGTCACTAACACTAAATGCACCAACATCACATACTATGGAATTACCCATGTCCTTTGGTTTTCCATAAACCTCCCATACCACCAGTCGTGACTCATGTGTACCCAACAATATCCATTGGTGCCCCTTAGCAGGCTATCCTTGATTCTCAGGATAGACAAAAAACACCCAAGGACCAATGCACCTATTGGCAGGGACTAATGCCTACGTCTTGGTGAATTATCCTCTCCCCCAAAGGACCTGCCCAGGGACTTTAAGATGTACACTAAGGAGAGCCTCTCTCTTTCCTGGGGAGCCTCCTTATTATCCTGGCTTAACTCCACTAGTTCCCATCAGGCCTAGCCCCTCCTGGACATTTACTCATCTGCAGCCACTACCACAACATTCTCCCCACAAGGGAAATCTGGGAGGAACTTCCAGGGACCAGCCCTTACCTATTCTTGTATCAATAATTCCCAATTTATAGACCAGTGCAGTCAGGGATTTCTAAGCCCCCGAGGCATCTCCTCCATACCTTCCAAGAGAGCCATAGGACTTATAGCTGGAATTGGTGCTGCCATTGGTCTAGTGATCCCTTGGAGAGGATTTGCCTACCAGGAGGCCACCTTAAAAAACCTAATTCAAAGTCTGGCCACCCGAGGACAAAGTGCTGGAGACCACGTCCCCTCTCCCCTCCCTCGCCCCAAACCTACAATGCTCACTTGATTCACTGGCAAATGTAGTTTTTTGATAATTGATGGGTTCTTGATTATTTGTTAGCTGAACAGGGAGGTATATATGTGCAGTTATTAACAAGACTTGATGCACCTACATTAATGCCATTGGCCAAGTAGAGGAAAACATTAAATCTATAACCAAATTAAATGGCTTCATAACTTTGCTAAAGGGAACTCAACAGCCAATTCTACTTGGCCAGCTGTAAAGAACACTCTGCCTTCTATCACCTGGTTCCTTCCCCTATTAGGGCCCTCAATAACTTTAATTCTACTCATCTTTGGCCCATGCCTCTTTAACTTTCTCATTAAATTTGTCTTCTCCAGATTACAACAGTTTCATGTAAAGATGATGGTGCTACAAAGATTTAAGTCAATCCCTTCAATGGAGATAATCCTAAAGGAAAATCTTGATCCCCTATACCAAGCAGGCAAAGATTTTCAGTTTTAGATTAGGTAGGGACTACACTGTTACAGCAGAAGGTAACTACAGAAGCCTGACTCTAGTCCTTTGACATCCCATATGATATGGGTAAGAAAATCTCTCTGGGAGCATTTTTGAGGCAGAATAGATAGGCCAGGGATGCCCCTTCCCTCTCCAGGATATGGCTGTGGATATTTTTTCCTTTCTTCAGACCTCCCTGTTTTAGCCCTGAAGAGGGGAGGTAAGTGAAAACTGGTCTTTTCCAGTTCAGATGCCATTTCTGGCCAAGGCAAGACCTTTGGCCACATTGCAAATACCAAAGCTCCCATCATGTACTTGATGCCACAGCAGTTCTGGGAACACCATAGAATGAAGAAAGAGAAAGAAACAGAGCTTCCTGTCTACTGAGAGGAGACATTGAGGCTAGTCAAGTCAGCACCATGTTTCTGAACTCTGCCTCCAAGAAGAACAAGAGTTTATAATCCAGATATCCTCAGTGTGTATCTCTCTCTGCATTCACCTGCACTCCCCTCTTGAGTATGTACTTTTCACTTTAATAAACCTTGTGCTTTCCTGCTTGCTATTTGTCTTGCCCTTGAATTTTTTCTTACAGCATAAGACAAGAACCTGGTCACTGGTGCTCTGAGCTCTCTGGCAACATAGACCAGGTAGAGGATGACACCAGGGGAGATATAAATCAGAATAAGAAGATCATAGAAAGTTACATCATAACTGACCAATCCACACAGCTTACAATGTTGAACCCTTTACTCATGATTTTCCCCTGTTTTTCCTTAAAAGACACCAGATGTAAACCATTAGGGAGTTTGGGTCTTTAAGCATTAGATACCCATTCTCCTGTCATCTGCATCTTTGAAATATATGTTTAAAAAGACTTGTTAAGAAGAAGGAAAATACCATGAGTACTAAAATGGCAATAGCTACATACCTATCAGTAATTAAATGTAAATAGATTAAATGCTCCAATCAAAAAACAGAGGGTAGCTAAATGGATAAGAAAACAAGACCCATACATATGCTGTCTACAATAGACCCACTTCAGGTTGAAAACAGACTGAAAATAAAGGGATAAAAAAAGAAATTTCATGCAAATGGAAATAAAAACTGGGGTAGCAATAATTATATCAGACAAAATAGACATTAAAATAGAGGCTATAAAAGACAAGGATATTTCATAATGATATATAGATCAATCCAAATAGAGGATATAACCCCTGGAAACATTCATGCACCCAACATAATACCTATATAGATAAAGCAAATGTAGATCAACATAAAGAGAGAGATTGACAGTATTAAAATTATACTAGGGAATTTTAATACCCCACTGTAACCAATGAATAGATCTTCCAGAGAAAATCAACCAGGAAATGCAGCCTTAAATGACACATTAGATTAGATAGATTTAATTAATATTTTTACAGGATTTTACCCCAAAGTGACAGAATATACATTCTTTTCAAGTGCACATAAAACATTTTCCAAGATAGACTACATGTTAGGCCACAAAACAAATCTCAAAAGATTTAAGAGGATGGAAATCATACCAAGCATCTTTCCTGATCATAGCGATACTGAAGCAGGATGGGATGAACTCCCCAAGTGGAGAAGACTCAAGCCCTACTCCAACTGAAGCAGATAGAGGTCCCTTAACTCTTCACAGGAGAGAATTCAAGTGTGAGACAGAGTTAGAGACAAAAGGAAAGTTTATTAGAAAAGGAATAATGCTCAACAACAGATATGTGGTCTCTTCTCAAAGCCAGAGAATGAAACACTAAGCATTTGAGAAATGGATTTATACCCTTTTCAGGGTATGATATACAGCATCAAAGGCACAGGGAAGCAGTTGTGAGCAATCATAGCAGGAATCTTCCTGTAGGTTCCCTGTGGTCTAGCACTTTGTATGTAGTGGGCTCTGGTTTAATATTTAGTTAATCTGTGTAGTTCTCATACTTCTATATTACTATTAAACTGGAGATTAATTACAAGAAAAAATATAGAAAAATGCACAGACATATGGAACTAACATGCTATTAACCAATGAATGAGTTAACAATGAGATAGAGGGGAAAAAATCTAAAGATATATAGAGAGTAATGAAAATGAATACCAATGACTTAAAATCTATAAGAGACCACCTTAAGAGGAAACTTCATAGCAATGCAGGCCTATTTCAAGAAACAAGAAAACCCAAAGTTGAAAATCTAACCATACACCTAAAGGAACTAGAAAAAGAACAACAAACGAAGCCCTTTCACTTTGAATCAATATTTGTCTTTGGAGTCGAGATGCGTCTTCTGGAGGCAGTAAATGGTTGAGTTTTGTTTTTGGACCCAATCTGCAACTCTGTGCCTTTTTATTGGTGAGTTCAGCCCATTTACATTCAGGGTGATCATGGAAATATGAGGTTTTCCTATAGCCATTTTATAGGAAGCTTGGCATTTCCACTACTTCCTTGTCCTTGTGTGTCTTTTAATTTGGTTGGCTTTTGTGAGGTTTCCCTTTGGTCCTCCTTGTTTTATGTTATATAATTCAGTTCTGAATCTTTGACATGTCGTTACAAGGTGCACTTGCTGATATTGTGTGGTCACAGCTGAAGAAAAGAAGTGGTACTCACAGACAGTCTCTTCCAGACTCATAGTACGAAGGTATACCATGTGGCTGAGAAAAAAAAAAAAAACTATTTCAATGAAATTAAGAATTCTGTATAAGATTTAGACGTAAGCCTTACCAACAGTTACAGAAACATTAAGCACTATAACATGTTATCTTTTTAGCTATTTTTAATAGTCTTCTATTTCTACTCTTGATAAATAAGCTTGTAAAACTGAGCCAGCTTTAACCATCATTATACCATTATTTTTTATTATCTAATGAAATGATTGAAGGAGCTGTTGCATTAATAATTATAATTAAACAAATGTAATACCCAAAAAGAATCAGAAGAAATATCTTAGCTGCAGATACACCCCCACCCCCCACCACCCCCACCCCCGCCACACTCTAAGGAGCAAAGAGTCCCAGACTTACAGCTGGATCCCCAGCCCAGGGCACTAGTGCTGGGAAGAGAAGTCCCTCATTAGGGTGTGAAAAACAATGGAGATTGTGTCTGAGAGAAATGGAGGGCTGCTTGAGTCCCAGGCCTTCCTTTTGAGGAACCCACACACAGATTTGCTTGCTCACAAATTTACTTGATCTAAGTAAGCTCCAACAAAGGGGCAGCAGCTCAAAAAGTGCTAGGGGCATATGGGGAGGAAGCACATTTACTAGCTTTAGAGTGAGGGCTGGAGGGGCAAGGATTAGGGCAGCTCTACCCTGGGTGAAAATGTTGGTAGGCACCATTGCTCCTTTGTTGAACTTCCTTCCACCCAGTGGGCCCAGTACAGGAAGGCAACAAATTTGTGCTCTTACCCAACTCTTAATACAGTCCCTTACCTATTCCAGCAGCCTGCCTTGGCTCATGCTGCACACTTTTCTAAATTCTCCAAAAGGTCCACATTCCCCAAACAAGCATTGGCTGGCTTCAGAATGCCCAGTACCACTTTCTAAGTGGCCCCAAGCCTAACAAAAGCAAACAGCAGTTTAGATTTGCATTGTAACTCTCATCAGGTGGCCCCAAGCCTAGCATAAGCAGTAGCCAGTCTTGGCTTGGAATGTATCTTCAACTAAGTAGCCACAGCCTAGCACAAGTGGCAACTGGCCTCATCTCACATTGGGGTATCTCTAGTGGCAGCCAACTTTGGATTGCAGCATAGCCTCTCCAAAGTACCTCCAAAGACAGCACAGATGGAAAACAACTTCAGATGACTTTGTAGCTCCTACCAGATGGTCCCAAGCTGGGCACAAGTAGCAAATGACCTTGGACTGCACCCAAGTCCATCCCACGAGGCTCCAGAACCAACACATCTACTGGTTGGGTTCAGATCACACCAGAGCACCACCCAACCAGCTCAACAAGTGACACACCTGAAGAAGGAACTCAATGGGTACAAGAGCACCAGCTAAAGTGATGCTAGCTCTAGGGGATTAGGCCCTACACAATAGCTCACCATTTTAGTCAAGGCCAGGCCTCACAGCCAGGCAGCCTTGAGGGTCAATCTCAACTTCTGACATACCAAGAGCAACAAAGGCTCGAATACAATTGGAGGGCACACACAAATGACACAAGGGACATCCCTGGAGTACCCAGCTCAGGCATCCAGAGATACTGTACCATTCAGCCAACAGGACATCTACTACATAATGCCAAACTGCCAAGACTGGAAAACATAACGTATCTACCTAATAAATAGAAACAAAACATAAGGAGTAAGGAAAAATAAAAAGACAAATAAACATGTCCCAAATGTAAAACAGGAAAAAACTCCAGAAAAAGAACTAAATGAAATGGAGACAAGCAATCTAGCAGATACAGAGTTGAAAACACGTTACAAGGATGTTCAATGGGATTAGGGAAAGAACTGATGAGTTCAGCGAAACTTCAACTACAAGATAAAAAAAAAAACATTAAAAAGGGAGATAGTAACCATAAAAAATAACCAGTTAGAAATAAAGAATACAAAAATTTAAATGAAAACTAGATTAAATGGAATCATCAGCCGATTAGATGAAGCAGAGGATCAAATAAATGACTTGAAAGATGGGGAAGTGGAAAACAGCCAATCAGAACAGGAGAAAAAAAATTGTTTAATTAGGATAGTTTAAGAGACTTCTAGGAAAACATCAAGCACACTACTGTCTACATCCTAGGGGTACAGGAAGGAAAAGAGAGACCAAGGGATTGAAAATTTTTTGAGGAAACAATGACTGCAAACAAACATCTCCAACTTGGCAAAGCAAAAAGACATACAAGTCTAAGAAATGTAGAGTCCCTAACAAAATAACTGAAAGAGGCCCACACCAAGACACACTGTATTAAGACGCCAAAGGTTAAAGACAAAGAGAATTTTTTAAAATCATTTTCTTCAGTTACAGTTGATATTTACTATTATTTTCTTTTAGCTTCAAGTGTACAGCATGGTGGTTAAACATTTATATAATTTATGCAGTGGTCCCCCAATTAGTCTAGTACCCACCTGGCATTATACAGAGTGGTTGCAATATTATTAACTATATTCTTTATATTGCACTTTACATCCCCATGACTACTTTATATCTACCAATTTGTATGTTTAAATCTTGTTACTTTTTTTACCCTACTCCAAGCCCCCTCCCATCTGGGCACCATCAGTTTGTTCTCTATATCTATAAGTCTGTTTCTGTTTTGTTTGCAGGTTTATTGTGTTCCTTTAGATTCACAGATAATTGAGGTCATATGGTAATTTGTCTTTTTCAGTCAGGCGTATTTAACTTAGAATAATACCCTCTAGGGCCATCCATGTCATTGCAAATGGTCAGATTTTATTCCTTTTTATGGCCAAGTAACATTCTATTGTATATATGTACTATATCGTCTTTATCCAACCCTTGATAGACACTTAGGTTGCTTCCATAGCTTGGCTATTGTAAATAGTGCTGCAGTAAACACAGGGGTACATCTTTTCAAATTAGTGTTAATGATTTCTTAAGTATAAATACCCAGAAGTAAAATTGCTGGGTCATAAGGCAGTTAAATAACTTTATTTTTCAATTATAGTTGACATACAATATTATATTAGTTTCAGGTGTACAACATAATGGTTAGACATTTATATAACTTATGAAGTGATCACCCTAATATGTCTAGTACTCACCTAGCACTATACGCAGTTACTACAATATTATTGATTATATTCCTTAAGCTAAACTTTATATCCCCATGACTATTTTGTAACTACCAATTTGTACTTCTTAATTCTTTCCCCCTTTTCACTCACCCACCCAATATTCCTCTCAACTGGCAACCATCAAAAAGTTTTCTGTATCTACTAGTTTGTTTCTGTTTTTTGTTTTTTTGTTCTTTAGATTCTACATGTATGTGAAATCATATAGCATTTGTCTGTCTTTGTCTGACTTACTCCACGCAGCACAACATCTGCTAGGTCTATCCATGTTGCAGATAACAGGATTTCATTCTTTATTATGGATGAGTAATATTCTATTGTATGTATGTACCACCTACTTTTTATCCAATAATTCATTGGACACCCAGGATGTCTCACCCAGGTTGCCTCAATATCTTGTTTATTGTAAGTAATGCTTCAATGGACATATGGATCTACATGTCCCTTCAAAGTAGTGTTTTGGGTTTCTTCAGACATAAACACTAGATGTGGGATTACTGGGTTCTTCTTTGTCTCTTATTATAGTCTTTGTTTTCAAAGCTGTTTTGTCTGGTTTAAGCATTGTTACCCCAGCTCCTCTATTTGTTTCCATTTTTATAAAATATCTTTTTTCCATACCTTTACTTTCAGTCTGTGTATGTCTTTCAATCTGAAGTGAGTCTTGTATGAAGCATATGTAAGGGTCTTGTTTTCTTATCCATTCAGCCACCCTATGACTTTTGATAGGAGCATTTAATTCATTTATGTTTAAAGTAAGTATTGATAGATATGTAGTTATTACCATTTTATTATTTATATTTTTATTGTGTTTTCTCCTTCTCCTTCTTCAAGAAGTCCCTCTAACACTTCTTGTAACATTTGTTTTGTGGTGATGAACTCCTTCAGCCTTTTCTATTTGTAAAGCTCTTTATCTAGCCTTCAATTATAAATAATAGAGTTACTGTGTAGCGTAATCATGGTTGTAGGTTCTTGCCTTTTATCACTTTGAATGTTTCATGCCACTCCTTTATGGCCTGCAAAGTTTCTATTAAGAAGTCAGTTGTCACTCTTATGGAAGCTCCCATGTAGGCAAGTAACTGCTTTTCTCTTGCTGATTTTTTTCTCTCTGTTTTAATCTTTGGTATTTTAATTATGATATGTCTTGGTATAGTCCTCTTTGGGTTTATCTTGTACGGGACTCTCTGCACTTCCTGAGTTTGCATGTCTATTTCTTTCACCAGGTTAAAAAGCTTTATTTTTTGAAACAGGTTTTTCAATTCCTTGCTCTCTCGCTTCTGTTATTCTTACAATGCGATGTTGGTAAGTGTGATGTCCCAGAGACCTCTTAAACTATTCTCTTATTTTTTAATTCTTTTTTCATTTTGTCATTATGATTGGGTGTTTCCTGCTAAACTATTGCCTGTGTCCATGAGTCTCTATTTATCTTGTCTGCTTCTTGCTTTTAGTTTTATATCCCACATATGAGTAAAATCATATGGTTCTCAATTTTTTATGTCTGACTTACTTCACATAGAATGGCAATCTCAAGATCCAGCCATTTAGTCACAAATGGAAATATTTCATCACTTCTCATGGCTGAATAATATTCCATTGTATATATGTAGCACATCTTCTTTATCCAGCCATCTATTGAAAGATACTTCAGTTGTTTCCATGTCTTGGCCACCATAAATAATGCTGATATGAACATTGCAGAGCACTTGGCTAAATGTTTTCAAATTTGGGGGATGGATACCCAAAAGAGGGTTTGCTTGGTCATATGGTAATTCTATTCTTTAATTTTTTGAGAAACCTCCATACTGTTTTCCATAGTGGCTTTACCAATTTACATTCCCACCAGTAGTGTATGAAAGTTTTTTTCTCCCTAAGAGACATACAAATGGCCAACAGACATATGAAAAGATGTTCAACTTCACTAGCTATTAGGGAAACACAAATCAGCATCACAATATTATATCACCTCACACCTGTTTGAATGGCTATCATCAACAGGACAGGTAAAAACAAGTATTGGAGAAGTTGTACGTGGGGGAGGGGAGAAACCCTGATTTGTTCTTTTCTTTATGCTTCCTATATCCATTTTTGTGTCTTCTATCTATTTGTTGAATTCATCTATTCTTTCCCTAAATTCATTGAGCATCCTTATAACCAATGTTTTGAACTCTGCATCTGGTAGATTGCTTGTCTCCATTTTGTTTTGTTCTTTTTCTGGAGCTTTGTTCTGTTCTTTCATTTAGGACATGTTCCTTTCTCCCCGTTGGGCTGCCTCCCTATGTTTGTTTCTATGTATGAGGTAAGGCTGCTATGTCTCCAGTCTTAGTAGAGTGGCCTTATGAAGTAAGTGTTCCATGAAGCTGAGTAGCACAACCTCTCCCTGGTCACCTCTGTTGGGTTCTCCAGGTGTGTCTCTTGTATGGGCTGTGTGCGCCCTCCTGTTGTATTTGAGCCTTGGTTGCTGTGTGCATGTTAATGTAAGGGACTGACCCTCAGGCTGATCAGTTGTAAGGACTGGCCAGTGACTATAGTGCAGAAATATTGTTCAGGGTCTGATCCTATGGAACAGGATTCACTCTAGCAGGGCTTAGGTGCTTGTCCACTCTGCCCTTTTGGTGTGTTGTTCTCGGATGTGGCCCTGGGTGCTACTCCTGCTCCATCTGAAGCTGGCTACCAGGCATGCCAACCAGGCCTTTGGGGAGGGGTCCTATAGTAGGCCAAGTCAAACTGCAGCCTGTGCCCTGCTGGGAGCCACTTGGCTTGAGCATTGTATTTATGTGCCACAGCATCTTCATCCAATCATCTATAGTATGATACTTTAATTGCTTTCATGTCTTGGCCACTGTGAATAATGCTGATACAAACATTGGCGTGCAAATATCTTTTCAGATATGGGTTTTCAAGTCTTTGGGGCAATTGCCCAGTAGAAGGATTGCTGGATCATATGATAGATCAATTCTTAGTTTTTTAAGGAACCCCCATACTTTGTTCCATAGTGCCTGTACCAATTTGCACTCCCACCAGCAGTGTATGAGGGTTCCTTTTACTCTGCATCCTGTCCAACACTTGTTATTACTTGTCTTGTTGATAACAGCTATTTTAACAGGTGTGAGATGGTACCTCATTGTGGTTTCGATTTGCATTCCTTAATAGCTAGTGATGTTGAGCATCTTTTCATATATTTGTTGGCCATTTGTATGTCCTCTGTGGAGAAGTGTCTGTTCAGGTTCTCTGCCCATTTTTTAATGAGATCGTTTCTTTTTTTCTTATTGTATGAGTTCTTTGCATATTTTGGATATTAGGTCCTTATTGGAGGTGTTGCTTGCAAATATATTTCCCCACTTGGATTGTTGTCTCTTTAACTTGTTGATGATTTCTTTTGTTGTCCAGAAGCTTTTTAGTTTGATGTAATCCCATTCATTTATTTTGGCTTTTACTTCCCTTGCCTTTGAGGTCAAATTCATAAAACCCTCTTGAAGTCCAAGGTCCATGAGTTTCGTTCCTAAGTTTTCCTCTATGCAATTTATTGTTTCAGGTCTCATTTTCAAGGACTTTATTCATTTTGAGTTAATTTCAGTGTGTGGTGATAGACAACCGTCTAGTTTCATTCTTTTGCAGGTGACTTTTCAGTTTTCCCAGTACAATTTATTTAAGAAGCTTTCCTTTCCCCACTGTATGTTTTTGGCTCTTTTGTCAAAAATTATTTGCCCATATAAACATGGGTTTACTCACTTCTGCTCCACTAATCTGTGTGTCTGTTTTTCTGCCAATACTATGCCATTTGATTATTGTCACTTTATAGTATAATTTGAAGTCAGACAGAGTGATGCCTCCAGCCTCGTTCTTTTTTCTCAGGATGGCTGTGGCAATTCGAGGTCTTTCATGCTACCATACAAATCTGATGATTTTTTGTTCTATTTCTTTAAAAAACTGACGATGGGATTTTGATGGCGATTGCATTAAATCTGTAAATGCTTTTGGTAATAAGTTCATTTTAACTATGTTGATTCTTCCAATCCAAGAACATGAAATATCTTTCCATTTCTTTATATCTTCTTCAATTTCTTTTAATAAGTTCTTATAGTTTTCATTATATAAGTCCTTCACATGTTTCATTAAATTTATCTAGGCACTTTATTCTTTCTGTTGCTGTTGCAAATGGAATTACTTTTTCCACTCTTTTTCCTGAGTATTCATTTTTAGAGTGTATAAATACTATGGATTTTTGAACATTGATTTTGTGTCCACAAACTTTACTGTATTTGCTTATTGTTTTCAAGTAGCATTCTTGTGGAGATTTTAGAATTTTCTATATAGAGAATCATGTAATCTAGTAATTGACAGTTTAACTTCTTCATTTACTATTTGGATGTTTTTTATAGCCTTCTCTTGCCTGATTGCACTCACTAGGACCTCCAATATTATATTAAATAACAGTGACAATAATCGACAGCCTTGTCTTGTTCCTGATCTTAGAGAAAAGGTTTTCAGTTTTTCGCCTTTAAGTATAATGTTGGCTGAGGGTTGGTCATATATGGCCTTTATTATGTTAAGGTACTTTCCTCTATTCCAATTTTTTAAGTGTTTTGATCATAAATGGATGCTGTATCTTGTCGAAGGCTTTTTCTGCATCTATTGATATGATGATATGATTTTTATTTTTTAATTTGTTATGTGGTGTATCACATTAATCGATTTGCATGTGATGAACCATCTCTGTGCCCCTGGGATGAAGCCCACTAGATCATGGTATACAATTTTTTTAGTATATTCCTGTATCTGTCTGCTAGTATCTTATTTAGGATTTTTACATCGGTGTTCATGAGAGATATTGGTCTGTAGTTTCTTTTTGTGTGTTATCTTTACCAGGTTTTGGTATCAAGGTAATATTAACCTTATAAAATGAGTTAGGAAGTATTGCCATCTCTTCAAGTTTTTGAGGAGAATAGGTGTTAAACCTCCTCTGAATGTTTAGCAGCATTTACTGGTGAAGCCATCTGGCCCGGCATCTTACTTTTTGATAGGTTTTTGATGATTGTTTCAATTTCTATACTACCAATCGGTCTATTTAGATTTTCCAATTCTTCTTGATTCAGTCTAGGAAGGTCGAACTTTCTAAGCACTATTCTATTTCTTCAAAGAGGTTATTAAATTTGGTGTTCTATACTTTTTCATAATATTCTTATATAATCCTTTGTATTTCTGTGACTCTTGTATTTTCTCCTCTTTTATCTCTGATTTTATTTGTGTCCTTTCTATTTTTTTTAGTGAGTCTAACCAGAGGTTTGTCAATTTTATTAACCTTCTCAAAGAACCTGCTCTTTGTTGCATTTATTTTTTTATTGTTTTGTTTTGTTTTTCAATTTTATTTAATTCTGCACTAACTTTATATATTTTTTTCCTTCTACTGATTTTAGGCTTCCTTTGTTTATCTTTTTCTAGTTTTTTTAAGATGAAGCATAAATTATTTATTTAGGCTTATTCTTCTTTTTAGAGATAGGCCTGTAATGATATGAATTTTCCTCTTATGACTGCTTTTGCCGGTCCAAAAGATTTGATATGTTGTACTACCATTATCATTTCTTTATATATGTATCTCCTGATCTCACTTTTATATTTCTTCTCTGACTCACTCATTCTTCAGTAGCGCGTTGTTTTAATCTCCATGTATTTGTACCTCTCCCCTTTTTCTTTTTACAGTTGATCTACAGTTTCAAAGCATTATGATCAGAGAATATATTTGGTATTATTTTTACCCTGTTATATTTGTTGAGGCTGTCTCTGTGTCCCAGTATGTGGTCGGTCTTGAGAATGTTCTGCACACTAGAGAAGAATATATAAGCAGTTGTTTTGGGAGGAAGGCTCTGTAAATTTTCAATTATGCCCAGTTGGTTTAATGTGTAATTTAAAGATGTTATTTGCTTATTGATTTATAATTAGATAATCCATCCATATCAGATTGTGGGGTATGTAGGTCCCCTACTAAGATAGTGTTTTGGTCTCTCTTTCCGTTTAGTTCTGTTACTAATTCTTTTACATAGTTCAGGGCTCCCTGATTGGGAGCATAGATATTACTAAATGTTATGTCTTCATAGTGTATGATTTCCTTTATCATAATGAATTATCCCTCAGTATTTTTCTTTAGCTCTTTCATTTTCATGTTCATTTCAACAAATATTAGTATAGCTACTCCCATTTTCTCTGAATGCCATTTGCTTGAAATATCATTTTCCACCATTTCACTTTGAGTCTTATTTGTCTTTGGAGCTGAGATGCGTCTTCTGGAGGCAGTAAATGGTTGAGTTTTGTTTTTGGACCCAATCTGCAACTCTGTGCCTTTTTATTGTGAGTTCAGCCCATTTACATTCAGGGTGATCATGGAAATATGAGGTTTTCCTATAGCCATTTTATAGGAAGCTTTGGCATTTCCACTACTTCCTTGTCCTTGTGTGTCTTTTAATTTGGTTGGCTTTTGTGAGGTTTCCCTTTGGTCCTCCTTGTTTTATGTTATATTAATTCAGTTCTGAATCTTTGACATGTGGTTACCATCACGAATATGTGGAAGATAGTTTATATATATATAATATATAGTTAGTCCATTTTCTTCTGCGTGTGCCTTTATCTCCATTCCACTTTATGAACTTGGGTCTTCAAATCCTTCCTTTTTCTATGATTGTGGTCTCAATTTGTCCCTATGTATGCTGAACGTTCATTACTGTCTTGCAATAGCAGATCTCTTCCTATTGTTTAAGCTTATGACGTCCTGTTTTTAATACGGGTTGCACTCCTCTGCTCATATCTGCCTGCTAATCACCTTACTCATAGTTATGTAGTTTTTTGTCATTTTGTTTTAAGTGAGCTGACCCCTTTCAGTATTTCCTGTAGTGCAGGCCTCGTAGTGGAGAATTCCCTCAATTTTTGTATGTCTGGAAAGGAATTTATTTCTCCTTTCATATCTAAAGGAGAGCTTTGCTGGATACATTATTCTTGGCTGGTAGTTCCTTTCATTTAATAGTTTGAATATTTGATTCCACTTCTTTCTGGCTTGTGCTGAGAAGGTTTGTGCTGAGAAGTCCGACAATAATCCAGTGGGGTTAACTTATATAAGTTACCGTCCTCTTTTCCCTGACTGCCCTGAGAATTTTGTCTTTGTCATTGATTTTTTGATAATTTTAATACAATGTGTCTTGAGGAAGTCCTTTTTTGGGTTGAGATAATTGTGTGTTTGTTGACTTCTTGAATTCCAAGCTCCAAATCATTCCTTAGATTTGGGGAATTCTCATCAACTATTTGTCTGAAAGTGCTTTCTAATCCCTGCTCCTTTTCCTTGCCTTCGGTAATGCCCGTTATTCTTACGTTTCCTTTCTTGATGGTATCAGCTAGTCCTTGTAGTTCTCTTTCGTGATTTTTTCATTCTTCGGTTTCTCTCTTCTCTCTTCTGACTTATCTATCTTCGCTATCATTGATCCTTTCTTCCAATTTGGTCGACCTATATTTCCCCAGCTTGCTATTTCGTTTTTCATCTCTCATCTCCAGAAGTTCTATTTGGTTCTTTTTAAGGGTTTTCAGTCTCCTTCCTGAAAAACTCGTTCTGCTGATCTAGTTGTTTTTTTTCAATTCCTGGAATTGTTGACACGAATTATTTTGGATCTCACTGAGTTTTTTTCAGGAGCACCATCCTGAATTCTCTGTTATTTAAGTCACATATTTGTATCCGTTAAGCTTATGTTCTGGAGATTTTTCTCTTTCTTTCTGAGCTGCCTTGTCACCTTGGTTGTTCATGGTGTTTAGTGGACTGTTTCTCAACCTGGCATTAATGGAAGTTTATTCTGTTGTTTTTCCAGAAAGAAGATTACATAAAGATCTCTCTTTAGCTTGTTGGTAAGATGGCGCTTTTCTTTTGGTTTCCAGTAGGTGGCGTGTAAGCCCCTTGGGTCCCTGCTTTATATAAAGTCTTAATAATGCCTTTTTCAAAAAATTGTAGATATTCAATCACACTCACTACCCTCAGTCTCAGTCCCTGTCAGTGTAAGTAATAGTCTCAGTAGCGTTTGCTCAGATATCCCTGGGGCTCCATGGTGTTTGGCCTTGGGAGCTATGGGAGGAGGGCCCTCTGGGTTAGGGGATGGGGGCTATGGCTCAGCCTGGTGTTTTGCAGCCACAGCTGGCAATAATCAACTGTTGCTTCTCTGCCGTCCCCACTTCTCTGCAGTCTGTCCTGATCTCTGGGCATTGCCGCAGCGTGGAGCTCACAGCTCTCTCAGGCAGGGCTGTTCAGGGAACCCACCTCACCTTCTCCCCTCCCCCTCCCCGTTCAGGGAGCTCTGGCGGGCTGTGAGAGGCAGCATCTTCGTTTTTCCCAGTCTACTTTCCGACTCCCAGGATTCTGACCTTTGATAGCTCTTATGCGCAGATCTCTTGCTCAGACGTGGTGGTGTGCAGTTTGGGTGTTTTTGTTGAGTTTAGATGTTCAGCTTACTGTTGTTTCAAGGGGAGACATCTGAGGACATCTCACATGCCACTGTGTTTCTCTCTTTTTATATATTTTTATTTTTATTCTTTGTATGTATCTGTCCTGGTATCCCAACACCATTTATTGAATAGAATGTCTTTAGCCCATTGTATATTCTTGTCCTTTTTGTCATAGCTTCATTAACCATATAAGTGTGAGTTTATTTTTGAGCTCTCTATCCTATTTCATTGATCTATGTGTGTTTTTGTGCAGTACTGCGCTATTTTGATTACTATAGCCTCGTAGTATAGTTTGATATCAAATAGCATGATACATCCAACTTTGTTCGTCTTTCTCAAGATTGCCTTGGCCCCGAATAGGGTCTATGTGGTTCCATATACATTTTAGGATTATTTGTTCTACTTTAGTGAAAAATACCATTGGTATTTTGGTAGGGATTGCACTGAAGCTCTAGATTGCTTTGGGTAGCGTGGACATTTTAATGATGTTAATTTTTCCAGTCTATGAACACGGTGTACGCTACCCTTTATTTTATTTTCTTTAATTTCTTTCTTCGATATCTTATATATATTTTGCAAGTACAAGTCTTTTACCTCTTCGGTTAAATTTATTCATAAGTATTTTTTTTTAATCAAATATAATTTATCCAGTGGCTCAAACATAGAAAATATAAGAATATATTCTGCTGGTCAAATACATGCAAGCTAACAAGTCCCCAAAGACAGGAAAAGTCTTTAAAAGTAATGTGAGTATGACCCTAGTTTACTTGAAGATATTTCGTATTATTTTTTTTATTTTTTTAAATTTTAATTAACTTTATTGGGCTAACATTGGTTAACACAATTATATAATTTTCTGGTGTACATTATCATTTGACAACTATATATTCTATTGTGTGATTACCACCCACAGTCCAGTTTCCTTCAGCTACCATATATTTGACCCCCTTTACCCTGTCTACCTCCCCACTCCTCCCCCACCCCACTAGTAACCACTAGTCTATAGTCCCTCTGGTAACCACTAGCCTATAGTCCATGTCCATGAGTCTCTGTTTGTCCTGCTCATTTGTTACTTTTAGGTTCATATCCCACCTATAAGTGACATCATGTGATTTTCAACTTTTCCTGTCTGGCTTATTTTGCTTAGCATGATTATCTCGAGGTCCATCCATGTTGTTGCAAATGGCAGTATTCCATCTCTTCTTATGGCTGAGTAACATTCCATTGTATATATGTACCATAGTTTCTTTAGCCAATCATCTATCGTAGGACACTTCGGTTGCTTCCATGTCCTGGCCACTGTCAATAATACTGCTATGAACATCGGTGTGCAAATAACTTTTTGGATATGGGTTTTCAAAGTCTTTGGGCTAAATACTCAGTAGGGGGTTTGCTGGATCGTATGGTAGATCAATTCTCATTTTTCTGAGGAACCTCCATACTGTTTTCCATAGTGGCTATACCAATTTGCAGTCCCACCTAAAACACAAGAATCTTAAATGTACCTCTCAAAGACGATTGCCAAATGTTAAAAACCTCGATGCACACTAAAGAACAAAATATTACCATTACATCCAGAAAAACTCCTTTGTGTCCGTTTCCAGCCAATCCTCCATTTAGAAGCAATCACTGTTATGAATTACATCAAGATAACTTAGTCTTGCCTTTTCTTTTTTTTCTTCCTTTTTTCGATTTTTTTCCCGTTTTCAATTACAGTTGACATTCAATATTATTTTATATTGGTTCCAGGTGTAACAGCATAGTGGTTAGACATTTATGTAATTTATGAAGTGATTTCCCCGATTAGTCTAGTACCCCCCTGGCAGTTATTAACAGTTATTACAATATTATGATTATAATCCCTATGCTGCACCTTACTTCCTCATGGCCATTCCATAACTACCAATTTGTACTTCTTAATCCCTTCAAAATTTTTATCCCAACCCCGAACCCCTCTCCCATCTGGCAATCACCAGTTTGTTCTTTATCTGCTGAGTCTTTTTCGTTTTCTTGTTCATTTATTTTGTTCTTTAGATTCCACATCTTAGTGAGAATCACATGGTATTTTTCTTTCTCTGTCTGACTTATTTCACTTAGCATAGTACCCTCTAGGTCCATCTATGACATTGCAAATGGAAGCTTTTATTATATTTATGCTGAGTAAATATTCAATTGTATATATGTACCCCCTACTGAGTATTTAGCCCAAAGACTTGAAAACCCATATCCGAAAAAGTTATTTGCACACCGATGTTCATAGCAGTATTATTGACAGTGGCCAGGACATGGAAGCAACCGAAGTGTCCTACGATAGATGATTGGCTAAAGAAACTATGGTACATATATACAATGGAATGTTACTCAGCCATAAAGAAGAGATGGAATACTGCCATTTGCAACAACATGGATGGACCTCGAGATAATCATGCTAAGCAAAATAAGCCAGACAGGAAAAGTTGAAATCACATGATGTCACTTATAGGTGGATATGAACCTAAAAGTAACAAATGAGCAGGACAAACAGAGACTCATGGACATGGACTATAGGCTAGTGGTTACCAAGAGGACTATAAACTAGTGGTTACTAGTGGGGTGGGGAGGAGTGGAGGTAGACAGGGTAAAGGGGGTCAAATATATGGTAGCGTGAAGGAAAACTGGACTGTGGGTGGTAATCACACAATAGAATATATATTGTCAAATGATAATGTACACCAAAAATATATAATTGCTGTTAACCAATGTTTAGCCCAATAAAGTTAATTAAAATTTAAAAAATAAAAAAAATAATACGAAATATCTTCAATAGTAACTAGTCATACTCACATTACTTTAAAGACTTTCCTGTCTTTGGGGACTTGTAGCTTGCATGTATTTGACAGCAGAATATATTCTTATATTTTCTATGTTTGAGCCACTGGATAAATTATATTGATTAAAAAAAATACTTATGAAAAATTTAACCGAAGAGGTAAAAGACTTGTACTTGCAAAATTAATATAGAACGATGAAGAAAGAAATTAAAGAAAAAAAAATAAAGGGGTAGCGTACACCGTGTTCATAGACTGGAAAAATTAACATCATTAAAATGTCCACGCTACCCAAAGCAATCTAGAGCTTCAGTGCAATCCCTACCCAAAATACCAATGGTATTTTTCACTAAAGTAGAACAAATAATCCTAAAATGTTATATGGAACCACATAGACCCTATTCGGGGCCAAGGCAATCTGAGAAAGACGAAACAAAGTTGGATGTATCATGCTATTTTGATATCAAACTATACTACGAGGCTATAGTAATCAAAATAGCGCAGTACTGCACAAAACACACACATAGATCAATGAAATAGGATAGAGAGCTCAAAATAAACTCACACTTAATGGTTAATGAAGCTATGACAAAAAGGAAGATATCAATGGGCTAAAGACATTCTATTCAATAAATGGTGTTGGTACCAGGACATACATACAAGAATAAAATAAAAAAATATTAAAAAGAGAGAAACACAGTGGCATGTGAGATGTCCTCAGATGTCTCCCTTGAACAACAGTAAGCTGAACATCTAAAACTCAACAAAACACCCAAACTGCACACCACACGTCTGAGCAAGAGATCTGCGCATAAGCTTCAAAGGTCAGAAATCCTGGGAGTCGGAAAGTAGATGGGAAAAACGAAGATGCTGCCTCTCACAGCCCGCAGAGCTCCCTGAACGGGGAGGGGGAGGGGAGAAGGTGAGGTGGGTTCCCTGAACAGCCCTGCCTGAAGAGAGCTGTGAGCTCCACGCTGCGGCAATGCCCAGAGATCAGGACAGACTGCAGAGAAGTGGGGACGGCAGAGAAGCAACAGTTGATTATTGCCAAGCTGTGGCTGCAAAACACCAGGCTGAGCCATAGCCCCCATCCCCTAACCCAGAGGGCCCCTCCTCCCATAGCTCCCAAGGCCAAACACCATGGGCCCAGGGATATCTGAGCAAACGCTACTGAGACTATTACTTACACTGACAGGGACTGAGACTGGAGGGTAGTGAGTGTGATTGAATATCTACAATTTTTGAAAAAGGCATTATATTAAGACTTTATATAAAGCAGGGACCCAAGGGGCTTACACGCCACCTACTGGACCAAAAGAAAAGTGCCATCTTACCAACAAGCTAAAGAGAGATCTTTATGTAATCTTCTTTCTGGAAAAACAACAGAATAAACTTCCATTAATGCCAGGTTGAGAAAACGTCCACTAAACACCATGAACAACCAAGGTGACAAGGCAGCTCAGAAAGAAAAGAAAAATCTCCAGAACATAAGCTTAACGGCATACAAATATGTGACTTAAATACAGAGAATTCAGGATGGTGCTCCTGAAAAAAACTCAGTGAGATCCAAAATAATCGTGTCAACAATTCCAGGAATTGAAAAAAACAACTAGATCAGCAGAACGAGTTTTTTCAGGAAGGAGACTGAAACCCTAAAAGAACCAAATAGAACTTCTGGAGAATGAGAGATGAAACGAAATAGCAAGCTGGGGAAATAGGTGACCAAATGGAGAAAGGATCAATGATAGCGAAGATAGATAAGTCGAAAGAGAAGAGAGAAACCGAAGAATGAAAAATCACGAAAGAGAACTCAAGGACTAGCTGATCCATCAAGAAAGGAACGTAAGAATATACGGGCATTACCGAAGGCAAGGAAAGGAGCAGGGATTTAGAAAGCACTTTCAGACAAATAGTTGATGAGAATTCCCAAATCTAAGGAATGATTTGGAGCTTGGAATTCAAGAAGTCAACAAAACACACAATTATCTCAACCCAAAAAGGATTCCTCAAGACACATTGTATTAAAATTCAAAAAATCAATGACAAAGACAAAATTCTCAGGGCAGTCAGGGAAAAGAGGACGGTAACTTATAAAGTTAAACCCCACTGGATTATTGTCGGACTTCTCAGCACAAACCTTCTCAGCACAAGCCAGAAAGAAGTGGAATCAAATATTCAAACTATTAAATGAAAGGAACTACCAGCCAAGAATAATGTATCCAGCAAAGTTCTCCTTTAGATATAAGGAGAAATAAATTCCTTTCCAGACAATACAAAAATTGAGGGATTCTCCACTACGAGGCCTGCACTACAGGAAATACTGAAAGGGGTCAGCTCACTTAAAACAAAATGACAAAAAACTACATAACTATGAGTAAAGGTGATTAAGCAGGCAGATAATGAGCAGAGGAGTGCAACCCGTATTAAAAACAGGACGTCATAATGCTTAAACAATAGGAAGAGATCTGCTATTGCAAGACAGTAATGAAACGTTTCAGCATAACATAGGGAAAATTGAGACACAATCATAGAAAAGGAAGGATTTGAAGACCCAAGTTCATAAAGTGGAAATGGAGATAAGGCACACGCAGAAGAAATGGACTACTATATATATATATTATACTATACTTCCACATATTCGTGATGGTACCACATGTCAAAGATTCAGAACTGAATTTATAACATAACAAGGAGGACCAAAGGGAAACTCACAAAAGCCAACCAAATTAAAAGACACACAAGGACAAGGAAGTAGTGGAAAATGCCAAGCTTCCTAAAAATGGCTATAGGAAAACCTCATATTTCCATGATCACCCTGAATGTAAATGGGCTGAAACTCACCAATAAAAGGCACAGAGTTGCAGATTGGGTCCAAAAACAAAACTCAACCATTTACTGCCTCCAGAAGACGCATCTCAGCTCCAAAGACAAATATAGACTCAAAGTGAAATGGTGGAAAAATGATATTTCAAGCAATGGCATTCAGAGAAAAATGGGAGTAGCTATACTAATATTTGTTGAAATGAACATGAAAATGAAAGAGCTAAAGAAAAATACTGAGGGATAATTCATTATGATAAAGGAAATCATACACTATGAAGACATAACATTTAGTAATATCTATGCTCCCAATCAGGGAGCCCTGAACTATGTAAAAGAATTAGTAACAGAACTAAACGGAAAGAGAGACCAAAACACTATCTTAGTAGGGGACCTACATACCCCACAATCTGATATGGATGGATTATCTAATTATAAATCAATAAGCAAATAACATCTTTAAATTACACATTAAACCAACTGGGCATAATTGAAATTTACAGAGCCTTCCCTCCCAAAACAACTGCTTATATATTCTTCTCTAGTGTGCAGAACATTCTCAAGAACGACCACATACTGGGACACAGAGACAGCCTCAACAAATATAACAGGGTAAAAATAATACCAAATATATTCTCTGATCATAATGCTTTGAAACTGTAGATCAACTGTAAAAAGAAAAAGGGGAGAGGTACAAATACATGGAGATTAAACAACGCGCTACTGGAAGAATGAGTGAGTCAGAGAAGAAATAAAAAGTGAGATCAGGAGATACATATAAAGAAATGATAATGGTAGTACAACATATCAAATCTTTTGGGACACGGCAAAAGCAGTCATAAGAGGAAAATTCATATCATTACAGGCCTATCTCTAAAAGAAGAATAAGCCTAAATAAATAATTATGCTTCATCTTAAAAAACTAGAAAAAGATAAACAAAGGAAGCCTAAAATCAGTAGAAGGAAAAAATATATAAAGTTAGTGCAGAATTAAATAAAATTGAAAACAAAACAAAACAATAAAAAAATAAATGCAACAAAGAGCAGGTTCTTTGAGAAGGTTAATATAAAATTGACAAACCTCTGGTTAGACTCACTAAAAAAAATAGAAAGGACACAAATAAAATCAGAGATAAAAGAGGAGAAAATACAAGAGTCACAGAAATACAAAGGATTATATAAGAATATTATGAAAAAAGTATAGAACACCAAATTTAATAACCTCTTTGAAGAAATAGAATAGTGCTTAGAAAGTTCGACCTTCCTAGACTGAATCAAGAAGAATTGGAAAATCTAAATAGACCGACGGTAGTATAGAAATTGAAACAATCATCAAAAAACCTATCAAAAAGTAAGATGCCGGGCCAGATGGCTTCACCAGTAAATGCTGCTAAACATTCAGAGGAGGTTAACACCTATTCTTCTTCAAAAACTTGAAGAGATGGCAATACTTCCTAACTCATTTTATAAGGTTAATATTACCTTGATACCAAAACCTGGTAAAGATAACACACAAAAAAGAAACTACAGACCAATATCTCTCATGAACACCGATGTAAAAATCCTAAATAAGATACTAGCAGACAGATACAGGAATATACTAAAAGATTGTATACCCATGATCTAGTGGGCTTCATCCCAGGGGCACAGAGATGGTTCATCACATGCAAATCGATTAATGTGATACACCACATAAACAAATTAAAAAATAAAAATCATATCATCATATCAATAGATGCAGAAAAGCCTTCGACAAGATACAGCATCCATTTATGATCAAAACACTTAAAAAATTGGAATAGAGGAAAGTACCTTAACATAATAAAGGCCATATATGACCAACCCTCAGCCAACATTATACTTAAGGCGAAAAACTGAAAACCTTTTCTCTAAGATCAGGAACAAGACAAGGCTGTCGATTATTGTCACTGTTATTTAATATAATATTGGAGGTCTAGTGAGTGCAATCAGGCAAGAGAAGGCTATAAAAGCATCCAAATAGTAAATGAAGAAGTTAAACTGTCAATTACTAGATTACATGATTCTCTATATAGAAAATTCTAAAATCTCCACAAGAATGCTACTTGAAAACAATAAGCAAATACAGTAAAGTTTGTGGACACAAAATCAATGTTCAAAAATCCATAGTATTTATACACTCTAAAATGAATACTCAGGAAAAAAGAGTGGAAAAAGTAATTCCATTTGCAACAGCAACAGAAAGAATAAAGTGCCTAGATAAATTTAATGAAACATGTGAAGGACTTATATAATGAAAAACTATAAGAACTTATTAAAAGAAATTGAAGAAGATATACAAAGAAATGGAAAGATATTTCATGTTCTTGGATTGGAAGAATCAACATAGTTAAAATGAACTATTACCTAAAGCATTATACAGATTTAATGCAATCGCCATCAAAATCCCATCGTAGTTTTTTTAAAGAAATAGAACAAAAAAATCATCAGATTTGTATGGTAGCATGAAAGACCTCGAATTGCCACAGCCATCCTGAGAAAAAAGAACGAGGCTGGAGGCATCACTCTGTCTGACTTCAAATTATACTATAAAGTGACATAATCAAAATGGCATAGTATTGGCAGAAAAACAGACACACAGATTAGTGGAGCAGAAGTGAGTAAACCCATGTTTATATGGGCAAATAATTTTTGACAAAAGAGCCAAAACATACAGTGGGGAAAGGAAAGCTCTTAAATAAATTGTACTGGGAAAACTGAAAAGTCACCTGCAAAAGAATGAAACTAGACGGTTGTCTATCACCACACACTGAAATTAACTCAAAATGAATAAAGTCCTTGAAAATGAGACCTGAAACAATAAATTGCATAGAGGAAAACTTAGGAACGAACTCATGGACCTTGGACTTCAAGAGGTTTTATGAATTTGACCTCAAAGGCAAGGGAAGTAAAAAGCAAAATAAATGAATGGGATTACATCAAACTAAAAAGCTTCTGGACAACAAAAGAAATCATCAACAAGTTAAAGAGACAACAATCCAAGTGGGGAAATATATTTGCAAGCAACACCTCCAATAAGGACCTAATATCCAAAATATGCAAAGAAACTCATACAATAAGAAAAAAAGAAACGATCTCATTAAAAAATGGGCAGAGAACCTGAACAGACACTTCTCCACAGAGGACATACAAATGGCCAACAAATATATGAAAAGATGCTCAACATCACTAGCTATTAAGGAATGCAAATCGAAACCACAATGAGGTACCATCTCACACCTGTTAAAATAGCTGTTATCAACAAGACAAGTAATAACAAGTGTTGGACAGGATGCAGAGTAAAAGGAACCCTCATACACTGCTGGTGGGAGTGCAAATTGGTACAGGCACTATGGAACAAAGTATGGGGGTTCCTTAAAAAACTAAGAATTGATCTATCATATGATCCAGCAATCCTTCTACTGGGCAATTGCCCCAAAGACTTGAAAACCCATATCTGAAAAGATATTTGCACGCCAATGTTTGTATCAGCATTATTCACAGTGGCCAAGACATGAAAGCAATTAAAGTATCATACTATAGATGATTGGATGAAGATGCTGTGGCACATAAATACAATGCTCAAGCCAAGTGGCTCCCAGCAGGGCACAGGCTGCAGTTTGACTTGGCCTACTATGGACCCCTCCCCAAAGGCCTGGTTGGCATGCCTGGTAGCCAGCTTCAGATGGAGCAGGAGTAGCACCAGGGCCACATCCGAGAACAACACACCAAAAGGGCAGAGTGGACAAGCACCTAAGCCCTGCTAGAGTGAATCCTGTTCCATAGGATCAGACCCTGAACAATATTTCTGCACTATAGTCACTGGCCAGTCCTTACAACTGATCAGCCTGAGGGTCAGTCCCTTACATTAACATGCACACAGCAACCAAGGCTCAAATACAACAGGAGGGCGCACACAGCCCATACAAGAGACACACCTGGAGAACCCAACAGAGGTGACCAGGGAGAGGTTGTGCTACTCAGCTTCATGGAACACTTACTTCATAAGGCCACTCTACTAAGACTGGAGACATAGCAGCCTTACCTCATACATAGAAACAAACATAGGGAGGCAGCCCAACGGGGAGAAAGGAACATGTCCTAAATGAAAGAACAGAACAAAGCTCCAGAAAAAGAACAAAACAAAATGGAGACAAGCAATCTACCAGATGCAGAGTTCAAAACATTGGTTATAAGGATGCTCAATGAATTTAGGGAAAGAATAGATGAATTCAACAAATAGATAGAAGACACAAAATGGATATAGGAAAGCATAAAGAAAAGAACAAATCAGGGTTTCTCCCCTCCCCCACGTACAACTTCTCCAATACTTGTTTTTACCTGTCCTGTTGATGATAGCCATTCAAACAGGTGTGAGGTGATATAATATTGTGATGCTGATTTTGTGTTTCCCTAATAGCTAGTGAAGTTGAACATCTTTTCATATGTCTGTTGGCCATTTGTATGTCTCTTAGGGAGAAAAAAACTTTCATACACTACTGGTGGGAATGTAAATTGGTAAAGCCACTATGGAAACAGTATGGAGGTTTCTCAAAAAATTAAGAATAGAATTACCATATGACCAAGCAAACCCTCTTTTGGGTATCCATCCCCCAAATTTGAAAACATTTAGCCAAGTGCTCTGCAATGTTCATATCAGCATTATTTATGGTGGCCAAGACATGGAAACAACTGAAGTATCTTTCAATAGATGGCTGGATAAAGAAGATGTGCTACATATATACAATGGAATATTATTCAGCCATGAGAAGTGATGAAATATTTCCATTTGTGACTAAATGGCTGGATCTTGAGATTGCCATTCTATGTGAAGTAAGTCAGACATAAAAAATTGAGAACCATATGATTTTACTCATATGTGGGATATAAAACTAAAAGCAAGAAGCAGACAAGATAAATAGAGACTCATGGACACAGGCAATAGTTTTAGCAGGAAACACCCAATCATAATGACAAATGAAAAAAGAATTAAAAAATAAGAGAATAGTTTAAGAGGTCTCTGGGACCACACTTACCAACATCGCATTGTAAGAATAACAGAAGCGAGAGAGCAAGGAATTGAAAAACCTGTTTCAAAAAATAAAGCTTTTTAACCTGGTGAAAGAAATAGACATGCAAACTCAGGAAGTGCAGAGAGTCCCGTACAAGATAAACCCAAAGAGGACTATACCAAGACATATCATAATTAAAATACCAAAGATTAAAACAGAGAGAAAAAAATCAGCAAGAGAAAAGCAGTTACTTGCCTACATGGGAGCTTCCATAAGAGTGACAACTGACTTCTTAATAGAAACTTTTGCAGGCCATAAAGGAGTGGCATGAACATTCAAAGTGATAAAAGGCAAGAACCTACAACCATGATTACGCTAACAGTAACTCTATTATTTATAATTGAAGGCTAGATAAAGAGCTTTACAAATAGAAAAGGCTGAAGGAGTTCATCACCACAAAACAAATGTTACAAGAAGTGTTAGAGGGACTTCTTGAAGAAGGAGAAGGAGAAAACACAATAAAAATATAAATAATAAATGGTAATAACTACATATCTATCAATACTTACTTTAAACATAAATGAATTAAATGCTCCTATCAAAAGTCATAGGGTGGCTGAATGGATAAGAAAACAAGACCCTTACATATGCTTCATACAAGACTCACTTCAGATTGAAAGACATACACAGACTGAAAGTAAAGGTATGGAAAAAGATATTTTATAAAAATGGAAACAAATAGAGGAGCTGGGTAACAATGCTTAAACCAGACAAAACAGCTTTGAAAACAAAGACTATAATAAGAGACAAGAAGAACCCAGTAATCCCACATCTAGTGTTTATGTCTGAAGAAACCCAAAACACTACTTTGAAGGGACATGTAGATCCATATGTCCATTGAAGCATTACTTTACAATAAACAAGATATTGAGGCAACCTGGGTGAGACATCCTGGGTGTCCAATGAATTATTGGATAAAAAGTAGGTGGTACATACATACAATAGAATTTACTCATCCATAATAAAGAATGAAATCCTGTTATCTGCAACATGGATAGACCTAGCAGATGTTGTGCTGCGTGGAGTAAGTCAGACAAAGACAGACAAATGCTATATGATTTCACATACATGTAGAATCTAAAGAACAAAATAAACAAAAAACAGAAACAAACTAAGATACAGAAAACTTTTTGATGGTTGCCAGTTGAGAGGAATATTGGGTGGGTGAGTGAAAAGGGGAAAGAATTAAGAAGTACAAATTGGTAGTTACAAAATAGTCATGGGGATATAAAGTTTAGCTTAAGGAATATAATCAATAATATTGTAGTAACTGCGTATAGTGCTAGGTGAGTACTAGACATATTAGGGTGATCACTTCATAAGTTATATAAATGTCTAACCATTATGTTGTACACCTGAAACTAATATATATATTGTATGTCAACTATAATTGAAAAATAAAGTTATTTAACTGCTTATGACCCAGCAATTTTACTTCTGGGTATTTATACTTAAGAAATCATTAACACTAATTGAAAAGATGTACCCCTGTGTTTACTGCAGCACTATTTACAATAGCCAAGCTATGGAAGCAACCTAAGTGTCTATCAAGGGTTGGATAAAGACGATATAGTACATATATACAATAGAATGTTACTTGGCCATAAAAAGGAATAAAATCTGACCATTTGCAATGACATGGATGGCCCTAGAGGGTATTATTCTAAGTTAAATACGCTGACTGAAAAGACAAATACCATATGACCTCAATTATCTGTGAAATCTAAAGACACAATAAACCTGCAAACAAACAGAAACAGACTTATAGATATAGAGAACAAACTGATGGTGCCCAGATGGGAGGGGGCTTGGAGTAGGGTAAAAAAGTAACAGATTTAAACATACAAATTGGTAGATATAAAGTAGTCATGGGGATGTAAAGTGCAATATAAAGAATATAGTTAATAATATTGCAACCACTCTGTATAATGCCAGGTGGGTACTTAGACTAATTGGGGGACCACTGCATAAATTATATAAATGTTTAACCACCATGCTGTACACTTGAAGCTAAAAAGAAAATAATAGTAAATATCAACTGTAACTGAAGAAAATGATTTTTAAAAAAATTCTCTTTGTCTTTAACCTTTGGCGTCTTAATACAGTGTGTCTTGGTGTGGGCCTCTTTCAGTTATTTTGAGGGACTTACATTTCTTAGACTTGTATGTCTTTTTGCTTTGCCAAGTTGGAGATGTTTGTTTGCAGTCATTGTTTCCTCAAAAAATTTTCAATCCCTTGGTCTCTCTTTTCCTTCCTGTACCCCTAGGATGTAGACAGTAGGTGCTTGATGTTTTTCCTAGAAGTCTCTTAAACTATCCTAATTAAACAATTTTTTTTCTCCTGTTCTGATTGGCTGTTTTCCACTTCCCCATCTTTCAAGTCATTTATTTGATCCTCTGCTTCATCTAATCGGCTGATTCCATTTAATCTAGTTTTCATTTAAAATTTCATTTCAACTGGTTATTTTTTATGGTACTATCTCCCTTTTTAATGTTTTTTTTTTATCTTTGTAGTTGAAGTTTCTGAACTCATCAGTTCTTTCCCTAATCCCACTTGAACATCTTGTAACGTGTTTTCAACTCTGTATCTGCTAGATTGCTTGTCTCCATTTCATTTAGTTCTTTTTCTGGAGTTTTTTCCTGTTTTACATTTGGGACATTTTATTTGTCTTTTTATTTTTCCTTACTCCTTATGTTTTGTTTCTATTTATTAGGTAGATACGTTATGTTTTCCAGTCTTGGCAGTTTGGCATTATGTAGTAGATGTCCTGTTGGCTGAATGGTACAGTATCTCTGGATGCCTGAGCTGGGTACTCCAGGGATGTCCCTTGTGTCATTTGTGTGTGCCCTCCAATTGTATTCGAGCCTTTGTTGCTCTTGGTATGTCAGAAGTTGAGATTGACCCTCAAGGCTGCCTGGCTGTGAGGCCTGGCCTTGACTAAAATGGTGAGCTATTGTGTAGGGCCTAATCCCCTAGAGCTAGCATCACTTTAGCTGGTGCTCTTGTACCCATTGAGTTCCTTCTTCAGGTGTGTCACTTGTTGAGCTGGTTGGGTGGTGCTCTGGTGTGATCTGAACCCAACCAGTAGATGTGTTGGTTCTGGAGCCTCGTGGGATGGACTTGGGTGCAGTCCAAGGTCATTGCTACTTGTGCCCAGCTTGGGACCATCTGGTAGGAGCTACAAAGTCATCTGAAGTTTGTTTTTCCATCTGTGCTGTCTTTGGAGGTACTTTGGAGAGGCTATGCTGCAATCCAAAGTTGGCTGCCACTAGAGATACCCCAATGTGAGATGAGGCCAGTTGCCACTTGTGCTAGGCTGTGGCTACTTAGTTGAAGATACATTCCAAGCCAAGACTGGCTATATGCTAGGCTTGGGGCCACCTGATGAGAGTTACAATGCAAATCTAAACTGCTGTTTGCTTTTGTTAGGCTTGGGGCCACTTAGAAAGTGTACTGGGCATTTCTGAAGCCAGCCAATGCTTGTTTGGGGAATGTGGACCTTTTGGAGAATTTAGAAAAGTGTGCAGCATGAGCCAAGGCAGGCTGCTGGAATAGGTAAGGGACTGTATTAAGAGTTGGGTAAGAGCACAAATTTGTTGCCTTCCTGTACTGGGCCCACTGGGTGGAAGGAAGTTCAACAAAGGAGCAATGGTGCCTACCAACATTTTCACCCAGGGTAGAGCTGCCCTAATCCTTGCCCCTCCAGCCCTCACTCTAAAGCTAGTAAATGTGCTTCCTCCCATATGCCCCCTAGCACTTTTTGAGCTGCTGCCCCTTTGTTGGAGCTTACTTAGATCAAGTAAATTTGTGAGCAAGCAAATCTGTGTGTGGGTTCCTCAAAAGGAAGGCCTGGGACTCAAGCAGCCCTCCATTTCTCTCAGACACAATCTCCATTGTTTTTCACACCCTAATGAGGGACTTCTCTTCCCAGCACTAGTGCCCTGGGCTGGGGATCCAGCTGTAAGTCTGGGACTCTTTGCTCCTTAGAGTGTGGCGGGGGTGGGTGGTGGTGGGGGGTGGGGGTGTATCTGCAGCTAAGATATTTTCTTCTGATTCTTTTTGGTATTACATTTGTTTAATTATAATTATTAATGCAACAGCTCTTCAATCATTTCATTAGATAATAAAAAATAATGGTATAATGATGGTTAAAGCTGGCTCAGTTTTACAAGCTTATTTATCAAGAGTAGAAATAGAAGACTATTAAAAATAGCTAAAAAGATAACATGTTATAGTGCTTAATTTTCTGTAACTGTTGGTAAGGCTTACGTCTAAATCTTATACAGAATTCTTAATTTCATTGAAATAGTTTTTTTTTTTTTTTTCTCAGCCACATGGTATACCTTCGTACTATGAGTCTGGAAGAGACTGTCTGTGAGTACCACTTCTTTTCTTCAGCTGTGACCACACAATATCAGCAAGTGCACCTTGATACAGAAGCAGTGCCCTTGATACAAATCAAACAAACAAACATCCAGACATGTAGCAGCTTCATAGTTTCTTTCTTAGCTTCTATAAGCCAGCAGTCTGTAAAGCAGCTGTAGATTCTTCACTGGGCAAGATACCTATCAAAATGTCAATGTCTCTTGTTGTCCATGGCAATCAGTGCTGCAAAAAGCCTGTAGAATTCTTTTGTAGAATTAGCTTGCTGATCTTGTTAATTGCTGTCTACATATTACTAAAAAGATGCAGGAGGATCATCATTCTGCTGCAACACTCCAATAGAATTACAAAACTGATCTACAAGTGAGTTCACAGTGTGTTGCAGCTGTGTGAGACAATTCACCATTTTCCTCTCATCCTTCTAATTCTTAATCACCACACCACACCTGCCTGGTTCGTTCTCTGCCCCTTCTACCAGCGTCGACATGACTTCTTCTTGATATCCTTAATATAAGAATTCTGTTCAGCTAGTCTTCAGGTGGTTCTCAATGATGGTTCTTATATCATTTAGTTGTAATTTTTGATGTTGGTCGTGGGAGGAGGTGAGCACAGAATTTACCTATTTTGCTATTTTGACTGGAAGTTTCTTCTGTCTCCAATTTTCCAATCTCACTTTCCTAAGTTCCTAGTCAGCAAGGTATTTGTCCATACTAAAATAATTCATGTGTATTCATACTTCAGACCATATTTCCTATACCTAAAGTGGTGACTAGGTTTAGTGCTCAAAGTTATGCACACTGAAGACACATTTCGTCACCACAGGCAACATCCTTCAGTGGGATTATGGATTGTAACAGCTCATTTTTAAACTTTCACTATCGTATCATAAGGTAGGCCTGGCTTTATTCTTCTCTGTCAGCTGGTCACTGGAAACCCCCAAAAAGCCATGTGGTGAGCTTGGGGAGAGGGTACAGTGGTAGGTAACACATGCTATGGGCCACCTATGGTGTAATTCACTTCTGCTTTGTAGAAATGTACCTTTTCATCATACAATAAATTGCCCTTCCAACTATAAGACATCAATGGCAGCTTCATTTGCATAGTCACTTGTTTTGATCAGATGTAAAAAGATCAGTAGTATTCCAAGAACCACTCTTCAAATAAAACAGAGTCATTTACTGTAGAATATATGCCTGGCCACAGAAAACCTAGGGGTTTGCACTGTAACTCTCCTATTATGGTTTCTAGAGTTTTCACACAGCATTTTTCATGTAGAAAAATGCATAGAGTTTAGTCATATATGGCCTGAGTGTAGGGCATCTTATATGATAATCTGGTCTATTCTGAAAGAATCATCAAACAGGCAACAAGTGGATTGCAAAGTGTTATAAACCAAATGTGTCCCTACTAAATTTATGTGTTGGCCTTAGAAGGTGAGTCTTTGGGAGATGATTAGTTCATGAGGGTAGAGTCCTTGTGAATGGGATTATTGCCCTTACTGAAAAGATTCAGAAAGTTCTCTTGTCCCTATTGTAATGTGAGGACACAATGGAAAGGTGGCCATCTGTGAAGATGTGAGCCTCACCAGACATGTAAGCTGCTGGTGCTTTTGTCTTGGATTTCCCAGCCTCCAGAACGGTGAGCAATAAATTTCTGTTGTTTATTAGCTACTCAGCCTATGCATTCTTTTTTAGCAGCTGGAATGTACTTAAGCAATGTTGTCAAGAGTGAGCTATGTAATCTCCAAGATTCAAAGAGCCTATCTCTTTGCTTTGCCTTTTTTTTAGTAGTAGGGCTACACATGCAGTGACTTGTCCTTTTGCCTTGGAGGGAATATCTTTAGCACATCCCAGGAAACATTCTCTCTCTACAAGCTTCAGCAACGTGGTTAACCACTGGCTATATTTTGCACCTATTTCCCACCCTCTGTTGCTCATGTTTCTCATTATACCATTTGGTATACTTGCCATTCGCTGTATTGTAGGTCAGATTAATATATTATTAATACATTATTATATTATTAATATATTATATTAGTATATTAATATATTATATTATCAATATATTGTATTATTACTATATTATTAATAATATAATAATAATTATATTATTAATAGAATGGATTATAATATCTTCTGGAATTGCATGATAATCTAGGTTCTTTAGGAATATATTGTGATGGAGAAAAGGAGAATTAAAATGGTCATGGGGTAAGGCAATAAATGTATATTACTGTCCACACCAAGTGAGGAAGGTATTTTTCTTTTTTCAATTATATAAGTCAAGCAGTATCCTCATTGATTATCAGTTGTCTCACTCTTAGGAACACTGTGGTCTATAAGTCACCACCACAAATCACGATGGATTGAGGCCTTCTAGTTGCCATTTCAGCCCTGATTCCCTTTATTGTATTTATACTCATTTTGCTTCTGACTGTTGGTATTGCCACCTGGTTTCTGCTATTTCAGAATCCTATTATCTCCATTGGCATTTGTGAAACCAGTTGCACAACAGCATCTCCTACCATTAATCTTGGCCTACAGAGGACAGTCACCGCTAACCTCATTGGTATCAGTGCTTCCTTCGCTAGTGCATTTATTACCATTTTAGTATCCCCTGGGCTCTAAAAATTTGGGTACAATCTCTTTTGAGAGTATCAGCTCTGTGACCCAGCAATCACATTCCTCTTTGTAGCTACTGGAGCTTTGGTTTTAAAACTCTGGAAAACTGCATATTAACAGGCTGTGAAATTCTTTCAGTGAACTTGGGCAAAAACTTTTTTATATACAATGCTGGAATAGAATATAAAATAGAAGTATTATAACTAGTCATGATATTCATTACAGAAAAAAGATGATAGGATATATATTTTTTTAATTGTCTTTGCATATACTCTATATTTTATTCTGTCAACATGGTTGATCTCCTTATATCCTTCAAATTTTTTCTCAAGCATAGCATCAATGAGGACTTCCTTGATTACACACTATATAAACAACTTGCTCTCATCAATTCTCTAGCTTTACTTTCTAGGTTTTCTTCCTAGAATTTATCACAATCTACCATAACAAGTATCTTACTTTTTTATTCCTACTCTGATTTTCTCAACTAGAATAAAACCTCCACAAGGGCATGGAGCATTCTTTTGTTCGCTGTTATAAACCCTATGCCAAGAATAGTACCTGGTACATTATAAATGCTAAAAAGTTGTTAAATGTATGACATCCACTATTATGTTTTCACTGTCATTAAAGAAAAGTGCATTGCTTAGAATGGATTTTTATGGAGAAATTCTTATAATTTGTCCAAGGGTTGCATGTGTTCCTATCAGTAAGAAAAAAGGGTAACCCACCCCCCTCCATCCAGAATTGCTTAGAAAATATAAAATGTATCATGGCTAGAAATGGTGTTATTTCACGAAACACAATGTTTCAGGTTGATACATATATATCATTCATTTATGAATGCATCTGTAAATATTACATAAATAGAATTATATATATTTCATATATCGTATGTTCCCAATATATCCAGAAAGTTCACATCCTCGATTTTTTAAATTAAAATTATTGGGGTGACATTGGTTAACAAAATCATATAGGTTTCCAGTGTACAATTCAATAGAACATCATATGTATACTGCATTGTGTTCACCACCCAAAGATAAATTTCCATCCTTACCATATATTTGACACCCTTTACCCTTATTTACCTCCTTCCTCTCCACTCCCTTTCCTTATGGTAACCACTAATCCACTGCCTGTGTCCATGATTCTGTTCATTTGTCATGTTTGTTTGTCGCTTTCAGTTTTATATCCCATGCATAAGTGATATGATATAGTTCTCAACTTCTTCTGTCTGACTTATTTCGCTTAGCATGATAATCTCAAAATCTATCCATGTTGTTGTAAATGGCAGTATTGCATCTTTTCTTATGGCTGAGTAATATTCTATTGTATACAACTTTTAGCATTTCACCTTTAAATATATTTGCAATGAACATTGGAGTGCATATATCTTTATGGATACATGTTTTCAAATTTTGGGGGTGGATATCCAGAAGAGGGATTTCTGGGTCATATGGTAATTCTATTTTTAGGTTTTTGAGGAAGCTTCATACTGTTTTCCATAGTGGCTGTACCAATTTACATTCCCACCAGCAGTGTATGAGAGTTCCTTTCCCCCCGCAACCTCTCCAACACTTATTACTTGTTCTATTGGTGATAGACATTCTAACAGGTGTGAGGTAGTATCTCATTGTGGTTTTGATTTGCATTTCCCTAATAGGTAGTGAAGCTGAGCATATTTTTATATGTCTGTTAGACATTTGTATGTCTTCTTGGGAGAGGTGTCTGTTCAGGTCCTCTATTTTTTAAATTGGATTGTTTATTTATTGTTGAGTTATATGTGTTCTCTGTATATTTTGAATATTAGGCCCTTATCGGAAGTGTTTGACCTTATTACCCAAAGCAATAATCAGATTTAATGCAATCCCTATCAAAATCACAGTGGCATTTTTCAAAGAAACAGAATAAAAAATCATCAGATTTGTATGGAAGCACAAAAGACCCCAAACAGCAATCCTGAGAAAAAAGAACAAGGCTGGAAATATCACTCTGACTTCAAATTATACTACAAAGTGACAATAACCAAAGCAGCATGGTAATTTCATGAGAATTTATATGGATTTAAAGGTATAGATCACCTTATTGTCATTAATAGTTGTAGAACTTTAGGCTGGAGACTTTAATCTTTTTTCAAAGCTTAGGGTAATATATATATATAATTTATTTATTCATTTATTTATTCATTTGTTTGTTTGTTTGTAAAATCATGCATTGCATAATGATGTTTTGGTCAATAATGAACTACATATAACACTGTGGTCCCAAAAGATTAAAATAGAGTCAAAAAATTCTTGTTGTTTGATGAGATAGTAGCTATCATAACATTGTATCACAAAGGTTACAAAAATCAACAAGGCTGTGGTTGAGATGGAAAATGAATTTAACCTGGGTGTGGATGAGGATAACGTCAGTGAGTGTTTAGAGGTGGTTTCTGAAGAATCGATTAATGAGGAGTTGTTGGACCTGGAACAGGAATGCATAGCTGAAAACAGGCAAGAAAAAAAATTACTAGGAAGAAAAACAACCCCCAAGAAAACTCACAATGAAGGGCTTAGCAGATACTTTTGCAGACCTCAACAAGCTCCTTAAAAAGTTTGAAACCATGAACCCAAAACACAAAATGCTTCATTAATAGAGAGGAAAGTTTATGATGCATTATCTGCTTACAACCAAGTATGATGAAAAAATGAAACACACCAAGTAAACCACCATGATCATATTTCTGAAGTGACACCTCCTCAGGAAGAGCATAAGCAGGTCCTCTAGGAGGTATCCAGAAAGAAGGCATTTTTACCATATCAGATAACAGCTCCATAAATGTTATTGCCTTGAAAGTCTTCCAGTGGGACAAAATGTGGAGATGAATGACAGTGATATTGATGATTCTGACCTTTTGTAGGCCTCGGCTGATGTATTTGTTTGTGTCTTAATTTTTAACAAAAAAGTTTTAAAAGTAAAAAAAATAAAAAAAAATTAAAACAGAAAAAGGATGGAACCCTGTGTGTTGCTGGTGGGGATATAAATTGGTACAGCCACTACAAAAAAACAGTATGACCATTCCTCAAAAAAAAATTAAGAATAGAATTACCATATAACCACCAATCCCTCTTCTGGTACTTACCTCAAAATTTTGAAAACATTTTTCCATAAAGATATACAACCCTCATGTTGATGGCAACATTATTTACAGTGGCCAAAACATGGGAACACCTGAAGTGTCCTTCGATAGATGATTGTATAAAGAAGATGTGGTACATATACACAATGAAATATTATTCAGCCATGAGAAAAAATGACATACTGCTATTTGTGACAACATGGATGGATCTTAAGATTATCATGCTAAGCAAAATACGTCAGACAGGAAAGCTGGAACCATATGATTTCACTCTTATGTGTAATATAAAACTAAAACCAACAAATGAACAAGAGACTCATAGACACAGACAACAGTATAGTCCTTATCAGAAGGAAGGGGGGAGGAGAGGAGATAGATAAGGTAAAGGGGATCAAATATATGGTGATGGAAAGAAATTTATCTTTGAGTGGTAAACATACAATGCAATATACAGTAGATGGTTTATAGAAGTGCACACTTAAAACTTATATAATTTTATTAACCAATGTCACCCCAATAAATTTAATAAAAAGGTAAAATAGTAAAATACTTTTAGAATAGGGTATAAAGAAAACATTTTTGTATGGCTGTACAATGTGTTTGTTTTAAACTAAGCATTATTATAAAATAAAAAGTTAAAAATTAAGAGTTTATAAAGTAAAAATGTTACAGTAAGCTGTTTAGTTTTTTATTTATTTTTAATTTTTTGGCAGACTATTTTTTACATTGTACAATTCAATTTTTCAATTATAGCTGACATACAATAATATATTAGTCTCAATTGTACAGCATAGTGATTAGAGAGCTATAAACTCACAAAGTGATCACCTCACTAAATCTAGTATTCCTCTTTCTCCTTACATATTTATTACAATGTTATTAAATATTTTCCTCATGCTACACTTTATATCTTCATGTCTATTTGTAACTACCATTTGTATTTCTTAATCCCTTTGCCCTTTTTTGCCATCTCTCCAACATCCCTCCCACCTAGTGGCCCTCAAAATATTTTCTGTATCTATGAGTTTATTTCCATTGTTGTTGTTGTTTATTTTGTTCTTTAGATTCCACATGTAAGTGAAATCATGCAATATTTGTCTTTCTCTCTCTGACTTATTTCATTCAGTGCAATACCCTCCTGGACCATCAAGGCAAATATCTTGTTCCATCCCCTTCCTTTTGGTATCCGTTGTCTTTTTAATCTGGAGTCTTGTAGGCAGCATATGTAGGGGTCTTGTTCCCTTAACAATTCATGCACTTGATCTTTTGGTTGGAGCACATAATTCTTTTCCACTTGAGGTACTTGTTGAAAAGAATGTTATTACCATTTTATTCCTGTTTTTAATACATGTTTTCTCTTCTTAAAGAAGTCCCTCCAACATTTCCTGTAATACTGGCTTAATGATAATAAATTCCTTTAGCTTATTTTTGTCTGGGAAGCTCTTTATCTGTTCTTTGACTCTAAATGTTAGCTTTGCTGGATAAAGACTTCTTGGTTGTAGATCCTGAATTTTCATCACGTCGAATATTTTGTGCCAGGCTCTTATGTCCTACATGGTTTCTTTTGAGAATTCAGCTGCCAGTCTTTTGGGTGCTCCCTTAGATAACTAAATACTTTTCCCGTGCTGCTTTTAAGATTCTCTCTTTGTATTTAAACTTTGGCATTTTAATTATGATGTGTCTTGGTGTGGACCTCTTTGGGTTCCTCTTTCTTGGGACTCTGAGCTTCCTGGGCTTGTGTGTCTATTTCCTTCATAAAGGGAGGGAAGTTTTCCATCATTATTTATTCAAATAGCTCTTCAAATTCTTGTTTTCCTTTAAGTATCCTTATGACATGAATATTTTTACATTTAATAATGTCCCATAGGTTCCTTAAATTATTATTGTTTAATCTTGGCTTCTTTTTTTCTTGCCATTCTGATTGTCTTTGGATTCCCCATTCTCTATATCAGAGGTCTGATGCTCCTCTTTATCCACAATGTTTATTCCCTCTAATATACTCTTCGTCTCAGATAATGTGTTCTTCCCTTCTGACTGGTTTCCTTTTATAATTTCCATTTTCAGTTCTATGTTTTTTAAATCTCTTTGTAAAAGTTCTCACTGAATTCATTTACACTTCCCCTAAGTTTATTGAGCATCTTTATAACCAGTGTTTTAAATTCTGCATCTATTAGATTGCTTGACTCCATTATCCCTGGATCTCTGTTCTCTTCTCTCATATGGTTTCTGTTTCTTTTCTTCCCATTTTGGCTGCCTTTCCATCAGTTTCTATGTACTAAGCAAAGCTCCTAAGTCTCCAGGGTCTTATTAGTGTGACTTTGTAGTAGCTGTCCAGTGGCACAGTCCTGATAGAGGTTCACTAGGCTGTACCCCTCCAGGGCCACCTGTTAAAATTCAGCTAGCAATCCACCAATGCTGAGCTTATAACTGTCTCATATTTTTAATTTTTTCAATTATAGTTTACATACAATACTTTATTATGTTCAGGTACTTAACATGATTAGCCATTTATACAACTTATGAAGTGATCTCTCCGATAAATCTAATATCCATCTGCCACCATACACAGTTATTATAATATTAACTAAATTCAAGGTTAGTTTATTAGTGAAGAAAACTTTAAAAAATAAATTTAATTTGACCAATGTGTACAGTGTTTATGAAGTCTACGAAAGCCGATAGTAATGTCCTTGGCCTTCATATTCACTCACCATTCAACTACTGACTCACCCAGAACAATTTCCCATCCTGAAAGCTCCATTCATGGTAAGTGCCATATACAGGTGCACTATTTTTTTATACTGTATTTCACTATACCTTTTCTATATTTAGATATGTTTAGATACACAAGTACTACTATTGTGTTACCTATACTTGCCTACAGTATTCAGTACAGTAACATGCTATACAGTTATAGCCTAGAAGCATGCTATAAGCTATATCATATAACCTAGATGTGTAGTAGGCTACACAATCCAGGTTTGTGTAAGTGCGCTCTTTATGTTCACACGATGAAATATAATTTCCTCATGATGCATTTCTCAGAAGGTATCCCCATTTTAAGCAACACATGACTGTATTTTATGATATTTTGACATCTTATACAGATTGTTGGCCAGGGAGAGACTGCCTCTCACAGGGAGGCAATTCTTAGAGATAGAAAAGGGCTGGAGACACGCTGGAGCATGTCTTTCATATGTATACCAACCAATCCCAGCCCCAACAATCTCCATATGTGATTCTCTCACACCAAGGCAATATTTCCCCTGTCCTAAATCAACCTGAGGCCAGGTACCAGGTACTAGACATACACTTATAGCCCAGAGCTATAATGCTACATTAAGGAGGGTTGCAAGCCACATCTGAACTTTACAGATAAGACAAGATCTGATCACTTGTTGAATCTCTTGGATAAAATCTTTATTGAAAAAAAAGCATGGGCAAATTTCCCATCAGTTGCATTCATTCTTTGCTATCTACATTTCAAAGTCTCAATACAGTTGAGGTGACACCAGATAGTACAAGACAAATTTAGCCATTGTCTCATGGGAGCAGATTGTTGTATTTGGATGTCTTTTTTAGAAATCAGATTAAACTTGTCATTATAGTGTTAACAGTGGCAGAACTTCTAAGGGCTACTGAAGCTGCATGACTCACTGTGAAAGAGACTAACCATTCAATATCTGAAACAAAAACTTCATTGCTCACTTTTTGTTTATTACTATATAGCAAAAACACCCAACACTTGGCTTAGAACAACTTTTTATTATTTCTGTATGTAGAATGGGTGATTTTTCTGCTTCACTGAAGTCTCTTATTGGGCTGGCTACATTTAGGCAATGATGGGTCTGAGCTGGAAGGTCTAAAAAAAAACCTTTCACTCACATCTGGCATCATGGGGTTTCACCACCAGTAGCTTGAGTTTCTTCACAGCTGGGCAGTCTCAGTCAGACTAGTTAAACTTTTTGTGTGATGGTTAGCTTCAAGAAGGAAAGTGGAAGCTGTCACACTTCCCAAAGGGAAGGCCCATAACTTCTGTCAGATTCAGATAAACCAAAGCAAGTCACAAGGCCAATCCAGACTCATAGGGCAGGGAATTCATCAACCTAAAAATGTCCAAACTTGTAGACAATTGTTATGAGTTCATCAGTTTATTTGAGACAAAAAGAAGACATGCCTGGAAGCAAGATCTCAATAGACTGAGAAAAATGCTTCCCAGAATGACAGCTTAAAGTTTCATACATTTAGAATTAAGGAGGGTATGTAAAGGTTTACATGAATGTGGGAGAAAACAGCAGGAAAATCTCTGTGATTGAATTACAGGATAGTTAGCAAGATTATGTGCTCTCTAGAGGGTGGTTACAATTCCCAGGGGTCTGAAAAAAGAGGCATTTCAAGGTGTGGTAACCTAGATGCACAAAACCAATGGACAGGGCTTGCTTAAGGCAAAAATAACTTTTTACTAGGGAAGATACACGCCTGAGGGGGTAACTCTGCACTCTGACTTGCCCAGTTAGAATGTTATGATCAGACCACCCTGTGAGATTACTTTTGGTCAGTGAGCTTGTATATAGCTCCTTTTTCATTCACACTATCTTTGACCATCACACTAGCCAAAGGAGTACTATACTGGTAAATCAAACACAAATTAAGAAGTGATACATAGTTTTAGGAAATGAAGGATTCAGGCATTGGCAGGCTTTTGAAAGCAGGAGTGCTGAGAAACTTACTGGATGGCTTCAGTCATAAAAGTGTAGTCATTGGAGTGAGGCTGTAGCTGACTTGCTGACTTTCTAGAGCATGGTCAGAATGAAAGCTGTTGTTGATTAGCTTTCAGCAATGTGGAACTGTCATAGATTGGTTGGCCTTCATAAGTATGTGTACTGATGAAACATTCTCCGATAAATGGCTATCAATGTCTGATCAGTTGTCTCTGCCATCAATTCTGGTGATTACTACTAATTCATGGCTTGAGGTTATGGCCAAGAAACAGTCAGTCCTAGGCTTTCTTGAATTTGGAGACTAGAAACATTTTATTATTATCAGATACTTACTTTTTAAGTAAGTATTCATTATTACAGTCTTTATTCTTTAAATTTATTGGGGTGACATTAGTAAAATCATAAAGGTTTCAAGTGTACAGTTCAATAATACATCACGTGTATATTGTATTACCTGTTCACCACTCAAAGTTGTTTCTTTATTCTTAACAACAGATTTGCCAGTTATTGTACTGTCCTCAGAAAGTACTAATTAATTTTGAGTTAGGTTTTCTTTGAGAAGGTGGAAGAAGTTAGAAAATGTATTTGCTTTTACAGTAGGTTGAAATAAATAACTCTAAAGGCATTAAAGTTCCTTTTAAACCTCTATCAAGATGGAATGCTCATGTCAGAGCCGAGTAGAATATTGATAACAGTATTTTACCACAGAGTACTCACAAGTTATTATATATAAATACAAAGTATACTTTATTCTTAAAATACAAACAATCACTAAGTATAATCATATTAAGTGCTCATTAGAGTTAAACATCAGACAAATCAGAGTGAAGCATGCATAGAAAGTTGAACACCATGAAAGTCATCTTCATTAAGAAGGGGAAGTAAGGTGGCAAGATTTGGACTGGAGCAGCATTTGACAATCACATGAAGTATGGGCAATACAATAATTTTATTAGTAATGTAGTAATACCAGTAATATATATTACTAGTAATGTAGCTGGTGGAGTTAGGTATTATAAGTTTTCCTTTTTTTATATATTATTAGGTTACATTAATTAAGTATGGCATAAAGATGGCATTTTATCATGGGATGGTAAAAAAATTATAAAATGTTATAGAGAAAACTGGCCATTGGCTTGGAAGAAATAATACTATGGGCAGGGATTCATTAATAATTCAATTTAATTTAGACAATGTTTATTTCCTATATTTACTACTACATTCCATCAGGAAATTTCTTGATGTTATGATAAATCAAGTAAAACACATTTCTTTGAAAAAACCCTAATGCTTAGGCTTTTAACATATAAATATACTGCATAAAATAAATATACTGCACAGAACTACCAACCACAAATTGCTGTATGCACCATTTCCGAAACACATAATATATACATACATATATATATGTATACACACACATATGTATGTATGTATATTTCTAACATTGGTTGTGATGTTTTCAGCTCTAAGGAACAGAAAAACTTAAGTTTGTAAAGTACCAGATAGTAATAGGTTCTGTGAGACATATGGACGCTGCTGGAACTAATAAACTCTGCTCTTCTAGTGTGAAGGCAGTCACAGGTAAAACAGAAACGAATGTTTTTTCTCTGTACTAGTGTTCTAATAAAAGTTTATTTATAAACACTGAAATTTGAGTTTCTTATAATTTTCACACACAAAATACTCTTTAATTTTTTCAACCATAAGAAATGTGGAACCATCCTTAGCTTGCCAGCTGAAAAACAGGCAGGCCGTAGGCCAGATCTGAACCACTTGTGGGAAAATACACAATCAAACCAAACCAAGGCACTACAGCAATAAAGTGGGGGATGAATGTTGATAGCCAAGCTTTGTTTTTTGGCAGCATAATTCAAGAAATACAAATTATGTATTGATAATATCTAATATATAGCTGTTTTTGTGTCTGACACTATTCTAAGTGCTTTAAAAATATCAACTCATTTACACCTCAAAGCAATCCTAACATATTGTGATTATCACTTCATTTTTATAGAAAAATAAACTGAGGCATAAACAGGTTAAGTGGCATGCCCATGCTGCAATTTGAGCCTATGCCATGTTGTCTCTACCAGAAAGAAAAAGGTAATGAAGAACATTTAGGACTTGCCTACAAAATACAAATGCAGGTAGCTCTGCACCCCTGCTAAAATATCAATACTAAGATAAATAACATTTCTGAAGCATTATTTGTTTTTATTGTGTAGAGTATTTTCAAAAACAAACTCAGGCTTTTCATGTTAATAACTGTGTCCTTAATGTAAAATTCAGTTGACATTTGGAAATTTTACAAAAACATTTTAAATTTCTTTCTGAATGATTAGTTCAGTAACAACACATATATCCACTTAGAAATGCCAGGAATCAGGAGAAAAAGATTATAATTTTTTTAAAATAAAACAAATATACATTATATTAACAATAGGAATCACTGCTGAGACTCAAGGTGAAACGTTTCATATACATTAAAGTTACTGAACTAAGGTCACATTTTTCCCTATGTACAATTATAGACAGATTCCACATGCACATAAAAATCCACAATCTGTGTTATGTAGCACACTCACAAATACAAGTCCTCCATATTGCAGGACTCCATGTGTTTAATGATGTTGCCTGATTATTCAATTTATTTGTACCTTTTAAAAAGCTTCATATATCTAGACACTTGCGGTTAAAAAAAAAATCCTTGAAATCAACATGACTTCTAGAAACTATTTCCCTCAGTACAGATTCTCCTTGAATTTTTGTTTAAAAAGCTCTCACATATTTGAAATATCTATAAAGATTCTATCTCAGTAACAATGATCTGAAATTCACTTCTGATAAAGTGTCTATATCTGATGCAATCTTTGCAGACATCGCTTTGAGTGTTCTAATGATTCCAACTGGTGTAAAAAGATTTCTGAATGCTCAGGATACTGATAGGAGTTTCTCATTCACGTGATGTCTAGTGATGGCTGCCTTGACAGAAAATTTCAACATTCATTTTACTTACAGGATTTACCTCCTGTGTGATTTCTAAGTCATACAATAAAGTATGACTTCTGAAAGGTTTCCTCCCATTTTACAATTTGTAGTGTTTCTGCCATCTATGTTGTCTGACATTTAGTAAAGACTAACATATGATAAGAATTTCTTCCTTATAGATGTACAGAATTTCCATGTAGTTCCCCTCTGTGAAGAAAAATTGTGGCTCGAATTTTCCCATACTGATGATATTCATAAGGATTGTGTCTTATGTGAATTATGATTCTTCTGAAGGCTCAACTCAGACACAATTTCTCAATTCATACTACTTTATATGTTTTTCCCCTCTGTGTGTGTCTTCTGATGTGCAGTGAGTTTTGATTTCTGGATAAAAGTTTTCCTACACTCTTGACATTCATAGGGTTTCTCACCTGTGTGTTTTCTCTGATGTATGATGAAATGTGACTTCTGAGAGAAGGATTTCCCACATTCCTTACATTCATAGGGTTTCTCCCCTGTGTGAGTCCTTTGATGTAATCTGAGGACTGAATTCACAGAGAAAGATTTACCACATTCGTGACATTCGTAGGGCTTCTCCCCTGTGTGTTTTCTTTGATGTTTAGTGAGATCTGATTTATAGTAAAAGTTTTTCCCACATTTATTACATTCAAAGGGTTTCTCCCCTGTGTGACTTCGCTGATGTACTGTGAGGGCTGACTTCTGGTAGAAGCATTTCCCACACTGACTACATTCATAGGGTTTCTCTCCAGTGTGAGTTCTCTGATGAGTTTTGAGGTGTGAATTTCTAGAAAAGAATTTCCCACATTCCTTACATTTATAGGGTTTCTCCCCTGTATGTGTTCTCTGGTGTACTGTAAGGTGTGATTTCTGGGAAAATGATTTCCCACATTCCTTACACTCATATGGTTTCTCCCCTGTGTGTGTTTTCTGATGTACCATTAGGTATGCTTTAACATAGAAGAACTTCCCACATTCAGTACATTCATAGGGTTTCTCTCCTGTGTGTGTTTTCTGATGTTCTATGAGGTGTGGCTTCTGATAGAAGGATTTCTCACACCGATCACATTCATAGGGTTTCTCCCCTGCATGGGTTCTCAAATGTCTACTAAGAGATGACAAGTGGTAGAAAGATTTCTTACATTCTTTGCATTCATAGGTTTTCTCTTTGGTGTGAGTCTTCTGATGTCTTGTGAGGTCTCTATTCCTAGAGATAGATTTCCCACATTCACTGGGTTTGTCCTTTGAATGAGTGTGCTGATGTATTATGAGGACAGACTTCTGGCAGAAGGACTTTCCACATTCATTGCATTTATAGGTTTTCTCTCTGGTCTGAGTTTTCTGATTGGTGAGTTCTCCAGTCCTAGAGAGAAATTTCCAAATTCATTAATGTGTAAGGTTTTTCCCCCCTGTATTTTCCAAAACTCTGAAAACCGATTTCTAGAGATTTTCCCATATTCATTAGATTCATAAGGTTATTCCACTGTGAATGTTCTCTGACATACACTGTGGCTTAACATTTGGTAGAAGGAACCTTCACTTGCATCACATTCTCAGGGTCTCTCAACTGCCTGAACTTGACTTTGTATAATAAAGCCTTTCTTATTGTATAACTCTGAGGAATCAAAAAGCCTGTTCAAAAATTTGAATCTCCTGATTCCGAGTGAGGCCTCTATCATGAAAAATGGCTTTCCCATTTAGAGTATATTCTTTGCAGTGTTAGTTTTTGCACATTTAGTATGAAATGGTGCTCTTCCACCTCTAGTACTCTCGTCGAGACCCTTTTTTTTACAAAGCTTCTAATCTTAAAAAATAAATTCTTTAACTTGCCTTGAATTTTCAGCTTGGCTTTCCCGGTATCTTGCTCCTGGGTCATGAATATTCCATAGGTCTTCTACAAAGCAATCCAAAATTTAATAGCACATAAATCTTAACACTTTATTATGGTTGTAGGGTTGATTCTTAGGCTTTAGGCCAATCTCTCCAAATGAAGAAACTCTCAAATGCAGATCTCCTCTATTTCATTTGGTTAATAATAATAATAATAATAATAATAATAATAATAATAATAATACAACAAACCCTAAAAACTGTTATAGCAGACAGGTGAAGGAAAATGGTTATAAACACAAGTTATCTGACAGCTTATAAATATGTCCTTAAGAACTTGGAGGAGAAAGCTAATAAAAACAAAAAACAAAACAAAACAAAACAAAGAACAGGGAGCAGGGAAAATAAGATTTAAAGAGTTGCTGAACAGGAATACAGAAGTCACAGAGAATGCCGTGAGCCCATTAAGGACAATAAACAGTAAGTAGGGCGATAAGGAAAATCAGTAGACAACTGTGTTCACTGGAAATATCAGGGGAAAGATACCTGCTCAAACCTAGTTCACTGTGTTAGGATTCCTAGCCATTAGCACACTATAAACTTCCTTATTTCCTCTTTACCCATACACAGCAATCTAGATGTCAACACTAAAGTGACTTACTTCTGCCTTAACACTTGCTATGTTTATTGCATTTAAGCATTTACATCTTTGCTTCCCTGTCAGAATGTAAGCTCCTTGATAACAAGAATAGTTTCCTTCATTCACCTTTGTATCTCCAGCAGAGAGGAACAGTCCTATAGCTTGGGCTTTCACTCTCCATCTAGTTGGCTTAATTTTCACTGGGACAGAAGACCCAGAAACATATATGTCCAAGAGTAAAGTTTTTTTAAAGGAAAAGTGCAAGCCATCTATGTAATAAAATGAATTCTCAGTTGTCGTACCAAGGATTATCACTCCTGACCAACAAATTTTGCATCTCCAAAGCAATGTTACATATGACTCAAACAGATTTATTCTGCTTTCATATCTGAGCTCGCACATCTCTGCTTCGATTTAGTAATTGTTAAAGATTAATTATTCAACATCATTTTAGAACCTTCATATTTATTCATGTTTAAATGCCTGAAAGAAAAGTAAAAATTATGAGCAGAGGGAGGTGGAAGTTCATGACACTTGTGAGGGAAACATAAGAAAACTTATAGGAATTTGTGCAAAGGTAACTTGGATACACATGAAATAAGATCCTACTTATGAAGACACTTGAAAGAGCAGATGAAGCAATGATTAGCATGCATTCTGGTGCCATAAGTTGTGAGAAATTAAGATGCAAGAAAGGGCTGGACTATTTGTTGACAGAAAATTAATTTAAATTTAAGCGTATTTTGTAATAGTGAGTTAGTATAAGTTTATTGTGATAGGCTAGGGGCAATATAAATTTGCAGCATTACACAACTACTATTTAAATTAGCTTCTGGCCTGAGAAAGAAGAAAGTTAGATCAGTGGAACCATCCTATAAGATGACAAAATATGGGACCAGGATACAAATAAAATAACGATGTTGGAAATGTCAGCTTTAGGAGATCTCAGCCTAAAAAACAAAGCTTTCATTTTAAGAAAGAATAAGCCCTTGCAGAAGTTACTATAAAGAGCCTACAGCAGAAGATAAAGGGTGTCTGTCTCTTATTAATTGAAATTAAATCTTTCAACAAATGCCTAGTGAATGACTAATATATACCGGACATTATTCATGCACGTTGTTCCTGAACATGAGTGCACAAGTCTGAAAACACATGAAAGGCATTTAAGGAAGCAAAGTAAGATTATCTTTTTTTGTATGTCTGTTTTATTTTTATTTTGATTTTTATAGTATTATAACACTCCAAACAAAGTGCACTGGGTTTTAGGAAAGATAAAATGTACTTTCTGTCCAAACACCATCTAGAAAGAAGTATCAACTCTGAGATAATGTAACTGATGAAAGACAATGATTTATAATCTGATTTCAGAGTTTAAAGAGAGAATACGAAGTTAAAACTAGTGCTGGAAAAAAAACAGGCATTTTGTTGTTAATAAAAGGAAACAGAATTTGAAAAATAGCATATAAGTCAGATTTATAAACACGTAAGGTTATAGTTGCATACTTCTATGGCAGAGAGGAAGTGAGAATTCTAGAAAAAAAGACAAAAGTTTAAGTCAAGTTTCATGTACAGGAAAGAGAAGTAAATCTATAAAAAATGTTGAGCAAAGCGGGGAATTTCAGTGGAGAGAAGCAAATCGGAGGTGTGATTTATGTTGTTTCACATATGCAGATTGATGTCCAATTCATTTTCAAAAGTACAGGGCATTTTAAAAAAGACTGTTGAAAAAATATTCAAAAGGCACCAACCACTTCACTACTAATAACAAGGGCTACATTCTCACCAGGGTAGTTTCGACGTGGAAATTCTACTTCTAATATCCATGGCTCCTTTCCTTGCTTCAACTTGAAGACTGCATTTGGCTTATTCAAACAATAACCTATTGATGGAAAAGATAAAATAATACAAACTGCTTAGAACTCAGGGACTCTTAGGGATAAAAAAGGACAGTTTTGGCAGAACCATGAAGGCCTCCCTTAGGCTTGTCAAATTTAGATTCTTTCAACAGGGAGAGTGGGGACACAAATATTTTTTCTGTTACTCAACATGGATTAATCAACTTGGGCCCCTGACACAAAGCTAACATTATTTAAACCTACAGATGCCTTATATGTTCCACAACTGGGAAAGGGAATGCAACTTACTGGGACTTACATACGAGGAAGTTTTTCTCACCCACTGAGACTAGGTGACCATAGTTCTCCTGCATCACTTCCCTGTACAGGGTCCTCTGAGAAGGGTCCAGTAACTGCCACTCTTCCCGGGTAAATTCCACAATAACATCCTTGAATGTTACTGGTTCCTGTAACAACATATTTCAATTCAAGATAAAATGTCCATAATAGAATACCATTGAAAAGACATGTGTAAACTAGTTCTCAATGTGCTACATATAGAATTCATTCTGGAACATTACGATACACTGCTACTCTGTACCCTGCTTTATATATAAAATATTTGTTCAATATATATTTACTGAAATATCACTCCATGCCTGGAACTCTGCTGGAGATACAAAGATGAATGAAAGAAACTATTCTTGTTATCAAGGAACTTACATTCTGACAGGGAAGCAAAAACGTAAGTGCTTAAATGCAATAAACATAGCAAGTGTTAAGGCAGAAGTACGTGTAAAATATAAGATGGTCCCAAGTGGGGATAGCTGTCTGCATGTTAGATTTTATTAGGTGGTCAAACTGACTAATGTAAACTTTAGGAATTACAAATACAGAATTGGCAAAGGCATGGATGCATCACGTATTACAAGTTTAGGAAACTACAAATAAAACAGTATGATATGAGAACAGAGTGTAGGACCAAGATTAGTTAGGTGATAGTCAAGTCAGGTTGCAAAACATGGAGTAATTCTGAATTTGTCTTTTGGGCCATTAAAATATATTTTGCATGCCTACTTAATAGATGTCTTCTTATTAATGTATATTGACATCTCAGTCTGTTTATTAAAAATTAACAAGTTTTATTTTAGTATTTATGACAGTGACCACACGTGACAAAGAATATAATCTTTAAGAAAAATAGTTTGGAAAAGTAAACAAATAAACAACTGTAGCCTTTAGCAAGCAAAAACAGCAAATCCTGGATGTTCCAGAGCAACTGCATTAAAATATTCAAAATGTTCAGGTTTTAATTTTTTAAAAAATGCAAAGAAACAAGTAAGCATGGCCCATTCACAGGAAAAAAATGTTAACAAGAATCATCCCTAAGATAGTCCAAACATTGGATTTGCTAGACAAAGCATTTAAATCGACTCTTTAAGTGTGCTCAAAGAAGTATAGAAATTCATAGACGAAGAACTAAAGGAGAATAGGAGAACAATGTATGAATAAATAAGAATATCGATAAATAGGTAAAGTTAAAAAAAGGAACCAAAAGAAATTATGGAGCTCAAAGGTACAGTAAATGAAATTTAAAATTCACTACAGAGGACAAAAAGCATATTTGAGCAGGCAGAGGAAAGAATCTGGACAACTGAAAAGCAGAAAGAAAAAGGAATGAAGAAAGATAAACAGAACCTAACAAATCTATGGGACATCATTAACTATACCAACTGACAAAAGCAAAACAGGAGTCCTAGGAGAAGAGACAGGAAAAGGAACAGAAATAATATTTGAGAAAATAAGGGCCCAAAATGTCTCAAATTCTATGCTATACATAAATTGAACACAGAGGATAAACTCAATGAGTTCTGCATCCAACATATTATAATCAAATTGTTATAAGCTAGAGACAAAGAATCTTAAAAGTAGCAAGATCCTCAATAAGACTAAAGCAGATCTCTCAAGAAAAATCATGACTTATGAAAGTGCTGAAAGAAAAAACTGTCAAGCAAGAATTCTATATCCAGCAAGACTATCCTTTAATAATGTAGGAGACATGGATGGACCTCAAGATAATCATGCTAAGTGAAATAAGCCAGACAGGAAAAGTTGAAAATCACATGATATCACTTATATGTGGGATATAAACCTAAAGCAACAAAATGAACAGGACAAACAGGCTCATGGACATGGACAATAGACTAGAGGTTACCAGAGGGTGGGGGGAGATGGGGGAGGTAGATGGGATAAAGGGGGTCACAGATATGTGGTGAGAGAAAGAAATCTATTATGGGAGGTGAACACATAGTTTACATTATTATATATATATATATATATATAATATATATATTTATATATATATATATATTATATATATATATAATATAATACTTTTTATTTCTGAAAGGTTGATAGCAATGTCCCTTTTTCATTTCTGATTTTAATTATTTGTGTATTTTCTTAGTCGTTGTAGCTAAAGTTTGTCAAATTATCACAATAATTAAAATCAGAAATGAAAAGGGGACATTGCTATCAACCTTTCAGAAATAAAAAGTATTTTATATAATTATATAATATATTATATATATATATATAATATATATATATAATGTAAACTATGTGTTCACCTCCCATAATTAGATTTCTTTCTCTCACCACATATCTGTGACCCCCTTTATCCCATCTATATATATCTATATCTATATCTATATATAGATATAGATATAAAACATGCCTTACTGTTTAAAGTGTACAGTTGAAACTATGTATTTCATTAACCAATGTAACCATAAATTTTTAAAAAAGAAAAATAATGCAGGAGAAATTAAAAGACATTCTAAGATAAATGAAAACTGAGAATTTTGTTGCTAGTACCTTGCCTACAAAATGCTTTCAGCCTGCAATAAAAAGGGCACTAGACAGTTATTTAAGGCCACATGAAGAACACAGGAAAAGGTAACTACACAGGGAAATATAAAAGCTTGTATTATTCTATTTCAGAGTTATAATTCCTCTTTTAACTTATATAACTATATAACTTAAAGAATAAATGCATAAAACAGTAACTAACTCTCTGTTAACTGACGAACAACATAAAAAATAATTTGTGTCAATAACAATATAAAGAAGGTATGAAATGGAGCTATATATCAGCAGGTTTTGTATGCTATTGAAGCTAAGTTGGTATAAATTCAAACTAAATTGTTCTCAATTATGGATGTTAATTGTAATCACCATGGTAACCACTAGAAAATAATTTCAAAAAATACAGAAAAGGTATGAGTAAATTAAAATGGTATACAAAAAAATTGATCAAACACAAAAAAGAAAGCGATCTCGAGAGAAGATATAAAATATATAGAAAATAAATACCATGTTGAAGAAGTCTTTCATCAGAAATCACTTTAAATATAAGTGGATAAAGGGAAAGATTGGCAGGATGGATAATAAAATATGACCTGAATATGTTAAATCCTACTTTAGATCCAGAGTCACACATAGCCCGAAAATGAAGGATGGAAAAAGATATTTCATGAAAATAGTATTCAAAAGAAAGCTAGGCTGAAAAATTAATATCCAACAAAATAGGCCATATGTAAAAATTGATACAAGACACAAGAAGGGCATTACACAGTGATAAAAGGGTCAATGCATTGACACATGATACTTATAAACATGTACTCATCAGTATATAAAAAGTAAAATATAACATATAAATACATAAAGTAAAAAATGATATACTTGAAAGGAGAAATAGTTCTAAAATAATAGCTGGACATTACAAGAGCTCACTTTCAATAATGGATGGAACATCAAGACAAAAGATCAATAGGGAAATTGAGAACTTAACACTATAAATCAATTAAGACTAACAGACATATATATGGAACACTCCACCCAGAAATAGAATATGCATTCTTCTCAAGTACACATGATACATTATCCCCGACAGAACTTTGTCAGGCCATATGTCAAAATTCAATAAATTTAAAAAGACTAAAATCATCCAGTGTATATTCCCCAACCGCAAAGGAAGAAAGGTGGAAATCAATAATCAATAAAGAAAACTGGAAAATCCACAAAAATCACAGAAATTAAAAAACCATAGTCTTAAACAACCAAGAGACCAAGGAAAAACCACAAGGGAAATTAGAAAACACTTAACAATGAAATAAAAAATAAAGTATACCAAAACTTAATGAGATGCAACAAAGGCAATGATTAGAAAGGAATTTATAGTAGTAAATGCCTACATTAAAAATAATCTCAAATCAATAATCTAACTTCGTATCTTAAGGAACCAGAAAAAAGAATAAACAAAACTCAAAGCTAGCAAAGGGAGAAAATAAAAATTTACAGTGGAGGTAAAAATAGAGATTAGAAAAACAATATATGAACAAAAGTAAAAGTTAGTTCTTTGAAAAGGTCTAAAAATTGACAAAACTTTAGCTACAACGACTAAGAAAATATACACAAATAATTAAAATCAGAAATGAAAAAGAGGACATTGCTATCAACCTTTCAGAAATAAAAAGTATTATATGAAAGTTGTATGAATAATTGTATACCAACAAATTGGATAACCTAGATGAAAGGAACAAATTCCTAGAAACACAAACTACTAAAACTGACTGAAAAAAAAAAAAAGAATATCTGAACATATTTAAACAAGTAAAGAGATTGAGTCATTAATCAAACAACTCCTAACAAGAAAAGCAGAGGTGGGAACATTTTCTAAGTCATTTTATATGGCCAGTATTACCCTGATATAAAAGCCTGACAAAAGCATCAAAGGATAAAACAATTGCAGGCTAACTATCTTTTATTAATATAGAGGTGAACATCCTTAACAAATTACTAGTAAATCAAATCTAGCAAAATAAAAAATAGATTACACAACATGACCTTGTGTGATTTATCCCAGGAATGTGAGGGTGGTTCAACATACAACAGTTAATCAATATTAATAGAACAAATGAAAAAAAGTAGATGGCCATTTTAATTGATACAGAAAAAGCATTTAACAAAAGTCAACACTCTTTCATGATAAAAAACACTCAATGAACTGCAGAAAAAATCTTCCTCGACATGATAAACAGCATTTTTAATCTGTTCCTCCTTCAGCCACTAGCACGCCCAATAGTGAAAGACTGAAAACTTTCTCCTTGTGACTAGGAACAAAAGAAGAATGCCTGCTTTTTCCACTTCTATTCAACAATGTAGTGATAGCAGATGTCCACTCTGAAAATTTATGATATGGTGATAATAATACTTCAAAAACTGGCTGGGACAATTATACAAAACACTATATCAAGTGCTTATTAAAGGGATGGGCATTTAATTAATTGCCAAATATGATGTTTTGTTTTAAAATTAAATTTAAAAAGCAGGATGTGATTACCACAGAATTCAGAATTAGTTTTCTCTGGGGAATAGTGTAATAAGATTAAGGAGGGATATACAAGGACTTCAAAGGTACTAGTAAATTATGTTTCTTAAGCCAGAAAGGGGATACTCTGTTACTTAATCAATACTCCCTAAATTATACATACGTATTATGTACATTCCTTTGATTATATAAAGTGTGATTGTTAAATTTTTTAATGAATCAATACATAAAATCAAAATTCAACGTTCTCTACAACCTACAGGTTCTCTATATCCCTGCTCCTTTTACCTCTTTGATTATACCTCTTAGATCTTACCTTTCTCTCCCTAGGTCACTTCTCTCTAGCTTTGATGTCCTGAGTACAGTTTCCAGAACATGCCTTAGAGTGTTTATATTTGTTGTTCCTCTTATCTACATTTTCTGCCATTTTCCTACTTGGCTCTCTGTTTAATTTAATTCAGGGCTTTCCTCGAATATTATCTCAGGTTGGCATTCCCTAATCAACTTATTCTGTTTCTCACTTCACTGTATCACTGTCCTCTTAAACTGCTTGAGTTTGCCTCTGAGCACATATACTGGAAATATTAATCAAATGTTTACACATTTTATTACATAATACATTTAAAAAATCACATTTGTTTGTATCCTCACCAATCTCATCAGAAAAAGTCTTTAAGTATTAAAAGTTGTCAAGTTCATAATGGAGGATACAAGTTTCCCCAAATTCTAATTTTTACTTAAAACTTAAATTTTAACACTGGCAACAAAGAGTGACAGTTATTTTCCTTGAAATGACAGGCTCATTTCACTCATTTTTGAGAAAATGTTTATTAAATACCCAAGTCTGAATAACCAGTTTGTCTGCTAGCTGCTCTTTCAAGTAAAAATTGTATTCCATGAAAAAAGTGGCTAGATGAGCTCACAAATAATCACATGAGTGCTTTTCCTCAAGACAACCAACCATTATACTTCAGTGTGCAACAAAAGTATTTTGTGTGAACTTCCCATTTGGTCACATGGAATATTAAAAATATGTGTACTTAAGGGTCAGGATTTAATAAAATTAATAATTTTTACTGTTTCATCAAGGATGAAAGTGTGGCAATTTTTTACTATATGTCCATTACAGAGAAATGCAGTGTCACTGGTGTCAGTCTTGATTCATGCCAAACAGGTAGCAAGCAATCTATTCACCACTGCTTTCACACCACCAGTGCAAAAGTCAACAGTGTAAAATGCAATTTGCATCTTAATATTACATTTTGACCTCACAGACCCCTTGAAAGGTCTTGGGGCTTCCAGGGGTCAAGCAGTATTTTGTGCCAGTCAAACAGAAAATTCCTGAAGGTGATTTTCAACTATTTCCTTTTTAAATTTAATATATAGGCTCTCTTTCATAAAACTCATTGAACACATAGAGAGTGAAACAAAATAAAGGCTTAATGAATGACTCACCTGGAATTTGTTCATTTTCTGCTGCTCTTGGGAAAGGATAGAAACTATGAAGTCAGAACAGGGAAAGTTGAAAGACAGAAATCATGAGACCTTCCTTATCTTGCAGTTACAGGAATCACCTATGAGAAATTTTCATACAACATTTTAGTGAAAGGTAAATCCCTGGAAAAACATCCCTTTGAGCCATGAGAAGGAATAGGATAGACCATGATAAAGAAGTACCACCTGTCTATTGGTGACTCTGATATAATCTTGACCTTGGGACATTTTTCTTACTATCCAATAATAGATTAATTAAGGTGTATAACATACATATCCAAAGTATGCAATCCTATGCTGGCATTACAAATGATGGAAGTATTTATTGACAGGGTAAGTACTTTGTTATAGGTCATAACAATTTTTCCTATTACTATTATAAACCTCAGAAGGTCAGAAATTCTCCAAAGCTCTCAAAAACATTTTTCCCTGCAATTGCAGTTTCTCAAAAATCACTTCTCCAAGAACCTTGTTTTGACTTAAATATGATATGGTGGACCTGGAGTCTTCTGTTCTATGCTAGGCTCTACTATTACCAAACCTAATGACTGTCATAGTTTCAATGCTATTATCTTTAACATGAGGAAGAATCAGATAATTTTGAACAACTCTTCAAATACCATTCTGATTCTATAAGTCTTCAACCAGTGCCACAAATTCAGACAGTACCATGGAATTCACTGTTCCCTCCAAACTTGGGCTGGGCCTAGAGTAAAATTTAATTAAGCTTTGATGAATTCTGACATGGCCATCTAATCTTCTAACAGTGACACAAATCTAATTTCTGAAATAACAACATGGTATCATAATCCCCAAAGAGGTACTTCATGTAGGTTGCAAAAGAATGCCATAATGCTGATACCTTCTACATTACAGGCCGCAGAAATCACTTCCAGTTAGCCTGCTGCTTACAAAATGCCTAAAAAGCCCAGATCAGAGGCATCATATTACTTTCATATGAAGCATGGATGAAATAGTTTTCATTTTTTAAAAATGTCTGATCTCCCCTCTTATCTTGATCTCCCACCTCCTCCAGTAAAACTTAAAATTGAGGACTTAATTTACAGTTACAAATTATTTGTTTAACAGTCCTCTGAGAAGAGACTAGTTAGAGAATGCAGGAAGGGCCTTAATTATAACCTTTTGACACAAGAGGAAGCCTCAAGAATTTTTGGAAATAGAACGCTGAATGGTAATATGAGGTGGACCTAATAAGTACACTCCACAATTATGTTCTGATGATGCTTAGGGACAATTATGTTCAACCGAAGATTGTAAAAGTGTAAGCAGCAGGAACTACAGAATAAAACAAGTGAGAATTTAAAGCCCATCTACTAATGCTGGGTTGAAAAGACAAAACAAAACCAAACGAAACAATTTCTCTCTCCAAACCTTTAGTACTTGTATTTATTTAAATGGAAGTGGTTAATACTGATTCAAAGGATGGTTATGATGAATAAGATGAGCCAATAATGAAAGAACAGTATACCTTGTAATAATAAAAGCCGTTCATCTTTATTATCACACATTAAATATACTATCCTACTTAATACAGAAAACAACTCGAAAGGTTAGTATTGTCAATTTACAGAAGAATATCTGAATCGTACCGAGATTAACCTGCCCATTTACTGGCAGGCGTTGGACTTGAGCCTAAGTCCCTGGAACTTCAACAACACCCTTTCTCCAATAGCCAGGACCGCTAACGCGCTAGCCGGAACGCGACGGGTGTCGGATCCACGTCACAAACCGCCTTTCCCTCCGCGCACCGCCCTGGCGATACCCGGTGCGGCCCCAGGCCTCTCCCGGCCGCCTCCCACTCAGGTCAAGAAACAAGGCTCTGGAGAGGAACGGGAACGACAACAACCGGCCTGCCAGCCAGCCGCTGTCCAGCTCTCTCCCTAGCGCCCCTCGGAGGCCAGCCCCGCGTTCGGAGATGGGTGTCAGTTTCCAGGATCCCGACAGGCGCAGCCGCAGAGACCCGGCCATCCACCACCCCCGCCCCGCCCCGCCCTCGAGCCCCAAGAGCGACCTTCCACACACTATCAGGAGCTCCGCCTTGGCCCCGGGCCAGCGCGGATGCCAGGCCCCGCCCTGTGCTGCTCTGCGCTGGGCTGGAGGGTCCGGGGTCTTCTGAGCGTCCGGGTGCGAAATAGAAAATGGCGACTACTGAAAGGAGCCAGAATTGTTTATGCGCAGAAGGCTTCCTACGTCCCACTCTGGAACTACGCTTCCCCGAAGCCTCGGCTGCGACTCAGTTTCGGATGACGTCATGAGGTTCGGTCTCTAGTGTTTTGGTTGCCGCTGGGATTTCTAGGAGGCTTGGTCTTTTATTTCGTTACTCATTCTCATAGCTGATTGGAACTGGTAACCCGCAATCGGGGCTTGAAAACAGAAAACTACTGTGGGGAGGTGCGGTGAATATTGATGAGTAAGTTAAAGAAAGTACTTGAAACTAAGTACATTCAAAGAATAATACTGTTACAGCTATCTTAAAAATGCTAGCTTTCAAAATTATGCAAATGTATGTGAAACATAATAAAGAGAAAATATATATAAGCTAAAACAACTTGAGCGCCACACGTACCACTTCCCAAGAGAAAAGAAAACCGCTTAATATTAGGTGCGCTCTTCTGAGATTTTTACTCGTTTTATCCTAACGGTATAAAATAGTTTGGCTATCATTTCACTAAAGAATATATACTGAATATATGCTGATTTCCTGGTCATTAGGAACTTTATGACATCAGTAAACTCTTGTGCCAACAATAGAAAGTTTTCATTCAAACTAATTACAAAAATATTAACATTTTCATAGTCAATTTTAAAGCATAGAAGCCATAATATATACAGATAAAATTTGAATGTGTTTGTTTACGTAACGCGCGCGCCCCCCCCCCCCACACACGTTTCCTGGATGAGGGGTGTTGGGGAAATAATTAAAAATGCCTCTTGCCAATCCAGAAAATCCTCCCCACAGAGAAAAGAAGAAACAATCTAGTTTAATAAACATTAAACTAGACTGCCATAGGCATCCCAGGTGATCTGCTTGCTAATGCGTTTGCAATGACAGAAATATCACACCTTTATAGAACCAGATACATATAACCCATTCAAGAAGACTTGACAACCCATTTGCCAAGGCAAAGTTCATCCTAAATTCACCTGGTAATTATAGTGGTTATGTGTTAGTTACATTTTAAAGACATGGTTCCCAGGCCTTTAAGAAAGAGGTTTCCTGTATTGTAAAAATAAAAACAGGCTTATTTACTTTTTAAAAAGATTTACATACATATCAAAAGGACAGAAAAAAGATTTATAATTTTCTCAAAGGAAAATATTTCAGAAAAAAGCAAAGGCTTCTTCTCTTTCCTCTGGTTTTATACTTTCACCAAGGAAAATATTGTTTTATATTTGTATTTATCCTTACAAATAATCTTTAGAACTTAACCCAATTTCATTCCAAAACACAATAAAAATTTTGATGGACAGTTTGGTTTTGTTTACTTGACAAATAATTTTGCACTTCATCAGTAAATACATATAACATTGGAGAATAAGCAGAAATTTTCTTTTGGAAATGTGTATTATTATAAACATAATTCAAAAGTGTGGTGCTGGCTTCCAAAAAGAGCAGGCACAGATCCAAATATAAGGATGTTAAAATTGTCATTTCAAACGATGGAGATAGTATATAGTATTAAGATACTGAGAAAATAAGATGGATTATGTAGTCATTGCACACATTATAATAAACAAATGGTACCCGAATTCAGTATCTAAATTTGAAAAGTAAAATAGCAATTGCTTAAAATATAAATAACAGATTTAACAAACAGAATTTGAGAAAGTATGAAACAAAAAGTGGAAACCATAAGGATATCAACAAATTTTACTATGAACTATGGAGTAGTCCAGTTTTTAAAGAACACAATGTTAAAACACAAACAGAAGAATGTATTTAACAATAATGAGTCTATCAAAAATCTTCAAGGCTGAAAGTTTTTCTGAAAGAAAGGGTTTATTGAGACATATGCTAGCCAGAAAAAGGACCAGGTCCTGGAGTATGCATTCTAAACCACAAGCAGCAGGACTAGTGTTTGCTGTCCTGGGATTGACCACGCATTTTTACACCATGCATTTGGAGAAGGAAGATGTAAATTTTTTTTGAAAGGACACCAGAAATGGTAAAAACATGGGTAAATGTGAGAGTATTTTTCTTATAATTTAAATCAAAAGGTAAGTGACTACTTAACAATAATAACAATGCATTGTTTATAATGTATAAAATGAAGTGTATGACATTAACATAAAGGATGTATTACAAATGCTAAAGCAACCAAAGTTAGAGATACATATCATAAATGCTAAACAAACCAAAATAAAAAAGTTATAACCAACAAGCTAACAAAAGAAATAAACACAAATCATAAAACTCAATCCAAGTGAAAACAAAAAAATAAATAAAAAAGTAAGGGGACACAATGAGACAAAGAACAGAAATAGCAAGATGAAGATGATAGACAATCAAACATCATTATATTAAATGTACATGGACCAAATATCTTGATTTAAAAGTATAGATTATATGATTGAACAATAACAAAAACCAGAAACAGCTATATGTTGCTGACAAGAAATGAATTTTAAATATAAAAACGAAAATAAGTTAAAAGTGAAACAATAAAAAAATACCATGCTTAAATGAATCAAAAGAAAGCTTTAAAAAGGTAGATATGTTAATTTCAGATAAAGCGGCTTTCAAAAGGAAGAATATTACAAGGTAAAAAAGATCATTTTATCAAGAGGATATACAATCCTATATATTTATATATCTAATAAGTGAGCTGCAAAACAGAAATATATAAACCCACAATTGTAGTTTGAGATCTCATATCCCCTGTTGACTGAGTGTAAATGAATCAGGAAGCTTTGTCTAGAAATACATGATAATTATTTATTCAAGTGTTTTAGGGTTTCCAAACCAGAATTACAACTAGGCAATATCCAGAATGTTCCAAAGAAGAAAAAAAGCTAAGAGTTGGTCTTAGCTTTTCTTGAGATTAGTCTGAGAAGCTAATATTTTAGATGACGTGGTCTAGATACTGGATGTCAGGTGATCTGGATATGTGAATATTCTTTCCTTAGTTTTTGAGGTGGTAATCAGAGGGTTATGTGGCGGGGCGGGCAGGGGCAGGGGGGGTTGATGTGTATGCAGACATTGATGCAGGACCGGAAAGTTAAGAGCTTAGGTTTCCAGGCTAGTTGAAACAATAATAGATCTATTTCCTCATGCCTCAAACTACCTGATAGTAATTTAGCGGCTTGATAATAGTGACTCCATTATATATCTTCACTCTATTCCGCACCCTTGTCAATATTTGATACAACAAGTAGACAATCAGCAAGTATATGAGATTTAAGCAACATATCAATCAACTTGACCTAACATTTATAAAACATTCTACTCTCCAGCAGCAAAATATATATTTTCAAGTATGCATGGAATGTTTACCAAAATAGACCATATTTGGGGCCATAAAAGAAGTCTTAAGAACTTAAAAGAAGTCAAGTTATTAAAAGTATGCTCTCTGACCATATTGAAGTTAAATTATAAATAATAACTGAATATATCTGAAAAACATCAAAATATCTGCAAACAAACACACTTATAAATTATCCATGGGTCAATTAGAAATCAAAGGGGAAATTAGAAGTTAATTGAACTGGATGAAAATGAAACTACAACATATCAAAATTTATGGAATGCCACGGCAAGTAAACTGAAATGGAAATTTATAGCACTATACATTTCTTTTCAAGAAGAAAGTTCCCTAATGATGACCTCAGCTTCCATCTTAAACTAAAAACATAAGAACAAATGTAACCAAAAGTAAGCGAAAAACAAACAAAAAAACAAATAATAATGATCAGAGTGGAAATCAATGAATTAAGAAACAACAAAAAACAAAAACAATTGGTCTACTCAAAAGCTGGCTCTTTGAGAAGAGAAATCAGATTGATAAACCTATAGTCAGAGTGATTAGGAAAAAAGAGAGTACAAACAACCGACCAAAATCAGCTGTAAGAGAGTTACATCTTTACAGGTTCTATAGATATTCAAAGGAAAATAAAAATATTATAAATAAAAATTTGCCAATGAATTCAACCTAGAAGAATTGGGCAGAGTCCTTACTACATATTACTAAAACTCATTATAAAAGAAATAAATAATCCAAATAACACTTTATTAATTGAATTGAATTTACATAAAATCTTCCCACAAAGAAAATATCAGTTCCAAATAGCTTTATTGGTAAAAAAATAGTATTGATTCTATAGGAAACTATTCAAAAAATTGAAGAGGAGAGAATGTTTTCCAATTCATTCTGAGCCCAGCATTAGTCTGACATGAAAGCCAAACAAAGACATTACAAGGAAATAAAACTATAAGCTAGCCAGTATTGCACATGACATACATGCAAAATGTACAAACTCGATTTTAGCAAATTGAATCCAATAATATTTTTAAATGGATAATATAGCTCGAGAGCGCCAATCTTAGCCAAGTGGGTTGTACTGAAGGAATGAAAGATTGGCTTAACATTTAGAGATTAATCTGTTGTAATTCATTACATTAACAAACCAAAACAGAAAAATCATATAATCATCTCCATAGATGCAAGAAAAAATTTAACAAATCTAACAACTATATGATAACATCATTCTTAATAGTGAACCACTGAATGCTTTCTCCCTAAAATTGGGAATAAGGCAAGGATGTCTACTCACATCACTTCCCTTCAACATTATTCTAGAAGGTCTACCAGTGCATTCAGGAAAGAAATAGAAATAAAGGAGTGGATTTCTGAAATAGCAACCTGAAGACTTCCATGGAAACCCTTTTCAGTGAAACAGCCTTCATTGGTGAAAATTATTTTTAAAAACAACCAGTTAACTGATCTCGGAAGCTAAGCAGGGTCGGGCCTGGTTAGTACTTGGTTGGGAGACCACCTAGGCATAAAAAATAAATAAATAAGGGATTGTAAGCTGACAAGCTCCTTGCAATCTGTGAGGTCAATCAAGGGTTGCCTCACCTAAAACAAAACAAAACAAAACAAAACAAAACAAAACCAAAACAGCCAGTTAAATTTGGAATTTGTCTTAGGGTCAACTGTACTCTCCCTCCCACCAAGTTCAGCATGGCGAAAGCTCCAGTTTAAGGCATGTGTAGCCAAGAACATAGGGCTTCTTCTTCCCTCATCTTCTTATATCTCCCTGGGAAAGGAAAGGACCAGAATGTCTCATCATGTTACAGAGAATATATTCTTGTATATAGATATCCTGCTTGTAGGGTGAAGGTTTCATGCCAGGTGTAGCAAGCTAAGACCAAAGAGTACTATCCCTAGTTAGTGGCCTGCTTGGAAAGAGGTGGTCTCACTCTAAGAGAATTGGGCCACTGTTTCTGTCTCAAACTCCAGAACAATGGCATAGAGTTCTTTTCCCAGGATGGAGGATACCATAAGAACAGAGAGCTTTGAAGCTTTCTCCATGGGAATTAACTTTATTTGAGGAAGTATAAACCTATGGAAACTCTTGAAAACAATGGAAATTCTGGATGTTGGCAATTAAGGGGAATGTAGTAGTAACTGCATGAGAGAAACAAGCTAAACCATAACCAACTAGAAGTTTATCAGAGAAAACTATGAAGGCAGAGATAGCTATGAAGGATGCTCCTGAAATCAGAATGAACCTGAAAGCCTGGCCTCAAAGATTACTGCAGTGGGGCCTGAATTTAATTGGATCACTGGAGAGCAACTTATGCTCAGGGCATTGCGGAAAACAATAGCTCTGTCAGCAAGAAATTAGTAATAACTGACCAACAGAGGCAGACAATTTAATAAAGAGGTCATGGGCAAAGACAAAGAGATCCTTGTTAGAAATATTTTATTCCAGGGTGACTGTGCATGTGCCCAAGGCTGCACTGTTTGAGGAACATCAGAGGCTGCACACTGCAGAGAAAATAGACTTTACTATAATATAATGGCCCAGACAAGTCACTAAGCAAACACAAAAACACAATAATATATCCTGGTTGTGGGATTGTCTCCATAGCTGCTACAATGCATTATCTAAAATATTCAATTTTTAACTGAAAAAAAAAATTATGAGGTGCAAAAACCCCAGGAAATTGTGACCATAAACAAGAAAAAAAATTTAGGCAACAGAAACTGTCTTTGAGGGCCACATGTCAGATAAGCTAAGACTTTAAAGCGGCTCTAATAAATGTGTACAAAGATAAAGGAAGCCATGTCTAAAGAACGTATAAAGACAATATTTTATCAAATAGAGAAAATTAGTAAAGAGATATAAAAAAAGAACCAAATACAAATTATAGTCTAAAAGTTCACTAGAGTGAAAAAATCAATAAAGAGGCTCAACAGTAGATTTGATCTGGCAAAAGAACGAGCAGACTTGAAGACAGCTTGATATAGATTAGGCAATCTGTGCAACAGAGAAAAAAATGAGGAAAAATAAATAGATTCTCAGTGAAATATGGAACACCAGCATCCCTTTTAACAAAGGTACCGGAAGGAAAGTGGGAAAGGAGCAGAAAAAAAGATTCAAAGAAATATGGCTGGAAACTTCCCAAGTATAATGAAAACATGTACTTACACATCTGAGATACTCAATGAACTTCGAGTAGGATAAACATAAAAAATCCACACCCTGATGTATCACAGTAAAGATGTTGAAAAAGATAAGGACAACATTTTAAGGATACCAAGAGAAAAATAACTTGTCACATATAAGGAAACTCAAATAAGTTTAACAGTGATGTCCCATCAGGAACAACAGAGGCCAGAAGGCAGAGGTATAACATACCCAAACTATTGAAAGAAAGAAAGAAAACAGGAAAAATGTGTTTCAAAAATACCATTCCAAAATAAATAAACACTGAGATAATTTATCGCTAGCTAAGTAGTTTTAGAAGACTGAAGAGCTAAAAAAGAAAGCTCTTCAGGCTGAAAGCAAGAGACACTACACAGTAATTTGACACCAGTATAGATAATTAAATAATTATAAAAGCATAGATACATATTCTCTTATATTCTCTTAACTGATTTAAAAAGCAATCGTATAAAATAGTATGTATGTAATTGTATCTTTTGGCATATGACATATATAAATGTCATGTATTTAAATGTACATTTTCAATAACAGCACAAAAGAGGAGGATGGAAACAAAGTTGTATTGGAGTAAGGAAATCCCACCAGATAGTAACTCAATTCCTCAGGAGCAAAGAATGAGAAATGGTAAATAAGAAGTTTAAAAAACACACTCTATAAATATATACTTGCTCTTTGTAGCGCAGAAACGCCAGGCCTGGAACTTGCACCTGGGTTTGGGTATTCTGGAAGAACCACCAGGAGGACTAGGGGGGCGAGAAATGCCATTTATTACTTACAAGGCAGGAAAGCTTCAGCAGCGGCTGGTCGGCTGGTCGAAGCTGCAGGAATAAAGCTGCTGACCAAGAGCAAGCAGAGTTTTTCATGCACAAAAGCAGAGGGAGGGGTTATCTTATTGGAGGAATAGCCGCCTTCTCTGATGGATGGGAGCAAGATGTGCTGCTTGGTTACAGGAGCAGGCAACATTCATGGGAGCAGCAGAAAACGTCCTTGGGAGTAGTTATTGCTGAAAGCTCTTTGTGTACAGCCTGGGCTATTGGCCGGGCAGCTATCAGTCATCTGAGCATGTGGAGGGGCTATGTTCTAAGTTAACCCTACACTCTCCCTTCTTGCACTCAGCTTCTTCAAAAGACATACAATTACATAAAGCAATAATTATAGTACATATTGACATAATATGTATAAGAATAATGGCACAAAAAAGGGAAAGAGAAAGTAGAACTACACAGGAGTAATGCTGCTATATCTCACTGAAATTTAATGCAAGTCTAAAGTAAGTTCTGATAAGATGTACATGGAAAACCCTAGAGCAACCACTAAGAAAGTAACCAAAAAATACTGAAGAAAATTTTAAAAATTAAATTGCCACACTAGAAAGTCTTCGCTTAATGCAAAAGAAAGCAATAAAAGGAATAGAGGTACAAAAGAGACATTAGGCATACAGAAAATTAAACAGAATCGCAAATATAAATCCAACTCTATCGATAATAACTAATATGAATGTATTGCCCATTCCAATCAAAAGTCAGAGATTTTCCAGCTGGATTAAAAAAATATGTTAGATACAGGAGACACATATTACATTGTAAGATACAAATAGGTTGAAAGTGAAATGACAAAAAAAGATATATTATGAGAACAACCACAAAAAAGCTGGAGTGGCTATACTAACAATAGACAAAATATATAGTTAAACGAAAAATATTAGTAGAACTGATTAGTAGATATTTTATTGGCTCACATGATTAGGGGAGCTGGCAAGTATTGAATTTGCAGGGCAGGCCAATAGGCGGGAAATTCTGACAGGAGTTCATGTTGCAGTCTTGAACCTGCAAGCAGTCTGGAGATAGAATTCCTTCCTTCTTAGGGGACCTTAATATATTCTCTTAAGGCCTTCAACTAATTCGACCTAACCATAGTATGGAGAATAATCTGTTTTACTCAAAGTCTACTGATTTAAATGGTAATCACATTGTATTACTTTTGGTTCTCCAAAAAAGCAGAACCAATAGGATGTCTGTGTGTGTGTTTATTTTAAGGAATTCACTTGTCGTAGCCACCAGCCCCCAATAGACACACGGACCACCAGAAATCAGTGACTTATAGGAAACACACTCTTTATTCAGCCAGCTGGGTCTGCCAGGGGTACGCAGACCCCAAATCAAGCAGCCCCAAAATGTAGAGTTACAGGGTTTTAAAGCCCTAAACCCTAGCCTTCATCCCGTTTGAAAACACAAGTCTATTTTTCTTCTTTTTGCTAACTGTCAACAACAGGTCGGTTGTGCAAGCGGGGGTTACAGAAGCGGAAAGCTTATTGTTAGAGCATTATGTTCCCACGGGCAATAGCCAAACAGTAATTTTCCAGCCAGCACGTTCCCCACTGGCCTTAGCAGAAAATCAAACCCTTGATTCTTCATGCGGAATTTGCTCATTGCCTCTATTCTGTAATACTAAAAGTTTAATAGAATTAATTCTCTTCCTTATATATGCAAATAAGAAATTGAGGAAACATGGACCAAAAGTTAAGAGGAGGAGGAGGAGGATTAAAGGTCCAGCTACAGCAGATAGAAGGGTTGTTAGCCATGGCGACCAGTTGAACATCCTAGAAACCAGTTATATGATTTTAGCCTTTGTTTTTCCCAGGCATCTAAGTTCCTCTGTACTAGTAGTAAGCTTTCTCTAATTATTCCAGAGTTATTGGCAAAGAAGCAACACGTTTCACCTAGAGCCATACATAATCCATCTTGTCCTAAGAATAATAAATCTAAACCTCTTCTGTTTTGGAGGACTACTTCTGCTAGTGAATTGACTTGAAGTTCTAGCCTGCTGAGCTCAGTTAACTTTAGGGGAGTTCCTACCCTGACATAGTAAGGGGTTTTGGGTTTAGGCACAACCAGCAATCTTGTCCTATGTCTGGGGTGGTCTTATTTAAGACCTTGTGTATTGCCGTTGGCGAAGTTATTAATGCTCCTTCTGGTTCTGGTTGTGGCTGGTTGAATGCCTGGGGTTTAACAGCTGTTAGGTTACTACTTGGAGGGGCTAGAGCTGAAGTTAGAGTTGCTCCAGAAACAGAAGTTTTCTTAGGTGTAAGACTTTGGGGTAGTCCAGAACTAAAATGGTTTGTTGAGTCCTATAGCATTAACCTTCCTGGGAGGGTCCTTAACCTGTATAGTAAAATATAATCCTGAATCACACCCGGTTTTATATAATCTGATACCCCGTGTCTGTCCTGTGAGTCACTAGTGTTGTCCTCCAGGGCTGCCAGTTTTGATGGTGATTATGATAGGATTGCAAACCCAAGAGAGCATGTGGAGAGGCTTGGTCCTCTAATCAATCTAATATGAAGATCATTCTGTTTTTTAAGTTATCTATAGTGAAGATAGTCTCACAACCCCAGTTAGCATAAGAATATTGGCCTTGGCCCTCACATCCAAGTCCCATATTACCTATACGGGTAGATATCGCTGGGTAATATCCTTGAGGACAAATATAGAGTCCTATCTCTAAGAAGGGTTTCTCAGCTGATAATATGCCACAGCTGGGTCCCCTCGCTTGTAGCCAAAGTATGCTCCTCCACCTAGGAAAAATCCCGACCAGTGTGTGGGTGTTGCAATGGCAGAACTATGTAATCTTGTCTTACTTAAGTTTTTACAGGCCCTTCAAAGTATACAGAAGGAGATTTAGTCCCGGGATCGTGTTGCCCACTCAGACCCGGGGGAAAGACTTCCCCATCAGTTTCAGCCTGAGGACTCTGTGTGGATCTGGAAGATCACTTCCTAAGGACGAGAACCCAAATAGAAAGGACCTTTCACTGTCTACCTGATGACGCCCACTGTAGTTAAAGAAGATGGCATCCCATCATGGACTCATCACTCCCACGTGAAGGCAGCACGAGAGTGGACAGCTCAGGAAGATGGGCCCTTAAGACTAAGACTCAAGCATACATAAGTCTAAATCTCTGCTTCTTCATTTTTCCCTCTTTAGCCCAGGCATTCAACCAGCCACAACCAGAACCAGAAGGAGCATTAATAACTTCGCCAACGGCAATACACAAGGTCTTAAATAAGACCACCCCAGACATAGGTCAAGATTGCTGGTTGTGCCTAAACCCAAAACCCCCTTACTATGTCAGGGTAGGAACTCCCCTAAAGTTAACTGAGCTCAGCAGGCTAGAACTTCAAGTCAATTCACTAGCAGAAGTAGTCCTCCAAAACAGAAGAGGTTTAGATTTATTATTCTTAGGACAAGATGGATTATGTATGGCTCTAGGTGAAACGTGTTGCTTCTTTGCCAATAACTCTGGAATAATTAGAGAAAGCTTACTACTAGTACAGAGGAACTTAGATGCCTGGGAAAAACAAAGGCTAGAATCAAATAACTGGTTTCACAGGGTGTTCAGTTGGTCACCATGGCTAACAACCCTTCTATCTGCTGTAGCTGGACCCTTAATCCTCCTCCTCCTCCTCCTCTTGTTAACTCTTGGTCCATGTTTCCTCAATTTCTTATTTGCATATATAAGGAAGAGAATTAATTCTATTAAACTTTTAGTATTACAGAATAGAGGCAATGAGCAAATTCCGCATGAAGAATCAAGGGTTTGATTTTCTGCTAAGGCCAGTGGGGAACGTGCTGGCTGGAAAATTACTGTTTGGCTATCGACCATGGGAACATAGGCTATCACCCATGTGAACATAACATTCTAACAATAAGCATTCTGCTTCTGTACCCCTGCTAGCACAACCAACCTGTGGGTTGACGGGTAGTAAACAGAAGAAAAATAGACCTTTGTGTTCAGACAGAATGAAGAATGGGGTTTGGGGTTTAAAGACCCTGTAGCTCTACATTTCGGGGCTGCTTAATTTGGGGTCTGCGTACCCCTGGTAGACCCAGCTGGCTGAATAAAGAGTGTGTTTCCTATAACTCACTGATTTCTGGTGGTCCGTGTGTCTATTGGGGCTGGCGGCTACAACACTACAATCACATGAACCAATTTCTTAAAATAAATCTCTTTCTCTTGCTCTTGCTCTATCCTATTGTTTCCTTTTCTCTGAAGAACGCTAACACATCATTTATATCCATTTTTGGGTAATAGTGAAAGCACCTGGAAGTGCCTTTAAAATTGTAGATACCTAACAAGCATTCTTTTTTTTCTCTGACTTCTGCTTTCTACTAGTATTGTTTAACAGTTTGTTTTCTTTTTCTGATTGTCTAACGTTGTGTAACAAATTACCTAAAAGCTTAGTGTCTTATAATAATATTTTTATCTCAGTTTCCATGGGTCAGGATGTGGACATAGCTGTGTGCCTCTGGCCCAGGTTCTCTCACAGACTACAATCTCAGCTTTAACCATTCCAATGTACAACTGAGGAAAGATCAGCTTCCAGACTCACTTACATGGTTGTATGTACGCTGTTACTCTGAGAGCCTCAGTCCCTTGCTGAGAGGAACCTTCACAGGCTATCCTCTGTTCCTTGCCATCTGGACCTCTCAACATGATGGCTTGCTTTATCAAAGTGTTTATCAAAGTGTGTGAGCTGAGATGGCAATAGAGAGCATACCCACAAAAGAGAAGTCACAATCATTTATAACCTAGGTTAGTACCATCCTACCACTATTGCTGGATTCCATTAATCAGAAGTGAGTCAAGTAGGTCCAGCTCACATTCAAAGGTGGATCAAGAGCATGAATACTAGGGAGTGGGAATCGTTGGGGCCATGTCAGAAGCTGTCCACCACATTTCATTTGCAAATCCATTCATTATTCAACAAATAGGTATTGAATGCTTACTATATGCCAGGCACTGTTCTTGTCACTCGTAATATATCAGTGAATAAAACAGACAAAATTTCCTGCCTTCAGCAAGGAGAGTTAATTATATGTATGTACGTTTTGAGGTGATAAATGCTATAAAAAATGGGGCAAGGTAAGAGCACTAGGAGAGCTAGGGGTGAGGGTGGGGACTCAGGAAAGGCCCCATCGAGAGGGGACAGTTGAACAAACGCTTAAAAGAGTTAAAGGAGTTGACTATATGAATATCTGGAAGAGCAGGTTCTAAGGCAAATACTCAAAAGCAGGAGCATGCTGACATCTTCAAGGAAGAGAAAGAAGGCTAGTGGGCACTAAAGTCTAGCAAGCAAGGGAGAATGTAATAGGAAATGAGGTCTGAGAAGGAAAGGCCAAAATCTGTAGAGCTGGGAGGTTATTGTAAGGATTTCAACTTTTTCCTGAAATGAACTAAAATGAAATGGGTGCCATCAAAGAGTTCTCAGTAGAGGAGAGGGGGCGAGGAAGATGGCGGTCCAGATGAAAGCAGAGTTCATCTCCTCTCAGGTCCTCACTGAAATTACAACCAAATTATGAAATAACGTGGAGAATCACCTGAAGTCCAGCTGATTATAACACATACAACTGATAATATAAAGAAAGAGCCACATCGAAGGCAGGAGGGGCAAAGTTGCGAATCGGACTGTACTGGTCCCACACCCTCGGATGGTGTTGGAACACCAAGAAGGAGAACAAGGTTTCAGAGGCTCCCCTGAAAAAGAAAGGAGTCCTAGCCTCATTCAGCGGCTCCCCAGCCCAGTGTCCCAGCCCAGGGAAGAGGAATTCTCAAAAAATGATTGTAAAAGTCAGAGGGGATTCTGGCCAACTAGGTGAGATGGAAAAAGACTAAAACCCTGGATGTCCACAGGCTCTCTGACCTGTGGACACTCACCCAGGGAACCAGAGGTGGGTCGGAGACTCATACAAGATTCATACAGGGAAGACCGCATTACCTAGCGCTGGAAAGAGGACTGGACAGGCAGCTGCCATTGTGCCTTAGTTGGACTCCTTGTGGGGCAATCTACAGACCTCACCAGCTTGCTGGAGCAGATCCCTCCCACAGGGCCAATTTGGAAGCCATGGCCTGAGAAGCCTGGCCCACCCCACCAAACTGTGGATTGCCCAGGGCATTTGTTGCTGGGTGGCTGCCACACGCTGTACCTTTTCAGGGCCCAACTTTCCAAGTAGGCAGTCAGCACTGTGAGCATTGCATTTTGGAGACAGTTTCTGGCAGATCACTGCTGTCAACATGAACTTGGGTGGATCTTGGGGGTCTGCCAGTCAGTCCCAGACAGCAGCTGGTCTTGCTGTGATCTGTGACTTTTGTGGGAATGCACAAATGGTTACTGAAGTTGCAGCAAAACTGAGGCTGAATTGACCTGACAGCCATTGTCTTCCTGAGATCCCACCCCACCCAACCCACAAATTGCCCCAGGTGGCCTGTTGACAGACACCAGCCACCGCCCCGCTTCCCCCGCCCCTGCCCCCCATCTCAATCCATCCACACTGGCAACAAATTTCGCCTAGCACAGTACAGGGAACTGAGGGTAAATCACTTGCAGGAAGACCTCTGCTGTCTATAAGAGCTACAGTATTGTGTGGAGGGATTGCAGAGGTCTGTGGGACCACCCCAAACAGCAGTTGGTCTCACTGTGGTCTGTGACTATAGAGGAATGTGCATGCACAGAAGTTGTAGCAAAACGGAGGCCGTATTGGCCTGATGGCCCTTGTCTCGCTGAGATCCCACTTCACCCAAGCCACAAAGTACCTGCAGCCCAGACAGGCAGCCTCCTCTGCCCTGCTCTTCTCTGGGATTGTGCAGTCTGTGCAGGCAACAGACCTTGGCTCACACAGTGAGTGTGCATTTTGGGGGAAATAGTTGTGGGCAGACCACTGCTGCCTGCACGAACTGCAATATCTCTTGGGGGATCACAGAGGTCTGTAGGACCGACCCAGACTACAGCTGGTCTCACTGTGATCTGTGACTACTGCTAGAATGTGCAGACACAGAAGTTGCAGAAAACAGGCTGTATTGGCCTGACAGCCCTTGACTCCCTGAGATCCTGCCCTATCCAATCAATAAAGTGCCCACAGCACACAGACAGGCAGCTGCCCCTGCACTGCCCCTAGATGGAGTTGTACATTCTGAGCAGTCAGTAGACCTCAGCCAGTGAGGTGAGCAAAGTTCAGGGAATACAGTGATGGGAAGATCACTGCTGCCAGCATGAGATACAATATCACTTGGGCAGATTTCAGGGGTTTGTGAGCCCATCACAGACAGCAGTAGGTCTCGCAGTGACATGTGACTTTGGTGGGATCCCGAGGTCCCAGAACTGGCAGCAAAGCTGGTGCTGTATCGACCTGAGGGCCCAGTGCCTCACTGAGACGGCACTCCTCCTACACCACAAATTACCTGTGGCAAGCCTGCTCTTAGGCAACCCAGTCCCATCCTGTGCTTTCCTTGCATCATGAATTCAACAGCAAACAGCAGCACTGAGTTGAGGTGGCCCATGAAAAGCCCATCCATCCAGGAGAAGCTTTGCATGGAGGACCAAAAACTCATGCCCACGAGCTTCAGGAATTCTTAAACAGAACTCAGGTGTTTGAAGGCCTGACGCGGGCAGCAGTTGGCCTTACTATGATCTGAAACTTGTACAAGGAGCCACAGAGACAGCACTGGAATACAAAGTAACACTGCAGTGGAAGGGGGAAATCTGCTCAACAGAACCAGATGACTCCCGAAGTCCCTGCACCACCCAACACGCGTATCACCCAGAGGCTCTTCTAGTTCCAGAGACTTACAGGCAACTGAGAGGCAGAGACAGGACTTGAGGAGCACTGGCCCTTCTGCTAAACTGCCCTAGGCCAAGTATGGGGGATAACCGAACTACTGCCTGGAGCTGTCTCTTCCACTTGCCTATAGATCCAGCATAGGCAACACCCACCTGTGGATCACTTTGTTGCTCCCACCAGGTAGTCCTGAGCAATCAAAGGCAGCAGCTGACTTTGACCTACGGGGAAGGCCCTCCCAAGGGGCCACAAAACCTATGACCCAGGGGGCTGGCACTAGATCACAACAGAGCAACTCCTGACTAGTACCATAAAAGGTACACAGAAAGGGTAGTTTCAACAAGTACACATGTCTCCTATGGTGAATCCCACTCAGTGGGGTCAGCCCTTAAATAGTAACTTGTACTTTGTGGGAGCAGCCAATTCCCACAGTTAGTTAGCATAAGTGTTAATACTATCCACTGATGTACTAACCACAATAAAGTCTTAGCTGCAATAGAAGATCACACGCAACCCACATGAAGATCATGTCAGCAGCCCCAGCACAGGTGATCAGGGAGAGTGTTCCACTAGGTGAAAAGGACACCAGCCACATAAGGACATCTGTCCAAGGCTGAGAGATGAAACAACATTCCTAAAACATAGAAATGAACACAGAGGGGCTAATGCAATGAGAAAACAAAAAATCATGCCATAAATGAAATGACAGGAAAAAACTACATAAAATAAGCTAGATGAAATGGAGGCAAGCAACCTACCAGAAAGAGTTCAAAATAATTGTTATAAGTATGCTCAATGAACTAAAGAAGAGAATGGATGAGCTCAATGACAACCTCAACAGTGCAATAGTAAGCATAAAAAAGGATATAGAAACCATAAAAAAGGAGACAAATGAAAAATACAATAACTGAAACTAAGAATACACTAGAAGAATTCAACAATAGATAGGATGAAGCAGATCAAATCAGTGAACTGGAAGACAAGGTAGTAGAAGGCACACAATCAGAATGACAAAAAGAAAACAATTTTTTTAAAATGAGGACAGTTTAAGAGACTTCTGGGACAATATGAACTGTAACAATATCTAGATCATGTGTACCCAAAGGAGAAGAGAGTGAGCAGGGGATTCAAAAAAAATAATGACAAAAAACTTCCCTAATCTGGCAAAGAAATTAGATATAAAATTAGACATAAAAGTTCAGGAAGTACAATGAGTCTCAAACAAGAGGAATTCAGACTTAAACCAAAACACATCATAATTAAAATGCCAAAGGACAAAGACAAAGAGAGAATCTTAAAAGCAGCAGCAAAAAAAAGGCAGCTAGTTACATACAAGGGTATCCCTATAAGAATGTCTGCTGATTTTTTAACAGAAACTTTGTAGGCCAGTAGGGATTGGCAAGAATTGTTCAAAGTTATGAAAAATAAGAATCTACAACCATGAAAACTCTACCCAGTAAGGCTTTTGATTAAGCTGAAAGGTGAGATAAAGAGTTTCCTAGACAGAGAAAAGCTTAAGGAATTCTTCTCTGCTGCCTACAGCATTACAAGAAATATTAAAGGGACTGCTGTAACAAAAGAAGGGGTAAAAAAAAAGAAATACAAATAATAAAGTAGTAGTAACTATGTACCTATAAATAATCATTTTAAATGTAAATGGATTAAATGCTCCAATCAAAAGACATAGGGTAACTGAATGGATAAGATACAAAGACCTATGCATATGCCGTCTACATGAGACCCACTTAGTTCAAATAACACTCACAGATTGAAAGTAACAGAAATGAAAAGGTATTTCATGCATATGGAAAGGAAAAAAAGAGAAAAGCCAGGGTAGTGATACTTATATCAGACAAAATAGACTTTAAAACAAAGGCTATAATAAGAGACAAAGAAAGGCATTATATAATGATAAAGGGACATAACCCTAGTAAACACATACACACCCAACATAGGAGCACCTAAATTTAAAGAAATTATTGATTGACATAAAAGGAGAGATCAGCATTAATACACTCATAGTAGGGGACTTTAACACCCCATTGACACCAATAGACAGATCTTCCAGACAAAAACTCACCAAGAAAACAATGGACGTAACAGACATATTAGATTAGTTGGATTTAACAGATATTTTCAGAGTATTTCACCCCAAAGCAGCAAAATATATATTCTTCTTAAGTGCACATGGAACATTTTCAGGATAGACCACATGTTAGGACACAAAACAAACCTCAATAAATTTTAGAAGACTGAAATCATATCAGTCGTCTTCTCTGATCACAATGGCATGAAACTAATAATCAACTACAAGGAAAAAACTGAAAAACACACAAATACATAGAGGCTAAATAGCATGCTATTAAACAATTAATGGATTAACAATGTGAACAAGGAAGAAATCAAAAGATAACTAGACACAAATGAAAATGAAAACACAATAACTCAAAATCTATGGGATACAGTGAAAGCAGTCCTAAGAGAAAAATTCAGGAATGACAGTAGAAGCATGGTGGAGTGAGAGATGTTCCCAAATTTTGTCCCTTGAAGTAAGTTGAATATCAAAAACTCAACAGATAACACCCAACCTGCCCATAAGCATGTCTGAGCGAGTGATCAGTGGATCAGAGTTACCACAGGTCAGAAAGAACTTTCAGACAAATAGTTGATGAGAATTTCCCAAATCTAAGGAATGAGTGGAAGCTTGGAATTCAATAAGTCAACAAAACACCCAATTATCTCTACCCAAAAAGGCCTCCTCCAAAACACATTATATTAAAATTATCAAAAATCAACAAAAAAAATACAGAATTCTCAGGACAGCCAGGAAAACCCATTAAATTATTGTCAGACTTCTCAGTACAAACTTTGCAAGCCAAAAAGGAGTGGAATCAAATATTCAAACTATTAAATGAAAGGAACTACCAGCCAAGAATAATGTATCCAGCAAAGCTCTCCTTCAGATATGAAGGAGAAATAAAGATCTTTTCAGACATACAAAAACTGAGGATATTTTCTAAAAGGCCTGGCCTTACAGTAAATACTGAAATGGGTCAGCTCACCTAAAACAAAGCAAACAAAAAAAAATTCATAACTATGAGTAAGGCAACTAGCAGGCAGACAGAAGCAGAGTAGTGCAACCTTTATTAAGAACAGGGCATTATAAACTTAAACAATAAGAAGAGATTTGCTATTACAAGACAGTGATGAACATTCAGCATACATAGGGACAAATTAAGACTACAATAACAGAAAAGGGGATGATTCAAAGACCCAAATTCTCAAAGAGGAATGGAGATAAGGAATATGCAGAAGAAAATGGATATATGTGTGTGTGTGTGTACATATATATACACATACATACATATACATATATACATATATACATATATATGTATATATGTGTGTATATATATATGTGTATATATATATATATAACTATACTTTACATATTTGTAATGATCACCATATGCCAAAGATTCAGAACTAAAGTACATAAATAAAACAAAAAGGACCAGAGGGAAAATCCACAAAACCCAAGCAAAACAAACAAACAAATAAACAAACAAACAAAAACAGATACATAAGGACAAGGAAGCAATGGAAACACTGAGCTACCAGAAAGCAAATGATAAAATGGCTATAGGAAAACCTCGTATTTCAATAATCACACTAAATGTAAATGGACTGAACTAACCAATAAAAAGCATAGAGTTGCAAATTGGAGAAAAAAGAAACAAACAAACAAAAAACAAATAAACAAACAAAAAATCCAACCATATTCTGCCTCCAGGAGACATATCTCAGTTCCAAAGACAAATTTAGACTCAAATTGAAAGAGTGGAAAATGATGTTTCAAGCAAATGGCATTCAGAGAAAAGTGAGAGTGGTAGTACTAATATTGGATGAAATAGACTTCAAAATAAAAATGATAAAAAAAGATACTAAGGGACACTTCATAATGATAAAGGGAATCATACACCAAGAAGACATAATACTTAGTAACATCTATGCTTCCAATCAGGGAGCCTCAAAATAAATAAAGCATTTATTAACAGAACTAAAGTGAGAAAAGGACCAAAACACTATTGTAGGGGACCTAAATACTCCACTGTCAGATATGGACAGATCATCCAAACAGAAAATCAATAAGGAAATAACATCCTTAAGTGACACATTAGACTAACTGGACATAATTGACATTTATAGAGACTTTCCTCCCCAAACAGCTGCTTATACATTCTTCTCTAGTGCACACAAAACATTCTCAAGGATTGACCACATACTGGGACACAGAGAAAGCCTCAACAAATATAAGAGGTTTGAAAGCATACCAACCATATTCTCTGATCATTATGCTTTGAAGCTGGAGATCAACTGTAAAAAGAAAGTGGGAAGAACCACAAATACTTGGAGGTTATACAACATGCTACTGAAAAATAACTGGGTCAGAGAGGAACTAAAAGAAAGATCAAGTGATGCATAGAAACAAATGATAATGATAATACAAAATATCAAAACTTTTGGGACATGGCAAAAGCAGTAATAAGAGGAAAGTTCAAATCATTACAGGTCTATTTTAAAAAACAAGGACAAGCCCAAATACACAATCTAATTCTTCATCTTAAATTAGAAAAAAAGAAACAAATGAAACCTAAATCAGAATAATAAAGGAAATAATCAAAATTAGAGAAGAATTATAAGACATAGAAAACAGAAAAAAACATGGAAAAAATAAATGCAACAAAGAGCTGGTTCTTTGAGAAGGTTAATAAAAATTGACAACTCCCTGGCTAGAATCATGAAAGAAAAAAGAAAAAGGACACAAATAAACAAACTCAGGGATGAAAGAGAAGAAATTATGACAGAAACCACAGAAAAATAAAAGATCATATAAGATATACTTGAAAAAGTGTATAACGCCAAATTTAATAACCTAGAAGAAATAGACATGTACTTGGAAAGATTAACCATCCTAGACTGAATCAAGAACTGGAAAATCTAAATAGACAGATCAGCAGTGTGGAAATAGAGACAATCATCCAAACCTACCAAAAAGGAAAGGTCCAGGACCAGATGGTCTCACCAGTGAATTCTACCAAATATTCAAAGAATATTTATTACCTATTTTCCTCAAACTCTTCCAAGAAATCAAAAGGAGGCAATACTTCTACTCATTTTATGAGGCCAATATCACTCTGATACCAAAACCTGGTAAAGTAACACAAAAAACAAAAGAAAGAAAAATAAAACTATAGACCAATACCTCTTATGAATTCAGATGCATAAATCCTAAATAAGAACTAGCAGACCAATAAAGCAACATACTAAAAAGATTATACGCCATGATCAAATGGGCTTCATCCTAGGGGCACAGGGATTGTTACCATACGCAAATCGATTAATGTGATACACCACATAAACAAATTAAAAATAAGAATCAAATGATCATATCAAGAGATGTAGAAAAAGTCTTTGACAAGATACGGCATCTAATTACGATCAAACACTTAACAAAATTAGTATAGAAGGAAAGTACCTTAGCATAATAAAGGCCACATTTGACAAACCCGCAGCCGACATTATACTTAATGGTGAAAAACTAAAACCCTTTGCTCTAAGATTCAGAATAAGACATGTCTGTCCACTATTGCCACTCTTTTCAATATAACATTGGAGGTCCTAGCAAGGGCATTCAGGCAAGAGAAGGATATAAAAAAGAAATGAAGGATATAAAAAGGAAATGAAGGATATAATAGGAAATGAAGAAGTCAAACTGTCACTTTTGCAGATGACATGATTCTTTATACAGAAAACCCTAAAGATTCCACAAGAACATACTAGAAACAGCAAATACAGTAAAGTTTCTGGATACAAAATCATTCAAAAATCCATAGCCTCCCTGTACTCTAAACGAACTGTCAGATAAAGAGTGGGAAAAATAATTCCATTTGGAATTGCAACAAAAAGGTTAAAATACCTAGGAATAAATTTAATGAAACATGTAAAGGACCAATATAATAAAAAACTATGAGACCCTATCAGAAGAAATTGAAGAAGATACAAAGAAATGGAAAGATATTCCATGTTCTTGAATTGGAAGAATCAACATAGTTAAAATGACCTTATTACCTAAAGCATTATACAGATTTAATGCAATCGCCATCAAAATCTTATCGGTATTTTTTAAAGAAAAAGAACAAAAATCATCAGATATATGGTAGCACAAAAGACCCTGAATTGCCAAACCCATTCTGAGAAAAAAGAACAAGTCTGGAGGCATCACTCTGCCTGACTTCAAATTACACACCACAAAGCAACAATAATCAAATGGCATGGTATTGACAGAAAAAACAGACACACAGACCAGTGGAACAGAATCAGGAGTCTAGAAGTAAACCCATGTTTTTTATGGACAAGTATTTTTTGAAAAAATAGCCAAAAACAGACAGTTAGAGAAAGGAACACCTCTTTAATAATTGTTACTGGGAAACTTAGAAAGCTGCCTGCAAAAGAAAGAAATTAGACTGTTGTCTACTACCACACACTGAAACTAACTCAAAATTGATTAAGGATCTGAATATAAACCTGAAACAATAAATGGTATAGGAAAAAATATAGGAACTAAACTCATGGACTTGGATTTAAAGAAGATTTTATGAATTTGACCTTTGTTCAAGGTTGGTAAGAGCAAAAATAAGTGAATGGGACTACATCAATCTAAAAAGTTTTGCATAGTAAAAGAAATTGTCGATAAGATAAAGAGACAACCATCCGAATGGAAAAATATATTTGCAAGCGATGCCTTCAATAATGGCCTGATATCCAAAATATACAAAGAACTCATATAACTCAAGAACAACACAATAACAACAAAAAATCCAATCAAAAAAATGGGCAGAGAACCTGAACAGACATTTCCCTTAAGAAGATATATAAATGACCAACAACATGTAAGGATGTTCAACATTGCTAGCTATCAGGCAAATGCAAATTAAAACCACAATGAGATACCATCTCACACCTGTTAGGATAGCTATAATCAGAAGGACAAGTAATAACAAGTGTGGGAAAAGATGTGGATAAAAAGGAACCTTATACACTACTGGTGGGACTGCAAATTGATACAGCAACTATGGAAAACAGTATGGAGGTTTCTCAAAAAAACTAAGAATTGACCTACCATATGATGCAGCAATCTCTCTACTGGGTATTTACCCCAAGGACTTGAAAATTAATATTTGAAAAGACATTTGCACACTAATTTTAATAGCAGAATTATTCATGTTGGCCAGGACGTGGAAGCAACCAAAGTGTCCTACAGTAGATGATTGGATAAAGAAGCTGTGGTACATATATATACAATGGAATATTACTCAGCCATAAGAAGAGATGAAATATGGCCATTTGCGACATGAATGGATCTTGACATAATCATGCTAAGAAAAATAAGCCAGAAAGGAAAAGTTGAAAACCACGCAATATCACTTATATGTGGGATATAAATCTAAAAGCAACAAACAAACATGACAAGAATCAGAGACTCATAGAAATGGATAATAAACTAGTGTTACCAGATGGGGGTGGGTAGAAGGGAGGTAGATGGTAAATGAGGCCAAATATTTGGTGACATAATCTAACTATGGGCGGTGAACTAAAAATGTAAAAATAACTTACTGTTGAATTGAAAAAAAAATAAAAGAAATAAAAAGAAGAAAATTCATAGCAATACAGGCCTACATCAAGAAACAGAAAAAGCTCAAATAAACAATTTTACCTTACACTTAAAAGAACTAAAAAAAGAACAGCAAACAAAGACCAAAGTGAGTAGTAGGAAGGAAATAATGAATATCAAGAAATGGAAATAAGAGTTAAGAAGAAACAGAAAATCTGAACTGAATGAACACCAGCAATGAAATCAAATCAGTAATCAAAAATCTCCCAAAAAACAAAAGTCAAGGACCAGATGGCTTCATAGGCAAATTTTGCAAAATTCAAAGAAGAATTAATACCTTTCTTCTCAAACTATTCCAAAAAATTCAAGCAGAGAGAAGGCTCCTTATCTCCTTTAATGGGGCCACATTACCTCGTTTCCAAAATCAGACAAAGACATTACAAAAAAAAGAAAACTATAGGCCGATATCTCTTATGAACGCTGATTCAAAAATCCTCAACAAAATATTAGCAAACTGAAATTCAGAAATGCATTAAAAATATCATACACCATGATAAGTTATATACATTCCTAGAATTCAAGACTTACTTGAAGCCATATAGATGCCTAAGGCTGTTGCTATTGTTCATTGTAAAGGGCATCAAAAAGGGAATAGTTCCAAGGCTGAGGGAAACCGATGAGCCGATGCAGAGGCAAGAACAGTGGCCACAAGGCCAGTGGGGCCCCCACCACATCTACTGACTGTTGTCCCTTACCCAGAACTGCCTTCGTCTCCAACCCATATGGCAGAAGAGAACATATATTTTCAAGATAAGGGAGCCACTAGGAATCAACAGGGGTGGTGGACAACCCGGAATAGAAAATTCAGGCTCTCATGGGACCTTGGAAGGACTCTCCTCCACCAACTACATCAGATCACACACCTAGGGCAAACTAAGATGCTCCAAGCTTTAGACCCCCTACTTTCACTTGTTAGAAAGGAGAAGAACTGCAGAGGAGATTGCCTCACGATGACTGGCTTGTGCCCAAGTTAATCCAAAAAAGGCGAAAATAGAAGAACCTAGAATAGGGAAAGAGAACTTATCCGGGGACCACTGGGAAGTCTATTTCACTGAGGTAACCCCGACTGTGGGGGCTAAAAATATTTTCTCGATTTTATAGACACCTTTGCAGGAGAGGTAGAGGCCTTCCTCACTAGGAAAGAGACTGCTTTAGTAGTTAATAAGAAACTACTACAAGAAATTCTCTCTCAATTTGGTCTCCCTGGAACTTTAGGGTCAGATGAGGGGCCAGCCTTTGTAGCAATGGTATCACTCACAGCAATTGGCTAGCTACCTAAATTTGTGATGGAAACTTCACTGCGCCTACCGGCCCCAAAGTTCGGGCCAAGTAGAGCGAATGAATCAGACCCTAAAAGAGACAGTCAAGTTAGAATTAGAAACTGGTGGGACCTGGGTAGAACTTCTCTCCCTTTGCTCTTCTCTGAGCATGGTGTACTCCGTATGTTAATGGATTCTCCCCATTTGAAATTTTCTTTGGAAAACCTCCACCTTTAGTACCTAAATAGATGAGAAAAAGGCAGAACTACATAACCTTGTCTTACTTAAATTTTTACAGGCCCTTCAACGTGTACAGAAGGAGATTTAGTCCTGGGCTCGTGCTACCCACGCAGCCCAGGGGGACGGACTTCCCCATCAGTTTCAGCCTGGGGACTCTGCGTGGATCCGGAAATTCATTCCCAAGTGGAAAGGACCTTTTACTGCCTACCTGATGATGCCTACTGCAATTAAAGTAAATGGCATCCCATTGTAGATTCATCACTCCCATGTAATGGAAGCACAAGAATGGACAGCTCAGGAAGATGGGCCCTTAAGACTAAGATTCAAGCATACATAAGTCTAATCCTCTGTTTCCTCCTTTTTCTTCTTTAGCCCAGGATACAGAAACATACACTGGCCTAGAGTATAGGAGTTTGTAGTAACCGAGATCAGTGAAATCATTGCCCAGAACATCACCAGCCACTTAGTCCATAGATCCAAGTAGACTTCTGCCGGCTTGCCAGAGATTCTCCTCTTCTTCTTGTTAACTTTTGGCCCATGTTTCCTCAATTTCTTGTTTGCATATATAAGGAAGAGAATTAATTCTACTAAACTTTTAGTAATACTAAATAGAGGCTATGAGCAAATTCCGCATGAAAATCGAGGATTTGATTTTCTGCTAAGGCCAGTGGGGAATGTGCTGGCTGGAAAATTACTGTTCAGCTATCACACATGAGAACATAATGGTCTAACAACAAGCTTTCTGCTTCTGTACCCCCCGCTTGCACAACCGACCTGTGGGGTGACAGTAAAAAGAAGAAAAATAGACTTGTGTGTTTAAATATGATGAAAGGTAGGATTTAGAGCTTAAAATCCCTGTACCTCTACATTTTGGGGCTGCTTGATTTGGGGTCTGCATATCCCTGGCAGACCCAGCTGGCTGAATAAAGAGTGTGTGTCCTATAACTCACTGATTTCTGGTGGTCCGTGTGTCTATTGGGGGCTGGTGGCTATGACAATACAAATGTAGTATTACCACTTTTTAATCATGATTTTGATACATATTTTTTCTTCTTAAAAAAGTCCCTTCAACATATTCTGTAAAAGTGCCTTGGTGTTGATGAATTCCATTAGCTCATTTTTGTCTGGGAAGATCTTTACTATTATTTAACTCTAAATGATAGCTTTTCTGGATAAAGTATCCTTGGTTGTAGATCCTGGGTTTTCATCATGTCGAATATTTTGTGCAAAGCTCTTCTGTCCTGCATAGTTTCTTTGGGAAATCAACTACCAGTCTTATGGGTACTCCCTTGTAGGTAACTGATTTTCTCTTGCTGCTTTTAAGATTCTCTCTTTGTATTTAAACTTGAGCATTTTAATTATGATGTGTCTTGATGTGAACCTTTTTGGGTTCCTCTTTCTTGGACTATTGAGCTTCCTGTGCCTATTTTCTTCACCAGGTAAGGGAAGTTTCCATCATTATTTCTTTAATGTCTTGTTTTCCTTCAGTTACCCGTATAACACAAATATTTTTACATTTAATAGTGTCCATAGGCTCCTTAAATTATTATTATAGTCTTAGCTCCTTTTCTATGCTGTTCTGATTGATTGTATGTTGTTGGCTTTCCTATCCTCTAATAGGTGGTTTGATTGCCTTCTTTATCCACTCTGTTTTATTTCCTTTCATATGCTCTATATCTCAGATAATGTGTTCTTTTTCTGACTGGTTTCCTTTTATACTTTCCATTTCCATTTATATGGTTTTTTAAAAAATCTCTTTGTAAAAGTTCTCAGTGAACATCACTTTCCCTAAGTTCTTTGAGCATTTTTATAACTAGTGTTTTGAACTCTGCATCTGTTAAATTGCTTGAATCCATTATTCCTGGATCTCTGTTCTTGCTCTCATATGGTTTCTGCTTCGTTGTCTTTCCATTTTGGCTGTTTTTCTGTGTCTGTTTCTATATATTAAGTAAAACTCCTAAGTCTCCTGGTCTTATTAGTGTGGCTTTGTGTAGTAGATATCCGACTACACAGTCCTGAGAGGGGTTCACTAAGGCCAAGTTTAGCCCAAGATTCAGCAAGCAATTCACAGGTGCTGTGCTTATAGTTTCCTCAAGAGGCCACACCAGAAACTGAGGCCAGCTGCCACAAGTGTGGGTCTTGTGGTTGGCTCAGTAAGCTTAGAGCACTGGACTCACCAAGGATACAACTTGATGTGTCTTTGGTGGGACTCTGAGTTGGGGGAAGCAGAATTTCAGGGAATCATCTGGGTAGAGTGACCTCTGTTACAGTTTGATGGTGTCTCAGCTATGGCTGTGCTGCATCTACACACTGGGAAGGGGGAAGACTCAATAGAAGGAACAATATATACTGCCAGCATTTCTTCCCGGTAATAGCCTCACCTCTGACCCTGCTCCAACAAGTTGGTGTCCCTTTGTAAGTCCCTGGTGCCCCCTGAGCTGACAACCCAACACTGGTGCTCAGAGTGAACTGGTCCGTCACCGTGAAAGTCTGCTGGTGGACATGGCCCCTTTAACAGGCATCTGCAGCTGCCGGCTGCTGCTGTTGTAGCCTCTGTTCCACTCAGTCACTCAGGGCCAGGTAGCCTCTAGTCTTTGCCCTCTCCTACCTTCTACCATTGCAGGTTGATTATTTCTCTCCCTAGTTGTAGTGCTTCTGTTCATCTAGATCCCAGGTGACTTTGCTTGCTGTTTGCTCCATGTTTCTGTCCCAACTTTGATATGGTCACAAGAGGGGATGAACAAATCCTCTATCATCTACACCATTTTTTAGGTGCCTCCTAAACCAAATAGGTAATCAATGAAAATTACAATTTCTTATAAGGTTAACCAAAATTGAGCCTTCTTAATTTTATAAGATCTTATTTTTGTTTGTACCTAAAAACATGAAAAGAAAAACCTTTAATGTGCCTAAAAACATTTGCAAACAAGTGGAAGTATATCTTGCTAAAAGGATATACTCAATAAATCCTGCAAAGAAGTATGGCATTCCCTAGTCACACAGTCTAATAAAACCAGAAACTCCTAACAAAATTGTCAAGCATACAAGACAACTTTTTAAAATTTTATATTCTTGAGTATTTCTTCTTTATAACTGTCTAATATTTCTTATATTCTTCCTTTCTATTGATATCAATAGAGCTATATTCTCTCATACCTTAATTTTTTTTGCAATTTTTAATTGTAGTTAGTGGGATGGTTTTTTGTTGTTGTTGTGTTGTGATGGTGGTGGTGATGGTTTTTTGTTTTTATTTTGCATAGATCATCTTTTCTCCAGTAGCCTCACAAGATAAATTGAAACATTTGTGTTTGAATAAGTTCTCCAGGTAATGCTGATACACACAACTCATTGAGGTCTATTGATTTCACATCACTCAAGTTTAAAGGAAACCAGAGAGATAACAACACCTGCTACAAGCATTGGTTATAGTTATAGCAGAGATCAGCAAACTATTGGCTGCAGTCCTACTACATGTTTTTTTGAATTATTTATTTTTTGCAACACAATTTTTTGTAATGCTTATTTGTTTACATATGATTTTGATTTCATGGTCTAATATCAGAGTTCAATATTATGACAGAAAGTATGGCCTGCAAAACTTAAAAAATGTATTGTTTTGCCCTTTAAAGAAATGTTTGCCCTCCCTTAGATTGAAGAATGAGAATAAAACTGCATGAAGCATGTTAAATTCAGCATTTAATTTAAAAAAGTTGCCATAGTCTCTCAAAATCTAAATAGCCAGAGTTGTAAATGAATCATTATTTGATGAACCACTAAAGAATAAATATTGTGATCTGCTTATCATAAGTCTGTAAAAAATTATAAGATACATCCTGGTTTGAGAATGTTAAACATATGTATCTTATGGTAAATGAAGTACAGTATGTTACTAACCAGTGTTATCTAAGGTTGTGTAAAACAGTTGGTCTAGATAAGAACTACTTTTAGATTTACAGTAAATATAACTTGTATGTTTTTGAAAGTAGGAAGATTTGAAAAAGGCATTCTTGAAGATTGGCATAATGGTATCATTGTGTCATTTAAATCCTGAATGTAGGCTGAGTGAGAGAACACACATTCAGCTTGTTAAGAATGATCATTTAATGAGAAAAGTAACTGACTAGACTGGAGCATAAGATATTGATTGTGGGATTGTAGAATGGTAGCTTGAAAACCTGATGCATATTTGGTTGGTATAAATTTGTTTGCTAGAATGATGACTTGTAACCATTTTCAATGTGGTACTTAGCTCATATCAGAGGTTTTTTAAGCTTGGTATAGATTTTGTTGTATTGAGTAACAAATGTGTCCATTTTAAATGGTAAATAAGCATAAGTGTTAGATATTAACGGAAGAAGATGGCAGACTAGGTAAAAGCAGGGTTCGTCCTCCTTCCAGGTTGAAATTACAACCAAATTATAAAATAACGTGGTGAATCACCTGATTCTGATAATATGAATATGAAAGAGCCACATTGAAGCTGGTGGGAGGGCTAAGTGAGAATCTGGCTGGAACCACACCCGCAGGTGGTGGAGGATCACTGGGAGGGAGAACAAGGCTGCAGAGGCTCTCCTGAAGAAGACTATGCCTGTGTGTGTGTGAGTGGGGTGGGGGGGGGGTCCTGTTCTCATCTGGAGGCTCCCCAGACCAAGGAAGAGGAGATTTAATAACTCTGACTGTAAGAACAGAGGAGATTCTGGCCATCTGGGTGAGACAGAAGGAGACTGAAACTCTAGACACCCCTTTGAAGGATCCACACACAGGCTTTCTGACCTGTGGGCACTCACCCCAAGACACCAGCAGTGGGTCAGAGGCTCCCGAGGGATTCATACTGAGAAAGTCTGCATTACCTGCACCAGAATGAGGGCTGCAGGGCAGCCGCCATTGTGCCTTAGTCTGGCCCCCCTACTGGGCAATCTACAGATGGAACCAGCTTGACTGAGCAGACCCCTCTTACAGGGCCATTAGGAAGTGCTGGCCTGAGTGATCAGCCTGCCCCCTCAATCTGCAGATTGCTGGGGTTTATGGTTGCTGGATGGCTGCCACACCCTGCACAGATTAAGGATCTAGCATTCCCAGCTGGAAGGCCAGCGTTGTGAGCCAAAATTTTCTGAGATAGTTTCAGGCACATCACTGATGCTAACATGAACTTGGGCGGATCTTGGGGATCTGTGGTCCAGTCCCAGACAGAAGCTGATCTTGCTGATCTGGGACTTATGCAGGAACTCTTGAACAGTCACCAAAGTTGCAGCAAGACAGAGGCTCTATTGATCTGATTGCTATTGTCTTTCTGAGACAATGCCCAACTTTACCCACAAATTGCCCCAGGCAGCCCATTGATAATGAACTGCCACAGCCCTGCCCCTCCCTTCTGATTCTCTCAATCCAACCTCGGCAACAAACTGGTTAACACAGCACGGAAATCTGTGACAAGCAGACATCTACTGCCTGCAAAAGTTGCAATAGTGCGTCTGGGGAGTGCAGGGGTCTGTGGGACCGCCCCAAACAGCAGTTGGTTTTACTGTGATTCGTGACTACAGCAGGAATGCCCAGGCACAGAAGTTGTACTAAAACTGAGGCTGAGGCTGTATTGGCCTGACAGCCCTTGTCTCCTTGAGATCCTGTTTCACGCAAGCCACAAAGTGCCTGCTGTCCATTGACAGTCAGCCTCCCCTGCCCTACTTGGCTCTGGGGTTGTGCAGTCTGCACAGGCAACAGACCTTGGCTAGTGTAGTGAGTGCATTTTGGGGGAAAACAGTTGTGGTCAGACCACTGTTTTCCTTTACAAGCTGCAGTATCTCTTGAGGGGATTACAGGGGTTGGTGTTGGCCTGATGGCTCTTGACTCCCTGAGCTCCTGCCCCATCCAATAAGCTGCCCCTGCCCTGGGGTGGTGCATTCAGCGCCCAAGGTGGGCAGCAGCTGACCTTGCAATGATTAGAAACTTGTACAGGAGCCATAGAGATAGTGTTAGTATGTAAAATGACACTGCACTGGCAGGGAGAAATTTATTCAATAGATCCAGGAGACTCCCATGGTCCCTGTACACTCAACATGCATATTACCCAGAGGATCTTTCAGTTTCAGAGACTTACAGGCAATGGCAGGCAGTGTCAAACCTGGAGGAGCACTGGTCCCTCTGTTAAACTACCCTAGGTCAGGGACAGGAGATAACCGACCGCTACCTACAGAGTTCTCTTCAACTTACCTATAGATCCAGCATAGGCAAACAACCATCTGCAGGTCACTTCATAGTTCCCACTGGGTAGCCTTGAGCAATCAAAAGCAGCAGCTGACCTTGCCCAATGGAAGAGTCCCTTCCAAGGGGGCCACAAAACCAATGCATCTGGATACTGCACCAGATCACAACAGAGGAAATCCTGACGAGTCCCATTAGTGGTACACACAAAGGGTGGTTGTAACAAGTACACAAGCCTGATAGGGCAAATCCCACTCAGTGGGGTCAGCCCTATACAGCAACTATTACCCTGTGGTGTGCAGTCAATCCTCATAATTAATCAGCCTGAGCATCAATCCCATTAATTGATGTACTAACAACAATAAAGGCTTGGCAATAGCAGAAGGTCACACAGAATCTGCGCAAAGATCATGTCCAGAGCCATAGGCATAGGAGATCAGGGAGAGTGCGCTACTGGGCCGCACAGGACACCTTCCACATTAGGCCATTTTGGCCAAGCCCGAGAGATGAAAACGAGTATTCCTGACACCTAGAAATAAACACAGAGAGGCTGGTAAACCTTCTGTGAGACATCGTCTCCCTTGAAAATGTCATAAAATCTTCATGTAAATGAAATAATATGAAACCAATCAAATTGAAAATAATTTCTGCCAGATGTCACATTTTACTTAACTTCAAAAAAATCAGAGTGGAAAGAGTCTATTCAAATGTGGTGAATGTGGGAAAACATTCAACCACAAGTCAAATCTCACAATGCATTAGAGAACACAAACAGGGGAGAAACCTTGTGAGTGTACTAAATATGAATATATTAACAGCAGAATCAACTCACATTATCCATTTGAGAGTCCACACAGGGGAAATCTTATGAATGTAATTTATGTAGGAAAACCCTCAGTCACAAATCAGCCCTCACAGATAGATCATCAGCTCTCAAAGACATCCAATACAAAATCGTACCAATATACTAAACATGGGAAGTCCTTTTTACTGGAAATCATTCCTCACTCAACATAAGAGAACTCACACAGGGGTAAAATCCTATGAATGTAATGAATGTGGGAAAACTTCTGCTAGAAGTCAGCCCTTATTAAACATCAGAGAATTAATATGCAGCAGAAACCTTATGTGGCAGAAACTAACTATGTTTTCCATACAGTCATTTTCTTATTTTTGTAGGTACACTACTAGTAAAACTTTTCTAGCCTTTCTTTCACCCACATGGGACCACATGACCAAGCTATGGCTCAGAATGTGGGCGCAAATGACACACATCATTTCCAAGCCTGTAGACAACTTCACTTGAAATATTAACTACTTGCCACTTTTTTTCCCTACCAAAGGGCAATGGAGATTCTTCCAGAACAACTTGAGAACTAATTATTAAAGATTACAGATTTACAAATTAGAAGAAACCAGGACTTCTTGAGCAGAGTCCTTCCTTCTCTACCATCACCCTTAAGTCTTTTTGTGAAAAGAAAAATTTGTGTTGTGTTTCGGTCTATTTGTTGCCATAGTATATCTTATCATCCCTTATCTCATACACTTTGGGAATCTAACAAAGATGTAAGAAACATTGTATGCCAGGGAACTCAGTGGAGGAGAAACCCTGTCAATATCCTTCATTTTAATAAACTTTCATTAATAAGTCAAACATTGTGTAAATCAGAAATTTACAAGGGATAACCCAAAGCGTGAAATGAACATAGAAAAATTTCACAAAGAAGCACCATATTATTGAGTGTCAGATAATTGAGAGAGGAATAAAGCCTCGTAATCTTGCAAAACATTTCAAAATTTATGTACCAGAGAAAATATAATGAATGAAAATTGTCAGTTTAGGAAATGTGGTGGGAACTCTTCATGTAGTAATAATCTTAATATAGAAGCAAAGTTTTGGATGTGGTACCAAATATTTTTATTAATAATATAATATGGTATATTTACTTTCAGTCATGCTTGTCATGAAATATGTAGTTTTAAGGAAGGCACCAGTGAATTGAATCATCAGAGTAGCCACATTAAATGTACATATGAATAGCCACTGAGATATTTCAGGATTATTGTACGTATGAGTATGCCCTTTAACAGCTATTTTGTGTGTGCTTGAAGTTTGTTTTAGACCCAAAATAGTTATAGTGGAAATAGTGCTCGCTAATCTAAATAACTTTTCTTCTATATTCTAGGATTTTCTGCCTTAAATACTATTGTCTCATCATATGTTTACACCACAATATATATTTAAAAAGAAACTTTTAAAATACCATGTAAAAAAATACTATGCATATAAAATACTGTCTCGTGTGTTCTCTACTCTTTGGTGGTATATATAAATGAACATAAACATTGTTACCAAACTGTTCTTTTAGTAAATGATTAAAACAATCATTCACAAAATCACTTTGGTAAATAACTCATTTTTGGTAAATTTATTGGAGTGACATTGGTTAATAAAATTATATAAGTTTCCAGTGTACAATTCAATAATATATCAACTGTATAGTGCATTGTGTGGTCACCACCCAAAGTCAAATCTCCTCTTGTCACCATATATTTAACCCTCATTTCCCTTATCTGCCTCCCTACTTTCCCTCTAGTGACAACTAAAGTCTGTGTCTTTAAGTTTTTGTCTGTCTTGTTTGTAACTTCCAGTTTTATATCCAAATATGAGTAAAATCATGTTTAAAAAAATTTTTTTTGTCTGACTTATTTCACTTAGCATGATAACCTCCACATTCATCCATCTTGTTGCATTGGCGGTATTTCTCCTTTTCTTATCTACTACATCTTTATCCAATCATCTATCGCAGGATACTTCAGTTGTTTCTATGTCTTGGCAAGGGAAGTAAAATCAAAAATAAATGAATGGGACTATATCAAACTAAAAAGCTTCTGCACAGCTAAAGAAATTTTCAACGAGACAAAGAGGCAAACAATGGATTGAAAAAAAGCTATTTACAAATAACACCTTCAGTTAGGGGATAATACCTGCAATATACAAAGAACTCATACAACTCAACAACAACGGCAAAAACAATCTAATTAAAAAATGGGCAGAGGACCTTAACAGACACTTCTCCCAAGAAGACATACAAATAGCCAACAGACATGAGAAGATGCTCAACTTTACTAGCAATTAGGGAAATGCAAATAAAACCACAATGAGATAACCACCTCACACCTGTTAGAATGGCTATCATCAATAGGACAAGTAATAACAAGTATTGGAGAAGTTGTGGTGAAAAAGGAACCCTCATACACTCTTGGTGGGTATGAAAATTGGTACAGCCACCAGGTGAAAACAGTATGGTGTTTCCTCAAAAAATTAAGAATAGAATTATCATATGACTTAGCAATCTCTCTTCTGGGTATCTACCCCCCCAAATTGAAAACATTTATCTGTTAAGATATATGCACTTCGATGTCGTTGCAGTATTATTCACTGCAAATAACTCATTTAGTTCATGTCATAGTCCCCTTGATTTCAATGAATTGTTTTTTCTGAGTTTTCTTGTAGTTCCTTGGGTTTCTTCAAAAACAGCTGTTTTGAAATATCAGTTCTATCACAAAATTCTGTGCCTTTGTGTTTGGTGTTTGGAGAATTATTGCTGTCATTTGGTAACATGTTTCCTTGGTTTTTCATATTTCTTGTAGTTTTGCATTGTTGATTTTGCACTTGAAGTAGCAGGCATTTCTTAAATTCTTTACTGTTGCTTTCAAATGGGTTACACTTTTCTTTTGTGCTGTATATTTGGGATTTTTTTTGTCTTTGGTTACACCTGCTCACTTTTCTTACTCCCTCTTGTGGCAGAATTATTAAGTTTTTTTTGTGTGTGTTCTCTGATTTTTACCACTCACTAGGCTGGCTATTGGAAACCTCTTTTATGGAAGATAGCACTACAGGTCAAGTTTGTGGTTTTTTCCCCTACATTCTGTTCCCTCTCCAACCCCTGATACCATTCCATTAACTGGACTTGACCTTGCACCAAGCCTGGGAAAAGGCACAGAAGCTGGACACAGAGTGATAGGAGGTGTGTGTTTAGCACTCGGGGTGTCAGGGGTGCCTGTGGACCCAGTGGGAATAGCCTCATTGGGATAACTCCAGAAGTTTATGAATGGTGTTCCCACTGAAGTCCTGAGCAGGGTCAGCAGGAACCAAGTCCCTTTAGTGCCCTCTGATATTTAATTTTATTAAATCTTAAAACACCCCAATAAATCTAGTACCCCAAAACACTGTACATAGTTCTTGCGATATAATTGACTATATACCTTACGCTATACTTTATACCTCCATGACTATTGTGTAACTACCAATTTGTACTTCTTAGTCCTTTCCCCTCTTTTCACTGCCTCCCCCCCCACGCTCTCCTATCTGATAAACTTCAAAAGATTCTCTGTATCTATGAGTTTGTTTCTGTGTTGTTGTTGTTTGTTGTTGTTGTTGTTGTTGTTATTTAGTTTCTACATGTACATGAAATCATACAGAATTTGTCTTTCTCTCTCGGACTTACTCTAATCAGCACAACACCCTCTAGGTACACTATGAAATATTTTTTTGCATTTTTTTACTTTCCATCTGTGTGTGTCTTTCAATCTGAGGTGAGTCTCTTGTAGGCAACCTATATAAGGGTCTTTTTCTTATCCATGTAGTCACCCTATCTTCTGATGGAACAATTCATTTTTTTTCATTGGAAGTACTTGTTGATTGATAGTAGTTATTGCCATTTTGTATTCATATTTTTTTGAATGTTTCCTGTTTTTTTCTTTTTTATTGTTAGGTATTATTGGGGTGATATTGATCAACAAAATCCAATAACTTTCAAGTGTAGAATTCAACAATATGTTATATATATATATATATGTATATATGTATATGTGTGTGTGTATGTGTGTATACTGCATTAAGTGTTCACCACCCTTATATATATATATATATATATATATATATATATATATATATATATATATATATATACTGCGTTAAGTGTTCACCACCCATAATTAGATTTCTTTCCATCACCACACATTTGGCCCATTTTATCCCTATCTAACGCTCGCCTCCCTCTTCCTTCAGGTAACCACTAGTCCACTGTCTATGTCCATGAAGCTCTGTTTGTTTGTCATATTTGTTTGTTGCTTTTAGATTCATATCACACATATGAGTGATAGCAAGTGATTTTCAACTTTTTCTGTTTGACTCATTTTGCTTAGCATGATTATCTCAAGAGCCATCCAGGTTGTCACAAATGACAGTATTTCATCTCTTCTATGGCTGAGTAATATTCCATTGCATACATGTACCACAACTTCTTTATCTAGTCTTCTATTGTAGGACACTTTGGTTGCTTCCATGTCCTGGCTGCAATGAATAATGCTGTTATGAACATTAGTATGTATATATCTTTTCTGATAAACATTTCCAAGTCTTTTGGGTGAATACCCAGTAGGATTGCTGGATTATATGGTAGTTCATTTTTTTTTTTCTTTTTTGAGGAACCTCCATACGATTTTCCATAGTGGTTGTACCAATTTACATTCCTACCAGCAGTGTATGGGGGCTCCTTTTTTTCCCACAACCTCTCCAACACTTCTTATTACTTGTTGATAATTGTCATTCTAAGAGGAGTGAAATGGCATCCCACTGTGGTTTTGATTTGCATTTTCCAAACAGCTAGTGAAGTTGAGCATCCTTTTATATGCCTGTTGGCCATGGAATGTTTCTTCGGGGAAGTGTCTGTTCAGGTCCTCTGTCCATTTCTTAAATTGGATTATTTTTATTGTTGAGGTCTATGAGTTCTTAGTATATTTAGATATTAGCTCCTTATTGGAGGCATTGTTTGTAAATATACTTTTCCATTTGCATGGTTTCCTCTTTACTTTATTGATGGTTTCTTTAGCTGTGCAGAAAGAAGCTTTTAATTTAATATAGTCTCATTCATTTATTTTGTTTTACTTCCCTTACCTTTAGGGTCAAATTCATAAAATCTTCTTTAGATCTAAGGTCCTTGAGTTTAGTTCTCCTATGATTTCTTCTATGCATTTTATTGATTCTGTTCTTTATATTCAGGTCCTTAATTCCTTTTGAGTTAATTTTGGTGGTGCGGTGATAGACAAAAGTCTACTTTCATTCTTTTGCATATGGCTTTCCAGTTTTTCCCAGTACCATTTGTTGAAGAGACTTTCCCCTCTCCATTGTGTTTTTGGCTCCTTTGTCAAAAATTATTTACTATATATAAATGGGAATTTCTTCTGGACTCTCAGTTCTTTCCACTGGTCTGTGTGTGTCTATTTTTCTGCCAATACCATACTGTTTTATTACTGTCACTTTGTGTATACTTTGAAGTCGGGCAGAGCCTTGTTCTTTTTTTCATAATTGCCTTGGCTGTTCAGGTTCTTTTATTATGCTTTCATATTAAATCTGATGTTTTTGTTTTATTTCTTTAAAAATAATTCCATTGGGATTTCGATAGGATTGCATTAAATCTGGTATATGCTTTAGGTAATTAGTCATTTTTACTATGTTGATCTTCAAATCCCAAGAACACAGAATATCCTTCCACTTCTTTGTGGCATCTTCAATTTCTTTTAATAGAGTGTGATAGTTTTTCATGTATAGGTACTTCACATGTTTGTTAGGTTTATTCCCAGGCATTTTATTCTTTTTGTTGTAATTGCAAAAGGAATTTTTTTATTTCTTTTTTTGACAGAGTATAGGAGTGCTATGGATTTTTAACATTAATTTTGTATATTGAAACTTTACTGTATTGTTTATTATTTTAGTAGTGTTTTAATGCATCCTTTAGGGTTTTCTAAATAAGAGAATCCTGTCATCTGCAAATGGTGACAGTTTCACTTCTTCATTTACTATTTGAATCCCTTTTATTTCCTTCTCTTGCCTGATTGCACTTGCTGAGACTTCCAATATTATATTGAATAATAGTGGTGATAGTGGACAGTCTTGTCTTGTTTCTGATCTCAGAGAAAAAGTTTTTTAGTTAAATATTATGTTAGCTGAGGGTTTATTGTATATGGCCTTTATTATGTTGAGGTACTTTCCTTCTATACCCATTTTATTGAGTTTTGATCATAAATGGATGCTGTATTATGTCAAAGGATTTTTTACATCTATTGATATGATCATATGATTTTTATTTCTCTATTTCATTTATTTGGTGTAGCACATATCAATTTGCTTCTGTTAAACCATCCCTGTGCCCCTGAGGGGAAGCCACTTGATGATGGTGTATAATCTTCTTAATGTGTTGTATTCAAAGTGCTAGTAACTTATTTAGAATTTTTGCATCTGTGTCCATGAGAAGTATTTGTATATAGTTTTCTTTTTCGTGTGTTATCTTTACCAGGTTTTGGTCTCAGGGTAATGCTGATCTCATAAAATGAAGTTGGGAAGTATTGCCTCCTCTCAGATTGTTTTGTAAGAGTTTGAAAACAATAGGTTTTAAATCTTTTTTGAATGTTTGGTAGAGTTCACTGGTGAAACCATCTGGTGCAGGACTTTTTGCTTTTGGTAGGTTTTTTGATGATTGTTTCAATTTCCATACTGCTGATCAGTCTATTTAAATTTTTCAGTTCTTCATGGATGTGTCCATTTCTCTTGGTTATTAAATTTGATGTTATACAATTTTTTCATAGTATCTTTTGTGAGTTTTGTATTTACAATATCTGTTATAACTTCTCTCTAATACTTGTTTATGTTTATTTGTATACGTCTCTTTTTTCTTTAGTAAGTCTAGCCAGGGGTGTGTCAATTTATTAATCTTCTCAAACAACCAGCTCTTTGTTACATTTTTTTTTCTATTTTCTTTTGGTTCTCAATTTTCATTTAATTCTGTTATAATTTTAATCATTTACTTCCTTCTCCTGATTTTTAGGCTTCATTTTGTTCTTCTTTTTATAGTGTTGAAAGATGGAGTGTTAGATTGTTTATTTAGGCTCATTCTTGTTTTTTGAGATAGCCCGTAATCATATAAACGTTCTTTAATTACCCCTTTTGCTGTGCCCTAAAAGTTTGGGTATGTTGTACTTTCATTCTCATTTGTTTCTATGTATCTCTTAATCTTTTTATTTCTTCTATGACCCAGTCATTTTTCCAGTAGCATGTTGTTTAACTATCCATGTATTTGTGGTTTTTACCACTTTTCTTTTAGCAGTTGATCTCAGTTTCAAAGCATTGTGGTCAGAGATATGCTTGGTACGATTTCAATCTTCTTTAAATTTTTTGAGGCTAGTTTTGTGTTCCAATTATATGGTCTATCCTTGAGAATGTTCCACATGCATGAGAGAAGATGTATAATCTGGTGTTTTGGGTTGAAAGGCTCTTAAAATATCAATTATGTCCAATTGGTCTAATGTGTCATTTAAGGATGTTATTTCCTTATTGATTTTTCTCTTGAATGATAATGATCTGCCCATATCTGACATGGGTATTAGGTCCTCACCTATAACAGCATTTTGGTCACTTACTGCCTTTCTTCTGTAGTAATTGTTTATATATGTCAAGTCTCCCTAATTCAAGCATAGATATAGTAAGTGTTAATTTTCTTGATGTATTGTTCCCTTTATCCTTCTGAAGTGTCCATCAATATCTCTCTTTATCTTTTTTATCTTGAAGTCTATTTCATCCAATATAAGTACAGTTACATCTACTTTTCTTTGGATACCATTTGCTTGGATATATACTTTTATCCCTTTCAACCAAGTCATATATTGTCTCTGGAACTGAAGAACGTGTCTCTTGAAGGCAGCATGTGGTTGAGGTTTGTATTTTGATCCAATCTGCAACTCTTTGCCTTTTTATTGGTGAGCTCAGTTCTATTATTTTTAGGATGATTATTGAAATATGCGGTTTTCCTATAGGCATTTTATCTGTGTTTTCTGGTAGCTTTGATGTTTCCATTGTGTCCTTGTCCTTGTGTTTCTGGTTATTTTAATTTGTTGGGGTTTTGTTGGATTTGCCTTTTGAGTCTTGTTTTTAGTTATATACCTCAATTCTGGATCATTGGTTTGTGGTTACCATTAAGATTAAGAAAAGGAGAATTGTATATGTAAAGTAGTCTGTTTTCTTCTGTGTGTGCTTTATCTCCACTCCCCTTGTGAATTTGGATTTTGTTCCCTCCCCTTTTCTGTTTATTGTTGTCTCAGACTGTTCCTATGTGTTGTTGGACATTCATTACTAAACTTGCAATAGCAATTATCTTCTTAATTTTTGAAGCTCATAATACTCTGTTTTTTAACTATCCTGCTCTATCTGCCTGTTAGTTGTCTTACTCATGGTTATGTATTTTTTGTTGTTGTCATTTTGTTTCAGGTGGGTCTGACCTCCTTCAGTGTTTCCTGTAAAGCAGGACTTGTAGTGAGAATTCCCTCAACTTTTGTATGTTCTGTAAAGATCATATTTCTCCTTCATTTCCAAAGGATGGTTTTTCTGGACATATTATTCTTGGCTGGTAATTCCTTTCATTTAATAGTTTGAATATTTTGTTCCACTCCTTCTCGCTTGCAAAAGTTTGTGCTGAGAAGTCCGGAAGGAAGATAATCTAATAGATTGTCCTTTATAGGCTTCTGTCTTCTTTTTCCTGGCTGCCTTAAGAATTCTTTCTTGGTCATTAATTTTGACAATTTTAAAATAATGTGTCTTGGAGAAGGCCTTTTTGGGTTGAGACAATTGGGTATTCTATTAGCTTCTTGGATTTGAAGCTTCAGCCTATTCCTTAGATTTGGGAAATCTTTTGTCAACTATTGTCTGAATATTCTCTGTTCCCTTCTCCTTCTTTCCTCTGGTATACCTATGATACTTATGTTGCTTTCCCTATGTTGCCAGCTAGTTCTTGTATTTCTTTTTCATCTCTCTCTCTCTTCTTTCTGAGTTCATTTTTAGATTTCTGTCTTTGATATCACTGATTCTCTCCATCTGGTCAGCTCTTTTTCAAAAGCTTGCTATTTCACTCTTCATCCCTTTTAATGTATTCTTTATCTCCAGAACTTCATATGGTTCTTTCTTGGGCTTTTAATCTCCTTGCTAGTTACCTATAAGGGAGCTCCTATAAGACTGTCTGCTGATTTCTCCAACAGAAACTTTGGCAGACCAAAAGGTTTGGCACAAAATATTTAAAAGGATGAAAACCCATGACGTACAACCAAGATTACTGTATCCAGCAAAGCTAGAGTTCAGAATAAAAAAAAAAAAAGATAAAAATCTTTTCAGTCAAGAAAAAGCTTAAAGGTATGCATCAAACATATGAATAAAGAATGGCAATTACTACATATCTAACAACGAGTACTTCAGATGAAAATAAGTAAATGCTTCAATCAAAAGATGGGTGGCTGAAAGGATAAGAATACAAGACCTTATATAGGCTGCTTACAAGAGGACTCACTTCAGATTGAAAGACACACATAGATGGAAAGTAAAGAGATGGAAGAAGTTTTATCATGATGGATCCAGAGGATATTGTGCTGAGTAAAGTTCAACGGAGAAAGAGAAATGCCATTTGATTTTTGCACACATGTGGAATCTAATGGATAACAACAACAAGGAACAAATGCATAAATATAGAGAACATTTTGCACCTGGGATAGTCCAGAAAACCACCAGGGAGGATTAGACGGGTGGACATGCTGTTTATTGCTCACAGGGTAGGGAATTTCAGCTGCAGCCAGTGGAGCTGCAGGAAAAGCTACCCAGCTAAAGGCAAGCAATGTTTTTTATGCACACAAGCAGAAGAAGGAGTAATTTCATTGGGGGAGGCGGATGGGAGTAAGATGTGCTGCTTGTTATAGTAGCAGATAATGTCCATGGGAGCAGCAGAAAATGGTTCTTGGGCACAAGCATTGCACAAAGCCTTGTGTAGTGCCTTCCTTGTCTACTGGCCAGGCAGCCAACAGCCTTCTGGAGTATGTGGAGGGGCAATGTTCTGAATTAAACCCATGGCGGAGGGATAGGTGCAAAAGGGGGAAGGGATTAAGAAGTACAAAATGGTAGTCACAAAACAGTCATGAGATATGAAGTATAGCATAAGGAAATAGTTAATAATTTTGTATTAACTGAACAGTGTTAGATAAGTACTAGATTTATTGGGGTGATCACTTTGTGAATTATATAGATGTCTAATCACTATGTTGTATACCTGACACTAATATAATATTGTATGCCAACTATAATTGAAAATTAAAAAAATATTTACTAAAAAAAATGGTAAGAGAATTTGACTTTAAAAGGGTGTCATGAAGGAGTTTTGGGGGCAATGAGGAAATCAGTTTCTGTAGGTGACTGCAGTGGTGGTTACACAAATCCATGACATTTCTCAAAACTCACAATTCCACCAAATAGAGTGAACTTTGGTGTATATAAATTAAAAAGTAAATTAAAAAATTTATATCTCAATAAATGACACTTTACATTTACTTATAATACTTGAATTTCTTTACCTCACAATGGTCATTTCCATTACACACATTATTCATTTGCATTTTAAAAATTATATTACTGCACAATTCTGTAGCTCATTTTAAGTTTTCTATTTATTTAAAGATTTCTTATTAATAACAATTTTCTTTCAAATAATAAAAAATAATTTTCTGGTTTTATTTGCTTGAATATATTTAACACTAGAACTGAGTTGTTATTTTCTGAATAAAAACTGTATCAGGTTTTTAAATTTATGGTTTCTATCTTTGGTGTCACAACTTCTCCATTTTCAACGGATTTATTCTTTAACTTAATGGTTTAAACATTTCAAATATTGAATCCACATGAATAGTATCTCGTGTAATCTATGGATTTAACCTTTATTCCAGATTGTTGAGAATGACGTGCTCTTTGAATACTCCATTCTTTCCCTTTATTGTATAATAACTGTTAATTTACTATACCAGATTTAAAATAATACTCTTCATAAAAACCCAACAGAAATCAACAGTAATAAATGTTTAAATAAATGTCAGAAAATACTCTTAATCATTGCTGTAGGTTGTGTTTCCATTAAAGCAGTTGCCAAATTATTTTGAATAACAAAGCAATTTATACATATTGATATTCTTAGGCAATTTTAATAAAAAATGTTTCCTGGCTGTTAATTTAGATTTTATTTATTCCAGATGACGTTAAGAATGCTTTTGTGAAGTGTATAATATATTAAAAAGCAAAAAGTATACACAAAGATTCGAGATTCTTATTGGAATTTTGTCAGAGAATATTGATTTTTCTATGAAAGGTTCTACCTCCATTTATTTACTCAAGTAATTTTGTCACAGAGGAAAGAATATGTTTATATAATGAATAAAGATATATATTTTTTTGGATTGTCTTTTCTGACTTATCTTCAATTTCGTTTATTGCTTTAACGATATTGACGAACTAGCTTTCTTGTCCACCCGCTCCCGAGAATATCTGTAATGGGGTCAGATATTATTTTTGTATTGTTAGGATCATTTTCTAGTAGTCAAAAAAGTAAAACTGACAAGCAGTTTCCCTTTCCTTGACAGCTGTTTCTAAACAGCACACTGGCAGCACATAGAACTCAGTTGTAACCCTTAACTTTGGGGGAGTCCATGAAAGAACCATGGGTTTCAGTTGCTTTTTGGAACTCAGACGCACGCCCCGCCCCAAATTTCCCACATGCTTTGGTGGCACCAAAGGTCGCACCTCTCAGCCAATCTAGAAAAGCTGGTAGCAAAGATTAGAGAAAAAAGTAGCCTTGTATAGTGTGGATAGTGCCTGCTCCGCGTGCAGGTCTGCGCATGCCTAGTTCCGCCTTCTGCCTCTATGCACTTCCGCCTTTTACTTCTGTTTTCTCAGACCTCGCGTGGAAGGCGGTTTTGAGGTCGCGAGTTTATGCTCTTTTCTGCAGCCTTTGTCACATGACAAGGGAGCGGTGGGTGAGCCCTGGAGAGTGGGGGAGGGCCTAGGAAGGCTCGTGCAGCTGTAGGTGGGGCGATCAATGCATAGTGGTGGGGAGGAGCTCTCCAGATCCTTGGACGGCGGGGTCCGGGCGTGTCATTCAAGCCTAGGAAATGGAATCCCCCTGTGACCAGCCTCTGCACCGACCACGAGCGTCCGTGAGGTCCAGGTTCTCGGGCCGCAGGAGAAGTGCATGTGCTCATGAGTGACGATTGAACCTAGTCTGTGGGGAGGGGGCGCGTGTGTGATAGTTACTTGTGTGGCGTGGTATAGGAAGAAAGACTGGCCAGGAATGGCTGAATTCAGTTATCACTCAAGTCTCTCCCCCTCCCCCTCCCCCTCCCCCTCCCCCTCCCTCTCCCCCACCTCTGAGTTTTGAAGTGCTATCCGATCTCGCCATCACCGTTATCTTGTATATGCTGTTGTTCTTTTCCTGATTTGCCCTAGCCTTCAGGAAGCAATTTCAGGGATTATCTAGTCTCATTTGCTAAAGAAAAATGTTTTTTTCTTTGAAGGTTAGTGACTAATGCAGGACGACAGGTTTGTCAGTGATGAAGACTGGAAAGTTAAGATCTCTCGACTCCTGGGCAAGTACTGCCTACTTTTCCGCACAAGTAAAAGCAAGTTGTGTGTAAAAGAAGCTATTGAGAAATTGCAGTAAAGATAAAGAAATTAAAACAGACCTTTTCCTTAAAGCACTGTTTTTTTATAGCTTTCTCTGGAGTCCATAACTAAAGGTTTTGTAACGTTAGGAAAATTGATAAACAGCGTAGTGCTCAGTATTTTTTACAACAATTTTTGGTGAGGAGTTAATGTTCCTTTCATTAGGTGTGGTGTTTGTTTTAATCAGCCTTGTCATTTAAACTTTTTCTTTTGTGAACACCAAGGGATATTTAAACTTATAAAAAATCCATAGGAAGCAAATATATATATTTGCCCAGTAAAAAATTTTATGCCCCAAAGCTATATGATTATATCAGAGTCAGATAGGTGCTCTTTTACTATCCACCTGTACCTTCTGAAGGTCCAAGGGATATTGGCATTCTTCCTATTTGTGGGTGTGTGTAGCTTTAAAGGGCAGGAGAATTCAGGAGCTGCCAGGCAGGCCAGATCTTTCATGACCCAATTCTTCTTCAAACCCAGCATGTCTTCAGAGTTGTCTACATTTTTCCAAGAACAGAAGAAGATGAACAAATCCCAGGTAAGTTGTTTGTCCCCCCTTATTTTACAATAGATTTAGTATGATAGTTTCTAACAGTCCGTATGTTAAGATGGGAAATTAGTAATAAGATAAAAATCAAACTTCACAGAAAATATAAAGATCAACAGCAGGACCAAGTTGGCTTGTAGATATATACTGATCATTGTGTATCTTAGAGTTTCTAAGTCAACCTGCAAATCTATCTTTGATATGTTTTTGATAACCATAGAAGAAAGGGAGACACTTGGATATAGACAAATTCCGTTCAAGACACAAAGACTCCCTGGAGATATCTTTTTTAATCTTAATATAGGGAAACATAGTGACTTACCTTCCAGTGACAGCCCTGAAATGTGTTCCTGAAACTGTTCTTTACTAAGAGTAAAAGGATCCAAGTAATGGTTCAAGCAGTGAATTTTATAATGGGCTTGTTTGATCATAGTATAAAATCTTGAGGAATTAATGGCCTGCATGCCTGTTAGAAAAACTCTCCATAACTATTTTATCTTAGCTAGGCTATGTATACAAGGTGTGCAGCAGGTGGTTAAAAGTTAAGTTTTCTGGTAAATTCCTGAGCTTCTCAATTAAACTTCATAGTATTCTTGGTTTTTCCCCTTCACTTTTTTGAATCTATCTGGGTAAAGGTCACAAATGACTTAGTTGTAGTTGCCTTCTTTGAACAACTGCTGCATTACCCTACTGACTTCTCTCTCTAGGAAAGTCTCTTTTGTCTTCTTACTCATACCACCATTTTTTTTTCATACCACTCTTCTGATGGCTGTTTTATGAAGTCTTCCTCATTGTGCCTCTAGTTTAGTTCCAGATTTTCAACCTTTGCCTACTAGTTTTCTCATTTTATCTCTATATATGCATCAAAATGATATGTAGTTAGTTAAACAATACTGTTTATTGTTTTGGGAGCTTTAAAAAATATATAAATTACCTTAATTATATATTATGCACGTTTTTTCCCAGCTCATTAATGATTTAAGATCTATTCAAATGTTGTTTATTCTTTTTAATGCTGTGTTTTCCCATTGTATGGCACACCGTTCTGATTACTGTATTTTATTGGTAGACATCTAGGTATTTTCCATTTTTCAGTAATATAAATAATGCTGCTGTGAATATACTTGTCATTTTCTCAGCACAATCACAATTGTATCTCCAGACTCTAGAGCAGTGCTTCTCAAAGTAAGGTTCTTTGACTAGAAGGAGCAGCATAACTTGGAAACTTATTTTAAATGTAGATTCTCATGCTCCATTCCAAACCTACCAGAAGAAAATTCTAGGGGGGAGGCCCAGCAATCCATATTTTCACAAGGCATCCATGTGATGCTGATACCCAGTAAGTTTAAGAATCAGTGCTCTAGAGTCCTATGATCAATATTTTTGGATTGTAGAATATGAAGATTTCTAATTTTTCTAGTATATTATTATTCTTTAGAAGTCTACTTTTACTCCTTCCTCTCCAGATATAAAAATTATTTCTATGCTAAGGTGTGAAAAAACTAAACCGTTTAATTCATATGTCTGATTATTGAGTTGTGAACTTTTATAAATTTATGGCTTTTCAGGGTTTTTTTTTTACTGAGTTTTATAAGAATTCCTTCTATATGTTAAATGACAATTTTTGTTATAATTGTTACTAATTATTTTCTCTCAGTATGCTTTTTGTCTTTTAACTTAATGGTATATTTTCTGAAGCTTTTATATTTGTTACAACCCTTTGATGTCTTCTATTTTTTATTCTTGCTTTCCTTACTCCAGGGACCTAATGAAATTTTTCTATATTTTGTCTAAAAATGCCAGACTTATTTTAATAATTAGTACCTTCAATAAAATTAGATGAAAGGATCTAATTTTTTATTGGTCCATCTGTAAAAAATAAGCAGCACAAATAAAAGATAATACTTCTTGACCTAGGACTGATAAAGTAGAACTCAGTAGGAACTCCTGCTGTATTTCTTCATTATGTGTGCTGCTGGCTTTTGACTTAGGTAGATACATTTTCTCATGTTCACAAAGTATCCATTGAGTCTTATTTTATTAAAAATGAGAATTTAGTTTTTCCACAAAGCCTTCTTAACATTTTATGGGGATAATGATGTAACTTTTTTCTTTGGATCTATTGAATTATATTTCCACATTTCTCAACAACTAATCTTTGTGTTCTGAAACAAGCCCCACTTGATTGAAAGTGTTATTCTTTTAATGATTAGCATAATTTTGCTCTTCAGTATTTTTTCCATAAACTTGTCTATATTATTTTTATCATTTTAAAAAAGTCTAATTTATTGCTTTTTTTATCCCTAATGGTTTTACATTTGTGCCTTTTTTGACTAATTTTTATGACAGACATTTATTTTATTAATCTTTCAGGGAACGGCTTTTGGTTTCATTGACTTTCACTATAATTTTCATTAACCCTTATCTTTATTCCTTCCTTCAGCTATTTTGGCTATAACTGCTTTTTCTATTATTATTTTTCTTTTTTGTTAAAGTTTATTTTAGAGTTTTTTGTATATACATTTTAAGGTTATGATTTCCCCAAGTAGCAATACGTAATGCTTTCTTTTCTTCTACACAGGTTTCAATTTCTTTCTGATGCCTGTTCAATCAGTAAATCAAAATGTATTTTTATTTTTAATAAATCTTATTTTTAAATTACATTTATTGGGTGACATTGGTTAATAAAATGATATAGATTTCAAGTGTACAATTAAATAATACATCATGTATATTGCATTGAGGGTTCACCACCCACAGTTTCCTTCCATCATCTTATATTTGACCTCTTATCCATTACCTCCCATTTCCTCTAGTAACCACTAAATGTTGTTTGTGTCCATGAATCCCTTTTGTCTTGTTCACTTGTTGCCTTCAGTTTGTATCCCACATCTGAGTGAAATTCATATGATTCTTAACTTTTTCTGTTGACTTAACTTCACTTAACATGATAATCTGAAAATCTGTCCGTGTTGTCGCAAATGGCAGTATTTCATCTTAAGACTGCGTAATATTTCCATTGTATATAGGTATTACATCTTTATCCAGTCATCAATTGAGAGGCACTTCACTTGTTTCCATGTCATGGCCACTATGAATACTGCTGCAATGAACAATGGGTGCATATATCTATATGGATAAGTGTTTTCAAATTTTGGGGGAGATACCCAGAAGAGAGATTGCTGGGTCATGTGGTAACTATAGTCTTAATTTTTGAGGACCCTCCATACTGTTTTCTACAGTGGCTGTACCATTTGACATTCCCATCAGCAATGTACGAGGGTTCCTTTTTCTTTTTCACAATCTCTCTGACACTTGTTATTACTTGTCCTGTTGATGATAGCCATTCTAACAGGTATGAGATGGTATCTCATTGTGGTTTTGATTTGTATTTCCCTAATAGTGAAGTGAAGCATCTTCTTATGTCTGTTGGCCGTTTGTATGTGTTCTTGGGAGAAGTATCTGTTCAGGTCCTCTGCCCATTTTTTATTGGATTGTTCATTTTTTCTTGTTGAGTTGTATGAATTCTTTATATATTGTGGATATTAGCCTCTCATCGGAGGCATTGTTTGCAAACATCTTCTCGCATTAGGTTGTTTGCTTCTTTTCTTGTTGATGATTTCTTTTGCTCTGCAGAAGCTTTTTAGTTTGACATAGTCCCATTCATTTATTTTTGCTCTTAACTTCCTTTGCCTTTCAGGTCAAATCCATTAAAAGCCTCTCTAAATCTAAGGTCTGTGAGTTTAGTACTTGTGTTTTCTTCTTTGCAATTTACTGTTTCAGTTCTTATATTTAGGTCTTTGATCCATTTTGAGTTATTTTTGGTATATAGTGACAGCAATCTAATTTCATTTTTGCATGTGGCTTTTCAATTTTCCCAGCACCATTTATTGAAGAGGCTTTTCTTTCTCCATCATATGTTTTTGACTCCTTTGTTGAAAATTATATGCCTATATATGGGGGTTTATTTCTGAGCTCTCAAATCTGTTCCATTGGTCTGTGTGTCTGGTTTTCTGCCTGTACATGTTATTTTGATTATTGTTGCTTTGTAGTATAATCTGTAGTCAGGAAGAGTAATACCACCAGCCTTGCTTTTTTCTCAGGATGGCTTGGTGATTCGGGTCTTTTGTGCTTCCATACAAATCTGATTTTTTTGTTCTATTTCTTTTAAAAAATGCCATTGGAATTGTTATGTGATTACATAAATCTGTATGTACTTTAGGTAATAAGGCCATTTTAATTATGTTGAACTTTCCAATCCATAAATACAGAGTATATTTCCATTTTGTGTGTTTTCTTCAATTTCTTTTAATAATGCCTTGTAGTTTTCAGTGTGTAGGTCCTTCACATGCTTTGTTAAGTTTATTCCTAGATATTTTAATTCTTTTTGTTTCAATTGCAAAAGTAATAGTTTTTTTTTTTTATTTTTCTGAAAATTTCATTGTTAGTGTATAGGAACACTGGATTTTTGTACATTGATTTTGTATCCTGCAACTTTACTGTATTTGTTTATTGCCTCTAGTAGTGTTCTTGTGAAGTCTTTAGAGTTTTCTGATATAATCATGTCATCTGCAAAAAGAGACAGTTGACTTCTTTGTTCCCAATTTGGATGCCTTTTATTTCTTTCTCTCACCTGGTTTCTCTAGCTAGGACTTCCAATACTGTATTGAATAATAGTGGTTATATCAGACAATCTTGTCTTGTTCCTGATCTTAAAAAAAAAGTTTCTTAGGTTTTTACCATTGAATAAGATATTAGCAGAGGGATTGTCATAGATGGCCTTTATTATTTTGAGATAGTCTCCTTCTATTCTTATTTCATTAAATGTTTTAATCATAAATGGATGTTGTATCTTGTCAAATGGTTTTTCTTCATCTACTCATGATCATATGATTTTTATTCTCTATTTTGTTTATGTGGCATATCACATTAATGAATTTGTGTATGTTGAATCATCCTTGTGCCCTGCAATGAACCCCACTTGATCCTGATGAATAATCTTTTTCATGTATTGTTGTATTTGATTTGCTAGTATTTTGTTTAGGATTTTACATCTGTATTTATTAGGCATATTGGTTACAAGTTTTCTTTATGTTGTGTTAACCATACCAGGTTTTGGTATCAAGGTAATGTTGGCCTCATAAAATGAGTTAGGAACTACTGCCTGTTGTTCAGTTTTTTGGAAGAGTTTGAGAAGAATAGGTATTAAATCGTCTTTGAATGTTTGGTAGAATTCACTAGTGTAACCATCCAGTCTTGGACTTTTACTTTTTGAAGGTTTTTGATTATTGTTTTTAATTTCTTTACTATTTAGATTTTCCACTTTTTTGTGACTCAGTCTAGGAAGGTTGTATATAAATCTTATTCTATATGTATAGCAGTTATATAGAAATGTTGACAGGTCTTCAGTATAGAGCTTATGAGCTTAAGGAATTACAATCATGCACTGCTGAACGATGGGGATTCCTTCTGAGAAATGCATTGTTTGGCAATTTTGTCATCTTGAACATCATAGAGATACACAAACCTAGATGGTATGGCCTAATGCATACCTGGGCTATATGGTTTAACCTGTCATTCATAGGTTACAGTCCTGTACATCATGTTACTGTACAAAACAGCATAAGATTAAATCAAGCTCAAGAGAAAATGATGCAGTCAAGAGACTCTGTAAACACAAGGTGCATGAGGCTGCTGCCAGCCTAATAAGGCATAGTCTTTTAAAGCAAACTTTTTTTCTTAATAAGGAGAAAGAGTGCACTATAAATAGTGACAGAAAGTATAGCATATTAAATACATAAACCAGTAAAATAGTTGTTTAGTATCATTATCAAGTATTATGTACTGCACATAAGTGTACATGCTAAACTTTTATATGACTGGCACAATAAGTTTGTTTGTACCAGTGTGACTACAAACCTGTGAGTAATTCCTTGCACTATGACCTTATGATGGCTATGAGTCACTAGGCGATTGGAATTTTCCAGCTCCCTTATAATCCTGTGGGACCATCATCATATATGTGGTCTATCATTGACTGAAAATTGTTATTTGGCACATGACTATATCACAAACCCAGTACCCTTATAACTCATACACAGGTCAAAACAAACATTACTAGCACTCTTGAAGCTTCCCTTGTGCCCCCTCACAATCCTTAATACCTCCCTTCTTGTTACAGTTATCTGTGGCTTCAATAGGGAAGTTGATGTATGAGGTGACAGAAACCATCTAACCCTCAAAGCCTAAAATATTTACTGTCTGGCTGTGTAAAAGTAGTTTGGCAATCCCTAGATTAGTTTATTAAATTTATTAGTGGTGGTGTTATCTGTTTCCTGTTTAAAGTAAGTTTCCAACTCCAAGGTCATATTATTTTAAAATATTGTTTCGGCTTTCACGTTTATATGTGTTTTATTGGAATTGATGCTCACTTATGTATGAGGTTGACGTCAGTTTACTTTTTTCACATATAATTTATCTAGAATCATTCTTAAAACAATTTTTTCTCCACTTTTTGCAGCATGTTATATTTCATAATAATGTATATGTCTATGTCTGCGTCTTTCTGTTCCATTGGTTTGTCTCTTCTTATACCAGTACCACATTTGACAAAAAGTATTTATGTTTAGTAGTATATACCCTTTATTTTTTTCTTCTTCAATGAGATCCTTGTTCTTCTTGGCCCTTTGCATTCCCATATGAATATTAGTATTGACAATTGTTACATGATTGTGAGTATTCACAAAATACTTGCTGGTATTTCTTTGGGGTTGAATGGAATCTATAAATAAGTTTGGGAAAAATTGCTTTTTTTTGATATTGAATCTTCTAATGCATGAACATGGCGTATTTCCTAACATTTATGTAAGTTTTTTAGTAATTGTTAAAGTTTTTTGTGTAGATTCTTGCACATCTATTATTAGTTATTTTTATATGTTTAGATTTTTTGTTAACACACATATATCTCAATTGCATTTTCTAATTACGTGATGCTGACATGTAAAAATTATTTTTCGTATATTGATCTCATATCCAACAATTTTTCTGCACTAATATGTCAGAAAATTCACCATACATTATTTAGATTTATATATTATATAGATATATAATATAGATAAAAACAAATAATTTAGGAATAAAGACACTCTTCTTTATATTTTTCAATTCTTAACCTTTTTTTTATTGCATTGCTAGTTTCTTGAATATGTAATATTGGGTAGAAGCAAGAATAGGTTTCTCTGTCTTGATTCTGTTCTCAAAGAGAAAGCTTTCCTTTCAATATGTAATTTTTGTTGCATTTATTTTGTATTATCACATCAAGGATGTCCATTCTAGTCCTAGTTATCTAAAGTTCTTTTAATGAGTTTCTGTTAAAGTTTATGAAATGGTTTTCATCATCTTTTGAGATCATTATATGATTCATCTCCTGTATTTTCTTCATTGGTGAATTATATTAATTGAATTTCATATGTAAAATTAACTAGATGCATATGTATTCTGAATGTTTTTTCCCAGTTTGTGTTTGTATTTTTATCTTCTGTCTTTTGATAAGGGTAGGCTCTTAATATAGTATGATTAATATAATTTGTTTTCTGTTTTAAAAATCTTTGGTCTTGAAGGTATTTCTTATAGCATTTTCTGAAAGTTTTATTGTTTTACTCTTCAGATTTAGATATATATCTATAATATATATAATGTCTAAAATGAATTTCTGCTTATACTTAAGATAGCAATAAATATAATTAAACTAGCACTATTTATTGAAATGATTATCTTTCTGTTACCTTTATCATAAATCATGTGGTCATATATATGGGTCTGTTTTTGAACTCTTCTCCATTCTGTGTATACTTTTGAAAATTCTTATACCTGTATCACACTATGTTTTTAATTATGGCGTATCGATTAATTATACTTGCTATATTTCTTCTGGCTTTATTTTTCTTCACAATTTTTTGTCTCTTCTTAGCCCTTTGCATTTTCACATATATTAGAATTAGCCTGCCTAATATCCAAGAAAGTGTCTACCGGGATTTTGTTTGAGGTTGCTATGAATTTGTATATCAACATGGAGCAAGTTAATATTTTTATAGTGTTGAGCCTTCCTATCTAGGAACCTGTTATATCTCTCCATTTATTTAGGTCTTCTTTATTTTCCTTTATTATATTTTGTAATTTGTAGAGATTTTCATATTTTTCTGTTATTATTAATTGTACCATTAAAATTTTTAATTTTCTGAAATTTGTTATATTGAACTTGCATCTAATTTCTAAAATTCTTATTTTGGATACTTAATTTGGGTTTTCTTTGTTTTGCCATAATACATTAAGAACTTTCAAAGAATATTGAATAAAATTGGAGATAGAAGATATCCTTATGTTGGTACTAGTTTTAAGCTGAACAATTTACATATTTCACCATTAAATGTGATGTTTGCTGTAGGTGTTTGAAAAAGTCTTTTATCCACTGAGGAAATTTCTTTTTTAGTTGCCAAGAGTATTTCTTGTCTTGCTTTTCTGTATCTACTGAGATGATCATGTCATCTCTTAGTTTTTAAAACTGTTCATTCTCATTTTTATTTCCACCTTCAGAAAATTCATTCACGGTGTTCATAGCCATTCTTTCTATGTGAGCCTGTTAAAAAGTGATTTCCCTCAGGTTACATCCTTGTTTATTTTCTCTCTTCTGTCTCTTAGTTCCTTGAGAGCTATCAAATACATTCTTGATAACTTCAAACTCCCCTATTTATTTATTATTTATTTATTTTTATTATTATTTACTTACTTACTTACTTACTTACTTACTTACTTATTTATTTATGTTATTTGGGGTGACATTGGTTAATAAAATCAAATAAGTTTTAAGTGTACAATTCAACAATAAGTTATCTATATATATAGCATGTGTATGTATATATACACATATATATAAATACATATATACATATGTTGCATTGTGTGTTTCACCACCCAAAGTTAAATTTTCTTCTGCCACCAAATATTGAACCCCTTTATCCTTAACTACCTACCCTCCTCCCCTTCCGTATGGTATTGTTATTAATGTCTACCAAATCTTTATTTTCATTTCTAGATCTACAGTATTGTGCTTCAGATTTATTATATCTAAGACCTATTTGCTAAAATGAAGGACACAGTTCTGTTTTCTCCTAATTTTTCTGGCTGGCTTTGTGACTCCAGTGTCTGTACAGCTGTTCATGCAAATCCCTGAGGAAACATTTCTTTCCTGCCCAGTGAATTGGTGACCAGTTCTATTGCTATCCCCTTTTATCAGTGCCCTATTTGCATCCCAATTTCTACTATATTAGTTCATGTAAGTGGTGTTGTTTTGTCCTTTTAGCTTTTCTCTTTTAAAAATAATAGATTCTGTAAATAAAAAACCTGGTAACAATTTCAGTATATTGCTCAAATCTGTTCTTTTGCTTCCCTTTCTCTGGAACAGTTATCTCAAGTAAAAGTGTGCACTCTAGATGATATCAAAGCTATCCAGTTGGATATCTTCTCTTATCTAGTCTGCAGACATTTCAAGTACAATAGTTCCAAAATCTTTCCCTTTTCATTTTCTACACATCTTCATTATTGTCTCTGAATTGAAGTTAGAACATAGAATATGTATTGCAGTGAAATAAAATATTAGGCCATCTCTCTACAATTTTAAGTCTAAATATAAAGAAAATTAAAATTTATAATGTATTGATAGTTTACTTATAAATTTATAAATATGACCTTCTATTGTGTTGAATTTTTAAAAAAACTAATGCTTTAATAACAAGTAACATCTTACCATGCTTTGGAAGAGTTATACTGTAAATTTTTTTTTCGGAAATTGACAAAGAATGCTAACTCCATATTAGGAGTCCTGAATTCTGTAAGATAGTGGGCCTTAGACACCTTTGGGCAATTCTATTGGTTTTGTTGGGAAAGTGTTTATCTCTGAGGTTTCTTTTGTAATAATTTGCATTCGTGAAATTATTCACGTGTATAAACTCATTTTGTCTTGGAGTCTGGTTTGGTTTTATCCATGGAACAGAGACACATTATCACTGATAAATGTTTCCTAAAATTTGGAGTAACATGTAGTTCAGGAAAAATCCTGCCTTCAAAAAGCTCTAAGCTATTTAAGGGACGGAAACATTTTTAATTTAGTTTACTGCTATACGCAGGATCAAAAAGAGTTTAAAAAGTTACTGGTACTTAGTAAATGTGAATGATTTTTTTTTAATGAAAACAATAAAAAGGAAAAGAAGTCATCTTTAAAGTAGGTAATTTTTCTCACAAATTTTTTTTTAATTTAATTTTTAGAAGCCAATGTATAATGAAAAATGTGTCATCAAGGTACTAAGGATTTCAAGCTGGCGTTCCATATGATGGGTGGATAATTTCTGTATTCAGTATACTGCAGGCAGGGAGGCAATAACTCATGCCACATACTTTTTAAATTATAAGACCAATGCCAGGCCAAATGCTCGAGCTAGAGCTCTCTAGTTCAAACTAAAATCTTCCCAAGTTGATTTCTCTTATTAAATGTGTTCACTTAGTACGATGTAGAGCTTTCTTTTCTTTTTCTTTTTTTTTTTTCTTTTGTTTCTAGCCACTAAGTTTATCCTGAGCAAATATGCCTCTAAATTCTGGCCCGTACCTCTGAACATGTAGAGGCTTCATCCTTGGGCAGCAGCTGTACAGTTAGGAATCTGGTCAGTTATATGGGTGCTCAGACTGCCTGAGTCATTCAGAAACCTCAATCATCTTTGGATCACAGTTTCTTCTAGTCAGTTCCAGAACTTCTTAATTTCTGCAGGACATAGTAAAACTTGATTGATGATTCCTCTAGGAAAGCACCAGTACCCCAAAACAGCTTGCTTCCCAATATATCTGTAAAGCATCTACTTTCAAGTATAGTTTTCTGCAAATCAGTTTTGCTAAATATTATGAGAAAAAAAAAAGTTAGAGGGCGAGGTGGATAGTATAATAGAGTATAGAATATGACTATAGTAGTAGTCATATTCCTGTAAATTAGAGAATTCTACACACTGAAGTCTTTTCCTCAATTAAAATATAGAGTAACATATTAGAGCCTTAGAGAGGATCATAGAGTGAAGGAATCTGTTCACTTTATTTAAATGTGTGTGTTTTTCCAGCTTCTTTTCACCTGGCAAGAATTAGTCTCCTAGGTTATGTGCTAGGCAAATTTGCTCTAAATTGGTGGTTTTCAAACTGTTCAAGGGTCCCTTGTGAGGATTCCTGAAGACCTTTTCAAAAAATCTGAATTCAAAACTATTTTTATACAGACATACCCATGTTCACTATATTGTCTCACAAGTGAGCAGTGGAGTTTTCCAGAGGCTACATTATAGGTGATAATTTCCTTCATTCTTTAAGGTGGAAAGTAATCATGTGCTTTGGAAACTATTGATCTGAATTACCCTGCAATCCATTTCCTGAATACATCCATGGCCCCTTTTCTCATCATAGCTCCAGGCTGTATTTTCAACTCCTCCTGTCCTGTTTGTCCTTTTGCCCATTTCCTGAGTATGTTAGAGGTCGTTGCTTGTGCCATGGCCCTGTGCTCATAAGAACACAGTATTACTCCGCATCCAAAAGCTGTTCTTCAGTGAAGCTCAAAATAGAACTAATTTTGCTCCTCATTTACATTAATCTGTCTTATGTGTACTTTTACCATAGCATTTTTAATTTATTGCTATATATATTTTCTTACTAGATTATATGTTTTTGAATTCAAGATGTTGATTAATTTTAGTGCTTCCAAGAACTAGCTAGAATAGTTCCAGGTATGTTGTGGGGATTTGGTAATTTTTCAAAAATGAATAATACCTTAATGCAATGGCAGAATATTTCTATTATGATTTCTCTTCTTCGTCCAGAGTATAAAGCAAAATATTCTATATTCATTTGGATAATCTGTGAATGGTAATCATGGTATGGATTAGTTTCATATATCTTTTTCCATGTTACCTAATTTTGAACATTTCAGATTGAACAGAAATTTACATCAGTATCATTTAAGGATGTGACTGTGGGCTTCACTCAGGAGGAGTGGCAGCACCTGGACCCAACTCAAAGGTCCTTGTATAGAGATGTGATGTTGGAGAACTACAGCAACCTTGTCTCAGTGGGTAAGGTCTTTTATTATGTAATTTTAAGTAGCATTTTAAAATTCTTTTAATTATGAAGCATACAGACACTCTAGAGTTTGATGATAATTAGATTAGAATTCAGTTGAATTCTAATCTTGGGTACCAGGTTTGGTACCAGGATATATATGTGTTTACCCTCCAGTGAAATGTTCAGTGGCACCTTTATTGAGCAGCTCCAGAAGCTTCCTCCTCTTTCCGAGGTCATGGAGCCTAGGTTTCCTTGTCCAAGTCCTAAATTATTTTACTTTGACAGGGTGTTGTGTTACCAAACCAGAGGTGATCTTCAGACTGGAGCAAGGAGAGGAGCCATGGATATTGGAGAAAGAATTCCCAAGCCAGAGTTTCCCAGGTGAGTTAATGTGTACTGCACAGATGAACATCAGAGGACTTATTATTTTCCTGTGGTTAATCCACAGGTTGACTACTTTGAAATGTTTTCTCAAGAATATCTCTTTCGAGGTCCAGCCTTTGGACGTGATTAAGAATAATGATTATTGAAGCAGATTTCTGGATATCATTCCCACAAAGGATGTCCTCCTTTTTGATTTGCTTTTCGAACATTTACTATTCTTACATCTGCCAACAGTCCAATCTTCGTTCTTTTAATCTTTACTACTGTTTATCTTGATTATTGTATGTTTTCAAAGCAATTTCAGTTGCCCACATTACCTCCACTGCCCTGCATTTCAATTATTTTCAGACATTCTTTCATACACTCAATTTTTGACTCATAATTTTTTTTTAAGTTTATTGGAGTAACATTGGTTAATATAATTATGTAATTTGCAGGTGTACATTATAATTTGACATCTATATATTCTATTGTGTGATCACCACCCAGAGTCCAGTTTCCTTCAGCTACCATACATTTGATCCCCTTTACTCACTTCACCCTCCTCAACTCCCCTATATTTGACCCCTTTACCTGTCTACCTCTTCCCTCCTCCCACCCCTTATCCTCTGGTAAGCACTAGTCCATTGTCCGTGTCCCCGAGTCTCCTTTTGTCGTGTTCATTTGTTGCTTTTAGGTTTATATCCACATATAAGTGATATCATGTGATTTTCAACTTTTTCAGTCTGGCTTATTTTGCTTAGCATGATTATCTTGAGGTCCATCCAGGTTGTCGCAAATGGCAGTATTTCATCTCTTCTTATGGCTGAGTAATATTCCATTTATATGTGTACCACAGTTACTTTAGCCAGTCATCTATCATAGGATACTTAGGTTGCTTTCATGTCCTGGCCACTGAATAGTGCTGCTATGAACATCAGTATTCAAATATCTTTTCAGATATGGGTTTTCAAGTCTTTGGGGTAAATACTCAGTAGAGGGATTGCTGGATCATATGGTAGATCAATTCTCAGTTTTTTGAGAAACCTCCATGCTGTTTTCCATAGTGGCTGTACCAATTTGCAGTACCACCAGCAGTGTATGTGGTTCCTTTATCTCCATATCCTCTCCAGCATTTGTTATTACTTGTTTTCTTGATAACAGCAGTTCTAACAGGTATGAGGATGGTATTTCATGGTGGTTTTGATTTGCATTTTTCTAATAGCTAGCAATGTTGAGCATCTTTTCATATGTTTGTTAGCCATTTGTATGCCCTCTAGGGAGAAATGTCTGTTCAGGACCTCTGCCCCATTTTTGATTGGATTGATTTTTTGTTGTCATTGAGTCATATGAGTTCTTTGTATATTTTGGATATTAGGCTCTTATTGGATGCATTGTTTGCAAATATATTTTCCCATTCGGATGGTTGTCTCTTTACCTTGGTGACAATTTCTTTTGCTGAACAGAAGCTTTTTAGTTTGATGTAGTCCCATTCATTTATTTTTGCTTTTACTTCCTTGCCTTTGAGGTCAAATTCATAAAATCCTCTTTAAGTCCAAGGTCCTTGAGTTTAGTTCCTATGTTTTCTTCTTGCATTGTCTTATTTATATTCAGGTCCTTAATCCATTTTGAGTTAATTTTGGTGTGTGGTGATAGACAACAGTCTAGTTTCATTCTTTTGCAGGTGGCTTTCCAGTTTTCCCAGCACCATTTATTGAAGAGGCTTTCCTTTCTCCACTGTATGTTTTTGGCTTTTTTGTCAAAAATTATTTGCCCATATAATATGGGTTTACTTCTGGACTCTTGATTCTGTTCCACTGGTCCATGTGTCTGTTTTGCTGCCAATACCATGCCATTTTGATTACTGTCGCTTTGTAGTATAATTTGAAGTTGGAGAGTGATGCCTCCAGCCTTGTTCTTTTTTCTCAGGATGGCTTTGGCAATTCGGGTCTTTTGTGCTTCCATACAAATCTGATGATTTTTTGTTCTATTTCTTTAAAAAATGCCGATGGGATTTTGATGGGGATTGCATTAAATCTGTATAATGCTTTAGGTAATATGGTCATTTTAACTATGTTGATTCTTCCAATCCAAGAACACGAATATCTTTCCATTTCTTTGTATCTTCTTCGATTTCTTTTAATAGGGTCTTATAGTTTTCATTATATAGGTCCTTCACATGTTTCATTAAATTTATTCCTAGGTATTTTATTCTTTTTGTTGCAATTGCAAAAGGAATTATTTTTTCCACTTCTTTTTCTGACATTCATTATTAGAGTATAGGAATGCTATGGATTTTTGAATTTGATTTTGTATCCAGAGACTTTACTGTATTTGCTTATTGTTTCTAGTAGTGTTCTTGTGGAGTCTTTAGGGTTTTCTATATAGAGAATCATGTCATCCAAATAGTGACAGTTTGACTTCTTCTTTCCTATTTGGATGCCTTTTATTCTTTCTCTTGTCTGATTGCACTCCTAGGACTCCAATGTTATATTGAATAACAGTGGATAGTGGACAGCCTTGCCTTGTTCCTGATCTTAGAGGGAAGGTTTTTAGTTTTTCACCATTAAGTATAATGTTGGCTGAGGGTTTGTCATAGATGGCCTTTATTATGTTAAGGTACTTTCCTTCTATACCAATTTTGTTAAGTATTTTTTATTAACCTTCTCAGCTCCTTGGTGTATTATTTTTTTGTTTGTTTTGAATTTCATTATTTCTGCTCTAATTTTGATTATTTCTTTCCCCTCTGCTAACTTTAGGCCTCATTCGTTCTTCCTTATCTTGTTTTTTAAGATGAAGCGTTAGGTTGTTTCTTTGGGCTAGTTCTTGTTTTTGGAGATAGGCTGTAATGATATGAACTTTTTTCATATGACCGCTTTTCCCTTGTCCCAAAGTTTTGATGTGTTGTACTATCATTATCATTCGTTTCTACATATGTCTTGATCTCTCTTTTTATTTTTCCCTCACCCAGTTATTCTTCAGTAGGCATGTTGTTTAACCTCCATGTATTTGTGGTTCTTCCTGATTTCTTTTTGTAGTTGATCTCTAGTTTCAAAGCATTATAATCAGAGATATCATTGGTATGGTTTGACCCTTTTTTATTTTTTAAGACTATTTCTGTGTCCCAGTATGTGGTGATTCTTGAGAATGTTCCATGTTGCACTAGAGAAGAATATATACGCAGTTGTTTTGAGATAAAGGCTCTGGATTATCAATTATGTCCAGTTGGTCTAATGTATTATTTAAGGATGTTATTTCCTTATTGATTTTCTGTTTTGGATGATCTGTGCATATCCAACAGTGGGGTATTTTACTTTATTATTATTTATCCTTTACTATGATAGTGTTTTGGTCTGTTTCTCCCTTAGTTCTGTTAGTAATTGCTTTACATATTTCAGGGCTCCCTGATTAGGAGCATAAATATCAATAAATGTCTATGTCTTCTTGGGTACATAATTATTTTTATCATTATGAAATGTCCTACAGTATCTTTCTTTCCAATTTTTATTTTGAAGTCTATTCATCACGATATTGGTACCAACTACTCCTGCTTTTCTCTGAATGCCATTTGGCTTGAAATATCATTTTCCACCCTTTCACTTTGAATGTATATTTGTCTTTGGAGCTGAGATGTGTCTCTTGGAGGCAGCATATGGTTGAGTTTTGTTTTTGGATCCATTCTGCAACTCTGTGCCTTTTTATTGGTGAGTTCAATCCATTTACATTTAGAGTGGTTATTACAATTGAGTTTTTATAGCCATTTATTTATCTTTTGCTTTCTGGTAGTTTAGTATTTCCATTGCTCCCTTGTCCTTGTGTTTGTTTTTCTTTATTTTGGTTGGGTTTTCTGGGTTTTGCCTTTGGTCCTTGTTTTTATGTTATTATACTTCAGTTCTGAATCTTTGGCGTGTGGTTATATATACACAGTTGTCCATTTTCTTCCACGCTTGCCTATCTCCTTTCTTTTGCAAATTTGGATCTTTGAATCCTCTCCTTTTCAGTCATTGTTATCTCAGTTTGTCCCTATGTATGCTGAACATTCATTACTATCTTGCTATAGCAATTCTCTTATTTAGCTTGTAATGTCCTATTCTTAGTAAAGTTTGCACCCCTCTGCTTCTATTTGCCTGATAAGTCTCTTTACTACTATTTATGCCTGTTTTTTGTTTTATTACTTTGTTTAGATGAGCTAGCACCTTTCATTATTTTCTGTAGTGCAGGCCTTGTAGTGGTAGTAGAAAATTCCCTGAATTTTGTATGCCTGGAAAGGTCTTGTTTTCTCCAATCATATCTAAAGGAGAGCTTAGCTGGATACATTATTCTAGGCTGGTAGTTCCTTTCACTTAATAGTTAAAGATTTGATTCCATTCCTTTCTGCTTGTAAGGTTTACGCTGAGAAATCTGAGGATAATCTAACGGGTTTTCCTTTATAAGTTTCTGTCTTCTTTTCCGTGCTGTCCTGAGAATTCTGCCTTTGTTGTTGATGTTTTGATAACTTTAATACAGTGTTGTCTTGGTGAAGGCCCTTTTGGGTTGAGATAATTGGGTGTTCAGTTGACTTCTTGAATTCTAAGCTTCAGCTCATTTCTTAGTTTTTGGTAATTTTTGTCCACTGTTTGTCTAAAAATGCTTTCTGTCCCTGCTTCTTTCCTTGCCTTTGGTAACACCCAGTATTCTTATGTTTCCTCTCTTGATGCTATCAAGCTTTTTTTTTTTTTTTTGAATTTCTCTTTCATTATTTTTCATTCTTCAGTTTTTTCTCTTTCTGATTTATTTCTAGATTTCTATCTTCATATCACTGATCCTTTCCTCCATTTGGTCTACACTATTTCCCAAGCTTGCTGTTTCATTTTTCAACTCTTGCAGTGTGTTCTTCATCTCCAGTTCTATTTGGTTCTTTTTGAGAGTTTCAGTCTCCTTGCTCTGCTCACCTTAGTTTGTGTTTTTCAATTCCTGAATTCTTGATTTGAGTTGTTTTGGATCTCATTGGATATTTTCCAGAAGTACCAGCCTGAATTCTCTGTCACTTAAGTCACATATTTCTATTTCTGTAAGCTTATTTTCTGGAGATTTTCTTTTTCTTTCTGATATCCTTTTCACCTTGGTTATTTTTGGTGTTTAATGACAATTTCTGTACCTGGGCATTAATGGAAGTATATTCTGTTATTCTTCCAGAAAGAAGATTTATTATATAAAGGTCTCTCTTTTAGCCTGCTGCAAAGGAGGCACTTTTCTTTTGGTTTCCAGTAGGTGGTGTCTAAGCCTCTTGGATCTGTTCTTTATATAAAGCCTAAATTGTCTTATTTTCTTGTAGATATTTAATCACACTGGCTAGTCTCAGTTTCAGTCCCTGTCAGTGTTAGCAACAGTTTCATTTGCTTTTGCTCAGATTCCCTAGGAGATCTGAGGTGATCTGTCTTGTAATGGGGTGGGGAGGAGGCTCTGGGTTGGGAGTTGGCGTCTGTGGCTCAGCCTCCATTTTTGCAACTGGGGCTAGTTTCTCTGCAGTCCTGTCCGCTTCTCTGCTTTCTGCCCTGGTGACCGGGCCCTGCTGCGGGCTGATAGAATTTCTGGCACTTTCCACGCAGGCTGATCAGGGGAGGTCGATGCACCTTCACTTCTCCCTGTCCTCCTGCAGGGAGCTTATGGCGGCTACGAGAGGCAGCTTCTGTAATTTCTCCAGTCCATCGCCCGACACCTGGAGTTCTGACCTCGGAGCTCTTATGCGCAGATCACACGTTCAGACATGGCTAGTGTGCAGTTTTGGTGTTTTTTTGTTTTTGTTTTAGATGTTTAGCTTATTGTTGTTTCAAGGGGAGAATTCTGAAGATGTCTACCATTCTCCATATGTTTCCAACAGACTCCTTGACTCAAATAATTTTTGAGTATATACTATGTGCCAGTTATTTGTTAAGAGCTGAAGACTAACTATATTAATGAAAAATTAATGTTTGTTAATGAGTTTATACAAGTAGTTGCTAAAAGCCAACAGGGCCATGAAAAGATGTTCACCATCATTAATCATCAGGGAAATGCAAATTAAAACCACAGTGAGATAATATTTCCTCACACCTGTCAGAATGGCTAGCATCAAGAAGACAAGAAGTAGCAAGTGTTGGCGAGGATGTGGATAAAATGGAATCCTTGTACACTGTTTGGTAGGAATAGAAATTGATTCAGCCACTATGGAAAACAATGTGGAGGTTTCTCAAAAATTCTGTGATTAGCAGTTCCGCTCTGGTATGAACCCAAAGGAAAAGAAAATAAGATACTGTAGAGTTACATGTATACCATGTTCATTTGCATTATTCACAGTAGCCAGATACTGAAACTACCTAAGTGCCCATCAGTGGCTGAAATAAAGAAGATGTGGTGTACACACACACACACACACACACACACACACACACACACACACAGATACATACAAATATATAAATTGAATATTATTCAACCATAAGAAAAAGGACATTCTGCCCTTTATGACAACATGAAATGGACCTTGAGCACACTGCACTGAGATAAGTCTGAGAGGAAGACAAATAATACATCGTATCACATGTGGAATCTAAAAAAGTCAAACGTAAAAACATAGGATAAAATGTTGGTTAACAGGTGATGGCATGTGTAGGGATAGGGCAGTTTTTTTAAGGGCACGAAACTTGCAACAGGTAGTAAGCCCTAGAGGATCTATATATAATCAATGATAATCAAATTTGCTAAGAGACTAGAACTTAATTATTCCACCCACTAAAAAGAAATGATGATTATTTGAATCACTAAACACAAACAGATATTTATGTATATTAAATGTTCTGTGGAGGTAAAAAACTATAGAAGAAATTAAAGCAGGCTTAATTGAGTGAGTGTGCTAATGTAAGAAGTGTAGTTTAGGGAAAACTTTGAGATCACCATTAGAGTAAAAATTTGAATGAAATGATTGTATGAACCTGAGTATACTCCTTGTTTTCAGCAGGGGTAATAGCAACGGTTAAGCCCATGGGCCGGAATCTGCTTGGTGTTTTTGAGGTAGACAGGGGGAGGGGCAGGAGATGATGTCAGGCAGCTGTGACCCAAAAGATGAGAGTATCATAAGCCTTGTCAAAAAATTTAATTTTATTCTTAATATATTGGTGGATTTTTGGCAAATGAGTGACACCTGATATATAGTTGTGTAAGATCTTTCTCATCTCTATTGAGAAAATAATGGGAAGAGCATAAGAGTTCATTAGGGGACTATTGTAGTTTTCCTTATGGGTGATTATGGTCACTTAGACAAAATTGGAAGACATGGAGTTATGAGAAGAGATTGGATTATTTATTTTGAAAGTGGAGTAGTAACAAAAGAACTAACATTTGTATCAGAGTAAACAGAAAGAGAGAGGTGAGGTACCTGAAGTATTTAAAGAAATAAGGGTCAAAAATGTCTCAAATTTGGCAAAAGACATAAATACTCATCCAAGAATCTGAACTCCAAAGAAGATAAATCCAAAGATATCCATTGCTATAAAGGCACATCAAATTAAATGTCTGAAAACTAAAACAAAAAAGTCTTGAAAGTAGCCACTGGAAAGTAACATTATCTTTGGGAATGACAGTGGATTTCTTGTCTCAAACCTTAGAGGCTAGAAGGAAAATAGCACATTTCTCAACTATTTGAGAGAAAAGAACTGTCAAACAAAAATTCTTTCTCCTTTAAAGAAGGGAAACTAAAGATATTTATTATACAAAGAAAAACTTAAAAAATGTTTTAGCAAACATACCTTTAAAACTTGGCTAAGAAGTTTTCTAAATAGAATGGAAATAAAAAAGAATGCTCGGAACTTCAGAAAATAAAGAATATTTTGAAGTGGCAAAAATAGAGGTCAGTATCATGGAGTTTTCTTGAGTTTCTGAAATATTTAATCATTGGAGCAAATTTATAATATCATGATTTGATGCTTTGTATGTTAAGGAAATAATATAATTTTAAGTAGGGTAAATAAAGAGATTAAAGTGGAATTAAGTTTTACATTTCATTTGAAGTAGTTAAATGTTGGTGCTAGAAGTCTGTAATAAGTTACATGATTTTATTACTTAGAACAACCATTAAAAAACTATACAAAATGATATACTTAGAAACATTGTTAAATAAATCAGGATGAAATCCTTAAAAAAGTGATCATGTAACTGGCAGGAAAATAAACATTGAGGAACAGATGAATGAGAAACCAAGAAAACAAACAGAAAACAAACAAAATGCCAGACTTAGCCTAGACTTTTACCTTAAGTGTAAATGATGTAAGTATACCCCTTAAAGTACAGATTGGCAGAGTGGATCAAATCAAAACATGAGTTTAAAAATATGTTATCTATAAAATCTCACTGCCAATACAACATAGGCTGATTAAAAATTGAGAAACATACACAATGCAAACTCAATCAACAGGAAAGCAAGAATGTCCTTACTAATATCAGATGAAGTAGTCTCTAGAGTGAAGAAAATTATTAGACAAAAGGAGAACATTTTGACAAATACAGTAGTCTAAAACTATGACCCCACCAAACAACAGAAACTCGAAGTGCAAAAAAGAAAACTGATTGAACTGAAAAGGGAGAATTAAAAAATTCCTATTATATTTAGAGGATTCACCACCTCACTCTTAGCAAATGGTAAAGCTATTGGACAGTAAATCAACAGTGGGATATAGAAAAAACTGAACAGCACCATCTATGAACAGGATTGAAGCAACATTTATTGGCCATTGCCTAAACAGCAGGATACACATTCTTCTCAAGTGACCATGGAACATTCAGAAAGGTAAATATCCTGGGGCATAAAGAAACCTAAATAAATTTAACAGAATTGAAATTCTGCTGAATGTGTTCTCCAATCATATTGAAGTAAACAATCAGTAACAGGCAAGAGAAAAATAATGTTGGATATAAAACAAGATATAAATAATGCATGAATAAGTGAAGAAGGCTAAAAAGAAAATCTAAAAATGCATAGAACTGAATGAAAATGAGAACACATATGTGGGAGGCAGCTAAAGCAGTGTTGATAGAGAACTTATAATATAAATGCTAACATTAGAATGAAAGGTCTCAAATCCATAATTAACTATTCTTACCTCAAGAAACTGGAGAAGAACAAAGTAAATCCATAGCAAGTGGAAGGAAGAAAATAAAGTTAACAGAAACTTTATTTCAATGATAAGGTTGAAAATAGCAAAAGAATAGAGAAAACTAATAAAACACACAATCTGGTTCTTTGAAAAAATTGATAAACCTCTAGCAATATTGACAAAATGAAGACAAATCATCAATATCAGGAAAGAAATGTGATATAAGTCCTGCATCCATTAATAGGGTTGTAAAGAGACTTTAAACAGTTATGTTCGTAATTTTGATAATTTAGAAAAAAATGGGTCAATTCTTCAGAAACTCCAAACTACCAAAAAGTTAATCAAAGTGATATAGATAATTGAATGGCCCATAGATTGTCACAGAAGTAGACATATAATTTTGAACTAAAGAAATTAAATTTTAAATAAAAAGCACCAAAAGAAAGCAATCCACTGCCACTGGAGAATTCTACTAAACATTTGAAGAATTAACAGTAATTTTACACCATCTCTCTCCAGAAAATTAAAAGAAGAGGGAACGCTTCCTAACAAGTTTATCATTCTCTCCCAGATCATACAAAGATTGTGAAAAAATAGTAAAACTACAGGTCTACATCTACCATAAATTTATTAGCAAAAAATCATTAATAAAATACTAGCAAATAGAAATTGGCCATGTATAAAAAGAATTATACACCATGACCAAGTGGGATATATTCCAGGTGTACAAGCCTGATTTAACAAACAAAAATCAGCCAGTGGAATCAACCACAGACTAAATAAAATGCTGTTATATGTAATATTGCTTTCTTAATTTCCTTTCAATTGTTCATTTTAGGTGTATAGACAGCTGATTAGTGGAATTAAAGTTTTACCTTATACCATGATCTTATACCATGCAACTTTGCTGAATTTGTGTATTAGCTATCATAGTTTTCTTATAAATTCCTTAGGATGTTCTGCATTTAGGTGGAACCTTTCTTTAACCTTTTCTTTTAAGGCCTTATTTCTCTAATCTCAAAAGTAGATGGTGACATAAGGAAGAAAAAACTATAGACTAAAAGTCTTTCATAACATAGATGCCAAAATCCAAATAGACTCCAACGCTGTATAAAAAATAATTATATACTATGACCAAGTAAGATTTATTATAGGCATGCAAGGCTAGTTCAACATTCAAAAATTAATTGACATAAATCAGCTCCATAGAGAGAAAATAATGTAACTATATTAATTAATGCAAAAGCATTTGACAAAAAATCAATACTCATTCATGATAAAAACCCAGCAAAGTAGGAATAGAGGGGGAATTTCCTCGACCTGAAAAAAAATATTCATCAAAAGCCCCTGTTGACATATTTAATAGAGAGAAACTGGATTCTTTCTCTGTAATATCAGGAGCAAGGGAAGGATGTCCTGTCTCACCACTCTCAACATCTGAAATCCCAGGTAATGCAATACTACAGGAAAATAAAAGTTATATAGATGGCAAAAAGAAGAAATTAAACTCCTTTTTCACAGAAACACTATTGTCTAAGTAAAAAATCCTAAAGAAGCTGAAACTTCTAGAACTAATAAGTTATAGATAGCATGGTTGCAGGATACAAATTTAATATACAAAAATCAATTGCTTTGTCAATATTGTACTTATGTCTTTTTATTGTTGAGTTATAAGAGAGAAAATGTTCTGTATACAAACTCCTATTTAGGTCTATAATTTGCAGGTGTTTTCTCTCATTCGTGCTTTTCATTTACATCTTGGCTTCATGTTCTGCAGCAAGAATTTTTTTTGTTTCATATAGAATAATTTATCTATTTTGTCATTTTTGTTTGTGGTGTTGTGTCTATCTCAAGGAACATGAAGATTTACCCCTATATATTTTTTAAAGTAAAACAGTTCTTATATTTAGGTCTATGACCCATTTTTGATTATGGTATCAGGAAGGGGTTTATTTTCATTGTTTTGCATGTAGACATCCAGTTGTCTCAGTACAATTTGTTGAAAAGGCTGTTTTTTAACCATTGAATTATCTTGTCACTTTACTGAAAATGAACTGAATGCATTTATTAATATTTATTTCTGGACTCTCAATCTTATTTCATAGATCTCTATGTTTGTTCTTATGCCAGTTCCCACAAGGTCCTGATTACTGTAGCATTGTGGCAGATTTTTAAATTGAGAAGTCTGAATCTTCCAACTTTCTACCTCTTTTTTCAAGATTGATTTGATCACTTTCAGTTCCTTGAATTTTCACATGAATATTTGGATCCACTTATTAATTTCTGCAAAAAAGGCAGCTGGGATTTAGTTAGGGATTGTGTTGAATTTTTAATCCAATTTAGCAGTTTTTTCTAAGTAAATAGTCGAGTCTTCTGATTGTTGAGCATGTTTCCATTTTTTTAAGTCATCTTTAATTTTTTCAGCATTGTTTTGTAGTTTGATGCTATTGTTAGTGGCATTATTATCCTGAATTCATGGATTTTTCATTGTTAGTATATGAAAATATAATTATTTTTTATATATAGATCTTGTACCCTGTAACTTTGTTGAACTCTTTTACTAGTTTTAATAGTGTTTGAGTGGTTTCTTTAAGTTCTCTTTAAAATCGTGTCAACTACAAGTAGTTTTACATTTTTTTCAATTTGGATTTTTCTTTTTTTTTGGCTAGTATTTCCTGTATAAGTGGTTAGAGGACGTTCTTGTCCTGTTCATGATCTTAGGCAGAAAGGATTTCATCTTTCACATTTTACCATGTTGTTTGCCGTGACCTTTTTGTAGATGTCTTTTTATCAGATTGAGGATGTTTATTTTAGTCTGTTTGATAGTTTCTATAAACAGGAAGGGTTGTAAAATTTTGTCAAATACTTTTTCTTGCATGTATTGAGATGATCATTTGGTTATTATCTTTTTTTCTACTAATATAGTCTATTAATTGATTTTCAGATGATAATCCAATCTTGTATTATTGGGATAGATCCCACTTGGTCATGGTGTATAAAGTTTGCTAGTATGTTTTTTGAGGATTTGTCATAGTCATACAATGTTGATCTTAGTTTTCTTGATATTGATCTGTAGTTTTCTTTCTCAGGTCTGATTTTGGTACTGGGATAATATTGGGCTCATAAAATGAATTGGGAAGTGTATTTTTAATTTTGGGAGGAGTTTTTGAATAATTGGTATTTATTATTTTAAAAATACTTGGTAAAATTCATCAGTAAAACCATCTAGACCTGGGCTTTTTTTAATGGGAAGTTTTAAAATGACTAATTTAGTGTTTTCACCTGTTATAGGTTTTCTTCAGATTTATCAATTTTTTCTTGAGTCAGTTTCTGTAGGTTTTGTTATTCTAGGAGTTTTTTCCATTTTATCAAAGTTAACCTAATATGTTGACATACAGTTTTTCATAGCATTCCCTTATAATGATTTTTGTATTTGCACTGCACAAAGTGTCCCTCTTTATCTCCAGTCTCTTATGGTTGCTGAGTACATGATGCCTCTTTTTCTATTTTTAAAAGTCATCCTGTTTGCGTCTTTGAATCTAAAGTGTCTTTTACAGACAGCACGTGTTTGGATTTTCATATTTTATACAACCTTGCTTTCATTCTGAATAATTTATTTTTCGTAAGAGTGGTCTGGTAGCAGTGGATTCTAGGGATTTTTAGTTTCTTTTAGTTTTTTAATCTATAGTTTTATTTATTTCATCTTCAGTTTTGAAAATAGTTCTGCTCTTTCGGTTGACGGTGTTTGTTTTCCCCAGCACAGTGAATATGTTATCCTACCTCCTGGGCTTATATTGTTATGATGGTAAAGTCAGGTGTTAATCTTACTGAAGTTCTCTTGTATGTGATGAGTTATATTTCTCTTCATGCTTAAGAATTCTCTGTCTTTGTTTTTTTAATATGTTTACTCTGATGCATTTTTGTCATAGATCTCTGTTTTATTCCACTTGGATTTTATCTTCTTGAATTGTCAGATTAATATTTTTATAAAATTTATAAGATTTTTGCCATCATTTGTGAATATTTTTTGTGCTCCTTGCTCTTTCTTCTCTTCTTCTGGTACTCCCATTATCACATGTTGGTGAAGTTAATGGTGTACATTCAGTTGAGGTGCAATGAATGGTGTTCATTTATTTTTCATTTATTTGTTCAGTTTTCTTCATTATTATTTCTGTTCTTTATATTACAAGATGTCTATTGATCTATCTTCAGTTATTTTTTTTCTCCTATAAACTTCAATCTACTGTTGAGCCCTTCTAATGAATATTCATTGTAATTATTTTAATTTTCAAACTTAGGATTTTTATTACTGTTTTCTTCTTTTATTGATATTCTCTTTGTAAATGAGGTGTCATCATATACCTTTACTTCCTTACTCATGGTTTCTTTTTGCCCATATTTATAGTAGCTTTTTTGAGATTTGCTAAGTCCAGTGTCTGGACCCTCCCAAGAGAGATTTTCTATTGCTTGCTGTTTTTTCTGTAATTGTGAAAATTTCTTGTTTCTTAGTATGTCTTTGGTAACTTTTTGTGGATAATGGACGTTTTAGATAATATTTTCTACCTACTCTGAACTGATGTCTTCTTGCCAGGGGTTATTGTTATTTTTTGCTTACTTATATGTTTAGTGACTTGGATGGACTATTTGAGTGAAGTTATTTTCCCCTACAGTATGTTATCTCTGATGTTGCTGTCAGAGAGCTCTTTCTTAGGCATACATACGGTCCTTAGAATTATAAATAGTGTTAAACAGGGTGCTCTTTGCAGGCCTACATAATTGTTAATTTTATGTATTAACTTGAACTGGCCTAAGTGATGCCTAGATAACTGGTAAATCCTTATTTCTGGGTGTGTCAGAGGATGTTTCAGAAAGAGATTATCATTTGATTCAGTGGACTGAGGAAAGAGGTCTACCTCACTAGTGTAGGTGGGCATCATCCAATCCATTGAGGGCCCAAGAGAACAAAAAGGTGAAAGAAGGGCAAATTCTTTCTTCTTGAGCTAGGACATCCATTTCCTCCTGCTCTTGGACATTGGAGCTCCTGGTTCTTGGGCCTTGGGACTTTGAGACTTAACACAAAGTTCCCTAGTTTTCAGGCCTTTGACCTTGACTTAGAGTTATATGATTGGCTCCCCTAGTTCTCAGACCTTTGGACTTAGACTGAATTACACCATGGGCTTTCCTGGTTTTTTCCAACTGACAGATGTCAGATTGCAGTGCTGTGTGTGTGTGTGTGTGTGTGTGTGTGTGTGTGTGTGTGTGTGTGTGTGTACAGGTGTGTATAGATAGCTATATCTATCTTATCTGTCATCTATTTACTATCTAATTGGTTATGTTTCTCTGGAGAACTTTGACTAATGCAACCTTTTTTGCTCACCTCTGTGTTGTCTGCCTTTGTTGGTATCACACCCAACTTTTAGCCTCTAATGATTGCTCTATTCTTTCCAACAACAAATTGTTCAGTTAAATTTGAGGTTGCCCTTTGTGCTACTATTTGGAAATCATCTCCTGGAAAACATAATTTAAGGAAGTTATTACTGTAGAAAATGTGTGTCTTTGTGTGTATTTTCATGAATGTGTCTGATAAACAGGAAACAAATTTAATAGCTTGGTATAATCTCTTCTTACTTGTGTCTTTCCATTATTCCTTCTGGTCTACTTTTAGTGAGTCTGTGGTTTAACTTATTGCTCTCATGGAATTATTAGTCTCTTTTTAATTGCTTATTACTGGAATTCCATTGTTTCCCACGGTGATCTTTAGGCCTTGAATTTACCCATACTCTTACAAATAAAGTGAATTTTCTTGAGAAGAACCTCAGAATTCTCTGTTCTCTGGTCTGCTTCTTTCTCTGAATAGAAGCTCTCCATCATCGTTCTGGAGCTTGGAACTGGAATAGTGTTTTGCTTCTCTCAAAGTGATACTGTGCTTTATGTTCAGTAGGAAATGTGTGTATTTCTCTGTTTTCTGGTAGCTTGATATAAATATAAAATATGTAGTACTTTTATTTAAAAGTATAAAACTTAATTGAAATTTTAAAGAAGTTTTTATATCTATGAATAAATGTATATTATTGATTCATTGGAAGGGCCAATGTCATGTTTCTCCCAATTAATTCTAATTAGAAAGCCTACAAGATATTTTTGTGTGTTCATTTTTGTTTTCAAGAAATCAAGTAACCCCTTAATAGTTAGAAGCCAGAAATAATTGTGATTTTATCGTAAGCCTGGTCATTAAGTCTCTTGGTTTTATTCAAGGAGAGCCCAGAAGGTGACCTTTCCATGTATGGATATTTGATCTCTGGATAGATCTGGCACTGCAAGTTACTGGCAAAAGATAGAGGAGTTTTCTAAATTGCGCTTACTATATGAACAGCTGTTACATGTATTGTTACTCTCTCCACTGGGACGTATGCTCCATGAAAGAAGAGATTTTGCCTATTCTTTACTGCTGTATCTCTACTTCCTAAGATAATGCTTGACCCTTAGTTAGTACTCAATGTGATGAAAATAAGCCCCTTATAAATTATTACAAAAAAAAAATTCAGCCCAATTAAAAAATAGTGAAAAGGCAGGGTTACAAAGCTTCATTGGTAATAGAGAAATGCATATAACAAGACTAGAGTTAAAAACCACAATATACCTGTTTAAATGAAAATAATTAAAGAGTCTAACAATACCAAATATTGTTTTACTATCCATTTCCAAAATATCCATTTCTAGAATCCTAAGTCAAGGTCAAAGGCCTGAAAACTAGGGGACTGTTTCAGTCTTAAAGTCCAAGGCCCAAGAACCAGGAGCTCCAACATCCAAGAACAGGAGGAAATGGATGTCCCAGCTCAAGAAGAAAGAATTTACCCTTCCTTCACCTTTTTGTTCTCTTTATACAATGCCACGACTAAACAACTTTAGAAAACAATCTATTATTATATAGTTGAACATATACATTTCTTTTGATCTAGTTTTTATACCTTATGTCTTTGAGATACACTTTATGTTCAACCTGAGATGAGGAACATGGTCTTTTTATTTTTAAATTTTTAACATGTCATTTTAAATATTTTTAAAAGCATTGACAAATATTTTATAAAATATAATCAAAGAATACAGAGCAAAGACAAAAAGTATAAGCCTCACTTTTTTATTAGCGGATTTAAACATAAAATTATACTTTAGTTTATATTAAAAAGTAGCCTTTAACACTCAGCCAAGATGGAATAATAGGGACTGTCTGAAACAACCAAATATTAGACAAAATATATGAAACAATGAATTTCAAGATTTAGTCATCAGCCAATATAGGATAGAAATTTCTTAGAGCCAGAAAACAAAGGACTTGAGCCCTATGATAGTCCTACCAAAGTCAGTGATCCCTGAGAGAACCCTGCATTTTCAACTAAATTGAGGATAAATTGCAGTCCAGGGAGATTAAGGCTACTTCGAGTACACAGGACGAGAGGACTAGATAGGAGATAACTGCTCAGAGAGAAAATCTGGAGATCTACATGGGTCCTTCTTGAGTATTCAGCAGAATATTGATCAGCTCATGTATGTGAGGAAATTAAAGAACTTTTGAAAATAATTAGAGGGAACAGTATATACCACTCACACAGGGCCAGGAAAAGAGCTGTTCTCACCAGCCAGAGTGGAAAACTCATATAATTCACAGAGAATTGGATAGTATACTCAGAAGAGTCTTGCCTCAGTACTGAGAAATAATATACTTTAGACTGAAACCTGCTCCATATTTGCCTACCAAATCATAAAAGCAAGACCTAAAAGTATCAGACTGTTTCCAAGTGACTTAATGCATTGTAGAACAAAGCATAAAAATACAGAAATTCAGAAGTACTCAGCATCCAGTAAGGTAAAATGCATAAATGCTTCATCTATTGAAAAAGTATAAAATAGACAGACAAGTGGGAAAATCTGGCCTTGTTGAGAAGATTAATGAATAAACCAAAATAGACTCAGAATTGAAATAGATGTTAAATTAGCCAACAAATTCATTAAAATTATTATAATGGGATTCTATGTGTTTTAAAACTTAAATAGAAACATGGAAGATAAAACAACAACCCCAATGAAAATTCAGTATAAAAAAATTGAAATCGAATTTCTAAAAATGACAATTACAATGTTTGAGATGAAAAGTAATTTAGGATAGGAATCAATGGCAGATTAGATAATGCAGAAGAAAAAGTAGTGGGCTTAAACACATATTAAAGGAAGCCATATAAAATGAAGCAGAGATATAAAGATTTTGGAAAAAATGAAAAGAGCACCTGTGAGCTATAGCAGTGGTCCCCAACTCTTTTGGCACCAGAGACTGGTTCTTTTAATGCCAGATCTGAGGTGGAGCTGAGGTGGTGATATTAGCATTGGGGAGTGGTTACAAATACGATGAAGCTTTGCTCGCTGCCACTTAACTCCGGCTGTGTGGCCCAGTTCCTAACAGGCCATGGACTGGTACCGGTCCATATTCTGGGGTTTGGGACCCCTGAACTATAAGGATAACTTTATGTAGCCCAACATATATATTTGGAGTCCCTGAACAAAAGAAAACAGGGAACAGAAAACAATATTTAGAGAATTAATGGTTAAAATTTTCCAAGTGTGGTGAGAACTCACCTACCCAAGATGTTTTATAAGCCCCAAGCATATAAAACATGAAGAAAACTACTCCAGCACATATATGTCAAAATGCTCTAAACCACTGCTAAAGTGGAAATCTTTAAAATAGCCAATGACAAAATATAAGGGTGACAGCATTTCTCCTTAAATGAGGCAAGAGAGAATGTAGTGGAGCATTAACTTTAGAGTTTGGAAAACAAAAAAACTGTCAATGTAGAAACAGATACTCAGCAAAAATAGCTATCAGAAAAAATTAGGAAGTTTTCAGTTATTTAAAAGATGAAAGAATTCATAAACAGCACATGTGCAGTTTAAGAAATGTTTTGATAGCTGATGGCAGTCTATATTTACCCAAAAAAAGGAAGAACAGGAGATGATGACTATATGGATATGTATATGACATTTCTTTATTTCTTTATATTTAAGTTTCTAAAAAAAATACTTACTTTACACAAAAATAATAAAAAATGTACTATGAGGTTTGTAACATCTAAGTAAAAGGTATGAAATTACAGCCTAGATGTCAGGAGGAGAGAAGTGAAAGTATAATAATGTAAAATTCTTATACTATATGTAAAGTCATGTAGTATCACTTAAACATATAATAATTAAAGGTGTAATATCATATTGGTAATTATAGAAAATTTAAATGATCTAAAACCCCATTTAAAAGACAGATATTGCCAGGTGAGATTAAAAAAAAAGTAAAGTCCAGTTATATGCTGCCTTTAAGAGTAACATGTTAGATTCAGAGACTGAAATATGTTGGATACAAAAAGAATGGAAAAAGATAACATTGTGGTAAAATTATTGAAAAGGCTGCAATGCTATGTCAATATCAGATGAAATAGATTTCAGAGCCAGGAATATTGCTAGTGAAAGATCTTTTCATATTGATTAAGACAAATTTATGAAGAGGACTTAATATCCTAGACTTTTATATTGTTAATAACATTTTCCAAAAAGTATTTGAAAGAAAAACTGATAGAATTTGAAGGAAAAATAGGCCACATTACAGTCAGATATTTCAACATCCCTCTTCCAGTAATTAATAGAAAATGAAAATAAGCAAAGATATAATGGACTTGAGCAACACTAATAGAAAATGAAAATAAGTAAAGATATAATGGACTTGAGCAACACTAAATAACTAACTCGACCTAATTGACGTTTGTAAAAACACCCCTGCCACCTGCCCCAGGGACACAGATCAGTGCCCTGCCCCCAAACCAGGAACATTTACCATGGTAGATCACATTCTTGGACATACAAGCCTCAATAAGTTTAAAAGGATTCAAATCATATGAAGTGTTTTATCAACATACATGCATGAAATGTGTGTTGGATAAGAAGGAAAGTTTCAAATCAATGGCTCCAACTGCCTCTACCTTTACAATATAGAATAAAAGAGCAAATTAAGCCAATGGTAAGCAGAAGAAATGAAGTAATAAAGAACAAACTGGAAAACAGTATATATAGAAAATAGAAAAGCAGTTAAGAAAATTAGCAAAACCAAAATCTGTCTCTTTGAGAAGATAAAGTTGGTAAACTTCTAGATGAAACAAATTATTGAAATCAAGAATAGGATTGTATCACTAAGATTCTATGGATATTACAAGTAAAACAAGGAAATATTGTGCCTATAATATTATAAATTCAACAATTTATTGTGAAATGGACCCTCAAAGGAACAACTACCAAAGCTCACTCCAGAGGATATATATAACCTTTTCACAAAGAAGGCCCCAGGTCAAGATGGCTTTATTAGCAAATTCTGTCAAACATGAAATACCAATCCTGTCAAATTCTTTCAGAAAATTCAAGAGGTGGGAAAAACTTCCTATTTTTTTTTTGAGGCCAGCGTCACCCTAAGACCAAAACTAGATAAAGATATGTAAGAAAAGAAAGCAACAGACCAGTGCATCATAAGCATAAATGCAAAAAACTCTATAAACAAAATTTTAGTAATTAAAAACCAGCAATATACAAAAAGGCTAATACATCATGACCAATTGGAGTTAATCTGAGGAAGACTTTTTCAACATTTCAAAAGCAATTAGTTTAATTCCTTGTATCAGGGCCACTGTGTTATCACCAATACTGTGCTCTCAGAAGGAGACCTGTACTTGGTTTAATGCTCTGCTGTTGCCATCTTTAAATTTCTAACCATTTGTCTTTGAATTTGTGATTTGTATGTAAACATGTATATGAGCAGACTGTGTACATTGAATGGCAGTGGTGCTTCCTCAGCTGTTAGTTTGGCTTCTTCGAACAGTCTGGTATCCTGAGTGGGTGACCAAGACCCAGTTCCACATTGGTGGCAGAGCAGCAAAAACCAATGGTAGTACTGCAGTGGTTGCAACCCAAAGAGAGAACCCAAGTGGAGGCTGACTTTTCTGTTTCTCCCTTGAGCATGTCCCTTTGGCACCTGCACAAAATATTAACTTTCTGGGTTGAATACTGGTACAGTTACCTCTGGTACTCAATAATTATAGTCCAGTAAAGTATTTACAAAATTAAAAACATACTCATGGACATGGTGTTAAAACATGCTAGGTAGTTAACTAGAATTCTTCACAGTATACACTCTCTGATCTTGAAAACTGCTGGAACATTACAAAGCAGAATCAACAGGCCTTAGGAATGGAAATTAAATTTGATGGGAAAGAACATTATTTTCATACATAATTTTGGATGAACCAGTTATTAAAAGGAAGTCAATTTAGAAATTAATTTTTCCTTGTCTTTGAAGATATATCAGGTCGTCAAATAATGTCATTTTGTTCGGCTTCACTTTGTTATAAATAGTGATGAGATGCCATAGAAACTTAACTCATGTTTATATAAATTAGCCAGTGGTAAAATTGGTCTTGTTACCCATTGTTTCATTTAAAGTCACAGAACCTATGGATGATGATAAGTAAAGATTTACTGTATAGGAATAGAATGCATAAAAAGGTGTTTTGAGTTATATTCCAAATCATTAAGCCATTTTTGGTTTTCTTGTACAGGTTACAGGAAATGCCAGAGGAAACATTGAAATTCTATTATATAACAAATTTATATTTAAAATTGAATTCAGATTTTCACAAAACTGTTTATGAAGTTAGTTTTAGAAAAAATGTTTCTCAAGAATCTTTATCACTAGATGTATTAAATTTTAAATTTTGGAAAAAAATCAGCCTGTGTTTACAACCTATAACATACTCTTAAGAACTTCAGAATAGTTGCAAACAGCTGAAGGAACCTTCTCAAAATCAAAATTATTTAACTTGCATTTGCCAAGAATAACTCATGTTGCTTTCAATTATATCTATTGAAAATGAAGTCTCTGAAAGTATAAATTTTTGATGACTGACTAAATAAATTTAAAGAAAGGATTGCCAGAAAAAATCTTATGAAAAATTAAATTATATGATTAACCAAGACATGGTATTAATAAAGTATTATTAATTATTATATTATATACAATTATTACACCAAAAATGGTTTGCAATTTGTAAATTTATATGGTTACTTATTTATTAGTATTACACCTATTAAATTTCATAATAAAATTTTTAAAGAAAAAAGGATAATTTTATCTTTATGCTTCTGTTCATGATTTTTAAGTGGCCCACGTTTTCATTTTGCACTGGCCTTATCAATTATGTAGTCATCCCTGCACTGTATTTCCAAAACACAACAAAAACCTATGATCATCTTAGTAGATACAGAAAAGGTATTTGACAAAATCCATCATCCATTCCTGATTAAAACTCTTAAATGAAGAGTTGAAGGGACCTTCTTTAATTGATAAAAGACATCTATAAAAGCTGACTAATGTTCTTAATTGTAACAAAACAAAACAAAACAATAGTTTCTTTCCAACATCAGGAACAAGACAAGGATGTCCACACATACTCAGTAATATAATATATCTAGTGCAGTCAGGGACTAAAAAGAAAGAAGGAGACCAGGGTGGAGAAGAAGTAGAACTCTATTTATTAAAAACATGATTATGTAGAAAATCCATTATGGCATGTACAAAAAAATGACTAGAACTATTGAATGTACATTAGATAGAAATCAACATATAAAAATCACTTTATTTCTACATACAAGTGATCAATTGGAAATTAAAAAAATTAAAAGTAGTATATGCAATAGCATCAAAAAATATTTTCTGCAGATATGTTTAACAAAAGATGTGACAGACCTCACTAAAACTATAAACCACTGTAGAGAAAAATTGAAGACCTAAATAATAAATGGAGAGAGATACACTGTTCATGTATCAGAAATGCTCAATACATTAACATGTTTTTCTCTTTAAAAGATCTGTAGATTTAGAACAATGTTGACCTAGTTGCTGGGAGGCTTTTATAGAGTAATTGACTAGTTGATTCTAAACTTTATATGAAATATAAAAGGATCTAGAATAACTAAAGCAACTTTGAGAAATAAAAGCTAAGTTGTAGGGGTAACACTGCCAGATTTCAAGACTTACTATAAAGGTACAGTAAACAAGACTGTGAGTAGATTGGAATACAGAACCCAGAAATAAATCCATTCATATATATTAATGTCAAAACATCAAATTACATAGTTTAAACATATTTAGTTGATTTATCAACTTATGCCTCACTGAAGCTATTTTGAGGGAGTTATGGAAATTTCTAAATGGTTCCTCTCAATTTCTGTATCCATCACGTACTTGTTGCATGATGTAGACTCGCACACTCCACTTTTGAGTAGCACTGCTTTAGAAACCCTTTTCCAGATATTCACCAGGGATATATAGAAAAACTCACGTGTCTCAGTGTTGTTCATAACAGAAAACTGAATCAAGCAGATTTTCCATCAAATAGAGGAATCAATGAGAAATTACAGTATATTCTGACAGTGGCCTTATATATATGTGTGTATATACATATGTACGTATGTATATATACATAAATATCTGTGTGCAGCAATGTGGGTGAATTTTGGGCACAGTGGAAAAAGAAAGTAACAGAAATATACTTAACAGTAGTTTAATAAAATTCAGAACATGTGGAAACTTTAGAGTTTTTATTAAACTCAATTTTATGATAGCTATACTTCTAAATTTGGAGGATTTTGCAGTAAAGTATAGCTGAAAAACATTTTCAAAGATATTTCTTGATTGACTGTGTATGGATGATATAGTATTGGTACAGTTTTCTTAATGTGCTCATGACTTTATTCTTAGGAGATACATGCTGACATATTTGGAGTATTGGGTGATGATGTTTTATTTAACTCAAGTAGTTAATGGTTGAGAAGGCTTTATACAGAGAATGAGAAGCAAGAGTAGCAAAATTTTAATAGTTTATGAATCTAGGTGAAAGTAAAAGAGGTGCTTATTTTTCAGTTCAGGCAATCTCGATATTTTCTGTTTTTTATGTGGTTATTCTGTTTTACATTTTTTGTCTCTACCAGGGTAAATTTTGACGTTATGTATTTCTAAGAAATTATTTATTTCACTTTTGAATGTATTTGTATCAAGCTGTACAAAAAATCTTTTTCTTAGTTTTTTTCATGTTTTTGTTTCAATGACTGTTTCTTCCTTCCTGTTTATTATTTTGTATACTTGAGATTTCTTTCCCTTGTTTTTATTAATTCTGTTAGCCAGTGATTTGCCTCCGTTATGATATTTTTCAAAGAACTAACATTTTTATTTAACAGTTTCTTCTGTTTTTCTGTTTCTGTTTTATTAACTTCTAACCTTTAAGAGAAACATTGGAGGTAGAAGACCTAATCCATGTATTTGAAGGAACCAACAAGAACCTGGGAAAACTGACTTATAACAGCCCTCTCTAAGACATACTTTAACGAAACCACTAGATCTTAAAAATGAAGAAAATTGAATAAAAAGGCTTTATTTTTTTATTTTATTTTTATTAAACATATTACTTGCCTTTCCCTATTATTATTTTCTTCTTTGGGCTTTCTTCTTTACTTTTACAGTATTATAGTTAACCTTTGAACAGCATGGTTTGAACCACTAGGGTCCACTTATACACAGATTTTTTTCAATAAATACTGTAAACGTATTTTCTTATGATTTTCTTATTATTCTTTTCTATTTATTGAGGTGACATTGGTTAATAAAATTATATAGGTTTCAAGTGTTTCAAGTGTACAATTTAATAATAGCTCATCTGTATTTTACATTGTGTGTTCATCCAAAGTCAAATCTTCCGTCACCATATATTTGACCCTTATGTACTTCCCACTTCCCCCTTTCCCTCTGGTGAGCACTACACTGTTTTATGTCTATGAGTTTTTGTTTTTCTTATTTGTTGCTTGATTTCAGTTTTAGATTCCACATATAAGTGAAATCATTTATTTCACTTAGCATGATAATCTCATGATCCATCCATGTTGTTGCAAATGGCAGTATTTCATCTTTTCTTATGGTTGAAGTAATATTCCATTGTGTTTATATACTACATCTTCTTTATCCAATCATCTCTTGAAGGGCACTTCAGTTGTTTCCATGTCTTAAACACCACGAATAGTGTTGCAATGAACATTGAGGTGCATATATCTTTATGAATAAATGTTTTCAAATTTCTTGGGTAGGTACCCGGAAGAGGGATTGGTGGGTCATATGGTAATTCTATTGTCAATTTTTTGAGGAACCTCCATACTGTTTTTCATAGTAGTTGTATGAGTTGACATTCCCACCAGTAGTATGTGAGGATTCATTTTTCCTCTCATCCTTTCTAACACTTGTTATTACTTGTCCTGTTGATGATAGCCTTTCTAAGCAGGTGTGAGAAGGTATCTCATTGTGGTTTTGATTTGCATTTCTCTAATAGTGAAGTTGAGCATCCTTTCATATGTCTGTTGGTTGTTTGTATGTCTTCTTGGGAGAAGTGTGATCAGGTCCTCTGCTCATTTTTTATTTGGATTGTTTGTTGTTGAGTTGTACGAATTCTGTTAGCCACATACTGGAGACATTGTTTGCAAATATCTTCTTCCATTCAGATGGTTGCCTCTTTATCCTGTTGATGGTTTCTTTTGCTGGGCAGAAGAATTTTAGTTTGATATAGACCCATTCATTTATTTTTGCATTTATTTTCATTACCTTTAAGGTCAAATTTATAAAAATCCCCTCTAAATCCAAGATTCATGAATTTAGTACCTATGTTTCTTCATGCAATTTATTGTTTCAGATTTTACATTCGAGTCCTTAATCAATTTTGAATTAATTTTGGTGTGTAATGATAGATAGCCTCTACTTTCATTCTTTTGCATGTGACTTTCCAATTTTTACAGCACCATTTATTGAAGAGGCTTTCTTTTCTCCATTGTATGTTTCTGACTCTTTTGTTGCAAATTATTTTCTCATATATATGTGGGTTTATTTCTGGGCTCTCAGTTTCTGTTCCATTGGTCTGTGTGTCTTTTTCTACTAGACTACTATGCTGTTTTTTATGATTATTGTTGATTTGCAGTATAATTTGAAGTTAGAGTGATATCTTTGGCTTTTTCTTTTTTCTTAGAATTGCTTTGGCTGTTTGGGGTCTTTTGTGCTTCCTACAAATCTGATGATTTTTTGTTCTATTTCTTTAAAAAAAAAATGTTATTATGTTTCTGTTTTTTCTTGATTCTTTTGAGTTCTGCTTCATGAAGGTTGTTTCACCTCAAGACACTCATAACTATTATTTTTTCTATTCAAAGTTGTGGATTTTAGCATTGTAAATTGTTCCTTTTTCCTTCCTGATATCAGATGCTCCTCTGCTTTCTTATTGTTTCCTTTATCTTGAATAATATGTCCATCTCTTTGCTATTAGTCTCTTTGAATCTGTTTTAATGTCTGTTTACCCTTTGCAGCATAGATTTGTTTTATCTATGATTGAAAGTCATTTTTGTTTTAATTGGTGAGTTAAGCCTATTAAATTATTGATCATCCTCTTACTTAGTTTTAGTTCTGTCTTAGTGTTATGTAAGAAGCATATCACATTTACTGAATTTTTCTATCTGGTCTTTTGTCTTTGTTCTTTTTGTAGGGAGGCAATAAGGAAATTTCGATGTTTTTCTTCTAGTAGTTACTTTTATATTAATATCTTGTATACTGGCCTAGTTGCCCTTTTCTTACTTAAGTCTCTATTTGATTTTTAAACTTTCAATGACATCCTTTAGAGTCTGTTATATATGTGGCTATCTCTGAGCTTCTTTTTTCTCCTGTTTCCTTAAAGCTTTTTAGTTGTAGTGTTCTGTTTCACTAGAACATGTAACATTTATATATTACTTTCTATTCTTATATTCATCTTTTTTTTGGGGGGGGGGTCATAGACCTACATCTGTATTAAGTGTATCTACTTCTTAGTTCTTTTCTTTCTTTCTTTCTTTTTTTTGGCCAGTGTTTCCTATCAAATCTTGATTGCTTGAAGTTTGTCCCCTGCTAGAAGGTTTCATGATTACAGTATTACCTAAGTTTTTGAATATCTAAATCAGTTTGCCTTTTTCTATTGCTTCAGCAGTGAAAAGGTAATGTGGCTGGATATAAAACCCTTGACTCCTATTTTCTTCTCTTTAAAATGGTACTCCACTGAGTCTTGCTTTGTTTTACAGAGTATATTGCCAAATCTATGTGTTTGCTGAGATTTAGCATTTTTGCCTAGAGGACTTTTTCTTCACTGTTCAGATTTTAGTCATTATATTAAGGTATATCTTAGAGACAACTATTCCTGGTCAGGTTACCCAGGTTCGTGTTGGTCCTTTTGAATATGTTGATCAGGTCTTTTATTTCTGGACAATTTTCTTAGGTTATGGTCTGAATATAAGATTTATTCCATTATTTTTCTTTTTTCTGTTTAGAGACTATAATCAATATACATATGTACATGGTTTTATTTTTTGAATTTTTTGTTTAATTTGCAGACTGCTTTCTTTATTCAGAACTTTCTTTGTGACTCAATTTTCTTTCTTTAGTCTTCTATTTTTTTTCTGCTTTCATGCCCCTTTTAATACTATTTATTAAAATTTATCTTTGGGTTCTCTGTTGGTCTACTTGGGCTGCTATAACAAAGTACTTCAGACTGGGTGGCTTAAACAACAGATTTTTGTTTTCTAATGGTTCTGGAGACTGCAAGTCCAAAATGAAAGTGCTAGCAGGGTTGGTTTCTGGTGAGGCTTTTTTCCGCAGCCTGCAGATAGCACCTTCTCTCTGTGCCCTCATATAGCCTTTTATCTGTACTTGTATGGAGAGCAAGCAAGCCTGGTGTCTCCTCCTCTTCTAATAAGGACAGCATTTTCATTAGATTAGTATTCCACACTTAAGACCTCATATAACCTTAATTACCTCCTTAAAAAAACACTTTGTCTTCAGATACCATCACATTAAGGATTAGAGCTTCACCATATGAATTTGTAGGGGACACAATTTAGTCCATAACAGATTTCTTATAATTTAAGTCCTATTTTCTAAAGTCATTTTGTTTGTTTTTACAGTTTTATTCATCACTTTGATCCTCCTTTGCCTCCCTCATGTCTGTCTACTACAGGTACCTGCCCTCCCCCCCCTTTTTTTTTGGTTTTCCTGCTACACAAACTCAGTTATCAGAACTGAAATATCATCTCAGTATTTTCCCCACTCACAGTGAAACTTTCTCATTCTAGGAGCAATTTTATTTGTAGTTAACCACCTCTGTCTCTTGTTTTACATGTAGTTGCCACAGTCTCCAGCTTTTCTCATAGATGTGGGCTCTATATCACTTTCTTCTACATTTGAGTATTTTCTTACATAATGGTGATTTGTGGTTAGTAGTATTCTGTATTGCCTAATTATGCTAAAGTCATGGGTTACTGTAGGTAATTTTATTGCTCTCCTTGTATTGATTCTTAGAGGTTTTTTTAGAGAATACATGGGGAGATTCAGATTTAAGCCATTGCTTTTATTCTTCAGACATTGGAAAGCAAATATGTATGTTTTGATAGTCAGTTTCCTTTCCCTTTTTCCACTATGGTTTTTGTTTCTTGTTTTTTTTTTTTTTTCCTTTTCTTCACCTGAAACTCAAGAAATAGAAGAAATATGTACTTGCAGTTATTTTACTCCCTGGAGGCTGGAAAAGACATCAAAGTCAGCTATACCCTAAGGCATTTTATATAGGTTTCATTCCGTAAGAAATGTGTTTATATGGTAACATTAATTTTTCTTATTTCTAGAAGTCTGGAAAACTGATTATGTGAAGGAGAGGAGCCAAGAATACCGGTCTCCACATGTGTGGGAGGATGTATTCATGAATAATAAAAATGCGGAGTAAAGAACAAGGTAATGTAATAGGAAAACCATTTAACTTAGAGACAAATTTTTTTCCTTCCAGAAAATACTCTGCCAGTGTGACTCATGTAGAATGAGTTTCAACTATATTTCAGAATTGATTATCAATAAGAAAAACTATTTAGGAAAAAAGAGTGATAAATATAATGCCTGTAGAGAATTGCTATTCAATACTATCCATGAGACAACTCATACTAGAGAAAAAAATGAATTTTTTAAAAGTGGGAAAACTTATAGTCATAGTGAAGACCCTCTTCAACATGAGAAGATTCAAACTTTAGAGCAAAATTTGAATACAACATGGATCAAGAAACCTTCCTTGAAAAAGGCAATATTTAATACACACAGGAGACAGAGAACAGAAGGGAATGATTGTGACTATAATGAATACAGGAGAACATTCTGTTGACAACTCATCCTTCCTGTTCAATCAAAGAACACCCTCAAAGGAAAATCACTATGAATTTCATGTTTGTGGGAAATCCTTATGTGTGAATTCTACTCTTTTGAAGCATTATGTGGCATCTGTGAAGCACCGTGAGTGTAATGAAAATAGGAGTACTTTCAGGAGGAAAATATGCCTCTCACAACTTCAGAAATCTCATAAAGGAGAGAAACATTTTGAATGTAATGAATGTGGGAAAACTTTCTGGGAGAAATCACACCTCACTCGCCATCAGAGGATACACACAGGAAAGAAATGCTTTCAATGTAATGACTGTGGAAAAATGTTTTGGGGAAGTTTGATCTCACTAAGCATCAGAGATCACACACAGGAGAGAAACCCTATGAATGCAGTGAGTGTGGGAAAGCTTTCAGTCACAAGTCAGCTCTCACGTTACACCAGAGGGACACATACAGGGGAAAACCTTATCAATGTAATGCATGTGGGAAAAATTTTTACCAGAAGTCGGACCTCACTAAACATCAGAGAACACACACAGGGCTGAAACCCTATGAATGTTTTGAATGTGGGAAGTCCTTCTGCATGAATTCACACCTGAGAGTACACCAGAGAACTCATACAGGTGAGAAACCCTTTGAATGTCCTGAGTGTGGGAAATCTTTCTGTCAGAAGTCACATTCTTACAACAACATCAAAGAACTCATATAGGGGATAAACCCTATGAATGCGATGCATGTGGCAAAACTTTCTACACAAATCTGTACTCACCAGGCATCAGATAATTCATTCAGGGTTGAAACCTTATGAGTGTTACAAATGTGGGAAAACTTTCTGCTTGAAGTCTGAACCTCACAGTACATCAGAGAACTCACACAGGGGAGAAACCTTTTGCATGTCCTGAATGTGGTAAATTCTTCAGCCATAAGTCCACTCTCTCTCAACATTATAGAGCACATACAGGGGAGAAGCCCTATGGATGTCAGGAATGTGGGAAAATCTTCTATAATAAATCATGCCTAACTAAACATCATAGAACACATACAGGAGAGAAACCCTATGAATGCAATGAATGTGGTAAAACCTTCTGCCAGAAGTCACAGCTCACCCAGCACCACAGAATTCACATAGGGGTGAAACCATATGAATGTAATGAATGTGGAAAGGCTTTTTGTCATAAGTCAGCTCTAATTGTACATCAGATAACTCATACAGAAGAGAAGCCTTATAAATGTAACGAATGTGGAAAATCTTTCTGTGTGAAGTCAGGACTCATTTTACATCAGAGAAAGCACACAGGGAGAAACCCTATGAATGTAACGAATGTGGGAAGTCTTTCAGTCATAAATCATCCCTCACAGTCCATCACAGGGCTCACACAGGAGATAAAGCTTGTCAATGTAATGAATGTGGGAAAATTTTTTACCGTAAATCAGACCTTGCTAAACATCAGCGAGCACACACAGGGAGAAGCCTTATGAATGTAACACATGTGGAAAAACCTTCTCTCAGAAGTCAAACCTCATTGTACATCAGAGAACACACACTGGAGAAAAATCTTATGATTAAAGTGAATATTAGAAATGTTGAGTCACAATTCAGCACCTTCCACACTTCAAAGAATTCACACTCTAGAGAAAGCTTTTTTTGACATCCTGAATGTTCAATAACCGGCCACAAACTGGCCTTATATTTACTCCAAAGTAACAGTATGGGTCAAACTCATAATCTGCAACAAATATCAGATAGTTTTGTTAAGAACTAATATTCCATTGAATGTCAAGTAACTAATACTGGTGTAAAATTGTACAGAATTTTTTGATTTTGTAAAATTTCTTAGCAAAAATACAAAATAGCTTGTGTCAGATTTTATAATAAAACAAAGTTCAAAATTTTCTTTAGAAATAATGTATTATTTAAAGTTGTGTTTTGGTTCTTGATGCCATAATCTTTAGGAAACATACAATTTATAATTTATAGATGTATGTTGTGCAATGTAAAGCTTTAAAACAAACCAAAAAATAAATTGCAAAATGAAAAAAATAAGATCACAAGAAGCTGCAATAATAATACATGGAATTCTCATGTGCCCTTCCCTAAGCTTCCTCTAATGACAATATCTTACTTAATTGTATATATTCAAGCATAAGAAAATTGGTGATAGCCTACTACTATTTCAGATACTGATCATATTCAGATTTCAGCAGTTTTTACATACACTCTGGGTGTAGTTCTGTGAAATTTTATCCCTTATAGGTTCGAATAATCATTAGCATAATCGGGTTATGAAATCATAAAGGAATTTGGAATTTGTATTTCATCAGGTTTACAGAGGAATCAGATTTCACCACAAGAAGTTCCCTTGTGTTAATGGTCATTACCTTTTATGCAAACCCTAATCTTTGACAACCATTTGAATATGAAGCTTTCTAAAAGCAGAGATAAGCTTGAATAATCAGGGCAAAAGCATTAAATGCATATGTCAAGCATCCCCTAAGATCACAGGATTTGTGTCTGTATTAGTGGGTACATTACATAAACTGTTTCATATGCATAATGGAACAATGTAATCATGAATAGGAAATAATCTTGGTTTAGTAGTAGTTATTTCAGACTAGTCCCCATGTGTGTAGTGCCTGGAGCAATAGTTTAAAATGAGCCCACAAAACTAATATCAAATCACTTAAAAGTTATAAATGAAAAATAATAAATTCATATGGGAGGTCTAGGCCCTAGTCCCATTGTCTCCTTTCTCTTCTTGGCCATGGTTCATCCCAAGCCATGGGTGCCTTGAGTGTACATATGTAAGTACTCTAGGTTTTTAGCCTAAATTTTGTCCAGACTCCCTGTAAGCAGCTGCCCTTCATGAAAGTGCCCAGGAAAGAAGCCATAGACAACGAGATGATACTCTGGCAGGGGTGTAAGCTGGGCTGTAAATTCAGGGTCTGATGTGTCCTGAGCAGTGTATGGGCCCTAAGAGACTTTGACTATATGAGGAGGAGTGAGGGTGGAGCAGGGCAGAGTAGTGGTAGAGGGGGGCTTTTATTGACAGTGTAAAGTTGGCATAGTTAATTACATGGTTTACTTGAATAATTAGATTGCACAAGTAATCTAAGATTATACTGTCTAGTGATCTTAGATTACACAGTCTAAGCTTCCATTTTAGGAAACCAGAGAAAGAAGAGCAAATTAAAGCTAAAGTAAGTAAAACAATAACAACAACAACAACAACAACAACAACAACAACAACAACAACAAAAACCAGTAAGGATTAAAATGGAAATCAGTGGAATTGAAAACAAAACCAATTGAGAAAATCAATAAAAGCAAAAGGTGGGTCTTTGAAAAGTCAATAAAATTGATAAACCTTTAGGTAGGTTAACTAATAAAAAGAGAAGACAATTGTTAATATCAGAAACAAAAGAGGTACCTTAACTACTAATCCCATGGACATAAAAAGGATTGCAAAGGGATATGATGGACCACTCACTTATGCCCACAGATTTTATAACCTAGAGGAAATGGACCAATCCTTTGAAAGACACAATCTGTCAAAAGTAGTAGAAGGACCAATCGGAATAGATATTTAGCTGATAAAGAAGTTGAGTCAATACTTATTTTTCCAAATCAGAAAGTATCGGGCCCAGATGGGTTCACTGGTGAATTCTACCAAATATTTAAGGATGAAATGATACCAATGTGCTACAGTCTGTTCCAGAAAGCAAAAGCATAGGGAGTACATCCTAATTCATTCTGTGAGGCCAGCATTACCCTAATCCAGGCAAAGATATTACAAAAAGCTACAGACTAATATTTCTCATGAACATAGATGCAGAAGTCACCAACAAAATATTAGCTAATTGAATCCAATAAAGTATAAAAGAATTATACACCATGACCAAATGAGATTTAGTCTAGGCATGCAAGACTGGTTCAACATTGATAATTAATGTAATACTTCACATCAAGAGGCTAAAGAAGAAATATCATATGATCATGTTAATAGGGAAAAGCATTTCACAATTCTAGCACTCATTCATGATAAACTAGGAATGCAGGGGACTTCCTTGGTGATGAACATAATACAAAAAACCTTCAGGTAACATTATTATGCTTAATGATAAGATACAAATGCTTTCCAAGTAAGATAGGTAGCAAGACAGGGAGGTCTCTCACCACTTTTTTGGAAGTCCTAACTAATGCAGTAAGGCAAGTAAAGGAAATAACCAGTGCACAGATGTAGAAGGAAGAGATAAAAGTGTGTTCACAAATAACATGATTGTGTAGAAAATTTTGAAGAATCAATGACAAAATCTTGATACTAGTAAGCAGTTGTAGCAAGGTTACAGGAAATGATGCTTGGGTGAGTGATAAAAGAAAGAATTGAGCTACGAAACAACAAAATACATGGAGGAAGCTTAGATGCATATCGTTAAATGAAAGCAGCCAATGTGGAAAGACTTTTTATACTGTATGATTCCAATGATAATGCATTCTGATAAAGGTAAAATCATGGAGACAGTAAAAAGATCAGTGGTTGCTGTGACTTATGGAGGGGAGGGCAGGAGGGATGAATAGGTAGATTACAGAGGAGTTTGAGGACAGTGAAGCTATCCTGTAAGATACTCTAGTGGTGGATACATGCCATTACTTGTTAGGACTCATAGACTAAAACACACAGGTAAACACTATATTACAAACTTTAGTAATAATTTATTAATATTGGCTCATCAGTTTTAAGAAATGTGCCATGTAATACAAGATAATGGAAACAGAGAGGGGAAGTTGAGGTGAAACGGTATATAGAAACTCTGTACCATCTTAACTTTTTTGTAACCCTAAAACTACTCTAAAAAATAAAGTGTATTAAGTAAACAGACAACCCTGTCTACATATGGCAATATGTATGATTCTCTAAAGATACTTTCTTATATAATTACCAAACTTAAAACTCACCTGCTAACTATATTTTTTGGTTATACAAAGGCATGTCAGAATAACTTAAATTTTTGCCAATGTAAGAATTTTAAAAATATGAAATGTAATACATATTTAGAGAATTGGAAGAATGCATTAATGAAATTGAAAAAGAAAGGGTGAAGAGAGAGAAGCATGATGGAGGGATGTCCCCAGATCTCTCCCCTTGAACTATCAATAAGCTGAATATCTGAAACTCAATGAATAAACCCCAGCCTTCACACAAGCAAGTCTTGAGTGTCATCTGCTCCTAAGGGCTTCTGAAGGTCAAACCATGGGAGTCTGGGAGTAGATTGGGAAGAGCAAAGAAGCTACCACATACAGCTGGAACTCCCTGAAGAGGAGGGGGAGGGAAGAGTTTGCAGCTGGTTCCAGACAGCTCTGCCTGAGGGTCAGCAAGTTCTGCACAGTGGAGCCCAGGGGTCAGGGCAGAAATCAAAGGAGGAACTAAGTGCAGGGGTCAACAGTTGTGTCGTAACAGCTGCTATTGTAAAGCAGGAGGCTGAGACATGGAGCCTAGCAGCAACCCCACCCATCAACTCAGAACATGCCTTCCCCTGACTCCAGATCCTCCCAGACCTAGCATGGTGGAGCTCCAGGGAAATTTGTGCAACTGGCACTGAGAAACAAAAACCATGGCGGGTATCACAAATATGTGCTGGGACTGAGAGTAGACAATAGTAGTTTGAAACATTATTTGCCTCAGAGATCAAGAGTCTTGGATGTTGCCTACTGAAAATCAAAGAAAAAAAACTCTTCTTAAGCTAAAGAGAGATGTCTGTATGATAGATATTTTGGGGGTTGGGGTGGGAGAAGGGTGAAGCAGAATACACTTCGATTAATGCCCAAGCAGAAAAATAGTTCATCAAACACCATGAATAACCAAGGTAACAAGGGAAAAGGCAGCTCAAAATGAAAGAGAAAATTACCCAGAAAACAAGCTTTAAGGCATAGACACATGCAATTCAAATGACAGAGAATTCAAGATAACATTCCTGGAAAAACTCAATGAGATGCAGGACAAATCTGATTGATAATTTTGAAGAATTAGAATAAAAATTGACCAATAAATGAGTCTTTTAGCAAGGAGATGGAAACCTTGAAAAATAACCAAATAGAAATTCTGGAGCTAGAGAACACATTAAAAAAGATGAAAAATGAAATGCCACGCTTGGGAAATAGAGCTGACCAGATGGCAGAAAGAGTCCATGTTATCGAAGACAGAAGTCTAGAAATGACTCAGAAGAAGAGAGAGACCTGAGAATGAAAAAACAAAACAAACAAACAAAAAAAACCGAGCTATAGAACTATCTGACACCATCGGGAAAAGCAACATAAGAATAATGGGTATACCAAAAGGAGAAGGGAACAGAGAGCATATTTAGACAAATTGATGAGAATTTCCGAAATCTAAGGAATGAGCTGGAGCTTTGAATTCATTTATCTCAACCTAAAACTGCCTTGTCCAAGGCGCATTATATTAAAATTGTCAAAAAATAATGATCAAGAGTTTTCAAGGCATCCAGGGAAAAAAAAAGACCTATCCAGAAAAATAAGACTACTTTTGGACTTCTCAGCACAAACCTTACAAGCAAGAAAGGAGTAGAACAAAATATTAAAACTATTAAATAGAAGGAATTAACCAGCCAAGAATAATGTATCCAGCAAAGCTCTTCTTTAGGTCTGAAGGAGAAATGAAGAGCTTTCCATTCATACAGAGCTAGGGGATTCTCCACCACAAGGCCTGCATTACAGGAAATAATGAATGGAGTCAGCCCACTTGAAAGAAAATGGCAAAAAAGTACATAACTGAGTAAGGCGACTAGCAGGCAAACAGAATCAGAGTAGTACAACTCTTAACAAGAACAAGTTATTATTTTAAGCTTAAACAATAAGAAGAGAATTGCTATTACAAGATAGGAATAAATATTCAGCTATATAGGTAAAAGGAGGGGAATCAAAGATCTAAATTTGCAAAGGAGAATGGAGATAAAGCACATGCAGAATAAAATATCCTTTACATATTCTTAATGGTAACCACATGCCAAAGATCCAGAACTGAGATACCTAACATAAAACAAGAAGGATCAGAGGGAAAATCCACAAAGCCCCGCAAAATTAAAATAACACAGAAATGCAAGGACAAGTAAACAATGGAAACACTGAGCTAACAGAAAACTAAAGATAAAATGGCTATTGGAAAAACCTCATTATTTCAATGATCACACTAAATGTAAATGGACTGAACTCACCAATAAAAAGACAGAATTTCAGGTTGGATCATAAAACAACCCAATTATATGCTGCCTTCATTAGACACATTTCATCTGCAAGGATATAGGCTCAAAGTGAAAGGGTGGAAAATTATAATCTAAGCAAATGGCATCCAGAGAGAAGCAGGTGTAGCTGTACTTATATTGGATGAAATAGACTTCAAGACAAAAAATAAAAGGTAAAGAGAGGTACTCGCAAACACTTCATAATGATAACAGAGAACCATTTATCAAGAAAACATAACATTAATATTTATTCTTCCAATTAGACAAGCCCTAAAATATATAAAACAATTCCTAACAGAACTAAAGGGAGAAACTGACCCAAACACTATCATAGTAAGGTACCTGTATATGCCACTATCAGATATGGATAGATAATCTAAACAGAAAACCAATAAAGAAGTAACATCCTTAAATGATACATTAGACCAGTTGGACAGAATTGACATTTATAGAGCCGTTCATCTCTAAACAGCTGCTTATACATTCTTCTCTAGTGCACATGGAACATTCTGAAGGATAGATAACATTATGGGGTACAAAACTAGCCTCAGCAAATACAAGAGCATTAAAATCATACCAATCGTATTTTCTCATTATAATACTTTGAAGCTGGAGATCAACTGTAAAAAGAAAGTGGGAAAACCCACAAATACGTAGAAGTTAAACAACATGCTACTGAAGATAAACTGGGTCATAGAAGAAATAAAAAGATCAAGAGATACACAGAAACAAGTGAGAATGAAAGTTTAATGTATCAAACTTGGTTTGATGCAAACCAAAAGCGGTAATGAAAGGAAAGTTTATATCATTAGAGGCCTATCACAAAGATCAAGAATGAGCCCAAATAACCTAACCTACTTAAAACACTAGAAAAAGAACAAATGAACCCTAAAGTTAGCGCAAGGAGGGACATAATCAAAATTATAACAGAATTAAATAAAATTGAAAACCAAAGAAAATAGAAAAAATAAAAGCAACAAAGAGCTGGTTCTTTGATTAATGAAATTGACAATCCATGGCTAGACTCACTAAGGCAAAAAAGAGCAAGGATACAAATAAAATCAAGTTAGAAAAAGGAGAAATTACAACAGGTACTGCAGAAATGCAAAGGATCATAGAATACTAAGAAATTATGACACCAATTTTAATAACAGGAGAAATGGAAAAGTTCTTAGAAATATTCAGTCTTAGAATGAATTATGAAGACTGGGAAAATTTAAATAGACTAATTAGCAGTATGGAAATTGAAACAATCTTCAAAAACCTACCAAAAAGTAGAAACTCCTACACCAGATGACTTCACCAGTTAATTCTACCAAACATTCAAAGATTTAATACCTATTCTTTTCAAACTCTTTTTAAAAAATTGTAGTGGAAGCAGTACTTCTCAACTCATTTATGAGGCCAGCGTTAACCTGATACTAAAACCTGGTAAAGATAACACAGAAAAAAACTACAGACCAATATCTCTCAACACAGATACAAAAATCTTAAATAAGATAACTAGGTAAGCGAATACAACAACATGTTAAAAAGATTATACACTGAGATGAAGTGAACTTCATCTCAGGAGCACAGGGATGGTTTAACATATGCAAATTGATTAATGTGATATATTACATAAAGAATAATCATATCAGATGCAGAAAAAGCCTTTGACAAGGTACAACATCCATTTATGACTAAATCACTTAATAAAATAGGTATTGAAGCAGAGTGTCTCAACATAATGAAGGCCTTTTATGACAGACACTAAGCTAACATTATATTTAATGATAAAAATCAAAATCTTTAAGATCAGGAACAAGTATGTCCGCTATCAACAGTATTACTCAATATAATATTGGCGGTCCTAGTGAGTACAATCAGGTGAGAGAAAGAAATAAAAGGTATCCAAAGAGGAAATGAAGAATTCAAACTGTCACTATTTGCAGATGACAGGATTCTCTATGTAGAAAACCTTTAGCTCTTCTACTAGAAATAATAAACAAATAACAGTAAAGTTTCAAGATACAAAATCAATGTTCAGTGCTATGGCATTTCTATTACTGTAATAATGAAGTATCAGAAAAAGAAGTGAAAACACTTTCTTTTGCAATTGCAGCAAAAGAATAAAATGGGAATAAACCTAAGGAAATATGAAGGTCCTATAAAACGAAAACTATAAGAATAAAATAAATTGAACAAGACACAAAGAAATGGAAAGATATTTCGTGTTTTTGGATTTGAAGAATCAACAGTTAAAATAACCTTATTACATAAAGCACTATACGAATTTAATGCAATTGCCATCAAAATCTCATCAGAATTTGAAAAAAAAATAGAAAAAAATCATCAAATTTGTATGGAAGCACATAAGACCCCCAAAAAGCCAAAGCAATCATGAGAAAAAAGAACAAGTCTGGAGGCATTACTGTGCCTGACTTCAAATTATACTACAAAGCTACAATAATGAAAATAGCCTATTTTGGCAGAAAAACAACACAGTGACTGTAAACAGAATGGAGTGTCCAGAAGTAAACCTTCATTTATATGGACAAATATTTTTTGACAAGGAGCCAAAAACATACAATGGAGAAGGGAAAACCTCTTCAATAAAATGGTGCGGGAAAACTGAAAAGCCACCTGCAAAAGAATGAAACTAGGCTGTTGTTTTATCACCATACACTAAAATTAACTCAAAATGGATTGAGGACATGAATATAAGATCTGAAACAATAAATTGCATGAAAGAAACATGGATACTAAATTAATGGACTGTGGACTTAAAGAGGATTTTATGAATTTGACCCCAAAGGCAGGGAAATAAAAGCAAAAATAAATGAATGAGACTATATCAAACTAAAAAGCAAAAGAAAACCATCAAGAAGGCTAAGAGGGAACATGATGGGAGAATAATTTGCAAACAATTCCTGCAACTAAGGCCTAATATCTAAAATAAACAAAGAACTCATACAACTCAATAACAACTAAAGAACAATTCAATTAAAAAAGTGGGCAGAGGACCTGAGAAGACACTTTCTTAAGAAGACAATACAAATGGCCAACAGACATGAAAGGATGCTTAGTTCACTAGCTATTAGGGAAATGCAAATCAAAACACAATGAAACACCGTTTGACTTCGTTTAGAATTGTTGTTATCATCAGGACAGATATGATAAGTGCTGGAGAGGATGCGGAGAAAAAGGAATTCTCCTAACACCGCTGGTGGGACTGCAATTGGTACAATTCTGTGGATAAAGGTATGTAGGTTCCTCAGAATATAAGAATTGAAATACCATATGATCCAGCAATCTCTCTACTGGATATTTATCCAAAAACTTGAAACATCTATGTGACAAGATATAGCACACCAATGTTCATAGTAGAAGCATTCACGGTGGTCAGGACATGGAAGAATCCTAAGTGTCCTTCAATAGATGATTGAATAAAGAAGTGTGGTATATATATATTATGCGAATTATACTGCCATTTGAAACAACATGCTTGGATCTTGAGATAATCATGCTGAACAAAAATAAGACAGAAAAGTTGAAAGCCACATGACATCATTCATATATGTGATATAAATTTAAGAGCAAAAGAAACTCAGACATGGTCAGTGGACTAGTGGTTACCAGAGGGAAGGGATAGATTGGGATAAGGTATCAAATATGTGGTGATGGAAAGAAAATCTAATTATGGATGGTGAACACAATACAATATACATAAGACATATCGTTGAATTGTATAGTTGAAACTATTATTGGATTTTATTGATCAATGTCACCCCAGTACTTTTAATTAAAAAAATAATAAAAGCATAAAGAAGAAAGCTTTTTTTGTTTTTGTGTCTATGTCCTCATAGTTTAATGATTTGCCTTGAAGTCAGAAGCCCCATCTCTTTCATTCTTTTCCACTGCATTTATTGTATGTTTTTGGCTCCTTTGTCAAAAGTTATTTGCCCATATCTTGTGGGGATTTATGTTCCTTTGGTCAATGTGTCTGTTTTTCTGCTCATACCATGTTTTTTATGATTAATGTCACTTTGTAGTATAAGTTGAACTCAGTGGAGTGTGATGCTTCGATTTTGTTTCTTTGTTTTCTCAGGAATGCTTTTGTCTATTAGGGATCTTTTTGTGATTCCATACAAAATCTGATGTTTTTTATTCTATTTATTAAAAAAAATACCATTGGGGATTTTGTTGAGAATTGCATTTAATCTGTACTTGCTTTGGTAATATGACTTTTAACTATTGTTGATTCTGCCAATCCATGAACATGAATATCTTTATATTTTTGTGTGTCTTCTTCAATTTCTTTTTAATATCTTTTAGTTTTCAGTGTTTAGGTTCTTCACATCCTTTGTTAAGTTTATTTCTTAGTTTTTTAAAAATTTTTGTTGCAATTGCAATGGAAATTTTATTTCTTTATATGAAAGTTTATTATTATCAAATAGGAATGTGTTGATTTGTACATTGAATTGTATTCTGCAAATTTCCTGTATTTTTTTTTTATGGTTTCTATGTAAAGAATTGTCTAGCAAAAAGTGACTATTATACTTTTTCATTTCCCAATATGGGGTTATTTTTTTCCTATTTGTTTAATTACCAGTAGTACAATTGAATTATATTATTGTATTACTCGTTGGCATATTTTGAGTTTAAATGCTTTTATATGTTAATTTTAATTTTTGTATTTTTACTTTTTCAGTAATAGTTAACATGCAATATTATATTAGTTTCAGGTTGTACAATACAGTGATTAGACATTTGTATAACTTATGAAGAGTGCACCCTGATAAATCCAGTACCACTTGACACCATATGTAGTTATTACAATACTCCTGACTATTCCCTATGCTATACATCCCCATGATTATTTTATAAATACAATTTGTACCTCTTAATCCCTTCCCACCTTCCAATCTGATAACCATCAAAATGCTTTTTGTATATATGAGTTTGTTTCTGTTGTGTGTTTGTTTATCCTGTTTTCTAAATTTCACCTATTGATATTTGTCTTTTTCTCTGTCTGTCTCCACTCAGCATAGTACTCCTTGGTTCATCCCTGTTGTTGCACATGGTAAAAATTTAATTATTCTTTTTATCTCTGAGTAATAGTCCATTTTGTGTATGTGGATATACATTATATATACGTTAGTGTATATAATATATATATATAATATATATATATATATATATATATATAAAAACACATATATATATATGTGTGTGTGTATGTATATTATACTACAACCTCTTCTTTACCCATTTAATTCCATTGATAGATACCCAGGATTTTTCCCTATCTTGGCTACTGTAATCAACACCACAATGAGCATATGGATTCACATGTCCCTTCAAAGTAGTGTTTTAGGTTTCTTAGATTAATACCATAAGTGGAATAACTGGGTCCTTTATTTTTTATTATAACTTTTGTTTTAAAGTCTATTTTGTCTATTGTAAGTATTACTACCCAGCTTGCCCCCTCCCCATTTTCACGAAACACCTTTTTTCCACCCCTTTATTTCAGTCTGTGTGTGCCTTTCAATCTGAAGTCAGTCTCTTGTTGGCAGCCTATACAAGGGTCTTGTTTTCTTATCTCTTCAGCCACCCTATCTTTTGATTGGAGCATTTAATCCACTTCATTTAAAGTAATTGTTGCTAGATATGTACCTATTATCATTTTATTATTTATATTTCTGACTTTTTGTTTGTTTGTTTCTTTTTTCTTAAAGAAGTCTTGCTAACATTTCCTGTAATACTGGCTTTGTGATAATGAACTCCTTTAGCTTTTCTTGTTTGGTAATGTATTTCGCCTTTGATTCTAAATGATAGCTTTGCATGTAGAGTCCTCTTGGTTGTAGGTCCTTGTTTTTCATCACTGTATTTCCTGTGATCTCTTCTGGCTTGCAAAGTTTCTGTTGAGAAATCAGCTAATAGTGTTATAGGAGCTCCCTTGTAGGTAACTGCTTTTCTCCTGTGCTTTGAAGATTCTCTCTTTGTCTTTAACCTTTGGCATTTTAATTTATGATGTGTCTTGCTGTAGGCCTCTTTGGGTTTGTCTTTTTTGGGACTCTGCACTTCTTGGACTTGTATGTCTATTTTCTTCACCAGGTTAGGGAACTTTTTAGTCATGAATTTTTGAAATAGGTTTTCAATTCCTTGTCTTTTCTCCTTCTGGTATCCCTATGATGTGAATAATATTAATGCTTGATGTTGTTCCAGAGGCTCTTTAAAGTATCCTTACTTTTTTGAAACTTTTTCCTGTTGCAGCTGTGATTGTGTGTTTTCTTCTACCTTCTAAATTACTGATTTGATCCTTCGCTTTATTTAATCTATTGTTAATTTCTTCTAAGATAGTCTTCATTTCAGTTATTGTATTCTTCTGACCTTTTATATTTCTTATTTCCATTTTTGAGTTTTCTATCTCTTTGTTAATGTTCTCAGTGAGTTCATTTACTCTTCACCTAAGTTCATCAAGCATCCTTATAATCAATGTTTTGAACTCTGCATCTTGTGGATTGCTTGTCTCTGTTTTGTTTATTTCTTTTCCTGGAGTTTTGTTCTGTTATTTGGGAGATGTTCTCTGTCTTCTCAGTTTGTTTTCCAGTTTGTCTTCCAGTTTGGCTGCCTACTTGTGTTTGTTTATTTGTACTAGGTAGGGCTGCTCTGACTCCTGGTCTTAGTAGAGTAGCCTTATGTGCAAGGTGGTCATGGGTCCCAATGGCACAATCTTCCCCTGGTCATCTGAGGTGGGTGCTCCAGGTATGTCCCTTGTGTGGATTGTATGTGCCTCCTTTTGTAGTTGAGTGTTGATTGTCATTTGCTCATCCTTGAGAGGGACTGACCCTTGCACTGATTGTTGAGATGACTGGCCATGATCAATGGATGAGCTGGTTTGCCTTGGCTGACCCTACAGAGCTGAATTTATTTTAGCAGGGCTCTAGTGCCTGCCCTGTCTGCCCTTTGCCTGTGTCATTCTTAGATGTAACCCCAGGTGATGCTCTGGCTCCGACTATATCCAGCACTGAGAGTGCAGTGTGGGGCCTCCTGGGAGGGTCCCTGCCACAGGCAAAGTTCAGCTTTAGCCTGTGCCCAGCCCTGGGCCACCTGACATGAGCTACCAAGCAATTTGCAGATGGCCATCACACATTGGGCTTGGAAGTGTCTCAAGAGTCAAGCCGCAAACCGAGGCTGTTCTGCTAGTGCTGGGGCTTAGGGCTACTTAGCTAGAGGTAGGGGGCACACAGAGGCCAGCTGTTACTTGTTTAGGTTTTGTAAACCTTTGAGAGATTTTAGGAAAGTCCATAGCAATGAGCCCAAACAAGCTGTTTGTATGGAAAATCTACTGGAAGAGGCTTGAGTAGTCCACTCATTGGGAGGAGCTGGGTCTTAGGGAATCACCAGGGTAGGGTGGCAGTATTAGTTGCATTGATAGAAACTTAAATATGTCACTGGTGTAGGTCTGTAACGGGGCAGGGGGAAGGCTCAACAAGGAACAATCCCCTCTGCTAGCATTCTGTCTGGGAGAAAGCTGCTCCTCTGGCCCTCACCATGAAGCAAGACAACTCAGTTTCTTTATGTCCCTGGCACCTTTTGAGCTGCTACCTTAGAGCTGATGCTCAGAGCAAGTTAATCTGTCACAGAGTAAATCTGCATGTCGGCCCCTTAAGAGGAAAGTCTGTGACTCCTTAGCCCTCTGTCTTACTCTGCCACAATCTCTGCTAGTTTTCACAGCTAGAAATTGTGAGGCCTTCTCTTCCCAGCAGTAGAACTCTGGGCTGGGGAGCCAGGTGTGGGACTGGGACTTCTTGATCTTTTGGGGGGACCTCCACAACCGAAATATTTCTCCCCATTTCTCCATGGGTGTGGGACAGCCTGTTTTGTGTCTGCCATCCTACCAGTCTCAAGGTGGCCCTTTCTGTGTGTCCCCAGTTGTAGGACTTTGTTCATCTAGACATCAGAAAACTCCCAATGATGGCTATTCTGTAGTTTAGTTATGATTTTGATGTGGTTGTGAGAGGAGGCAAGCACAGCATTTACCTACTCTGCTTTCTTGACCAGATGCCAGTTTGGATATTTTTATTTTTTTTTCTTTTTTTTTTTTTTTTTTTTTGCCTGATTGCTCTGACTAGGATTTCCACTAGTTTGTTGAATAACAGTTGTGACAGTGGGTATCTTTGTGTTAATCCTGATCTAAGAGGATGAACTTTCAGTTTTCTCCATTGAGTACAATATTAAACTGAGGGTTTGTCATAATATACCTTTATCAGGTTAAGGTATTTTCCTTTTTCACCCATTTTGTTAATGTTTTATTCATAAGGGTGTGGTATTTTGTTAAATGCTTTTTCCAACATCTATTGATATGATTACATGATTCTATCCTTTTATCTTTTTTAATATGGTGTATCACATTGAACCATCCTTTTGTCTCTGGAATGAACTCTACTTAATCATGATGGATTATCTTTTACAAGTATTTTTGTATTCTATTTGCTAGTATTTTTGTTGAGAATCTTTACATCTGTATTCATCAGAGATATTAGTCTGTAACTTACTTTTTTTACATTATCCTTTCCAGGTTTTAGTATCAATGTAATGTTGGTCTCATAAAATTAGTTATGAATTATTGCCTCTTCAATTTTTTGGGAAGAATTTGAGGATAGTTATTAAATCATCTTTGAATGTTTTTGTAGAATTCACTATTGAAGTCATTTGGTCCTGGACTTTTACTTTTTTGGAGGTTTTTGATAATTGTTTCAATTTCCTTACTGTTGACAGATCCATTTATATTTCCAAATCTTGATTCAGTCCAATGGTTATATATTTCTAAGAACTTGTGCATTTTTTTAGTTATTGCATGTAGTCTTTAATGAACGAGTACACACACACACACGAAAGACATATATATATATATGTACACATATATATATATGGAGAAAGACATATATGGAGAAAGACATATATACATATATATGTACACATATATATGTATATATATATTTAATGTAGCATAATGTCCTCATGGTCAAGAAAAAGTAATTTCAGAGAAGAGAAATGGACAACCAAGAAAAAGAAATAGCAATACAAATTGAATACATGTATAAATATAAATGATCATTGATAGTAGAAAATATATTTGAGATTTGCAATAGATCGATCGATAGAGAAAATAAGTGAAAGAAACTGAACAGGCACTTCACAAAAGAAGATATCTAAATACTCGGTAAAATACTAAACAGTGATGTTTAGACATTAGTTAAATGCTATTTAAAATTATAATGAGATACTTACAATTATATATCTACACAGTAAAAAAAGTTAAACTGACAAATCAGGTGTTGAGGATTTGAAGAAATTAGAATTTCATACACTGTGGAAATATAAATCAGAAACAACTATTTTGAAAACTATTTAGCAACAGCTACTAAAGTTAGATATGCCATATAACCTAATAGTTTCACTCTTACATAATATGCATCAGAAATGTATATATGTGAACCAAAAAGCATGTACCAAATTTTTCAAAAGAGCATTATTTTCAATCACTAAAAATGGCTTCAGACCTTGGCAGTAGCATGAATAAATAACTTTATCATATCATGGAGTTCCATATAGCAATGAAAAGAATAGAGTATCGCTACACACAGATAAATCTTCTAAACTTAATCACAGTGTTAAGTGAATGAAGGCAAGCACAAAGGAGTACATATGATTCCATTTACATAAGGCTAATAAAAAGACAGGCAAAACTATTTTGTGAGGAGTTATAATAAGAATTATCTTTTATAGCAGAGGAGAGGGAGGGGCAGGTAATGGTAATTAGGGTAATGTTTGAAGTCAGGCCAAGTTTAGGGTTAGGATTTAGGGTTTAGGTATAGAGTAAGGTTAGGATTAGAGTGATTTAGGGTTAAGGGTAGGTATAGTTTTAGAACTTAGTGTTAAGAATAGGTCAGGTTAAATGTTAGGTAAACATTCAGGTTTAAATTAGGGTTGAGTTTAGATAGTTTTCAGCATAGGCTTAGGGTTAGAGTTACGATTAGCGTTGAGATAAAGTTATAGGTTTAGGCTTAGTATTAGGGTTAAGTTTGAGTTATGATTAGTATTAGGGTTAGGGTTATGTTGGAGGTTAGTAAAGGCTTAATCTTAAGGTTTCTGGCTAGGTGTAGGTTAGGTTTTAGAGTTAGGGTTAGGTTAAGTTTTAAGTTAGGTATTAACCTTGGCTTAGTGTTTTTGTTAGAATTAGTGTTTGGGTTAGTGTTAAGGTTAAGAATGGTTTAGGCCCTGGATAGGATATAGTTATTTTAGGGCTGAGGTTTATGGATAGGGTTAATGTTAGCTTTACTGTTAGTTTAGAGTTGAGGTTCATATTAGGATTATGGTTAGTGTTATATTTGAAGTTAGGTATAACATTAGGCTTAGTTTAGGGTTCATGTTGAAGTTATAATTAGAATTAGGGTTAAGTTTGAGGTTAAGTGGATTTAGATTTAGGGTAGGTATAGGGTCATGATAGTGTTTAAGGGTAAGATTAATTTAGGGTTAGAGTGAGGGGTAAGTATGAGGTTAATTTAGGGTAAGGTTTAAGGTTAGTGTTGAGGTTAGAATTAGGGTTAGAGTTAAATTTAATGATGAGGTAAGGGTACGTGTTAGGGTAAGGGTCATGGATAGGATTAGGCTTAGGGTTAGTATCAGGGTTAGGGTTGTTTAGGATTAGGTTTAAGGTTACTATTAGGGTAGCGGTTAGAGGGTTTAGGTCCAAGTTTAGTATTATTTTTAGAGTTTGTGTTGAGATTAGGTATAGGTTTGGGGTTAGTGTTGAGGTTAAAATTAGACTTTGATTAGGATTATGGTTTAGGTTAGATATAGGGTCAGGGTTAGTGTTAGGGTCAGGGTTGATTTGAAGTATAGGTTTAAAGTTAGGGTTATAGTAGGGTTTAGATTGAGGTTAGTATATATATTAAGCTAGGATTATGTTAGAGTTGAGGATGTGATTAGCAACAGAATTTGGTTATGATTGAAGTTCCGTATGGTTTTAAGGCAATGTTAGGGTTGAGTTTAGGTAGAGTTAGGGTTAGTGTTAGAATTAGAGTTATGGTTGAGATTAGGTATCAAGCTAGGTTATAGTTTTGGTTGGTGTTAAGGTTAGTGTTGAGATTAAGTATAGGGTTGGGCTTAGAGTTAGCTTTGAGTTAGGGTTGAGTTTAGGTGTAGAAATAGGCTTAGGGGTAGGGGTATGACAAGGTTATTTGGGATTCTGTTAGTGGTTATTTTTAGGATTAGATTTAGGGTTAGTGTTAGAGTTAGGTTGAGATTAGTATTGTTTATGGTTAGACTTAAGTATAGTTTAGGTATACACTTAGGCTTAGGGTTAGGGTTAGGTTTAGGATTGAGTGTCAGTAAATAGTTAGGCAATGGGTTAGGGTTAGGGTTAGTATTCATATTAGGGTTAGAGTTAGGATGGGGTTTAGGTATAGTGTTATGCTTAAGGTTAGGGTTGTGGTTAAGTAAAGGTAAGCCTTAGGGTTAAGTTTAGGTTTAAGGTTAGTTTAAGTTTAGGATTAGAGTTATGGTTGAGATTTGTTATAGGCTTATGCTTAGATTACTGTTAGGGTTGGGGTTAGAGTTAGGGTTGAGGTTAGGTTTAGGATTAGGATTAGAGTAGGTTTATAGTTGATTTACATAGAGGATCAGGCTTAGGGTTAGGGCAAGGACTAAAGTGAAGTTAAGTATAGGATTAGAAGAAAGGGTTATACATGAGTGGAATCTCCAGATTTGGAAATAGTGGATTTATTGATATAGCTGATATTTCAAGTCCCCATTCTGTCCATACATCTGGTCCTACCTATAGCACATAACAAAGAAGGTGTAGAGGTAGGTACTGGCATATCTGACAATAATGAATATGAAAATTCAGCCAATCAGGACTGTGGGCAAAATGCCAACTTTTGTGTCCTGCTCTATGGCTGTCTAAAAGAGGAAGGAATGCATCAATAGTCTAATTAGGTACTGATGGATGGAATCCCTACTCCAAGCTGACAGCAAGAAGAATCAAACCTCATGATGTCTTCTTTGAGCCTGGCCCAGAGCCTCTCAATGGCTAGGGAAAATGGCACAGTTGGTCCTATTTCAGATGCTAAAGAAAACTTTTAAGGCAAAGATGACAGTAAGAGCCATTCTCCCTGCAGCCCTGTCAAAACAAACACAAGTATGCTCAGAATGTGACTGTCTGGATCAAACCCTGCAGACAGATGCACAAAATCTAAAGAAATAAAGAAAACTACTTGAAAAAACACAGATATTCTATAAGCAGGTGAACCATTTACAAAAGGCTGCCTTGGCCTTTGGTTTCCTGGACCTGCTCAAAGGGGTGGCTGACATGCTAAAAAAGGAGTGCACACTGCTTTCCGACACAGCCCACCAAAACTACATTCCAGCTGACCCACACTGCTCAGCAGCTCAAGTTGGCCAGTACTGGCTCCTCTGAGTATGCTTATGAACACAACATCACACCTTTGCAGACAGACTTTCCTGGGGCAACACGAAATAATGTGAAGAACCTCCCTGAGGCTGCCTCAGAAGCACTTACTGCTGGTTTGAATGACTCTGCTACAGTCTGAGAAGGGTTCTAAAGGGCTGTTGGCTGCTTAGGCTCTGATTTTAGCTTTCTGGAACTCAGTCTCTTTAAACCCAAGACACTTGTTGCTCCTGTGATGGGTACATCTCCTGAGAAGCTTGATGACTGATGAGCACAGAGCTCTCCCCTTCCTCAGGAAACCTAACTAGCAGGGGTCCACTGGCTTCTGAAAGGTGTCTTCTATCAAACATAAAACATTTTCAAGCTTCTGTCCTGGTATAAGCAACCCAGACTGTTTGGCTTCTAAGTATAAGCCCTACACCAAGTTTCATAACTTTCTTATAACTTTGGGCAAAACTTAGGTTGGTAACCTGTAGGTGCTTTGGTATGTCTTTGAGATACAGACTATTTTAAATAGCAACCACAGATGTATAAAATTATTCCTCACTCTTCAAGGTTTTTTTTGTTTTTTTTTTTTAATGAAAATATTTCTTCAAGGCTTTTTTAAATGAAAATAAAATATTTCATTTTTCCAAAATAGTTTTTAAAAGTAAGGTTTATTTAGGGTTAGAGTTTTAGTTAATGTTTTGTATAGGGTTGAGAATAGGCTCAGGCATAGGTTTTAGGTGTTAGGGTTGAGGTAAATTAGGGTTACGGTTGGGATGAGGGTTCAGTTATGTAGAGGGTTAGGCTTAGGGTTAGGGTTAAGTAGTAGAATATAGGGTTGTTTAGGATTAAGAGTTAGGGTTTGAATTAAAATTGAATTTAGGTTGTGGTAGGCTTAGGTTTATTGTTAGTGTTAGAATAAGTTTGGAGTCTGATATAGGGTTAATGTTAGGGGTTAGGATTAGGGTTTAGTTTAGGGTGAGGTTTAGTGTTAGGTTTAGGTACAATGTCAGGTTAAGTGCAGTGTTTTAGTTGGGTAAGGATTAGGTCTAGGGATGGTCTCGAGGTTAGGGGAAATTAAGGGTTAGGTCTAGGATAGGTTTAGGGTTAAGGTTAGGGTTGAAGTTAGAATCAACATTAAAGTTAGGTTTGTGGTTAGGTATAGGGTTAGGCTCATAGTTAGGGTTAGGATTAGGTTTTGGATTCAGTTTAGGATTATGATTACAATTAAGGTTGAGGTTAGTCAAAGTTAGACTTTTGGTCAGGTTGTGGTTAGGTATAGGGTTAAGTTTAAAGGAGAGAGAATTTGGGTTAGATTTAGGTTTATGGTTAGCATGGGGTTCAAATAGGTTAAGGTTAACAATTGAGTTAGAGTTAGCAAAAGGTTAGCTCTGACTGGGATTAGCCTTCGAGTGAGGATTAAATTTAAGTTTAGGGTTAGTAATTGTTGTTGTTTCATATTAGTTAGGTTTAGGTTTGGGGTAGGTTGGGGGTTATAATTGGGTTAGAATTAGGTTTATGGTTTGGGTTGGGTTAGAGTAGGGTTGGGTTGGCGTAAAATATAATGTTAGGTTTAAGGTTAGGATTAGAATTATGGTTAGGGTTGAGTATAGAATTGGGGTTAAGATTAGGTTTACAGATTGAGGTGAGGTTAGGGTTAGCTAAAGGGTTAGGGTTAAGTTTGGGGTTAGGGTTGAGTTTATGTATAGGGTTAGGTTTAGGATTTGTTTGAGGTTAAACATAGTGTTAGACTTAACGTGAAAGTTACAGTTTGATTTTTAGGATAAGGGTGAGGGTTAGGGTTGAGGTTCTCACATTTAGTCCTGGTGTGTTTGGGTTGTTAAGTATAAAGGTTAGGCTTAAGATTAGTGTTAAGGTTAAGATTAGAGTTAGGTGTAGTGTTGGGTTTATTGGGGTTTAGAATTAGGTTTGAGAGTTGATTTGGGTTAAGGTAGGATTAAGGTTAAGTTAAAGGATTAGGATTAATTTTAATTTTGAGGTTTAGTATAGGGTTAGATTTAGGTTAGGATTAGGTTTAGGTTTAGGATTAGAATCAGGGTTAGAGTAGGTTCAGTGTTAAGGCTAGGGTTGAGGTTAGGTTTAGTGTTACATTTAGTATTAGGTTGGAGGCAAGGTTTAGGGTTAACGCTTATGGTTAGAGTATATTTTGAGTGTAGGTATAGAGTAATGTTATATTTAGGGATTGAATCGTACTAGAATTAGAGTTAGTTTAAGCATTTAGGTATAGGGTTAGGTTTAGGCTTAGGGTTAGGATTAAAGTGGGTAGTGTTAGGTTTAAGGATAGTGTTATGGTTAGATATAGTTTTAGGCATAGGGTCAAGGTCAGATGTTGGTTTGGGCTGTGATTAGGATTAGGTGTTAGGATTAGGGTTGAGGTTAGATGCAGGTTTAGGGGTAGGATTAGTGTTGAGGTTAGTATTAATGTTAGGGTTAGGATGAGGTTGAGTATATATAGGGTTAGTTTTAGGTATAGGATTAGGATTAAGATTAGTTTTAGAATGGGGTTAACATTAGAATAAAGGTTAGGTTAGGATAGATTCAGGATTAAGGTTAGGGTTGAGCTTTAGGATTAGTGTTAGGGTCAGTATTGGGTTTAAGATTATGTATAGGGTTAGGCTTGAATTAGGTATAGGTTTAGGCATAAGATTAAGGATAGAGTTAGGGTTAAATTTGAGGGTAAAGTACAGGGTAGTGTAATGTTTAGGGTAGGGTTGATATTAGGATTAGGGTTATTTTAACAATGATTTAGGTATAAGGTTAAATTTAGGCTTAGGTTTAGGGTTGAAGTAAATGCAGTGTTAGGTTTAGGGTTAATGTTATGATTGGTATAGTTTTAGGCACAGGGTTAAGGTTAGACTTGGTTTTGAGACTAGGATTAAAGTTAGTATTAGGATTGAGGTCAGGGTTAGGATTATGGTTGAGGCTATGTATAGTTTTAAGGTTAGGGTTAATATCAGGTTAGGTTTATGGTTAGGATTTTGTTTAAACTGAGGTGTACAATACATGGGATCCATTCTTTCAACCTAATGTGTAAGGTACAAAAGTTTATTATTCACTGGATCAGAGCATCCATGCATACTACTGGACTGTGATAAAATTAAGTGACTGGGTGCTACAACCATGAGGGACTTAGGCAATAGTTATGTTGGTTAAGGTGAACATAAGTATTTGTCTAAATGTCACAGTTTGGGTTGCTATAAACAAAATACCATAAACTAGATAGCTTATAAACAACAAATGTTTTCTTCTTACAGTTCTGGAAGTTGAGTACTCCAAGATAAAGATGCCAGCAGATTCAGTATTTGAGGAGGAACTGTGATGGTTAATCAACTGCTCTCTTTCTATGTTCTAACATGGCAGAAGGTACATGGGACTTCTCTGAGGTCTCTTCTTAAAGGGCACTGTGGTGATGCAAAACATGCGGAGTGAGAGATGTCTCCAGATCTCTTCCCTTGAAACAACAATAAGCTGAACATCTAAAACACAACAAAAAAACACCCAAACTGCACAGCAGCACGTCTGAGCATGGGACCTGCTCATAAGAGCTAACCACAGATCAGGACCCCGAGTGCTGGGCAGCGGACTGGGAGAAACAAAGAAGCTGCTTCTCACAGCCAACAGATCTCTGAGTAGGAAGAAGGGAGGGAAGAAGAAGTGACTTCCCTGAACTGCCCTGCCTGGGAGTGCTATGAGCTCCGCCCAGCCAGTGGCAGTGCCCAGTCACAAGGGCAGAAGGAGAAGAGGGATGGCAGAAAAGTGGGGACGGCAGAGAAACAACAGTTGATTTTTATCAGCAACAGTTGGCAAAACCGATACTGAGTCACAACCCACATCCCCTAACCCAGAGGGCCCCTCCCTATACCCCGAGACTTAATAACATGGAGCCCCAAGGGAAACTGAGCAAAACACTACCAAAACTGTCGCTAAACACTGACAGGAACTGAGACTGAAGATAGTGAGCATGATTAAACATCTGTAAGAAAAGCAAACATTATTAAGACTTTATATAAAGCAGAGATCAAGGAGGCTTAGACGCCACCTACTGGAAACCAAAAGAAAAGTGCCTTGTTTGCATCAGGCTAAAGGGAGACCTTTATATAATAAATCTTTCTGGAAAAAAGGCAGAAAAACTTCCATTAATGCCCAGGCAGAGAAAAGGTCCATTAAAAACATGAAAAACCAAGGCAACAAGGCATCTCAGAAAGAAAGAGAAAAGTCTCCAGAAAATAAGCTTACAGACATGGAACTATGACTTAAATGACACAGGATTCAGTATGGTACTTCTGAAAAAACTCAATGAGATCTGAAACGAATCATATCAACAATTTCGAGAATTAGGGAAAAAAATCTAGAGCAGAATGAGTTCTTTAGCAAGGAGACTGAAAGCCTCAAAAAGAACACAATAGACTTCTGGAAATAAAGAATGAATGGCAAGAGTTGAAAAATAAACATACAAGCTTACGGAAATAGAGTAGACCAAATGGAGGAAAGGATCAGTGATATCGAAGACAGAAATCTAGAAATAAATCAGAAGGAAGAAGAGAAAACCAAAGAATGAAAAATCATGAAAGAGAAATTCAAGAACTAGCTGATACCATCAGGAGAGGAAACATAAGAATAATGGGCATTATCAAGACAAGGAAAAGGAGCAGGGACTAGAAGCATTTTCAGACAAATGATTGACAAGAATTTCCCAAATCTAAGGAATAAGCTGGAGCTTGGAATTCAAGAAGTCAATAGAACACTCAATTATCTCAACCCAAAAAGGCCTTCACCAAGACACATTGTATTAAAACTGTCAAAAATCAACAACAAAGACAATTCTAAGGGCAGCAAGGGAAAAGAAGACAGTAACATAAAAGGAAACCTCATTAGATTATCATAGGACTTCTCAGAACAGACCTTATAAGCCAGAAAGGAGTGGAATCAAATATTCAGACTGTTAAGTGAAAGAAATTACCAGCCAAGGATAATGTCTCCAGCTAAGCTCTCCTTTAGATATGAAGAAGAAATTAAGAACCTTTCCAGACATACAAAAATTGAGGGAATTCTCCACTATGAAGCCTTCACTACAGGAAATACTGAAAGGAGTCAGCTCACCTAAAACAAAATGACTATATATATACACACACATACCTAATTAGGAGTAAGCTAACTATCAGGCCAATAGAAGCAGAGGATTACAACCCTTACTAAGAACAAAGGCATTATAAGCTTGAATAATAAGAGATTTGCTATAGCAAGATAGTAATGAATGTTCAGCATACCTAGGACATAGTGAGAAAACAATGACTGAAAAGGGAGGATTCAAAGATCCTAACTCACTAGTAGAATGGAGATAAGGCACGCACAGAAGAAATGGATGACTGTGTATATATAACTATCATTTACATATTTGTAATGGTAACCGCACGGCAAAGATTGAGAACTGAATTATACAACATAAAAGAAGAAGAACCAGAGGGAAAACCCACAAAAGCCAATCAAAATAAAGAAAACAGAAACACAAGGATAAAGAAGCAATGGAAACACTGAACTACCAGAAAGCAAAAAGATAAAATGGCTATAAGAAGAAGTTCATAGTTCAATAGTCAGCCTAAATGTAAATGGACTGAATTCACCAATGAAAAAGCACAGAGGTACAGAATGGATCGAAAAAAAAAAAAAAACCCAAAAATGCTGTTTCAGGAGATACAGCTCGGCTCCAAAGAGAAATATAGACTCAACATGAAAGGATAGAAAATGATAATCAAGTAAAATGGCATTCAGGAGAAATTAGACAAAAAAAGACTTCAAGTTAAAAAAGACTTCAAAATAAAAAATGAAAAGATACTGAGGGACACTTCATAATGATAAAAGGATTATGCACCAAGAAGATATAACACTTATTAATACCTATGCTCTCAATCAGGGAAGCCCTGAAATATATAAAGCAATTACTAACAGAACTAAAGGGAGAGAAACAGACCAAAAACTATTCATAGTTAAGTACCTAAATGTCCCACTATTGGATATGAACAGATCATCCAAACAGAAAATCAATAAGGAAATAACATCCTTAAATGACACATTAAACCAACTGGACATAATTGACATTTACAGAGCCTTCCATCCCCAAACAGCTGCTTATTACATTTTTCTCTAGTGCATATGGAACATTCTCAAGAATTGACCACATACTGAGACACAGAGATCATTCTAACCATATTCTCTGATTATAATGCTTTGAAAGTAGAGATCACTGCAAAAAGAAATAGGAAGAACCACAAATACTGGAGATTAAACAACATGCTACTGAAGAATAACTGTGTCAGAAAATAAAGAAATAGATCAAGAGATGCATAAAAACAAATGATAATGATCGAGTACAAAAATATCAAATTTTTGGGGACATCGGCAATAGCGGTCACAAGAGGAACGTTCATATCATTACAGACCTATCTTGAAAAGTAAGAAAGAGCCCAAATAAACAACCTAACACCTCATCTTGAAAAGTTAGGAAAGGAAGAACAAATGAAGCCTAAATTCAGCAGAAGGAAAGAAATAATCAAAATTATATAAAGGGGTGGTTCCATAGAATAGTGGTTAGCATGTCTGCTTTACATGCAGATGGTCCAGGTTTGAGCCCCAGTGGAGCCACAACCATACCCTGAGTGTGCCTGGCCCTGGATGCGCCCAGCCCAAGTGCAACTGGTGTTGGGTGCACCAGGTACCCGGGTACACCAGGCCCTGGGTGTGTGGGCCCCTGAGTGCTTTAGGCCTGTTTGTGGCCGCAAGCACATGGGAGGAGACACCTCATTTTTAGAGATCCAGTTTTTAAGGGAGATGGCAACATCCTTAGGTAGGGGTGGAAGTTGGGGGAGTGGAATTAAAAAATAATTAGAGTAGAAAGAAGTGACATTGCAAACAACAACAACAAAACAATAGGAAAAAATAAATGCAACAAAAAGCTGGTTCTTTGAGAAGGTTAATAAAATTGACAAACCCTGGCTAGACTCATTAAAGAAAAAAACAGAAAAGACAGAAATAAACAAAATCAGGGACGAAAGAGGGGAAATTACTACTGACATCACAGAAATACAAAGGATCTTACAAGAATACTATGAAAACATATAACTAATTTAATAACCTAGAAGAAATGGACCAGTATTAGAAAAATACAACCTTCCTAGACTGAGTCAAGAAGCACTGGAAAATCTAAATAGACCAATCAGCAGTATGGAATTGAAACAATCATTAAAAACATACCAAAAAGTAAAAAGTCCAGGACCAGATGGCTTCACCAGTGAATTCTATCAAAAAAAGAAGATTTAGTACCTATTCTCCACAAACTCTTCCAAAAATCGAAGAGGAGGCAGTACTTTCCAACACATTTTTGAGGCTAATATTATCCTGATACCAAACCTGGTAAAAATAACATAGAAAAAGAAAACTACAGACCAATATCTCTCATGAACACAGATGCAAAAATCCTAAATAAAATACCAGCATACAGCAACATGTTAAAAAAGATTATACACCGCAACCAAATGGGCTTCATCCCAGAGGCACAGGGTGGTTCAACATACGCAAAATGATTAATGTGATATACCACATAAACAAGTTAAAAATAAGAATGATACGATCATATGAATAGATTCAGAAAAAACCTTCAAGATACAGAATCCATTTATGATTAAAACACTTAAAAAATTGGTATAGAAGCAAAGTACCTTAACATAATAAAGGCCATATATGACAAACCATCAGCCAATATACTTAATGGTGAAAAACTAAAAAACCTTTCCTCTAAGATCAAGAGCAAGGCAAGGCTGTCCACTATCACCACTGTTATATAACATTGAGGTCTTAGCGAGTGCAATCAGGCAAGAAAAGATGTAAAAGGCACCTAAATAGGAAATGAACTAGTCAAAGTATCACTATTTGCAGATGACACAATTCTCTATATAGAAAAATTCTAAAGATTCCATAAGAACGCTACTAGAAACAAATACAGTAAAGTAGTTTCTGGATACAAATCAATATTAAAAAATACATAGTGTTCCTATAGTCTAATAATCAAGTGTCAGAAAAAGAAGTGGAAATAATAATTTCTTTTGCTATTGCAACAAAACAATAAAATACCTAGAAATAAATGTAACAAAACATGTGAAGAACCTATGTAATGAAAACTATAACACCCTATAAAATAAGTAGAAGATAACAAAGAAATGGGAAGACATTCTGTGTTCTTGGATTGGAAGAATCAACAGAGTTAAACTGACCTTATTATTGAAAGCATTATACAGATTTAATCTAATCCCCATCAAAATCATCCCATTGGCATTTTTTTAAAGAAATAGAATAAAAAATAATCAGATTCATATGGAAACACAAAAGCTTAATCACCAAAGCCATCCTGTGACAAAGAATGAGGCTGGAGGCATCTCTCTGCCCGACTTAAAACTGTCCTACAAAGCAACAATAATCAAAATGGCATGGTATTGGCAGAAAAACAGACACATGCACCAGTGGAACAGAATTGAGAGTCCAGAAGTAAACCCATGTATATATGGGCAAATAATTTTTGACAAAAGAACCAACAACATACAGTGGAGAAAGAAAATCCTCTTCAATAAATGGTGCTGGGAAAACTGGATCCCTTTTGCAAAGGAATGAAACTAGGCTGTCGTCTATTACCACACACCAAAATTAACACAAGATGAATTAAGGACTTGACTATAATATCTGAAACAATAAAATGCATAGAAGAAAATATAGGAACTAAACTCAAGGGTCTTAGACTTAGAGAGGATTTTATGAATTTGACCTGAAAGGCAAGGGAAGTAAAAGCAAAAGTAAATGAATGGGACTACATCAAACTAAAAAGCTTTTTAACAGCAAAAGAAACCATCAATGAGGTAAAGAGACAACAATTGGAATGGGAGAAGATATTTGCAAGCAACACCTTCGATAAGGGCCTAATATTCAAAACATTCAAAGAACTCATACAACTCATCAACAACAAAAAGGCAATTTCATTAAAAAATGAGCAGCGGACCTGTTCAGACACTTCTGCCAAGAAGACATACAGATGGTCAAACAGTATTTGAAAAGATGATCAACATCGCTAGCTATTAGGGAAATGCAAATCATAACCATAATGAGATACCATCTCACATTTATTAGAATAGCTATTATCATCAACAGGTCAAGTAATAAGTGTTGGAGAGGATGTGGAGAAAAAGGAAACTTTATATACTGCTAGCAGAATGTGCATTGGTACAGCCACTATGGAAAACAATATAGAGTTTCCTAAAAATACTAAGAATTGATTTACCATATGATCCAGCAATCCCTTACTGGGTATTTACCTCAAAGACTTTAAAACCATATCTGAAAAGATACATTCACATCGATGTTCATAGCAGCATTATTCGTGATGGCAATAATGGAAGCAACCGAAGTGTCCTATGAGAGATGATTGGCTAAAGAAGCTGTGGTACATATATACAATGGAATATTATTCAGCCATAAGAAGAGATGAAATACTGCCATTTGTGACAACATGGATGGACCTCGAGATAATCATGCAGAACAAAATAAGCCAGACAGAAAAAGTTGAAAATCACATGATATCACTTTCATGTGAGATATAACCTAAAAGCAACAAATGGACAGGACAAACAAACAGAGACTCATGGACATGGACAATAGACTAGTGGTTACCAGAGGGGTTGGGTGAGGGGGGAGGAAGGAGGTGGAGGGGGTAAAAGGGGTCAAATATGTGATGACAGAAAGAAGTCATTGGTGGTGAACACACAATGCAATACATATGTATATTTTTACCATTAAATTGTAAAAAGAAGTCAAAGAAATGGCTATAAGGATGTCCACCATACTTAAAAGTGGAATAGAAAAACTTGGGCAGAACTTCAAGGAAGAGTTTAGAAAATATAATAACCAAGCAGACCTGAAGAATATAGTAAGTGAAATTAAAATATATAGTAGAAGGATCAATAGATTAGCTAATAGAGATGAACAGATCAGTGTCCTAGAAGACAGACTAGTGGCAACCAACCAATAGATGAACCCAAAGAGACCCAAACCAAGACATATCTTAATTAAAATGGCAAAAGTTAAAGAGACAATTTCAGGCAGCAAGATGAAAATAAACTAGTTAGATATAAAGCAAACCCCATAAGGTTAGCAACTGATTTCTCAGAAGCAGTTTTACAGGCCAGAAGGGTGCGGCAGGACATCTTTAAAGTGCTGAAAGGAAGGAACTTGCAACCTGGAATAACTTAGCCAACAAAGTTATTCAAAATTGAAGGAGAGATAAGGAATTTCTCAGACAAGGAAAATCTAAGGAGTTCATCACCATTAAACCAGCTTTACAAGAAATATTTAAGGGTCTTCTCTAGCAGAAAAAGAGAGGCCATAACCGGAAATAAGAAATTATGAGAAAGGAAAAATACTCACAGGTAAAGCCAAATGTGAATAAAAAACACAGCGAATCAAAAATTTTAAAAATACAAAGTTCAAAGGACAAAAGTACCAAATTCGATTCAAACTACAATAAGTAGTTATGAAAATACACAAAACAAAGATATCTAAATATCTAAATGACATCAATAATATAAAGCATGTAGAGGGTAGTAGAAAAGTAGTCCTTTTAAGATATATTCAGACTTAAAGACTTATAAGCTCAAAATAGACTGCTATAAATATAGAAAGATGTGTGTGTGTATTTATATGTAAACCACAAACCAAAAGCCTACTAAATATACAAACAATAAAGAATAAAGAAAAAAGAACCCAAATAAACCGAACCACAGAGGTCAAGAAAAGAAAGATGTAAAGGAGAACTATGAAAATAACCGCCCCCCCCCAAAAGCATTTAACAAATGGCAGTAAGTATATACTTATTAATAATTAAATGTAAATGGATTAAACACTGAAATAAAATACATAGTGTGGCTGAATGGATTAAAAAACATGATCTATCTATATGCTGCTTACAAGAGACTCAGTTTAAATCAGAAAACATAAAGGCTGAAAGTGAAGGGTTGAAGAAAGATATTCCATGAAAATAGAAATTTAAAAAAAAAAGCTGCATAGTTTTTTTTACACATATCAGACAAAATAGACTTTAAAACAAAGTAAGAAAGACAAGGACATTACATAATGATAAATGGGTTAATCCAAGAAGAGGATAAAAACAATAATAAATATCTACACACCTAACATAAGAGCACCTAAAATATGTAAAGCAATTATTAATGGACATAAAGGGAGAAATCTACAGTAACATTAACAGTAGGGGATTTTTAGACATTTACATCAATGGATAGATCAGCTAGACAAAAGTAATAAGGAAATAATGGCCTTAAGTGTCACATTAGACCAGATTAATAAACATTACTAGAGCATTTCTCCCAAAATCTGAATACACCACCATTTTTCAAGTGCAAATGAAATATTCTCCAAGATAGATCACATAATAGGCCAAAAAACAAGTCTCAATAACATTAAAGAAGATTGAACGTATCACACATTTTTTTTCTGACCACAAAGGTATGCAGCTAGTAATTTAAGAAAAATTGGAAAAAAGTACATGGACACTATAATATATGCCACTAAACAATCATGGAATCAAAGAAGAAATCAAAGAGGATATCAAGACCTACCATGAGACAAAGGAAAAATGAATACACAACATTTCAAAATGAATGAAATGCAGAAAAAGCAGTTTTAAGAAGGAGGTGATAGCAAAACAGTCTTACCTCAAAAAAAAAAAAAGCCAAAATAAACTAAATTTACACTAAAGACGCTAGAAAAAGAACAAACAAAACCCAAAGTAAAAAGGATGGAAATAATTATAAGCCAAAATAAACAAAATAGAATTTAAAAAGCAATAGGAAAGAATCATTGAAACTAAGAGCTGGTTTTCTGAAAAGGTAAATAAAATTGACAAATCATTAGCCAAATTCATCAAGAAAAAATCGTAAATGAAAGATAAGATGCAGCTGACATCACAGAAAGACAAAGAATCATTAAAGAATACTACAATATGACAAAAAAAATTTATAATCTAGAAGAAATACATTTCTAGAAGCATATAAGCTTTTAAGACTGAAATAGAAAATCTAAACAGACTGATTACTAACAATGAAATTGAGGAATTAATCATAAAAATCCCAACAAACAAAAGTCCAGGACCAGACTACCTCACAGGTAAATTTTACAAAACATTTAAAAGAATTAATACCTATACGTCTTAAAACTACTTCAAAAAATTGAAGAGGAAAAGAATACTTCCAAACTCATTCTACAAAGCCAGCATTACCCTGATACAAAAAAAAAAAAAAAAAAAAAATGGACAAAGACATTACAAAAAAAAAGAAAAAAAGAAAAAAAATTACAGGCCGATATATTTGATGAACATAGTTGCAAAAATTCTCAACAAACTATTAGTAAACCAGATTCAGTAGTACATTAAAAAAGATTATATGCCATGACCAAGTGGGATTATTCTAGGGATGAAGATGGTTCAAATTCTGTAAATCAATCAATGTAATACATCACATTAACAAGATAAAGAATGAAAATTATATGGTCATTCAACACATGAAGAAAAAAAAGCACTTAACAAATTTAATATCCTTTTATGATAAAAACTCTCAGCAAAGTGTGTGTAGAAGGGACATACTTCAACATAATAAGGCTATATATGAAACCTATAGCAAAAATTATACTCAATGGTGAAAAGCTAAAAGATTTTCCTCTAAGATGAAGAAACAAGACAAGGATGCCCACTGTCACCACTTATATTTAACATTAGTATATAAAGTCCTAGCCACAGCAGTCAGATAAGAAAAAGAAATAAAGGCATCAAATTGGAAAGGAAGAATTAAAACTCACCCTATTTGCAGATGACATGATGATGTGATACACAGAAAACCCTGAAGACTCCACCAAAAAACTATTGGAATAAATGAATTCAGTAAAATTGCAGGATACAAAACTGTTTGCTCTTCTATACACCAGTAACAAATGATCAGGAGACATTAAGAAAACAATTGCATCAAAAAGCACAAAGATGTGAAAGACCTCTACTCTGAAAATTATAAGACACTGAAGAAAGGAATTGATGAAGATACAAATGAATAGAAGGGTACCATGCTTATGGATCAGAAGGTTTTAATATTGTTTAAATGTCCTTACTACCTATAGAACTATATATATCCAATTCAAACTCCATTAAACTCCCAGTGGCATCTTCTCAGGACTAGAACAACTAATCCTAAAATTTATTTGGAACCAAAGAAATACAGAGAAAGAACAAAGTGGGAGGTATCATGCTTCTTGATTTCAAAACTATACTACAAAGCTACAATAATCAAAATAGTATGGTACTGGGATAAAACAGATATATTGATCAATGAATAGTTCTGAGAGCCCAGAAATAAACCCTCACTTATATGGTCAATTAATCTACAAAAAAGAAAACAAGGATATACAATGGGGTAAATACAATCTCTTCAATAAGCAGTGTTGGAGAAACTGGATGGATACATGCAAAAAAAATTGAAATTGAACAACTTTCTTATATACAAAAACTCAAAATGGATTAAAGACTTAAACGTAAGTCAGAGTAAACTCTGACATTGGTCTTAGCAATATCTTTTTAGATATGTCTACTTGGGCAAGGGCAACAAAAGAAAAAAAATTTAAAAAATGGGATTACATCAAACTAAAAGTTTTTTGCATAGGAAGGAAACTACAAAATGAAAAGACAACCTACTAAATAGAAGGTATTCATCAATAATACACTCTGATAAGGGGTTACTATCCAAAATACATAACTAACTCATACTACTTAACACTAAAAAACAAAACAAAAAAAACCAAAAACTAAAACCAAAACAAACAAAACAAAAAAACTCCAATTAAAAAGTGGGCAAGGACCTAAATAGACATTTCTCCAAGAGGACATACAGATGGCCAACAGATATATGAAAAGATGCTCACATCATTAATCAGGCAAATGCAAGTCAAAATTGTGATGAGGTATCACTTCACACCTGTCAGAATGATTGTTATGAAAAAATCAACAAACAAGTGCTGGCAAAGATATGGAGAGAGGGAACTGTCGTACTGTTGGAATTGCCAAACCGGTGTAGCTACTATGGAAAACAGTGTATAGATTCCTCAAAAGTTAATAGAGCTGCTGTTATGTGACCCATCAATTCCATTTCTGGTATTCAGCCAAATAAAAAAAAAACACTATTCTAAAAGATATATACACCCGAGGTTCACTGCAGCATTAGTTATAATGGCCAACATATAGAAGCAACCTAGGTGTCATTGATAGATATGAGATTATATATTTATATCTATATCTAATCTGTGTTGTGTGTGTGTTGTGTGTGTGTGTGTAATGTGATATATATCGTGCTGAGTGAAATAAGTCAGAGAGAGATAAAATACCATATGATTTCACTTACATGTGGAATCGAAATTCAAAGCAAATGAATAAACAAAACAAAAAGGATCCAAACTGGTAGATTGGCAAGCTGATGATTGCCAAAGGGAAGGGCGAAGAGCGAAGTAAAATAAAATGCTTTCTGTAGCTCCTGTTCCTTCTGTAGGCACATTTCCAAGGATCTCACCTTCCCCAGTCACTCCCCACACCTCTTGCCTTAACCCTTCCTGTTCTCCACTTTCACGGAGGTGCCCCTCGGGGGCAAAGAGTGGATACACGCTGGCACCAACCCCTTAGCTCACATGGTCCTGCCACACATACTCCTCCAAGTGAGGGGTTTGTATGGAGCCTGGTCGCAGGAGCAGTCAACACCCTCACTTTCACCCTGAGCCCAGGGAAGGAAATTTGACAGTGCAGAGACGGTCCCTGAACAGTCCCAAAGCAGGGACTACCCATCCAGCCCTCCTGGAGGTCCCAGTCCTGAATCTGCTGCTGCAGGGGCCATTTCAGAGACTCGTTCCTGCCCCTCACCCCTCATTCCACTTAGGGGGTCCTCATAATGGGACTTCCATTCCTAGGCACCCATTTTTTCAAAAGCTCACACTGTGGACGGGTTTTCTGCACCTCCAGCTAAATCTGCAATGGTGGACTTTCTCCCTGGGACTAGGATAAACCAACCCAAACACCACTCTGCATGATCCCTGGGTAGAATGCGACCAAAGAGGCTGCCGTGGGTTGGACTGAGCTGGACCACTCGGGCCAATCCTTGAAGCAGGCTCTGGCACCACCTCCAATGACGAGAGAGCCTACTAGGCTGGATTCTATATCCTGAACAACGAAGCAAACCATGCATGCGCAACCAAAGGTTGACAGCCATCTCCACCCCCACTGCCCCCAAAAGCTGGGCTTGACTGATCGCAGGTTTGGTTATGTTTCACCATAGGAATAGGATATGTTTGAAGGACAGACAACACAAAAAGAGGCTCATATTGGATTTTGATTGAGAATTGGACTTAAAATGGCTTGTTCTGAGGAGAATAAACTTTGAGGGTCGTAACCCTTTGAGTCCAAATATTGGTCGGTTCTAGCTACAACAAATGTGGATCTATGAGGGTCCCAGGCAGTATGAAGTACTGATGAACCAGGTAATGGTGACCTTACCCAGGCCCTGCCTGGTGGAAACTATTCAGTGACTGAAGTTTTTCCCAGCTTTTCTTATAATCATCAAATTTGAAGGTGAAGATAATTTTGCCCTTCACAAAAGGAAAGTAACATGACTGGTCAATGATACAAGTTAGTGTTTTATTACAAAGACCCTTTTATAAGAGATGGAAAAAGCTGCTTTAGAAAGCTTTCTTTTGTTCAAGGATTTTTGATCCTTTAAATGTCATTATTTTTTGATGCTCAAATTGTCCCAGATTTGTCCAGCACACCCCTTTGAAGCTGTCTCCTTGTCCATCATTCTCTGAGCACTTTCTTACTTTCTGACAATATGTTCCAGGCTCATCTAGGATTTTGCTTGCCCCAGATCTGTGATTTCCCTCAGGTACTTGGTATCTTTTAGTGGGAAGGGTATGCTCACTGCTCCTGCAGTATTATTGCTTTTAAGTGTTTTTAATGCACAAGTTAAAATATAATGTATGTGTGTGTAATTTTTTAAATCATAGGTTTATATATAATCCTCTTATTTAAATCAAACATAAGCAGGTTCTTCTCTATTTCCCCCCATGCCAGGATTCATTCCATTTCCCCCAATGGGAACAGACCTGGTTACCAATATCAGGAAATGTATGCATTTGCTCAATCCTGTAACACAAAAATATAGTTTAAGAATCCTAGTATGCCCATTTTACTATCATGTAAAGTAAACCTATCATGTAAAGTTTAAGATTATTTTGTAGATCTTTTTGTCCATAGAGCATATTCCACTGTGTAAGAATGTATATGCAAATTATTGTTCTTGAAAAGTCCACTTGAATTTATTTATTTTAATGTGTTTAGTTGTGTTATCAATTTGATATACAGGTTTATGTACTTTAGTTTTGCATTCAATTTTAGAGTTTTGTTTTTGCCATAATTCTAATTTTAGTTTTTCTCAAATCGATAAAATGTTCATATTTTAAATGTTACTTTTTAAATGTAAAAAAGTCAAAAATATATTTTAAAAATTGACCCAAAGAAATCACCTTCCAATCCCTATCCTATTTGTACCATTAAACCTAACCCTGATGTAAAATGTTTTAATTGATTTCTTGTTATTCTTCCTGGGGTTTCTTTTTGAAAAAAATGAACAAAATACATATTAATATATCTATATATTTACCTTCTTATTTCTCTTTTCTTGAAAATATATGGAACACTTTATACCTTGTTTTTTTCATTTAACAGTATAGCCTTAAAAATCATTCTATATCAGTGAAATACATGGCTTTCATTATTTTTATGTCCATATGTATTTTTAAGTTTTATAGATATTTTATTTGACAAGTCTTCTCGGCATGGACATTTAGATTTATTTCACTATTTTGCTGTTACAAACAATGCTGCCATAAATAATCTTATGTATATCTATTTTTATTGTTTGAGGTGTAGTTTTAGGTTAAATTCTTTAGAAGTGCAATTACTGGGTCAAAAGGTAAATTCTTATGTAGTTTTGTTAGATATTGTCAAATTTCCCCACATAGTACTGCACTGCTTTGAATTCCCTCCAGAGATGCATAAAAGCAACTGTCACCCACACCTTCACCAACAGAGGTGTTGTTTAAGCTCTGAGATTTTTTTTTGCCCAATCTAAGGTAGAAAAAATAAGATTTTAGTATAATTTTATTTTGCATTTATAATATTATGAATGAATTAACATCATTACTGTATCATAAGGCATTTTATTCACTCACTCTTTTTCTGTCAATCAATTGTAAGAAACTCTTTTACATTAGGTAGATTAACCTTCTATTTGGGTTCCATGTTGCAAATATTCTCCAATTTTTATTGTACATGACTTAGTTTATGGGTTTTTTGCCTATGCAAGTGTTTTTTTTCCCCCTTGGTACTAATGCATTAAATATTATTCTTTTTATTTATTACATCAGAATTTTTGAAAGCATAGTTATAAAAGCCCTTCTCCACAACACAGGTTACAATGGAATTATCCATTTTTTTTCTAGTCATATGGTTCAGTGTCAACATTCATATCTGGATCAATGAGTAGTCTGGTTTGGGGTTGAGGTAAGGGCTGCTCATCACTTATATGACAGTGAAGAAATCAACCATTTTTCCATGGAATTGCTAAAAATCACTCTTTTTTCAGATTTTGTTGAAATATAATAGTTTGCTTGTATTTGCATTATACAATTCAATGAGTTTTTTTTCAATTATAGTTGGCATACAGTAATATATAGTTTCAGTTGTACATTCTAGTGATCAGAGATCCACATAACTCAAAAAGTAGTTTTGAATACCCCTCCTCCCCTTACATATTATTATATTATTACTCCATTTCCCTATGCTACACTCTACATCTCCCTGTCTATTCTGTAACTATCTCATTTGCACTTCTTAATCCCTTTGCCTTTTTTTCTATTCCCCCAACCCTCCTCCCATCTAGGGCCCTCAAAATATTCTCTGTATCTATGAGTTTATTATTGCTTTAGTTGTTGTTTATTTTGTTTTTAGATTCCATGTATACATGAAATCATGTGCTGTCTTTCTCTATCCAACCTCTTTCATTAGCACAATACTCTCTCGGTCCAGTAAGGCAATATCTTTTTCCATCTCCTTCCTTTTAGTCTTTTAACCTAAAATGAATCTCTTGGAGGCAGCATATGTAGGAGGAGTTTTGTTCTCTTATCCATTCAGCACCACCCTATCTTTTGGTTGGAGCACTTATTCTTTTCCACTTGAGGTACTTGTTAATAAGAATGTAGTTATTACCATTCTTTATTCCTGTTTTTGATACATGTTTTTCTTAAGGAAGAATCTCCAACATTTCCTGTAATATTGGCTTGGCATTGATAAATTCCTTTAGTTTATTTTTGTCTGGAAGCTCTTCATCTGTCCTTCAGCTCTAAATGATAGTTTTGGCTGGATAAAGTATCCTTGGTTGTAGATCCTGGGTTTTCATCACGTGGAATATTTTATGTCAAGCCCTGTCCTGCATGATTTCTTTTGAGAAATCAGCTGCTAGTCTTATGGGTGCTCCCTTGCTGGGTGCTTTTCTTAGTGTTTCTTATGGGTGCATTTCTCTTGCTGCTTTTAAGATTCTCTCTCTCTCTCTTCTCATCTCTCTCTCTCTTCTCTCTCTCTCTTTATAGCTTTGGCATTTGAATTATGATGTGTCTTGGTGTTGGTCTCTTTGGGTTCCTATTCTTGACTCTCTGAGCTTCCTGGGGTTATGTGTGTTTATTTCCTTCACCAGATGAGGGAAGTTTTCCATTATATTACTTCAAATAGCTCTCAACTTCTGTTTTCCTTTAGGTACCCCTATGACACAACTATTTTTACATTTACTAGTGTCCCATAGGCTCTTAAATTATTATTATAGTCTTGCCTTCTTTTTTTCTTGCCATCTGATTGAGTGTCCTTGGGCTTCACCATCTTCTATATTCATTAGTTCAATCCTCTTTATTCACTCTATTTATTCTGTTGGTGTACTTTCATCTCAGATAATGTGGATATTTTGACTGGCTCTCTTTTATAATTCCATGTCCATTTTTATGTTTTTTTAAAATCTGTCAAACATTCATTGAATTCATCTATTCTTCTCCCTAAGTTCATGCACATCTTTATAACCAGTGTTTTGAACTCTGCATCTGTTAGATTGCTTGACTCCATTATTCCTAGATTCTTTGTTCTGTGCTCTCATGTGGTTTCGTGCTTCTTTGTTTTCCCATTTTGACTGCTTTCTGTTTCTGTTTTCGATTGTTGACTACGCAAAGGAGAAGCTCCTAAATCTCTCGGCACTTTTTAGTTGTGGGTTGTGTAGTAGGTGTTCAGTGGCATAGTCCTAGAGGGTTCAGTTGCACGCCAAGTTTAGCCCCAGCCTATGCCCCTCTGGGGCTTACTGTTGATTCAGCAAACAAGTCCACAGATTCTGTGCTTATAGTTGCCTTCAAGAAACCACAGCAGAAAAACCTATGTCAGCTGCCACTAGTGTGAGTCTTGGCTCTGCTTAGCAAGGAGCACGTACTCACCAAGTTTTACATTTGGACATTGTCTTGGATTGAAGCCACAAGTTAGGAGAGAGGGAGTTTCAGGGACTCCTCTTGGTGAGTGACCTCTGGTATCCAGTTTGATGATCATTTGGCTATGGCAGTGGCTGCTTCAGTACACTGGGAGTGGGGAAGGCTCAATAGAGAGACACAATTGGATACCAACCCAGACACTTTTTCCCAGAGAGATCTAGCCTCCGGCTTCACTCGGACAAATCAGTGTCCCACTGTAAGTCCCTGGTGTCCCCTGGTGGCTCAGAGTTGAGCAGGTCCGTCATCGAATGAAAGTCCTACTCGTGGACACAGCCCCTTTAAGAGGTGTCTGCAGCTGGGGCTGCTGTTGCTGCTGCTGCTGCAGCTCTATATCACTAGGCCACTCAGGACCAGGGACCTTGCGTCCTTGCCCCATCCTACCTTCTCTCTCATTTAGAGGTAATTTTGCCTATTTCTCTCTCCAGTTATAAGCTTGTTCATCTAGGATCCCAGGCAATTTTCCTTGCTGTTTGCTCCATGTTTCTGTTGAACTTTGATTTGGTTCTCAAGAGGATGATCAAAACCCCTATCATTTACATCATTTTTTTTTCCCTTTCTAAAAAATCTCTTTAATAATGCCTCTTTGCCCCGCTCCCACATCTTCAGTGGCTTTCTACTACCACTGCCATGTTATTCAGGCCCTATCGATGAGCTGACATTGAACTCCTAGGATCCTGCTGATGGTCAGGCCATGCACGTCTGTCACACACACATAAACATTCTATCTTTCCACCCACTGCTCCTGCCTTCTCGAAATTCTACTTGCCTTGAACCTCTCTCCATGGTCCTTGGGAGATCATTTGCTCCTCTGCCTCCTTCCTGCTTCAGTAGCCCAGATAAATTATTCCTTCAAATTTCCCAGAATAAGGTTTTATAAACAATTTAATTTAGTCCTTAAATTCTATATAAATTTCTTTCTCAGGTCTTAGGCTAGGCTACATTCCTTGGATTCCATTCTTTCTGATGTCCAGTAAAAGTATCAGCTTCTTGAGTCAAAATACAGCTGGTTGCTGTAGATTCTACCAACAGTCAGTACTCAGTTTAGAGGTGGGGTGTGAGAGACGTCAGGGTGGGAATATGCTTCCAAAAGATGCATGGCCAAGGAGAGGAGAGGCAATCTGGAGAGACAGGCAGACTAGGCATTGAGTTCTCTAGGAAAGTAATTTTTGTATTCCAGGGATTCAGTCCCCGTGACTGTGGTGATAAGGGAGAAGAAAGATTGCAAGGACAAGAAAGAAGGCAATTAGGTCTTGCACTTGCCCAGCTTCTCTATTCCATTTTCTGAAGTTCCACTTTTCTTCAACATCAGCTCACATACCATTTCCTCTAAGGAAGGCCATCTCTAGTTCATGGTTGACACGTCTCCCACTCTTTCCTGCATGTTAATGCATCATTTTGTCCTGCTGGTTTCTCTCTGCTGATAGCAGTTGCTTGTGGTGTGCCTCATGAAGTGAAGGGCAACCCCATTAAGTCAGTTGCCTACTCCATTTGGACGGTGTCTTTTTAAATGTTGGATCCCCATGCCTTTGATGCACACAGAAGGTCATTCTGTGGACCCTGCAAAGTTTTCTAAGTTTTGTGGGGAAAATGGTAATCGCCTGGTAACTTCTTTTTGGCAGGCCAGTAAGGGGAGACCATTCTAAATAAAGTCATCCTAGAATTTTGAGGGTTCTTTATACATTCCAGAACCAGACCATGATCATATATGTGGCTGGCAAAATATTTTCTCCCTGTTTTGTACTTTGTCTGTTTATCCTTTCTTAAGGGTCTTTCACTAAGCTGTTTTTAATTTTGCTGAATTTCAATTTTCTCCATTTCTTTCTGGACTACACTTCGTGTCAAGTCTAAAATTTCTACCTGGCCCTAGATTCCAAATTTTTCTCTGAGAATTTTACTACATCCTTGGTCCTTTCCAAGGTGTATTCTAACTTCATATTTTACATAAGAGTGGCATGATTTATTTCAAGTTCATTTTGTATGAGGTGTGAACTGGCTATATATAGGTATTTAGATCAAGGATATTTTGTTAATTTGTTTGCTTGCTTGCTGCTTGCATGTTTTGCCTGTAGATGTCCATTTGATGGAGAGACATCCTATAAATTGCTTTTGCATATTTTACAAAAGTCAGCTGCTTGCACATATTTGTTTGGGTTTCTTTTCTGTTCCATTGATAAATGTGTCTCTGTCAGCATCACATGGTCTCTATCAGCTCTATAAATAAGCATCAAAACAGAGGTAGCTTTATTTTTATTCTTGAAATTGCCATAGCAATTCTAATTTCTCTGCCTATCCATATAATTTTTAAAAGAATAAACATGTTTACTTTTTTTAAACACCAAAGGAAGTTCTACAACTTGCTTTTTTCCATTTTAGCAGCTCATCATCAATATTTTACCTCATTTAAAAACACCCACAGATTCATAATAATATGTTGTATGGATATTACCTTTGCTTTGTATGGGATTTATTTAACCCAGTCCTCTTAATGCATAACTATTTATTTCGCCCAATTTTTTTTATTATTGATAAATAATGCTGACATCAATAATCTTATCATTCATGCGTATATTTGTTCAAATGTCCCCACACATTGTTGTCTCTCAACTTTTTTTTTTTTTTTTGTGGTATATGCAAAGGTAAATTTTTTTAAACTTTATGTGGTCAAGTTCATAAATTATTTCTTCGATGGCTTCTGGGGTTTTGTTTTATGCTTTCGAAGGACTTCTTCATTCCAGTATTATAGAATAAAAATGATCATCCATGTTTTCACAAGTATTTTCCTAAAGTCTATGTCCACGCATGACCTCCAAAATTTGTTAAGTCCACCGGGGAGCTCAGCGGGGCATCTGGCCAGGCATAGATCTATGCACTATGCATAATGCTCTCTGGAGTTGGGCAGTCCTGAGGACCTTTGAGGGAAGGAGCAGAGCACTGGAAACTTTTCTTGAGAAATAGGTTCTCCTCTCAGTATCATGCATTCATCTAAGGGCTTTCTTGTTTCCTCATGGGCAAAATTTAAGAAAAGGATCTAGAATCCAGTTTAGGGTAAGTAATTTTCCTGTCGTGAGCCCCACCTCATTTTGGACAGACCGTTCAGGTAGTCCCTGTGTATGCAATCCTGATGCTTCACCTATGTGGTCTCTGGAGAGAACCACAGACTTGCGAGCCCAATGCAGCTTATAGACCTGCAGAACCTCCAAGCCACCACCCACTTTCCTGATGAATGAGTAATCTAAGTTCATGACAGAATGGAGAAGTCAAGACAGAAAGGTGGAAGCCTTAGGGCCACCACCTCTAAGCTCTCCAGTCCTGAATTGTCCAACCATACTGTGTGAGTCAGCCTCTCTGAACTTCAATTTGGGAGAATTCAAATAAAAGTTTCATGTGCAGTGTTATTGAATTATAATATGTACATGTATATGTAATATACATGAGTATGTAGTGAAGAACAGACATTAATTTTTCCAGGCATCCTCATCACAGTTTGCAAGGACCTGAGCTGTGCATGTCCCTGAAGGAGATCTCCCAGGACTCTATCAAGCACACGAAATTCACTGGGGGTGCCTCAGTCCTCATGAGCCCACCGCTTACCCTGAGGACAAGATTATCCTATATGACTTATCCTGTGCAGTCATAAAAGTGCTGGAAGTAGGGTAACAAGACCACTTAACCAAGACAGAAGGTACCAGCTGAGACAACCTTCTTGAAGACACTGGCTACACACTTTGACACAGATGGCACCAATGATCCACAGAAGCCTTTTTCAGTCACAGGAAGCTTGTGTCTGGTCATAAGCATGTATATGTATTGGTGAGTTGGGTTTTATTTATTAGTGACAATGGAAATAATCCTTTATATTATCTAGGTCATCCTTTCCTCTCTTCATTGGTTCTTCCTCTTTTCCCACATATTCAACCTTCAAATTTTTTCCTATCTGACTCACAGGTGCTGTGTGGCCTCATGAGCCATCCCTTTCTTGCAAGCTATGTGATCCTTATGCCCTTGTCATCAAGTCAGTCCCCATATAGTCTATATGGAGAGGGATTTCCCTTTCCCCTGTCCCTACTCAGGAGGGAGAATTTTTATGGAGTGTAAGATTTATCTCAAGGCAGATGAACCCACAGACTTGTATCCCTCAGCAGCCATCACTTTGTTCCTTGACCTTGCCACACTCATCCAATGATCCATTTCAGCAATATCTTCAAACATTAGCTCTCCTAAAGCTGACCCAGCTCAATGTCTACTGTACAGTCACCAGATTGTCTACCATCCAGAGTCACCATTTCTGGTAAATTGTGTTATTCCTGAATAATTTCAGGGCTAAGCTTTCTTGTAGTGTGCAGAAGGTGGGCAGGTGAACAGGTCTTAGGCTAATTTTCAAGTCTAGCTTGGCATTGATCTCTTTTTCTAGAAGCTGGAGAATGGAGCTGAAAGTGCTACTTGAAGATATGTTGAGATTCTTTTTATTTGGCCACACCTGATAACATGTTCTCCTTCCATTCACAGTTGCGCTAAGGACCTTATCCCTGCTCTGCCTGCCCTTTGACTTCCTCCTGTTTCCCACCTGCTAAAACACAAAGTTGGCTTGTGCTCTCTGCTGCTCTGATGCCTGTCATAGTGGGAGAGGAAAGGGAAGTTGGTAGTTGACTCTATTTTCATTAAGGCTAACCTAAGAAATTAGGAGTTGCTTATCTCCCCAGTCTCCATTAGAAATGAAAGAGGTCTTTGAGGGACACATGGAAGCTTATTCTTTCACCAAAATATTCAGGGACGTAAATATTGCTCTTCACCTTTCTGAACTTAGAAATCCAAGATTCCCAAAATATAACTCCAGTATTGGACAGATGCAAAGTTTCTTTCTCTCTCTCTCTCTCTCTCTCTCTTCTCTCTCTCTCTGTTCTGGAGACGAGTGGGAAAAATTGTGACCATATGTAACCTGTATAGCTTCAAGCATTCCAGCCACAGCTGTTTACATACAGTACAATATTAATGATACAGAAGTGAGAAGGATCAATAACTCCAGGCCCTGAGGTATTCTCTTCAGTGGATTTTCTCACGTTTTTAAGTCCCTGAATTCTTTAGGGGGTTTTGTATTTGTTTTTAAAAGGCAGGATTCATAGTAACAAATGAAGGAAGCTGGATGATAGTGGGTGTGCAACATCACCATGAATCTATTTGTGCAAGCCTTGTCTGTTCTGAGAAGTCAAAGCTGCTCTCAGTAAAAGCTGAAGCTGACCTCTAAGTGGCAGTTCTGGGCTTTCTAAATTTCCTCCAAATTCAGCAAAGAGAGGGGAAAAACACTCTTCTTTGTGAGAAATTACAAATATTAGGGAAGAATCAGTGCCACTATTTATAAGAAACAAAGACAATCCTCTTCAGAGGATGTATTAACATGAGAGTCAATTAATTTTCAAAAGTTGTATGGAAACTCTTTGAGAGAAATTTTGCTTATAGTGGGGGAGGAGAAGGACTTTCTGACTGATCGAAGGGAACTCCTACTCCCTAACCCTCCCTATCCACCCTGGTCCCTGAGACAGAGCCTGAAACAGGTGTAAGGTGGTTTGATGGATCATCCATTCTTGGTCCTGGCTGGTGACAATGTCCTAAAGCATGGGAGTTGACTCAAACATAGTCACTCATCATGGAATTGCAATTTTCCTTGGTGTTTCTATCCCTGCTTGTGACTTCCTGTGTGGAACGGTCAGCCTCTTAGAGTCTGTGAAGGTGGCAGGATGCAGCCCCAGCCCTGCCCTTGCTCAGGAATTGGGGAACCCTGAAATTACAGGAAGATGTGATGTTAGACTCTGCCTGAGCCTTGGGTTACTCCTTGAGTGGACTTCTTTTCCTTGCATTAACTCCTCACTTAAGCTCCACCATCTTCTCCAGGATCTGGGCAATGTCTGGCTTGTTCATTCTGGTTTCAATGTGCCCTTTGCCTGCAGAGGTAACTCTGATTTCTAGTGGCCCTGGGGTATGCATGGTGGCTTTGTGCCATGGGTATTTATGTCTCTTCTCTCTCTTCAGTGGATAAAAACAGTGAAACCAATGCCTCCTCCTATTTTTAAGGCACTTGTCATGGAAGTGGGGACAGAAATTGCTAATTGCCTATCCTAAACAGGGGGCCATCTCCCCAGGGAGAGCGGGTGTCAAATTTTGTATCCCTTATTTCATTTTATTTCATTCTGTGCTGCCATTGGTCTCCCCAGGGCCTCTTTCTCCTACGTCCATGATAGATTCTTGTCCTGTTTTCTGTCCTCCTGAGTCTAAGGTACCTCTGCCAGTCTATGGGTACAATTAAAGGAGGACATTCTCACAATCTGCCCTTCTTTATACATGCCATCAGAAGCAGAACAATTTTTGAGGTCCTGAGAGAGTGTGGGGTCATGTAGGACAATAGCATCTGAAGGAAAAGTTGGGTCTAATTGTGGAATACGGTCTGGCATGTGAGTATTCATGAGGAGAAAGTGATGCTGAAAGGGTCTCATGGACAATGTAGGAACCAGTTTCAAAGCGATCTCTTGATGGAAGAAAGGGCGCCCAGAGGAAGATAGATTCTGAGTATCAGAGGGTACATACATGCTGCAGGTGAAATAGACTTCACAGAATTAGTTTGGCCAAATCACTCAACAAAGTGTCCAAAGGAACAAACAAAAACAAACAAGTATGTAGGGGTGAATTAATTTCCAAAGATTGCTAGATTAAATTTTAATTTTAATTTATGTTTTTAGAAGTTCCCCATTTTATTTATAATGTATTTTTTATTATATAACATTAGTTAACAAAATCCCATAAATTCCAGGTGTACAATTCAACAGTAAGGCCATAGATATAAATTTACGTTGTGTGTTTGCCACCCATAGTTAGATTTTTTTCTTTCTTCTTTTTAGTTCTTTTTTTTGATATTATTTTTTGATTTTTTACTTTTTAAAAACCAGTTTATTTTTTATCATATGATATATAACATAATTTTTTAAACATTTTATTTATTTTCCCCCTCCCTTCAGGTAACCACTAGTCCATTGTCCATGTCCATGAGTCTCTGTTTGTCCTATTCATTTGTTACTTTTAGGTTTCTATTCCACATATGTGATATCAATATGATTTTTCAACTTTTTATGCCTGGCTTATTTCGCTTAGCATGATTATCTCAGGTCCATCCATGTTCTCAAAAATGGCAATATTTTTCATCTCTTTCTTATGGCTGAGTAATATTCCATTGTATATATGTTACCACAGCTTCTTTAGTCAGTCATCTGTCATAGGACACTTCGGTGCTTCAATGTCCTGGCCCCTGTAAATTAATGTGCTATGAACATCAGTGTGCAAATAAATTTCTTTTTTGGATATGGGTTTTCAAGTCTTTGAGGGTAAATACCTAGTAGAGAGATTGCTGGATCATATAGAAGATCAATTCTCAGTTTTCTGAGGAAACTTCATACTGTTATCCATTGTGGCTGTACCAATTTGCAGTCCCACCAGCAGTGTATGAGAGTTCCTTTCCTCCGCATCCTCTCCAACGTTTGTTATTAACTTGCCCTATTGACTATATTCTATTCCAACAGGTATGAGAATGATATTTTTTGTGGTTTTTGATTTGCATTTCCCTAAGAGCTAGCGATTTGAGCATCTTTTCATAGGTTTGTTGGTCATTTGTATATTCTCTAAGAAGTGTCCGTTCCGGTCCTCTGCTCATTTTTTTGATTGGTTGTATTTTCTTTGTTGTTGTTATTGAGTCATACGAGTTCTTTGTATATTTTGATATTAGGCCCTTTTTGGAGGCGTTGCTTGCAAATGTATTTTGCATTTGGATTTGTTCTCTTTACCTTGTTGATGATTCTTTTGTTGAACAGAAGCTTTTTGCTTTGATGTAGTCCCATTCATTTATTTTTGCTTTTGCTTCTCTTGCCTTTGAGGTCAAATTCATAAAATCCTCTTAAAGACCAAGGTCCTTCAGTTTAGTTACTGTGTTTCTTCTATACATTTTATTGTTTCAGGTCTAATATTCAGATCCTTAACTAATTAATTTTGAGTTAATTTTGGTGTGTGGTGATAGACGACAGTCTAGATTCATTTTTTGCAGGTGTTTCTAGCTTTCCCAACAACTTATTGAAGAGGCTTCCTTTCTCCACTGTACGTTTTTGGCTTTTCTCAAAATTATTTGCCTATATAAATATAGGTTTTACTTCTGGACTCTTGATTCTGTTCCACTGGTTGTGTGGCTGTTTTTCTTCCAATACCATGCTATTTGATTATGTCTCTTTGTAGTATAATTTGAGTTGGGCAGAGTGATGCCTCCAGCCTCATTCTTTTTTCTCAGGATGGCTTTGGCAATTCAGGGTCTTTTGTGCTTCCATACAAATCTGATGATTTTTGTTCTGTTTCTTTTAAAAAATGCCGATGGATTTTGATGGGATTGCATTAAATCTGTATAATGCTTTAGGTAATATGATCATTTTAACTATGTTGATTTTCCAATCCAAGAACACAGAATATCTTTCCATTTCTTTGTATCTTCTTCAATTTCTTTTAATAGGGTCTTGTAGTTTTCATTATATAGGTCCTTCACATGTTTCATTAAATTTATTCCTAGGTATTTTATTTTTTGTTGCAATTGCAAAAGGAATTATTTTTTCCACTTCTTTTTCTGACACTTCATTATTAGAGTATAGGAACTATGGATTTTTGAAATTTGATTTTGTATCCAGAACTTTACTGTATTTGCTTATTGTTTCTAGTAGTGTTCTTGTGGAGTCTTTAGGGTTTTCTATATAGAGAATCATGTCATCTGCAAATAGTGACAGTTTGACTTCTTGTTTCCTATTTGGATGCCTTTTATATCTTTCTCTGATTGCACTCGCTAGGACCTCCAATGTTATATTGAATAACAGTGGTGATAGTGGACAGCCTTGCCTTGTTCCTGATCTTAGAGGGAAGGTTTTTAGTTTTTCACCATTAAGTATAATGTTGGCTGAGGGTTTGTCATAGATGGCCTTTATTATATTTAAGGTACTTTCCTTCTATACGATTTTGTTAAGTGTTTTGATCATAAATGGATGCTGTATCTTGTCAAAGGCTTTTCTGCATTATTGATATGATCATGTGATTCTTATTTTTTTAAACTTGTTTAGTGGTGTATCACATTAATTGATCTTGTGTATGTTGAACCATCCTTGGCCCCTGGGAAGAATCCCACTTGATCGTGGTGTATAATATTTTTAATAGGTTGTCGTTATTTGATTCACTAGTATATTATTTAAGATTCTTGAATCTATGTTCATGAGAGAATATTGGTCTGTAGTTTTTTTTTTTTTGTTTGTTTTTGGTATCTTTACAGTTTTGGTATCAGGTAATATTGACCTCAAAAACTGAGTTGGAAGTATTGTCCTCCTCTTCAGTTTTTTGGAAGAGTTTGAGGAGAATAGGTATTAAATTCTTTGAATGTTTGGTAGAATTCACTGGTGAAGCCATCTGGTCCTGGACTTTTACTTTTTGGTAGGTTTTTGATGATTGTTTCAATTTCCATACTGCTGATCTGTCTATTAGATTTTCCAGATCTTTCATTCAGTCTAGGAAGGTTGTATTTTTCATTCTTCTAGGTTACTAAATTTGGTGCTACATATTTTTCATAGTATTCTTTGCATGATCTTTGTATTTCTGTGATTTCAGTTGTAATTTCCTCTTTCATCCCTGATTTTGTTTATTTGTGTCCTTTCTCTTTTTTCTTTAGTGAGTCTAGCCAGGGGTTTGTCAATTTTATTAACCTTCTCAAAAACCAGCTCTTTGTTTTATTTATTTTTCTATCTTTTTCAATTTCATTTATTTCTGCTCTAATTTTGATGATTTCTTTCCTTCTGCTGACTTTAGGCTTCATTTGTTGTTCCTTTCTAGATTTTTTTTGATGAAGCATTAGGTTGTTTATTGGGCTCATTCTTGTTTTTGGAGATAGGTCTGTAATGATATGAACTTTCCTCTTATGACTGCTTTTGTTTTGTCCCAAAAGTTTTGATATCTTGTACTATCATTATCATTCATTTCTATGTATCTCTTGATCTCCCTTTTTATTTCTTCTCTGACCCAGTTATTCTCAGTAGCATGTTGTTTAATCTCCATGTATTTGCAGTTCCTTCAGATTTTTTTTTGTAGTTGATCTCTAGTTTCAAAGCATTATGATCAGAGAAAATGTTTGATATTATTTCAACCATTTTATATTTGTTAAGGCTATCTTTGTCCCAGTATGTGGTGATTCTTGAGAATGTTCCATGTGCACTAGAGAAGAATGTATAAGCAGTTGTTCTGAGATAAAAGGCTCTGTATTATCAATTATGTCCAGTTGGTCTGATGTATCATTTAAGGACGTTATTTCCTTATTGATTTTCTGTTTGGACGATCTGTCTATATCCGACAGTGGAGTATTTAGGTCCCCTACTACGACAGTGTTTTGATCTATTTTTCCCTTTAGTCTGTTAGTAATTGCTTTATATATTTCAGGGCTGACTGATTGGGAGCATAGATATTAATAAGTGTTGTGTCGTCATGGTGCATGATTCTGTTTATCATTATGAAGTGTCCTTTCGTATCTTTCTTTACCTTTTTTTATTTTGAAGTCTATTTTGTCTGATATTAGTACCACTACTCCCGCTTTTCTCTGAATGCCATTTGCTCGAAATATCCACCTTTCACTCTGAGTCTATATTTGTCTTTGGAGCTGAGATGTGTCTCCTGGAGGCAGCATATGGTTGGGTTTTGTTTTTTGATCCAATCTGCTACTCTGTGCCTTTTTGTTGGTGAGTTCAGTCCATTTACATTTAGGGTGATTATTGAAATATGAGGTCTTCTTATAGCCATTTTATCTTTTGCTTTCTGGTAAGGTTGGTGTATTCATTGCTTTCTTGTCCTTGTGTTTCTGTTTTCTTTATTTGGTTGGTGTTTATGGATTTGCCTCTGATTCTTCTTGTTTTATGTTATATACTTCAGTTCTGACTATATAATGCATGGTTACCATTACGAATTTGAAAAAGATAAACATTTATATACAGTTGTCCATTTTCTTCTGTGTGTGCTTTATCTCCATTCCCCTTTGCAAATTTGGATCTTTGAATCCTCCCCTCTTCAGTCATTGTTATCTCAGTTTGTTTCTATGTATACTGACATTCATTACTGTCTTGCTATAGCAATTCTCTTCTTATTATTTAAGCTTATAATGTCCTATTCTTAGTAAGGGTTGTACTTTCTCTGCTTCTATTTGCCTGATAGTCACTTTATTCCTAATTATGTATTTTTGTTGTTGTTATTTTGTTTTAGGTGTGCTTACTTCTTTCATAATTTCCGTAGTGCAGGCCTCATAGTGGAGATGAAGAATTCCCTCAATTTTTTGTATGTCTGGAAAGGTCTTAATTTATCCTCATATCTAAAGGAGAGCTTAGCTGGATACATTATTCTAGGCTGGTAGTTCCTTTCACTTAATAGTTAAAATATTTGATTCCACTCCTTTCTGGCTTGTAAAGTTTTCTCTGAGAAGTTCGATGATAACCTAATGGTTTTTCCTTTATAAGCTACTATTTTCTTCTCTGGGGCTGCTCTGAGAATTCTGTCTTTATTGTTGATTTTTGATCACTTTAATAAAATGTGTCTTGGTGAAGGCCTTTTTGAGATTGAGATAATTGGTGTTCTGTTGACTTCTTGAATTCCAAGCTCCAGCTTATTCCTTAGATTTGGGAAATTCTCATCCACTATTTGTCTGAAAATGCTTTCTAGTCCCTGCTCCTTTTCCTTGCCTCCGGTAATGCCCATTATTCTTGTTTCCTCTTCTAATGGTTATCAGCTAATTCTTAAATTTCTCTTTCATATTTTTCATTCCTTGGTTTCTCTCTTATTCCTTCTGATTTTATTTCTAGATTTCTGTCTTGGGTTACCATGGATCCTTTTCTCCATTTTGTCTACTCTATTTCCCAAGCTTGCTATTTTATGTTTCAACTCTTACAGTGTGTTCTTCATCTCCAGAAGTTCCATTTGTTCTTTTTGAGGCTTTCAATCTCCTTGCTCTGCTCATTTATTTGTTCTTACAATTTCTGAAATTGTTGATATGACTCATGTTGGAACTCAATGAGAGTTTTTTTCAGAGTACCATGCTGAATTCTCTGTCACTTTAAGTCGATATTTCTATGTCTGTAAGCTCATTTTCCGGAGATTCTTTCTTTCTTTGTGAGATGCCTTGTCACTTGGTTGTTAATGGTGTTTAATGGATTATTCTCTGCCTGGGCATTAATGGAAGTGTATTCTGTTGTTTTTCCAGAAAGAAGTTTTATTATGTAAAGGTCTCTCTTTAGCCTGCTACAAAAAGGAGCTTTTATTTTGGTTTCCAGTAAGGGTGGCGTCTAAATCTCTTGGATCTCTAACAAGTTTGGTAGAGTTGCTCAGATTCCCCTGGGGCTCTGCAGTATTGGGTCTGGAGGGTATGGGGGGAGGGGCCCTCTCTGTTGTGGTTGGGTGTTGCAGCACAGCTTTTGTTTTGGAACTGGGGCTGGTGAAATCAACTGTTGTTTCTCTGCCTGACCAGTCTCACTTCTCTGCTTTCTTCCTGATGACTGGGTCCTGTGCCAGCTGCTAGAAGTTTCCAGCACTTCCAGGCAGGCTGATCAGGGAAGTCACAACACCTTCACCCCTTCCCCTCCTCCTCCAAGGAGCTTCTGGTGGCTGCAAGAGGCAGCTTCTTTATTTCTCCCACAGTCCACCGCCTGACACCTGGGGTTCTGACCTGTGCGCAGAACCCACACTCAGTGTGCTGGTGTGCAGTTTGAGTGTTTTTTTGTTCAGTTTTAGATGTTCAGCTTATTGTTGTTCAAGGGGAATGATCTCACTTCACCATATTTCTCAGAATCAGATATTTTTAATATATTGTTGAATTCAGTTGCTAATATTTCATTGAGGATTTTTGCATCAATGTTCATAAGAGATATCAGATTATAGTTTCCTTTTATTTTTTTGTAATGTCTTTGTCTGTTTTTGGATATCAGAAATAGTGGCCTCATAAAAGAAATAGGGAGCCTCTTTCTTGAAATTTTTGGAATAGTTCGAGAAAGAATAAGTGTTAATTTATCTTAGAATATTTGGTAACATTTGCCTATGTAGTTGTCTGGTCCAAGATTTGTTTTGGGGGAGTTTTTGATTACTGATTTGATTTCGTTGGTGGTAATTTGGTTGGTTCAGATTTTCTGTTTCTTCTTGACTTAGTCTTGGGAGATTGTATGTTTCTAGGAATGTATCCATTTATTACAGATTGTACAATTTGTTGATGTATAATTGTTCGAAGTATTTTCTTATGATCCTTTGTATTTCTGTGGAATCCCATAGTCACTTCTCCTCTTTCATTTCTGATTTTCTTTATTTGGGTCCTTTCATTTTTTTCTTGATATCTGGTTAAGGGCTTAATCTATTTTGTTTTCCCTTCAAGAACCAACTTCTTTGGTTTCACTAATCTTTCATATTGTTTTTAGACTCTCATTTATTTCTGGTCTGATCTTTTATCTTTTCCTTCTACTTGCTTTGGGCTTTATTTTGCTTCCTTCCCCTCCCCCCCATTCTTTAAGTATAAGGTTAGATGCTTTATTTGAGCTTTTTTCTTGTTTCTCGAAGTAGGCCTGTTTTGCTATGAATTTCCCTCTTAGGACTGCTTTTGCTGTGTACCATAAATTTTTGAGTCATTTTGTTTTCATATTCATTTGTCTCTAGGTATCTTTTGATTTATTCCTTGATCTCATTGATAACCCATTGGTTTTAGTAGCATGTTATTTAGCCTCCATATGTTTGTGTGTTTTCGTTTTTTTCTTATAGTTGATTTCTAGTTTCATACCATTGTGATTAGAGAAGATGGGTTGTTTGATTTCAGTCTTCTTAAGTTTACTGATACTTTGTTTGTGGCCTAGCAGGTGGTCTATCCTGGAAAATGTTCCATGTGCACTTGAGAAGAATATGTATTTTGATGCTTTAGGATAAAATGCTCTGAAAATATTATTAAATCCACCTGGTCTAATGTGTTTTAGGCTCATTGGTTTTCCTTGTTTGATTTTTTTGTCTGGAAGATCTGTCCATTGGTGTCAATGGTGTTTAAAGTCTCCTACTGTGAGTGTATTACTGTTTGATCTCCCCTTTAATGTCAGTCAATAATTGCTTTATGTCTGTAAGTGCTCCTATGTTAGGTGTGTATTGTTTACTAGAATTGTGTCATCTTGATTTATTGATCCCTTTATCATTATGTAATGCCCTTCTTTGTCTCTTATTATAAACTTTGTTTTAAAGTCTATTTTATCTGATGTAAGTATTGCTACCCCAGCTTTTTTTTTTTTTCATTTCCATTTGCATGAAATATCTTTCTCCATTCCTTTACTTTCAGTCTGTGAGTCTTATTTGATCTGAAAGTGGGTCTTCTTGTGGACAGATTATTCCTGGGTTATTTTTCTTATCCATTTGGCTACCCTACATCTTTTGATTGGGGCATTTAATCCATTTCCATTTAAAGTAATTATGGTAGGTACATAGTTACTGCCATTCTATTATTTGTATTTGTTATTTTCTTTTTTACCCCTTCTTTTTACAGAAGTCCCTTTAACATTTCTTGTAATACATTGTTTGTTTGGTGATGAATTCCTTAAGCTTTTCCTTGTCTGGGAAGCTCTTTTTTCAAACCCTTCCATTTTAATTAAAAGATTTGCTGGGTAGAGTATTTTGTGGTTGATTCTTGTTTTTTCAAAACTTGAATATTTTTTTGCCAGTCCCTTCTGGCTTGCAAAAGTTTCCATTGAAAAATCAGCAGACATTCTTAACAGGGGTACCCTTGTAAGTAACTAGCTGCCTTTCTCTTGTGGCTTTTTAAGATCCTCTCTTTGTCTTTGACCTTTAGCATTTTAATTTGATGTGTCTTGGTGTGTGCCTGTTTTGAAACTGCTCTTTTTTTTTTTTTTTGGCACTCTTTGTGCTTTCTGAAGTTGTAAGTCTAATTTCCTTTTGCCAGGTTAGGGAAGTTTTCTGTCATTTTTTCTTTCAAATAGATCTCAATTCCTTGCTCTCTCCTCTTCTTCTTTGGGTACTCCTGTGATCTGGATTGTTGTTACACTTCATTGTTGTTCCAGAGGTCTCTATTAAACTATTCTCATTTTTTAAGTTCTTTTTCTTTTGTTTTGTGTTTGATTTTGTGTAGTCTGCTACCTTGTCATCAAGTTCACTTATTCGATCATCTGCTTTGGTCAATACTGTTGAATCTTTTAGTGTATTTTCATTTCAATTATTATAGTCCTTTCAATTTCTGTTTGGTTCTTTTTTATGGTTTCTATGTCCTTTTTTCATGCTTACTATCTCTCTGTTGAGGTTCTTATTGTGTTCATCCATTTTCCCCCTACATTTATTGAGCATCCTTATAAGCATTATTTGAACTCTGTCTCTGGTAGGTTGCTTGCTTCCATTTTTATTAGCTTATTTACTGGAGTTTTCTCCTAACTTTTTATTTGTGGCTTGTTTTCTTATTTTATCAGCCCTCTTCTGTATTCGTTTCTATGTGTCAGGAATATTTTTTGTCTCTCAGCCGTTGGCCATATGGCCTCATATTGAAGGTGTCCCTATGTGGCCCAGTGGTACACTCTCCTTATCTCCTATGGGGCTCTGGACATGATCTTTGGTGTGGGTTGTATGTGTTGTCTTCTTTTATTGTTTTAGCTGAGCCTTTATTGGTGTTAGTACATCAAGGCTAATTGTGGGAATTAGCTGAACCCACAGAGTAAAAGTTGCTGTGTGGGGTGACCCTATTGAGTGGGATTTGCCCTAGCAGGCTTGTGTACTTGTTGCAACCACGCTTTGCAGGTACTGCATATGGGGTAGTCAGGAGTTGCTCTGTTGTGGTCTAGTGCCAACCTCCTGGTACATTGGTTTTGTGGCCCCTTGGGAGAAGATCCCCAGTAAGCCAAGGTCAGCCGCTGCCTTTGGGTTGCTCAGGGATACATGTGGGAGCTGCAAAGTGATCCACAGCTTGTTGTTGCCTAGGCTGGATCCATAGGTAAGTAAGAAAGGACAACGCTCTAGGCAGCGGTTTAGGGTTATCCCCTGTCCCTGGACCCAAGGCAGTTTAGCAGAGGGACCAGTGCTCCTCAAGGCCTGACACTGCCTTTCAGTTGCCTGTAAGTCTCCTAAAACTGGAAGAGCCTTGGGTGGTATGCTTGTTGGTGCCCCAGGAGTTCCTCCTGGACTATTGAGTAAATTTTCCCCCCTGTCTCTTAGTGTCAGTTGTATATGCCAGCACTGTCTCTGTGGCTCCCTGTACAATTTTCAAAGATTGTAGCAAGGTCAGTTGCTATTGACCTTTGGTCCTATTAAACACCCAAGCCTCTGTTTAAGAATTTCTGGAAGCTCGTGGGCCAATAAGTTTTTGTGGACTGCCACTGAATGCTTTTTCCAGATACATGGGCTTTGTGTGGGCTGCGATGAACTGAGTACTGTTGCTTACTGATGAATTTACGACCCAAAGAAAGCATAGGATGGAATGGGTTGTCTGCGAGCAGGCTTGCCCAACAGTTAATTTGTGGGTTAGGTGGCACTGACTTTATTGGTGAGGAAACACCCTTATGCTCCTCTCTTCTTTTGCTTTCCTTTCTGCTCCCCAGGGGACCACATAGGCTCCACCATATAAGAGTACAATAGTGATATTCACGCCACACATGCGTGATACAATAAGCTGAATTACGTTTACATATTCTAGGACCAGGTGCTCTACTAATGTGATATTCTAAATCCAGGGTCCTATTCCTAGCTGCGAGCCTGGATCACAGCCAGATCTGGGACCCACAGAAAGTATGGCCTACTCACTGCAGGAATACTGGATCAACCAGCGTTTTCCAACTCCTCTCTTGAGGCTGCCATGGTGAGGTAATCCAAGCACAGCCAGAGGGAAAACTGAGAAATGCTCCTTAGCCATAGCTGGTCCTTGTGAACAAGAAAGGAAAATGACTTCCCTGAGGCCCTCCTACTGAGACCATAATAGTCAGGGCTCCTGTCTGAGTTGGTCTCATCACAAAACCCAGTTCTCCATACTGAGCTTCCAACTCCATCCCCAGCCACACCGTTCCCATCCTAAGGTCCTCCTTTGGAAGGGAGTTGGCACACCGATGACACTATGTTGATCTTGCTCTTGGGTCAATGACAGTTGTTCAATTTAGAGTGTGCCTGGCAGTGTGAGTGAGGCATTGCATGTAGCTAGGGCTACATGAGGGACTACCTGTACAAGTGCATACTGTATGATGCCCACATCCTGTTCATCTTTGAGGTGTGTGCATGTCCTGCTGTCAGCTCTACCTAACTCCGCTGTGGATCCCTGAGCCTCTTGGTACTAGGCCCAGGCTGGCTTTGTGGTTGTTTTTTTTTGAGCTTCCTCACAACCTTGTCTAGACATTATTCTGCAGACAAGGAGTCTGAGGCTGAGAGGCCAAGCAGCTCACTCAGGGTCCCACTCCCAAAGGGCCCTTTCTGCCAAGCCCACCTCCTGGCAATCTGCTACAGGTCTGCCAAGTTGCTTCTTCCAGCTATGGTGGGACAAACAAAAGATTTCTCATAGGAAGCCTGGGTTCAGCCTTGAATGCTCCCTCTGGGCCTGGGTTTTCTTAATATATTGAGTTGCTGTCCACTATGAGTTCACAAGCCTAAAGAGTCAGTTCATTGAATGTGTGTTGCGAGGGAACTTTGGCAGGAAAGAAAGTAGAGTTGGGGCCAAAAACACCTCGGACACCATCTTGACTACATAGCCTGACTGACCCAGGAGTAAACCTGAATGCCAGGGAGTGAGGGACAATGGTGTGCCTCTCCTGAGGGGGCTGGAGTCTCATGAAACAAGTGCATTTGGCTCTTGGGGGTAGAAAGGATTTTGACCAGGCCTAGGGGAGGGCAGTTTGGGCCAAGGGCAGGGAACTAGAACATGTCAGACCCAGACAGAACCTCACCCACCAAGTGAATAGGAATAGGATAAACAAATCTTTTGTGGGAGTAGTGGCTTAATCCTGCTGGGTGTACTGAGGCAGGTGGTGGAGCATGTGAGGGATGGATGGAAGGGGAGATAAGTAGTCAGATTGGAGAGGACCTTGGATCTTACTGCGAGGGCAGTGGGAAGCTATAAAATGTCACAGCTTTGCTTGCAGTGGCTTCTATACTGCAGGTGAGCGGACAGTGGCATGACCCAGTCACATATGCAGTAGTGGGACTGTCTTTGACTTCCATACTACTGGGCACAAGGAACCAATGAAATTCTCCAGATGTACGTTGCCCTGACAGGCCTGCAACATGCCAGCTGCATCCTGACTGCAAGGATCAAGTAGGTGCCATTTCCACTCTCTGCTCTCTGAGTCCCACCTGGAGTGGCAAGAGGAGTGGGGCAGTGCAGCCTTGCAGAACTAAGCTTATTTTCTGGCTCCCTGGAGGGAAGGAAGTTGGCAGGAGCCTAGGCTCGTGACTGTGGGGCCTCGAAGACAGAGCTCCAGACCTTGGCCTTCATCTGAGGGTGATAGTGTGGCAGGGTGACCCTGCCTGACCATTTCTGTCTTGAACAAGTTAGTTCCTGACTGCACGCCCCCATCTTTCTTCAGGACTCTCCAGCTGACGCAGCAGTTCAAAACCCACTTAAACAATTAAGCTGGTTTCCTTATAGCTTGGCAACCAATCAATGTTCTCCTTATGTTCTCATTCCTTATATTCTATAGCTGTGTAGGAATGAAGAAGTACAAGATTATATAAACTGCCCATCATGTTACAATCAGGGCTCAGCTTTGGATAAGAATCCACTGAGCCGGTGCCGGCATCAATAAATGCTGCTTTCATATTTATAGGCTCGATGTCCTGTCTCTCTGTTCGAGAATCCTGCAACAATAGGAGTGGCCAGCTGTTCAGGGAAGCCCTCATCGCCCTGTCCTTGTGATCTCTTCCCTAAACACCTGTTTCCTATGCTGTAGGGGAACTGTATTTTTCCAGAACCTGGGGAATAAAAGGTGCCCCTTAAACAGGTGCTGGGCTCCAAGGCCAATGTAAGACTAATTTCTTTCTTCTCTCCTTCCCTTGCTCTCTCCTCCCTTTGACTCCTATCCTGGGGCCAGAGCAGTTAGAAATCACTGCTGGAGCCCAAAGAGGAGTTGCTCAGAGCAATTTCAGACTACTTAAAGGGAGAGTACAACCTAGATGCTGGTTTGTGACTCAGCTCCTCCTGGAGGTAGCACACGTGTAGCTCCACCTCAGAGGAGACTGGCTGCTCTCTGATAGGCTGAAAGGGTTCAGCCTCAGGCAGGTCTCCAGCATGCCCAGGCTGGGGGAGGGACACATTGGGCCTGGATTGGTCTTTTATGGTTTGCACAGTCAGGAACGGGTGCCCGAATCTCTGGGGTACAGAGGGGGGAGGGGATTGTGTTGCTGCACTGTGAAAGAAATAGCAGGGCCTACGGTCATGGGGCCCTGGGCTTTCTGTAATGACTTAAAACAGAGCAACATGACTATCCTTGATACTGGTGGATGGAGGCTTCGGAACTCCCTGGGCTGAATCACGGACCTGGGGCTGACAGAGAAGCTTGGAGCTGTACATCCCAGTGTTGCGGTGTGAGTGAGCCAGCAAGTATAGCCTGTTGGATATCTCCTTTCCAGAAGGGATGTGACTAGGGCATTGGGGAAGATGAAGTGGTTAAGTCCGAGGGACAGCCAATGTCCTTTTAATGTAGGAAGGAGGCAAGAGAATTAAAAATGTTAATCAAAACACAATCATACTGCAATATGCTGATCAGCCTGAAACCAGGCCAGAACACCTTCAGAACTAAGGAATATTTCTGCTGAGAATTACTAACAACCCATTCTCACCTGTGAAGGGGAAATAGAAACCAAGAGTCATTCTCTATGGCTAAAACCATGGGAACATAAGGATTAAAGGCTAGGAACTGCCAGCAGGCCTTTCACTCTACACATTCTTACCTTTTTCATGCTATGTACTCTTCCTTTTCCTCACTGTATGTCCATATCAAAGAAAATGGAAACTAAAGAATGACATATAAACTGAATTCCCTGAACACTAAGGGTCCTTTTCAGTGCCTGTACTCTGCCACTCACTATCTCTCTCACTGTCTTTCTCACTCTCGGCCTCCACCCTTTTGTGGGAATGTTACCCCTTTTCTGATAACACTTTCCTGTTGACTCTAATTTTGGCACGTGTGTTGAATTCTTTTCTACTCTCAGCCCAAAGGGATCTTTTCTTCTCTTGGTACAGGGCTTGGTTTTCCCATCACTTGGGGAAGTTTTCCCTGTCCTGTATCACTTTGTTTCCACCCTGTCATGATGGAGAACAGCCCAGCATGGTATCAGGACCTGGGCCCTAGGGCCCCTGTCATGCCTTGTGCCAGTGAGACAGGATGGGAACCATGGGGAGGAGGTCCTGAGCTGAATCCTTTCTTCTGGCCTACCAGGAGAGTGCCAGCAAGCTTGAGGAGAATGTTAATTACTTTGACTGCACTGTGGTGACATTGCTGCTACGCTTTGGCAAGTTACCCAGTCCCCTGCCAGACCCTGGGGATGCCAGGCCCTCCAATGTAGAGATCAGAGAAATGGGACAAGCATCTATGAGATAATGTTTTACCAAGTGTCCACTTTTGGGACCAGGCCTAGAAAGAAATCGTAGTCACCATGGAGGGGCGGAATGGGAGGTAGAGCTGGCTGTGTCTGCCTGTTCCAGGGGCTGGCTACTCCACTAGCTGGGTAGGAGCCTGTGCTGGGTGATCATCTTCCAGGGGAAGAGATGCTCTCTGCATTCAGAAGGGGCAGCCCCACTGGAGCCTAAATTTCAGGATCTAATCTGTGAGGCTTTTGCTGCCGAAGGTGTATTAAGCGCCAGCCTCTGTTCTCAGCCAGCTTGGTTCCTAGGACCTGGTCTTGTCTTGACCCCTGCCCAAATCTAGACAGAGTGAAGGGAAAACAGAAGGTGTCCAGGAGCCAACATCCCACAGCCCATAGGGAAAGGTAATATTAGCCCCTCTTCCCAAGACATAAAGTGAGGCTTGGAGATGGGTGAAGATGTGCCTGATGATAGACTGTATGTATGTGTGTGTGTGGGGGGGGGGGTCCCAGGTAATGGGCCTCCACCCTGGGCCTCTGTTCCAGACTATCATGGAGGAGCAGGTGGTCTTGAAATGGGTGGCTGACATCCTCATCTACCTGCATGGAATGATGGTTATGCTGTCTTGGGCCAGCCACTCCATTTGAGCATGGCTTCTGCTCCCCATCCACCCTCCATGACCATGAAGTGAGCCTGCCTTGCCCTGCCCATCCACCCATATATTGGCAGCCTTCAGCTGTTTTTATCCTACTGCACTTTAATGAGGCCTGGTGGTTGGGGGAATGGGTCATTGGGTGGCATGGCTCAGTTAGGGAGTCTTAGTTGAGAGAGCTGGGCAAGTCAGGGCTTGACACCCACTTGTGTTTACAGAGTGGGTGAAGCACAGGGCCCATGCAGCAGCTGACTAGAGGTTGGTGAGTTTGCTGAATTGTGGCTGTGGCCTCCAGTGAGTACTGCCAACTGTGATGGTAGGGTCTGTGCTGCTCAGGACACTCCCTTTTGTCTTCCTACCTGACAGAAAGAGGGTGGGTGAATGATGGGGTCCCAAACCCAGCATCCTCACCTGTCTGCCCTCCTCACCCTGCTGGAGGTGGTGGGTGCAGTCATTGAGTGCCTGCTGTATTCGGACTTTACATGCACTGTCCCACAAGAATTGATGTTTCTCTTACAGAGGAGGAAACTGAGGCTCAGAGATATTGAGTAACTTTCCCTTGGGACAGAGCTAGTTTGGCTCAGGGCTGAATTAGAACCTAAGACCATGTGACCTCTGAGCCAGGCATCTTGACCCCAGCCAAGCTGCCCAGTAGTTCTTTGTAGCTCAGAGGTCAGACATGAGGGAGGGGATGTCCCTGGCCCAGAATCCCAGGTTTCTCTCCGACTTCTGTTCTGGTAGGTTCCTTTGGACAACATCTTTTGTGTGAAAGCTATTCCCCAGAATCTCTTCACCTTATCTCAGCTGGACAAGTGTGAGTATGGTAGCTTGGGGGAGGGAGGAGAAGGTCTGATTCAAGGCAACTGATGGTGGGCTGTTTCTGGACCCTGTCAGATTCCAGGGCCTGTTGATTACTCAAATTTTTGCCTTGAGTGAGGGCTGGGTAAGATCATACTGACCTACAGCAAGGCCTGCCAGGGAGAAGCATGTATCTACAGATGAGAGCTCTGTCAGATTCCCTGTGCAGGCCCTGCTGGCATCTGCCCAGGGAAGGTTCATGAAGGAGGCATTTTTACCTGTCTTTAAACCCTTGCACTGCGGTGAAAATGAAGCTTCTTTCTTGCAGATGCTGAGTCTGTGGCCCTAGACCATGTGTAGGCTTTGCTTGTGCTGCTTAGTTTTGACTGGAATGTCTTCTTCTTCCATAGACATATGGCTATCTTAGAATGGCCTTATAGTCCTGCTGACTTTAAGGCTTTGTGTCATGTGTCCCCTGCAGAGCCCAGACCTATTGCCAAGAGATGGTGAAAGGCACCTGGGTGCTGGCCTGGCTGTTAATATACTGTACTATTCCCACAAGATCTGGAGTTTTTAGGGATTAATAGGATAAGCCCTTTGTTATTCAGAATTAAGCCTCTATCTGCAGCCCAGGATCACTTCCTGGAGGTTTGGAGGAGTGGTGGGGTCACCTACAGGCTGACTTATTGGAAAAAAGTGCTCCAGCAATATTTCTGTTATCACATTGCAGAAATATCATCTAATGTCTTTTTTTTTCCCTCCAAGATTCTCCAGAAAATCCAGACAAACAGATCAAGAAAATGTCCCAGCAGGTACTAGAGAGGTGAGCATACATCTATGTCCACCTTCTGGACTGGATGTCCTGAAGCAGAGGGTGGTATATACTGCTGCTGCCAGCTCCCAGGCCATAGCCTGTTGCCGGACAACTCTCACTTTTTTTTTCTAGAAGGTATAGAACTTGGACTTATTCCAACCTGAGCTATTTCTTTCCAGTCTTTACCTGAAGGTCTTTCTCCTGGCCTAAAGTAACTTCAACTAGACTTTGACCTGTGGGCACTGCTTCCTGACACAATCCCAGGTTCAGAACAGAGATGGAGAGATATGGAATTGCTGAGACCAGTGTTATCTGAGGATATGCTGCTAGCTTAGAAGACTTCACCATAGAAACTGGGATTTGTACTGCTGCCTTCATGGCATGATACTATGGGACCTTTTTCAGGCATGGTTAGCCTTTTCTATTAGACCACCATTCTCTCCAAGAAACACCTTGAAAGCCATGTACGTGTCATTCATTCATACTAGGAGCAAAATACACTTAAAACATGTACCAGGAACCATTTAACAAAAGAAAATATAATATGGCACAATTTGTATTTACCTTCAAGCATTTGCTATACTAGTCTCATTTTTTCCTCATAATCAGCCTTTAATGGATGACAGTGTGACCCTGAGAACCATACTTTGGTGAAGGCTTCAAACCCTTTTTGTCCTTACCCTGTGAGAAGAAGGCCTTGAAAGCTGAGGGGCAGGTGCCCTCTGTTTGGTCCTTCTCAAGTGATGGGTGAAAAACCCATTGCCTGGTATATGAACAACATATTTTTATTCCCACCTGGGTTATTTGCTTCCTTTGCAAGGATTGGCCTCCACTCTTGAAGTAAGGGAAAAAGACATCTTTAATTGGCACTAATAGGCCTTTGCATTTCTCCAAGATCCATTCTGCTGTTACTTGTTAGATGTACTGGCAGGTTTCAAGCTTTGGTCTGGTTACTGGGTGGTTTAGACCTTCCTCCAAAAAATTCAATTGTAGAAGTTGCCTTAAGGTGGGAGGAGGAAGGCGGGCTCTCTCCTGTGATGAGAGAAATAGGCAGAGAGAGGATTGGGAATGATAACACCTGAGTTGGCTAAGTGGGTTGGCCTGAACATTCTGACAAGGTTTTTGGTAGCTAATCTTCAAAAGGTGAAAGTTTAGAAATATTATGAATTTGGAAATAACTTTCCAATGAAATTCAAAGTACTTAAAGTATTTTGTTGGCAAGGAGGCATTACAGGTTCTACATATCTTCTCACATGGTGGTAGGGAAAGGAGATGCATAGAGCTCCTTTTCTGGAGGAAGCTTGCAAAAGTATGCAGACACTGCTCCCTTTGAGCAGCCCTCAGGAAAGAGGGCTTCATTCTAGGTCTTGTGGCATGTAAGTCCCATGTCAACAGCAAGATCTTTCTTTGTTCAGTTGAGTTTAAAAAGGCTAAAGCCACCCATTCAAGTCTCTCCTTTTTCACCTGCCATTTCTGAGTTTTTCTTAAACAATGTGTGGGGAAGGAAGGCCCCAGCATGTACTTATTATATTTTTTCAGCAATATGCACAGGGTACTTTGAGATGCCCAAGGAACTTGTGCTAGGGGGGCCTACAGTTGAGCCCACTGGAACACTCTGGCCAGTGAAGCAAGCCTAGCATACTTGAGCTGGACCATAGCTGTGACTCTGAGCCTGGGTCACACCAAAAATTAGCAGATCTTCACAAAGCTCCAGAGCCTGGGGCATTTTATAAAGGGGGACAGTAAGGTCCAAATTAAGGAGAGAAATTTCAGCAGCCTGTCACCACTTCCTCTTATTCATGGAGCTGTCACCAACTTTACTTGGGAATTAGAGGAAAGAAATCCATCCTGCTTATTCCATCTGACTTCTGAGAAACTGTTCTCTGGCAAATCTTGTTGCTAGATAAGCCCATCTCTTTCTCCCTAAACAAAGGTTCTGGCTCTGTTAATCAAAGAACTTGTATTCTCGCAACCTATAAATAATTTTGATGTCCTTCATAAATAGAGGAATGGAGAAAAAGAAAAGAGGTCTCAGAGGGATTGATGTAGCAAGACCCAAGTCTCCCCAACAGGATTTGGGAGTTGAGCTGGGAGTTGATCCTAGTGAAGACCAGAGCCTCTGCCCCAGCTGTTAGCTAGGCTTTCAGAGACCAGTCATGGGTAACACAGTGTTGAAGCTTGGAAAGCCCTTAGATCTTCCACCTTACCATTTTATAGTTAAGAAACCAAATCCAGAGCAATGAAGTGACCTGCCCAAAGTCACATAGCAAGTTAATATTACAGCTGCAACTAGAATTCAGGTCTTCTGAGTCCTAGGCCAGCATTCAATCTGTTATACTAGAGCCATTCTGAATCTTGATTTTCAATTATGAGTATCTAAAAAAAATGGATACAGCAGAGGATAGAAAGTGACATTGAGTCCCTGCCTATTAAAAAGCATCAAGGGGCTCAGTTTTGCAAAGGACATATCTGTTACCTGTTACAGGGTTCAGTGCTGGAGAAGTGGGAAGCTCGAGGAAAGGTGGTGGCTTTTTGTACAGATCAAAGTCTCTGTGGCGCTGGTCCCAGCTCCACCTCTCTCGATCCAGTACGGGCTCCAGCACGTTAGTAAACAGTGCATTTTCCCTCCATTCCTAAATTGGAAACAGTAAGTTAGGAGGAAGGTACCTATGGACACCACACCTGAGCCCCTGCTCCTTCCTATGGACCTCAGTTTGCTCTGTGGTGGTGCCAGTGGGCAGCCTGAGATGATAGTTGCTTTCAATGCTGCTACGAAGACCTGTCACTTGGAATCCATTGGCTGTGAGCCATGCCTGGCGGGATTTTTTTTTTGGCCTTTTTTCTCCTCTTCCTCTGAATCCTGAGGCTCCACCATGGCTGAGAGGTAATTCTGTGAATATGTGAATCTCTTCCTTGGCTCCTGGAAATGAGAAGCAAACATGTGGCTGGAGAGTGGTGGCAGACTTGGATAGGGCTAACTGAGCCTCAGGTTTTCAAGCAAGTATCAGAAACAGCTGAGGGCATAGTAATAGTTCATAACAATATAAATACTGCATTTGGATTAACTGAACTGTGCAGTGGCCCTGGGAAAATTGCATTATTGTTCTCTTTGACAGAAGACTTTTTCTAAATCACTGTGTGCTGGAAGCCTACACTGAGACTTTTTCTTTTGGGTTGACAATTGCTTTCATAAGCAGCAACAAAAATACTCCTTAGAGATGAGGAACCTGCAGTGGTTTGTAGCATGAACATCTGAGTATATATTGAGGACCTCTTGGTTTACCTCTGCATGTGGATTCATTTTAGTGTGGGAACAGAACACCTCTCCCAGAATCTGATCCCTTGTCTATGCCTCCTAGCTGGTTGCTCTCATCCACACTCTGGAAATATCCTGGTGACCTTCAGGCAGGATGGTCAGAGAGAAAAAAACTTATGGGATTATTCAACTGCTATTATCCTGTCTGGAATATAAGCATTTGGCTCTTTATCACTCTCTGAGCCTCTTATTCACTCACCTTGGCCATCTCTCGATACAGTTCCTTCTTGGCAAGCTCTGTAGTGTTCAGGGTCTGAATACTGTAGTTATAGACAGCATCTTTGGTAGGGGCTGAAATTCTAATCACTTTCACCACAGACTTTGGAGGCTTCTTGCTAACCTGGTAGGCTCCTGTGATATTTTTCTAAGAGAAGAGACACCAGTTATTATCCACACAAGGCCCCCTCATCACTGACTACCTGCTCATATTTAGCTCTGGAACATGGCTAAGGTTTAGGTATCCATTCTTGAATACTGGAGCTGCCATTTCATCACAGATCTCTGACAGAGAGCCATCTAGTTTAACCCCTTACTGTCCACAGTAGAATTCAGTGGACCAGAAACTTGAAATTTGCCTAAGGTCACTTGAACTGGAATTTATAGCACCTGGAACATATAGGACACAGATAGAGTATATGGTTTCATGGTCAGAAGTGGGAGAGACTTGAGGATTTCATGGTATGTATAGGGGAGATTACAAACTAAAGCAGCAAGGACTGCCATCCTTGACCATGGTTGCCTTTTAGTGCTGTGTGCATGGGGAGTGTTACCCTCTTTTCTCCAGAATTTCAAGATAGTTTTTTGGCGTCCTTTGTGAAAATAGTAATGAGGAAAGAAAGAAAAGGTAAAACAGTTCACAGAGAAAGTGGCTGGGATCCCCCTACCCCCCAAAAACAGAAAGAGGAGTAGTTGCACTCTAAATTATTAAGTACTGTGCAATATAACTTGCCCTTCACTTGCCTATCCACCTTCAGCAAAATAATCATATTTTGCTTTAAAAAAGTTTTTTTTTTAATTCAAGATGGTGCCCTTGATTCACATATTAACATGACTTATGGCCAAGCCCCAGTTACTTGACTTGTTAATCTTTGAGGAATTTCTGTAAGGGAATGCAAAGTAATCAAGGTAAGGACTAGATAAAATCTGTGATTCACACATGTGAGAGAAAATTTGGTCTAGGCAATGAGACCCCTGTGGCTTGGAGCAAAAGGAGCTAAAGTCAAAGGCAAGTCAAAGGTTATTGGATGAGGAACAAAACTCCAGCACTTTCAAGATGATTATGCTAGAGTGGCCATATGAACTAGGGTTCGTCATGGCTCACATGTATCTTCAATCAGGTATTTAGTGTTCTGTCCAGTTTTTCTGGTTGTCCTCTGGTAGGGTTGCTCCAAATTAGTCTGCCTGTTCCTTTTTAGCCCTAGAGCTAATGCACTATCTCTCCTTCCATAAAATTTCTTCTTTAGAGTTTAAAGTTGAAGTTCTGACCAAAAGAACTTACTTAGTTAAGTAAAAACAGTGGTCAACTGTTGTTCTAGATGCCTGGGATTCTCTGAGAGTGATCTGGCCAGGTATCTGGGGAATTTGGACTCACTGCAAAAGTAACCAGATGCCTGAGAAGTATATCTAATATTAAAGAAAGACTACAAACTGAACAACTGAAGCCAAGTTATTGGAAGGGATGGGATAAAAATTTAAGATAAATGTAATAATCATTTTTAAAAGCTGCATTACTAGATAAGCAATATGAAGCAGAAATGAGACCAAAGAAAAACACTGGGTATAAAAAAATAGTTGAAATAAAGAACACAAGTGAATGAGATATACTGCATAAGTGATAACAGCTGTGGAATAAATTAGTAAATTGAAAAATTAGCTTGAGATATACTTGAAGGAAGCAGCCCTATATAAAAAGATAAAATTGGAAAACCTGAGTTTAGAAGATGGAAATAGAAGTAGCAACACCCAAAAAAGTCCCAAAAAGGAGGGGAATGTGAGAATAGGAAAGTTTGAAGAAATAATATCAAAATGAATAAGGAAAATTCCAAGCCTGGACACATTATTAGTGAGGTTTAAAACAACAAAGCAAAGATAAAATCTCAAAACTGCCAGACAAAAAGATCAAACCACTTGTAAATAGATTGTGAAGGAAAAAGTATGGTTAACTTCAGATTCCACAACAGTAGTACTATAAACAAGAAGGTGAACTTGAACCAAAAATTTTATATCCAGGCAAAATGTCCATTTAACTGTGAGGTTTACAAACTCTCAGGTTTACAAAGCCTTAGGAAGTTTACAAAAGACCTTCCTTGAAAATATACTTAGAAGGAAATTTAAAATAGAGGAGAAAAACCTAGAATTATTTGGACAATGTTATCAATTGATGGTGTCTAATATCCTAGTGAAGTGTTCTTGTCTAAAAAGGACCAGGAAAATGCCTTCATAACCTAGAACTAAAATTCTAGAGACACATAAAGTAAGCAGGAAAAGGGATAAAAGGATGCTATTTGTCTTTATAAAGGAAATTCATATAAAAGTTGCAGACTTCAATAGGAATATATAAAAATATAGTCTTTAGGATAAGCACCTTAGAAACAAAAGATGTATAGTTTTTAAGTCAGCAGAAAAAAACACATGATCTACCCAAAGAAAGAGAATAGCAGGGATTTCAAAGAAAGTGAGGTGGCCCTCAAAAGCCTAATCTAACAGTAATTACAGTAAATGGGTTAAATTTGCCAATTAAAGAATCTCAGATTACTTTTTAAAGCTAACAATATGCTATCTACAAAAACTGCTTTAGATGAAATGATATGGGTTTCAAATTAAGAGGAGTAAGAATATATCTAGGCAAAAAGGGACAAGAAAGCCAAGATGAAAAAGCTGGAGTAGCATTATTAATATCTAACTACATAACTCAATATAAAAATCTATCAAAAGGGGCAGAAGGGATTTTTATATATTGAGAAAAATAACAAGAACATAGCCATGAACATCTTTTGCACCTAATGAGAATCTCATATTTTATTAAGCAACAGCTGGCAGGACTGCAAAGAGAGAAATAGATATCTGTTTGACACCATTGGAGAGCAATCAAGGCAGTCAAGATTTGAGGGGCCAAGAATCTGAAGAGAAGAAATATACAGTGAGTCCATTTTTTTTGCAGTTTTTTTTCCCCATGGCATTTGTTGATTTCTAAGTTGCACATTAATGAGATAAACAAATCAGATAACCCAAGCAGAAAAAGCGGCTTAGAAGTTCAAATTTTAGGCAGATATTTTTGGAAAGTGACACTGAAAGGGACACAAAAATTGGATTTCAGAGTGTGCCATGAAGGAAGGGCCATGGTAACACCCCAAACTTTCAGCTCAGAATTCAGAAAATTACTGCTTCAGAAGTAAGGGCAAACCAGGAATTAACCTGTTTAAGGTAATTTGTCTTTTTTCTACTAAAAGAAAATTAAATCCTCTGTGGGAGAAAATATCATCAAAGTGCCTCTACAATATTTCCTACACAGTGTTCACCATTTAATAAAAATTAACACCCCAAAGCAATCTTGAGAAAGAACAAAGCTGGAAGCATTATGCTTCCTGATTTCAAACTTTATTACAAAGGTATAGTAATTGAAAAAGTATGGTATTGACATAAAAAAAAACAGACATGGATCAATGGAATATATATGGTCAACTGACAACAAAGGAGGAAAGACTATACAATGGAGAAAGGACAGTCTCTTCAATAAATGGTGTTAAAAAATTGGACAGCCACATGTAAAAGGATGAAATTGGACTACAATCTTACACCACACACAATAATTGACTCAAAATAGATTAAACTCTTGAACTTAAGACATGAAACCATAAAACTGCTAGAAAAAATAATTAGTAAGCTTCTTGGTCTTGGCAATAGTCTTTTATATCTGACACAAACAAGTGGGACTACCTACATCAAAAACTGCATGCAAAGGAAACCAACAAAATGAAAAGGCAACTACCAAATGGGAGAAAAGAACTACAAATTACATATCTGATAAGGGGCCAGTCTCAAAATACGTAAGGAACTAATACAACTCAATAGGGAAAAAAAAAAAAAATAATCCAATTAAAAATGCACAGAGAATTTAAGTCGACATTTTCCCAAAGAAGACATACAGATGGGCAACAAGTAAATGAAAAAGTGTTTAACATCATTAATCATTAAGGGAAGTGCAAATGAAAACCACAACGAGCTATTACCTCACACTTATTAGAGTGGCTAACATCAAAAAGACAAGAAATAAGTGCTGATGAGGATGTGGAGCAAAGGCAATCCTTATTTACTGTTGGTGGGAATGTAAACTGGCATACCCACTATGGAAAACACTATGGAGTTTCCTCAAAAAATTAATAGAATTACCATATGATCCAGCAATTCCACTTATTGATAACAAAAACATTCACTAAAAAAGATATCTGCACCTCCATGTTCACTACAGCATTATTCACATTAGCCAAGACATATAAGTAACCTAACTGTCCATCAATAGATGAATGGATAAACAAAATGTGAGATACACACACACCAACAATTGAACATTATTCAGCAATGAAAAGAAAAATCTTGTCACTTGTGACAACATAGATGAATCTTGAGGATATTATAGTAAGTGAAATAAGACAAAGACAAATACTGTGTGATCTCACTTATTTGTGGAATCTAAATCAAACAACAACAAAATGAACTAAAAGGTACAGAGAGAAGATGAGGAGATTGCCAGAGGCAGGGGGTGGGTGAATGAAATGGATGTACATGATCAGAAGGTACAAATTCCAGTAAAACAATAAGTCATGGGATTGTAATATACAGCATGGTGCTTATTGTTAATAATAGTATTTTATGTTTGAAAGTTGTTAAGAGAGTAAATCTTAAGAGTTTTCATCAGAAGAAAAAAAATTGCTATGTATGATGGTGTACATTAATTAGATTTGTGATCATTTCACAATATATAACATATTGAATCATGTTGCATATCTAATATACAATATAATGTCAGTTATAGCTCAATTAAAAAAATTTAACAGACATTCCAGAAAACAGGACCTGGAACTCAATGATGAAAACCAAGAGGAAAGGCAGCCAATAAAAAGAGACCCAAGGTAATCCAGATATTGAAATGATCAGACAAGGAAATTTATTATGATTAAATTATTAAATTATAATTAATATAATGAGATAAGGAAATGAAAAGGTAAAGAACTTAATCAAGATACCTGGATTTATAGAAAAATAAAATGGTCATTTTAGAATTAAAAAAATAATTAAAATTATAATTTATTGTATAGGTTTAAAAGACTGGACATACAGCAGAAGAAAAGATTAATGAGTCAGAAGAGAGACTGGTTGAAAATATACAGATTAAAGCACACACATATACACAAAAGATGGAATCTTAAAAGTATCAAATATATAAGCACTATAGACATAGCTTATCGTAGAAATATCTTATTTGTCATTTGAATCCCAAGAAGAAAGGGTAAGAGAATATGAATAAAACAGAATATCTGAAGAGAAATAGTGACCTAGAATTTTCATAATTGAAAGATATGAAGTCACAGATTCAATAAACTCTACAATTATATAGAAAGATAAATACAAAGAAAAACACATATACGAACATCATAGTAAAACTGCTGAAAACCAAAGATAAGGAGAAAAATTGTAAACACAACCAGAGGAAGGCAATTATCTTCAAAAGAGCAAGAATAAGATTGAAGCTGACTTCAACAATGGAAGAAACAATTTTAGTCAAAAGACAATGGAACGACATCATTAAGATGGTAAAATAACTTCCAGGCTAGCATTTTGTCAGGAAAAATATTTAAAAAATACTTAGCCAAATAAAAATGATTAATTATAACTCAATATTATTAAACACTTATCAAAATACACCAAAATAATAAAAGAGCAAGCCAGACTGGGAAAATAATATATCTTTCTTATTTAAAATTTTTTAATTAACTAATTAATTAATTAATTAGTTAATTTTAGGGTGACAAAGGTTAAAGAAATCCAATAAGTTTCAGCTCTACATTTTAACAGTAAAACATATATATTGTTATATTGTATGTTCACCTTCCATGGTTATATTTCTTTCTGACACCACATATTTGATCCCTTTTACCCCTACTACCTCCCCTGTGCACCCTCCTCCCTACCCTCTGGAAACCACTAGTCTATATAGTCCATGTCCATGAGTCTCTTTTTGTTGGTCCTGTTATTTTGTTGCTTTTAGGTTTACGTCCCACATATAGGTGATATCATGTGATTTTCAACTTTTTCTGTCTGGGTTATTTCAATTAGCATAAATTTCTCGAGGTCTATCCATGTTGTCGCAAAAGGCAGTATTTCATCTCTTGTTATGGCAGAGTAATATTCCATTGTATATAATGTACCACAGCTTCTTTAGCCAATCATCTATTATAGGACAGACACTTCAGTTCCTTCTATGTCCTGGCCACTGTGAATAATGCTGCTTATGAATATCAGTGCGCAAACATTTTTTTGGATATGAGTTTTCAAGTCTTTTGGGGTAATACCCAGTAGAGAGATTGCTGGGTCATATGATAGATCAATTCTCAGATAGATCAATTTTTTGAGGAACCTCCATACTGTTCCCATAGTTGCTGTACCAATTTTCAGTTCTTCTAGTAATGTATGAAGGGTTCTTTTTCTCCTGCATCCTCTCCAATTTGTTATTAACTTATCCTGTGATGATAGCTATTCTGATAGCTGTGAGATGGTATCTCAATTGTGGTTTTGAATTTGCATTTCCTTATTAGCTAGCGATGTTGAAACATCTTTTTAAATATTTGTTGGCATTTGTTATGTCCTCTACGAAGAAGTGTCTGTCAGGTGCTGTGCCTATTTTTTGATTGGATCATTTGATATTTTGTTGTTATTGAGTTGTAATGAGTTCTTTGTTATTTGGGGTAATAAGCCTTATCAGAGGTGTTGCTTTGCAAATATATTTCCATTCAGATGGTTCTCTCTTTACTTTGTTGACAATATCTTTTTGCTGAGCAAAGCTTTTTAAGTTTGATGTAGTCTCATTCATTTTTTTGCTTTTGTTTCCCTTGCTCTTGAGGTCAAATTAATAAAATCCTCTTTAAGACCCAGGTCCTTGAGTTTAGTCCTATGTTTTTTTCTATGACTTTATTGTTCCAGGTCTTATATTCAGGCCCTTAAACTATTCTGAGTTTAATTTTGGTGTTTGGTGATAGACAACAGTGTAGTTTTCATTCTTTTGCAGGTGGCTTTCCAGTTTTCCCAGCACCATTTATTGAAGAGGCTTTCCTTTCTCCACTGTATGCTTTTGGCTTCTTTGTTGAAAATTATTTGCCCATGTAAATATGGGTTTACTTCTGGACTCTCAATTCTGTTCCACTGGTTCATGTGTCTGTTTTTCTGTCAATGCATGCTGTTTTGATTACTGTGACTATGTAGTATAATTTGAAATCAGGCAGAATGATGCCTTCAACTTCGTTCTTTTTTCCCAAGATGGCTTTGGCAATTCACAGTGTTTTGTGCTTCCATATAAATCTGATGATTTTTTGTTTCTATTCTTTAAAAAATGCCGATAAGATTTTGATGAGGGTTTGCATTAAAATCTGTATAATGCTTTAGGTATATGGTCATTTTAAACTATGTTGATTCTTTCAATCCAAGAACATGGAATACTTTTCATTTCTTTGTATCTTCTTTTGATTTATTTTTAATGGGGGTCTTGTAGTTTTCATTATAAAGGTCCTTCACTTGTTTCATTAATTTATTCCTAGTTATTTTATTCTTTTTGTTGCAATTGGAAAAGGAATTATTTTTTCTACTTCTTTTTTCTAACACTTTATATCAAGTACAGGAAAACTATGGATTTTTGAACATTGATTTTTTGTATCCAGAGACTTTACTCTATTTGCTTATTGTTTCTAGTAGTGTTCTTGTGGAGTTTTTAGGGTTTTCTATATAGAGAATAATGTCTCTGCAAATAATGACCATTTGACTTCTTTATTTTCTATTTGGATGACTTTTACATATTTCTCTTGTCTGACTGAAACTCGCTAGGACTAAGGACTACCAATGTTATATTGAATAACAGTGGTGATAGTGGACAGGCCTTGCCTTGTTTTCCTAATCTTAGAGGGAAGGTTTTTAGTTTTTTCACTATTCGGTATTTATGTTGGCTGAGGGTTTGTCCATAGATGGCCTTTATAATCTTAAGGTACATTCTTTTAACCAATTTTGTTAAGTGTTTTGATCATAAATGGATGCCTGTATCTTGTCAAAGTATTTTTCTGCATCTATTGATGTGATCATATGATTCTTAATTTTTTAACTTGTTTATGTGTTGTATCACATTAATCGATTCGTATATGTTGAACCATCCCTGTGCCCCTGGGATGAAGACTACTATATCATGGTGTATAATCTTTTGAATATGTTGCTGAATTCAATTTGCTGGTATCTTATTTAAGATTTTTGCATGTGTGTTCATGAGAGATTTGGTCTGTAGTTTTCTTTTTTTTGTGTTTTCTTTACCAGGTCTTGGTATGAAAGTAATATTGAACTCATAAAATGTGTTGGGAAGTATTACTTCCTCTTTGACTTTTTGGTAGAATTTCTTAAGAATAGGTATTAAATCTCCTTTGTATGTTTAGTAGAATTCACTGGTGAAGCCATCTGGTCCTGGACTTTTACTTTTTGATAGGTTTTCATGATTGTTTCAATTTCCATACTGCTGATTGTCTATTTAGATTTTCCGATCTTCTTGATTCAGTCTAGGAAGATTGTATTTTTCTTAGGTCATTTCTTCTAGGTTATTAAATTTGGTGTTATATACTTTTTCATAGTATTCTTGTATGATCCTTTGTATTTCTGTGATGTCAGTTGTAATTTCTCCTCTTTCATCCCTGATTTTGTTTATTTGTGTCCTTTCTCTTTTTTCTTTAGTGAGTCTAGCCAGGGGTTTGTCAATTTTATTAACCTTCTCAAAGAACCAGCTCTTTGTTGATTTATTTTTCTATTTTTTGTTTTTGTTTTCAATTTCATTTATTTCTGCTCTAATTTTGATGATTTTTTTCCTTTGCTGACTTTAGGCTTCATTTGTTCTTCCTTTTCTAGTTTTTAAGATGAAGTGTTAGGTTGTTTATTTGGGTCATTCTTGTTTTTGGAGGTAGGCCTGTAATGATATGAACTTTCCTCTTATGACAAGTTTTGCTGTGTCCTAAAAGTTTTGATATGTATTACTATCATTATCATTTGTTTCTATGTATCTCTATCTCCCTTTTTATTTTTTCTCTGACCCAGTTTATTCTTAGGCAGCATATTGTTTAATCTCCATGTATTTTGCATTTATTACGATTTCTTTCTGTAGTTGATCTCTGTTTCAAAGCATTATGATCAGAGAATATGGTTGTTATGATTTCAACTTCTTTACTGCCAAGGCTATTTCTGTGTCCCAGTATGTGATCAATTCTTGAGAATGTTCTATGTGCACTAGAAAAGAATGTATAAGCAGCTGTTCTGGGGGAAGGCTCTGTATATGTCAATTATGTCTAGTTGGTCTAATGTGTCATTTAAGGATTTTATTTCTTTCTTGATTTTCTGTTTGGATGATCTGTCCATATCTGACAGTGGGGTATTTAAGTCCCTTACTGCAATAGTGTTTTGGTCTGTTTCTCCCTTTAGTTTCTGTTAGTAATTGCTTTACAAATTTCAGGGTTCCCTGATTTGAGCATAGATATATATAGTGTTATGTCTTATTGGCACATGATTCCATTTATTATTGTCCCTCCATATCTTTCTTTTAACTGTTTTATTTTGAAGTCTAATTTGTCTGATATCAAATACCATACTTTTGCTTTTTCTGAATGTTTATTTGCTTGAAATATAATTTTCCACCCTTTCACTCTGAGTTTATATTTGTCTTTGGAACTGAGATGTGTCTCCTGAAATTAGCATATGGTTGTGTTCTGTTTTTTTTTATCCATTCTGCAATTCTGTACCTTTTTATTGGTGAGTTCAATCATTCACATTTAGGGTGATTATCGAAATATGAGGTCTTCTTATAGCCATTTTATCTTTTGCTTTCTGGAAGCTTGATGTTTCCATTGCTTCCTTGTCCTTGTGTTTCTGTTTTTTTTTTTTTTTTATTTATTTTGGTGGCCTTTTGTGGTTTTCCCCTCTGGTCCTTCTTATTTATGTTGTATTTTCAGTTTAGATCTTTGGCATGTGGTTACCATTATGAATATGTAAAGGATATTATGTAATACACGTTGCCCCCCTTTTCTTTTGTGCATGCCTTATCTCCATTCCCCTTTTTAAATTTGGATTTTTGTATCCTGCCCTTTTCAGTCATTGTTATTTCAGTTTGTCCCTATTTATGCTGTACGTTCATTTACTATCTTGCTATAGCAAATCTCTTTATTATTATTTAAGCTTATAATGCCCTGTTCTTATTAAGGTTTGCACTCCTCTGCTTCTATTTGCCTGATAGTCACTTTATTCCTAATTAAGTATTTTGTTGTTATTTTGTTTTGGTGTGCTGACCCCTTTCAGAATTTCCTGTAGTGCAGGCCTCATAGCAGAGAATTCCTCAATTTTTGTATGTCTGGAAAGGTCTTAATTTCTCCTTCATATCTAAAGGAGAGCTTAGCTGGGTACATTATTCTAGGCTGGTAGTTCCTTTTACTTAATAGTTTAAAGATTTGATTCCATTCCTTTCTGGTTTGTAAGGTTTGTGCTGAGAAGTCCGAGGATAATCCAATAGGTTCACACTTATAAGTTACCATTTATTTTCTCCCTGGCTGCCCTGAGAATTTGTTTTTGTTGTTGATTTTTGACAGTTTTAATACAATGTGTCTTGGTGAAGGCCTCTTTTTTGGTTGAGATAATTGGATGTTCTGTTGGCTCTTGATTCAAGCTCCAGCTCATTCCTTAGATTTGGGAAATTTTTGTCAATATTTATCTGAAAATGCTTTCTAATCCTGTTTCTTTTCCTCACCTTCAATAATGCCCATTATTCTTATGTTCCTCTTCTGATGGTATCAGCTAGTTCTTGAATATCTCTTTCATTATTTTTCATTCCCCAGTTTCTCTCTTCCTTCAGTCTGATTTATTTCTAGATTTCTGTCTCGATATCACTGATCTTTTCCTCCATTTGGTTGACTCTATTTTTAAATTTGCTATATTCAATTTTCAACTCTTGCAGCTTGTTCTTCATCTCCAGAAGTTCATTTGGTTCTTTTTGAGGGTTTCAATCTCCTTGCTCTGCTTATCTAGTTGTTTTATAATTTCTGAAATTTTGATTTGAGTTTTTTGATATCATTATGATTTTTTGCAGAAGTACCTTCCTGAATTCTCTGTCATTTAAGTCACATATTTCTTCTATGTCTGTAAGCTTATTTTTTTGGAGATTTTCTCTCTCTTTCTGAGATTGCCTTGTCATTTTGGTTGTTCATTGTGTTTTTTAAAAAAATCATTTCTCTTCCTGGGGCATTAATAGAAGTGTATTCTGTTGTTTTTTTCCAGAAAGATTTATTATATAAAGGTCTCTCCCTTTACCTGTTGTAAAGACAGCACTTTTCTTTTGGTTTCCAGTAGGTGGCGTGTGAGCATCTTGGATCTCTGTTTTACATAAAGTCTTAACGCTTTTTAAATCTTCTTGTAGATATTTAATTGCACTCACTATCCTCCAGTTTCAGTCCCTGTCTGTGTCAGCGACAGTCTGACAGTGTTTGCTCAGATTCCCCTGGGCTCCGCAGTGATAGGTCTCAGAGTGTTAGGAGGAGGGGCCCTCTGGGTTGGGGGTTGGAAACTGCAACTCATCCTGGGTTTTGCTACTGTAGTTTGGCAAAAGTCAGCTGTTGTTACTCTGTGGTCCAGTCAGTCTCCTCTGCTTTCTGCCCTGATGACTGGGTTCTATGGTCAGCCAGCCATGGGAAGCTCACAGCTTTCCCAGGCAGGGCTGTTCGAGGAATTCACTGCAGAAACTCACTGCTCTTCTCCCTTCCCCCTCCCCTGCATGGAGCTCCATGACTGTGAGAGGCAGCTTCTTTTAATATCCTCCCAGTCACCGCCCAATACCGGGGTTCTGACCTGTGGTATCTCTCATGCACAGATCCCATGCTCAGATGTGCTGGTATGCAGTTTTGGTGTTTTCTGTTGAGTTTAGATGTTCCACTTACTGTTGTTTCAAGGGGAGAGATTTTTGGGATGTCTCTCACTGCACCATGTTTTCTCCAAACTCCAAACTAAATTTATTTTTAAATTGAGGGAGGGACTGTACATAGAACAGGCACTTCACAAAAGAAGATATACAAATGGCCAATAGTATTTGAAAACCTGCTCAACATTATTATTCATTAGTGAAATAACAAGATTAAAACATCCAAAACCAAGAATGTAATACCACCACACCTCACCAAAGTGGCTAAGGTTATAAAGATTGAGAAATCCAAGTGTTTATAAGGTCGTAGCACAACTGGAACTCTAATTAGTTGCTGTGGTAGTATGAAGGTACAACCATTTTAGAAATGTGGCAGTTAAAAGTTCAGCATATGAGGATGACAAAAAATGGCATAGATGATAGAGACTTTGTTCAACCATCTTGCTATCAAATCAAAACTGACAGAAACACAGAGCAAAGTCTGGGATCTAGATGAACAGAGTACTACAACTAGGGACAGAAAATAAAAAAATCACCCTGCATGGTAGAAGTTAGGAGGGAGCAAAGATGCAAGTCCTCAGTGGCTGGGTGCAGCAGAGGTTGCAGCAATAGCAGCTAGCAACTACAGACACTCCTTAAAGGAACATATCCATGAGCAGACTTTTGTTGGTGACAGACCTGCTCTCTCTGAGCACCAAGTGCCTTTGTCTTCTCAGGGGGCCTAGAGACTTACAGTGGGACACCAAATTGTTGAGTGAAGGGTTGGAGGTGATTCTATGAGGAAAATGTGCTGGTGGTATCCATTGTTGCTCTGTTGAGCCTTTCCCTTCTTACCAGTGTGTAGACACAGTGACACCATAGCTGAGACATCATCTAACTGGATAACAGAGGTCACTTTGCCCAGAGGATTCTCTGAAACTCTGCCTCCTCCAACTCGCAGCCCCACCCAAACCATATCCAGTTTGTCATTGGGGATTCCAGTGCTCCTTGCTGAGCAAACTCCAAGACTCACACAGGTGGCAACTGACTACGGTTTCTGGAGTGGCCCTTATGGGGCAACTATAAGCACAACATCTGTGGATTGCTTGCTGAATTTTTAACAAGTGGCCCCAGAGGAGCACAGGCTGGAGTTAAACTTAGACTGCAGCTAAACACCTCTCAGTGTAAAAAGGATCAAATATATGGTGACAGAAAGAGATTTGACTTTAGGCAGTGAACACAATGCAACATGTTGATGGTATTAATTGTACTGTAAACTTGAAATCTATATAATTTTAGTAACCAATTATCAGTCCAATAAATTTAATTTTAAATTACATTTTAAATACTTAAATAATTAAATTTTAAATTAAAATTAAATAATAAAACTGTAATTCAAGAAACTTCCCATCATGAAAAGACACATCTGAATCTACATATTGAAAAAGGCTTTTGTGCCAGAGGGAACTGACCGCAGAATGATTAAAAAAATTTTTTTTGAAAAAAGTTCTCTGAGTCTCAAAGGGAAAAAGTCTAAGTCATTTGGCAAGGAACGAAAATAAATTGATATGATTTTTTGTTATATCATATAAATATATAAAACAGTAGACAGTGTTTCCAAGGATAAAAGTGTGAAGCAAGAATTTTATCTACCAAAGTGTTCTTCAGGTGAATTTCAGGTTCTATAGAACAAAAAAGCAATTTTGAAAAAAAAATTATAGCCTTAAATAGTTTTGCCAAGAAAAATAGAAAGAATTAAAATAATTAGCATTATGGCTCTAGCCATTACCAAAACACATAGACAGTGTAGGGTTATCCTCCCCTTTCTTCCAGTAATTAATTTCCAATTAATTACATAGTTGTATTATGCTTTTCCTCACTGTTGGAACTTTAATATGAATGTTTATTACATAAGTGTCTTAATTTTCTACACTCCATCTTTCTGATGTTCCATTTGCCTCTTGTACTTTAAATTTTCTTCTAAACTACCAATCTACTCATATAACTCTAGTGCTTACATCTATCTCTTCAGTGGCTCCCTATTATCTGTATTTGCATCTGCAAATGAAAGGGGTGAACATTCCCAAAAATGTATAAGATAGTCCACATAATTAGAAATAGCAGAATTATTCGATACATATTTTTCTTTCCATAATACTAACATAAAAACTTGTTAATTTTTAATAAACAGACTGAGATGTCAATATACATTAATAAGAAGACATCTATTAAGTAGGCAAGCAAAATATATTTTAATGGCCCAAAAGACCAAAATTCAGAATTACTCCATGTTTTGCAACCTGACTTGACTATCACGTAACTAATCTTGGTCCTACACTCTGTTCTCATTTCATACTGTTTTATTTGTAGTTTCCTAAACTGTAATACGTGATGCATCCATGCCTTTGCCAATCTGTATTTTGTAATTCCTAAAGTTTACATTAGTCAGTTTTGACCACCTAATAAATCTAAAATGCAACAGCTTATCCCACTTGGGACCATCTTATATTTTACACATACTTCTGCCTTAACACTTGCTATGTTTATTGCATTTAAGCACTTACATCTTTGCTTCCCTGTCAGAATGTAAGCTCCTTGATAACAAGAATAGTTTCTTTCATTCATCTTTGTATCTCCAGCAGAGTTCCAGACATAGAGTGATATTTCAGTAAATATATATTGAACAAATATTTTATATATAAAGCAGGGTACAGAGTGGCAGTGTATTGTAATATTCCAGAGTAAATTCTATATGTAGCACATTGAGAGCTAGTTTTACACATATCTTTTCAATGGTATTCTATTAAGGACACTTCATCTTGAATTGAAATATGTTGTTACAGGAACCAGTAACATTCAAGGATGTTATTGTGAATTTACCCGGGAAGAGTGGCAGTTTACTGGACCCTTCTCAGAGGACCCTGTACAGGGAAGTGATGCAGGAGAACTATGGTCACCTAGTCTCAGTGGGTGAGAAAAACTTCCTCGTAGTAAGTCCAGTAGGTTGCATTCCCTTTCCAGTTGTGGAAACATAATAAGGCATCTGTAGGTTTAAATAATGTTAGCTTTGTGTCAGGGGCCCAAGTTGATTAAATGCATGTTGAGTAACAGAAAAAATATTTGTGTCCCCACTCTCCCTGTTGAAATAATCTAAATTTGACGAGCCTAAAGGGAGGCCTTCATGGTTCTGCTAAAACTTTCTTTCTTATCTTTTAAGAGTCCTGAGTTCTAAGCAATTTGTATTATTTTTATCTTTTCCATTAATAGGTTATTGTTTGAATAAGCCAAATGCAGTCTTCAAGCTGAAGCAAGGAAAGGAGCCATGGATATTAGAAGTAGAATTTCCACGTTGAAACTACCCTGGTGAGAATGTAAGCCTTGTTATTAGTGTGAAGTGGTTGGTGCCTTTTGTGATATTTTTCAACAGTCTTTTTTTAAATGCCCTGTACTTTTGAAAATGAATGAGGACACTCAATCTGCATATGTAAACAACATAAATCACACCTCCGATTTGCATTCTCTCCACTGAAATTCCCCGCTTTGCTCAACATTTTTATAGGTTTACTTCTCTTTCCTGTACATGAAACTTGACTTAAACTTTTGTCTTTTTTTCCTAGAATTCCACTTCCTCTCTGCCATAGAAGTATGCAACTATAACCTTAAGTGTTTATAAATCTGACTTATATGCTTTTTTTCAAATTCTGTTTCCTTTTATTAACAACAAAATGCCTAGTTTTTTTTTTTCCAGCACTATTTTAACTTCGTATTCTCTCTTTAAACTCTGAAATCAGATTATAAATCATTATGTCTTTCATCAGTTACATTATCTCAGAGTTGATACTTCTTTCTAGATGTGTTCGGACAGAAAGTACATTTTATCTTTCCTAAAACCTAGTGCACTTTGTTTGGAGTGTTATAATACTATATAACACTAAGAATAAAAATAAAACAGACATACAAAAAAAGATAATCTTACTTTGCTTCCTTAAATGTCTTTCACGTGTTTTCGGACTTGTGCACTCATTCAGGAACAACGTGCATAAATAATGTCCGATATATATTAGTCATTCACTAGGCATTTGTTGAAAGATTTAATTTCAATTAATAAGAGACAGACACCCTTTATCTTCTGCCGTAGACTCTTTATAGTAACTTCTGCAAGGCTTATTCTTTCTTAAAATGAAAGCTTTGTTTTTTAGGCTGAGATCTCCTAAAGCTGACATTTCCAACATTATTATTTTATTTGTATCCTGGTCCCATATTTTGTCATCTTATAAGATGGTTCCACTGATCTAACTTCCTTCTTTCTCAGGCCAGAAGCTAATTTAAATAGTAGTTGTGTAATGCTGCAAATTTATATTGCCCCTAGCCTATCACAATAAACTTATACTAACTCACTATTTACAAAATATGCTTAAATTTAAATTAATTTTCTGTCAACAAATAGTCCAGCCCTTTCTTGCATCTTAATTTCTCACAGCTTGTGGTGCCAGAATGCATGCTAATCATTGCTTCATCTGCTCTTTCAAGTGTCTTCATAAGTAGGATCTTATTTCATGTGTATCCAAGTTAACTTTGCACAAATTCCTATAAGTTTTCTTATGTTTCCCTCACAAGTGTCATGAACTTCCACCTCCCTCTGCTCATAATCTTTACTTTTCTTTCAGGCATTTAAACATGATAAATATGAAGGTTCTAAAATGATGTTGAATAATTAATCTTTAATGATTACTAAATCGAAGCAGAGATGTGGGAGCTCAGATATGAAAGCAGAATAAGTCTGTTGTTGAGTCATAGGTAACATTGCTTTGGAGATGCAAAATTTGTTGGTCAGGAGTGATAATCCTGGTACGACAACTGGGAATTCATTTTATTACATAGATGGCTTGCACTTTTCCTTTAAAAAAACTTTACTCTTGGACATATATGTTTCTGGTCTTCTTCCCAGTGAAAATTAAGCCAACTAGATGGAGAGTGAAAGCCCAAGCTATAGGACTGTTCCTCTCTGCTGGAGATACAAAGGTGAATGAAGGAAACTATTCTTGTTATCAAGGAGCTTACATTCTGACAGGGAAGCAAAGATGTAAATGCTTAAATGCAATAAACATAGCAAGTGTTAAGCAGAAGTAAGTCACTTTAGTGTTGACATCTAGATTGCTGTGTATGGGTAAAGAGGAAATAAGGAAGTTTATTAGTGTGCTAATGGCTAGGATCCTAACACAGTGAACTAGGTTTTGAGCAGGTATCTTTCCCCTGATATTTCCAGTGAACACAGTTGTCTACTGATTTTCCTTATCCCCTACTTACTGTTTATTGTCCTTAATGGGCTCACGGCATTCTCTGTGACTTCTGTATTCTGTTCAGCAACTCTTTAAAATCTTATTTTCCCTGCTCCCTGTTCTTTGTTTTGTTTTGTTTTGTTTTTTTTTATTAGCTTTCTCCTCCAAGTTCTTAAGGACATATTTATAAGCTGTCAGATAACTTGCGTTTATAATCATTTTCCTTCACCTGTCTGCTATAACAGTTTTTAGGTTTGTTATTATTATTATTTTTAACCAAATGAAATAGAGGAGATTTGCATTTGAGAGTTCCTTCATTTGGAGAGATTGGCCTGAAGCCTAAGAATCAAACCTACAATCAAATAAAGTATTAAGATTTATGTGCTATTAAATTTTGGATTGCTTTGTAGAAGACCTATGGAATATTCATGACCCAGGAGCAAGATACCGGAAAGCCAAGCTGAAAATTCAAGGCAAGTTAAAGAATTTATTTTTTTAAGATTAGAAGCTTTGTAAAAAAGGGTCTCGACGAGAGTACTAGAGTGGAAGAGCACCATTTCATACTTAAATGTGCAAAAACTAACACTGCAAAGAATATACTCTAAATGGGAAAGCCATTTTTCATGATAGAGGCCTCACTCGGAATCAGGAGATTCAATTTTGAACAGGCTTTTTGATTCCTCAGAGTTATACAATAAGAAAGGCTTTATTATACAAAGTCAATTCAGGCATTGAAGACCCTGAGAATGTGATGCAAGTGAAGTTCCTTCTACCAAATGTTAAGCACAGTGTATGTCAGAGAACATTCACAGTGGAATAACCTTATGAATCTAATGAATATGGGAAAATCTCTAGAAATCGGTTTTCAGAGCTTTGGAAAAATAGGGGGAAAAAAGCCTTATACATTAATGAATTTGGAAATTTCTCTCTAGGACTGGAGAACTCACCAACCAGAAAACTCACACCAGAGAGAAAAACCTATAAATGCAATGAATGTGGAAAGCCCTTCTGCCAGAAGTCTGTCCTCATAGCACATCAGCACACTCATTCAAAGGACAAACTCAGTGAAAGTGGGAAATCTATCTCTAGAAGACTCACACCAAAGAGAAAACCTATGAATGCAAAAATGTAAGAAATCTTTCTACCACTTGTCATCTTTTAGTAGACATTTGAGAACCCATGCAGGGGGGAAACCCTATGAATGTGATCGGTGTGAGAAATCCTTCTATCAGAAGCCACACCTCATAGAACATCAGAAAACACACACAGAAGAAAAAACCTATGAATGTACTGGATGTGGAAGTTCTTCTATGTTAAAGCATACCTAATGGTACATCAGAAAACACACACAGGGGAGAAAACCATATGATGTAAGGAATGTGGAAATCATTTCCCAGAAATCACACCTTACAGACACCAGAGAACACATACAGGGGAGAAACCCTATAAATGTAAGGAATGTGGAAATTCTTTCTAGAAATTCACACCTCAAAACTCATCAGAGAAACTCACACTGGAGAGAAACCCTATGAATGTAGTCAGTGTGGGAAATGCTTCTACCAGAAGTCAGCCTTCACAGTACATCAGCGAAGTCACACAGGGGAGAAACCCTTTGAATGTAATAAATGTGGGAAAAACTTTTACTATAAAATCAGATCTTACTAAACATCAAAGAAAACACACAGGGGAGAAGCCCTACGAATGTCACGAATGTGGTAAATCTTTCTCTGTGAATTCAGTCCTCAGATTACATCAAAGGACTCACACAGGGGAGAAACCCTATGAATGTAAGGAATGTGGGAAATCCTTCTCTCAGAAGTCACATTTCATCATACATCAGAGAAAACACACAGGTGAGAAACCCTATGAATGTCAAGAGTGTAGGAAAACTTTTATCCAGAAATCAAAACTCACTGCACATCAGAAGACACACACAGAGGGGAAAAACATAAAGTAGTATGAATTGAGAAATTGTGTCTGAGTTGAGCCTTCAGAAGAATCATAATTCACATAAGACACAATCCTTACGAATATCATCAGTATGGAAAATTCGAGCCACAATTTTTCTTCACAGAGGGGAACTACATGGAAATTCTGTACATCTATAAGGAAGAAATTCTTATCATATGTTAGTCTTTACTAAATGTCAGACAACATAGATGGCAGAAACACTACAAATTGTAAAATGGGAGGAAACCTTTCAGAAGTCATACTTTATTGTATGACTTAGAAATCACACAGGAGGTAAATCCTGTAAGTAAAATGAATGTTGAAATTTTCTGTCAAGGCAGCCATCACTAGACATCACGTGAATGAGAAACTCCTATCAGTATCCTGAAGCATTCAGAAATCTTTTTACACAGTTGGAATCATTAGAACACTCAAGCGATGTCTGCAAGATTGCATCAGATATGACACTTTATCAGAAGTGAATTTCAGATCATTGTTACTGAGATAGAATCTTTTAGATATTTCAAATATGTGAGAGCTTTTTAAACAAAAATTCAGGAGAATCTGTACTGAGGGAATAGTTTCTAGAAGTCATGTTGATTTCAAGGATTTTTTTTTTTAACCGCAGTGTCTAGATATATGAAGCTTTTTAAAGTACAATAAAATTGAATAATCAGGCAACATCATTTAAACACATGGAGTTCTGCAATATGGAGGACTTGTATTTGTGAGTGTGCTACATAACACAGATTGTGGATGTTTTTTGCATGTGGAATCTGTCTATAATTGTACATAGGGAAAATGTGACCTTAGTTCAGTACTTTAATGTATATGAAACGTTTCACCTTGAGTCTCAGCATGATTCCTATTGTTAATATCAATGTATATTTTGTTTATTTTAAAAATTTATAATACATCTTTTTCTCCTGATTCCTGGCATTTCTAAGTGGATATTGTGTTGTTACTGAACTAATCATTCAGAAAGAAATTTAAAATGATTTTTGTAAATTTCAAATGTCACTGAATTTTTACATTAAGGACACAGTTATTAACATGAAAAGCTGAGTTTTGTTTTTGAAAATACTCTACAAATAAAAACAAATAATGCTATGTTTAGAAATGTTATTTATCTTAGTATTTGATATTTTAGGCAGGGTGCAGAGCTACCTGCATTTGTATTTTGTAGGCAAGTCCTAAATGTTCTTCAATTACCTTTTTTTCTGGTAGAGACAACATGGCATAGGCTCAAATTGCAGCATGGGCATGCCACTTAACCTGTTTATGCTCAGTTTATTTTTCTATAAAAATGAAGTGATAATCACAATATGTTCGGATTTGCTTTGAGGTGTAAATGAGTGATTATTTTTAAAGCACTTAGAATGTCAGACACAAAAAGCTATATTTAGATATTATCAATACATAATTTGTATTTCTTGAATTATGCTGCAAAAAACAAAGCTTGGCTATCAACATTCATCCCCCACTTTATTGCTGTAGTGCCTTGGTTTGGTTTGATTGTGTATTTTCCCACAAGTGGTTAGATCTGGCCTACGGCTGCCTGTTTTCAGCTGGCAAGCTAAGGATGGTCCACATTTTCTTATGGTTGAAAAAATTAAAGAGTATTTTGTGTGTGAAAATTATAAGAAACTCAAATTTCAGTGTTTATAAATAACTTTTATTAGAACACTGTACAGAGAAAAAACATTCGTTTCTGTTTACCTGTGACTGCCTTCACACTAGAAGAGAGCAGTTTATTAGTTCCAGCAGCGTCCATATGTCTCACAGAACCTATTACTATCTGGTACTTTACAAACTTAAGTTTTTCTGTTCTTAGAGCTGAAAACATCACAACCAATGTTAGAAATATACATACATACATATGTGTGTGTATACATATATATAATATATATATATATATATATGTATATATATATATATATATATATATATATATATGTGTATGTTTTGTTTCGGAAATGGTGCATACAAGCAATTTGGGTTGGTAGTTCTGTTGCAGTATATTTATTTTATGCAGTATATTTATATGTTAAAAGCCTAAGCATTAGGGTTTTTTTCAAAGAATGTGTTTTACTTGATTTATCATAACATTCAAGAAATTTCTGATGGAATGTAGTACTAAATATATGGAAATAAACATTGTCTAATTAAATTGAATTATTAATGAATCCCTGCCCATAGTATTATTTCTTCCAAGCCAATGGCCAGTTTCTCTATAACATTTTATAATTTTTTTACCATCCATGATAAATGCCATCTTTATGCCATACTTAATTAATGTAACCTAATAATATATAAAAAAAGAAATTATAATACCTAACTCCACCAGCTACATTACTAGTAATATATATTACTGGTATTACTACATTACTAATAAAATTATTGTATTGCCCATACTTCATGTGATTGTCAAATGCTGCTCCAGTCAAATCTTGCCACCTTACTTCCCTTCTTAATGAAGATGACTTTCATGGTGTTCAACTTTCTATGCATGCTTCACTCTGATTTGTCTGATGTTTAACTCTAAGAGCACTTAATATGATTATACTTAGTGAATTGTATTTTTGAATAAAGTATACTTTGTATTTATATATAATAACTTGGTGAGTACTCTGTGGTAAAATACTGTTATCAATATTCTACTCGGCTCTGACATGAGCATTCCATCTTGATAGAGGTTTAAAAGGAACTTTAATGCCTTTAGAGTTATTATTTCAACTACTGTAAAAGCAAATACATTTCTAACTTCTTCCACCTTCTCAAGAAAACCTAACTCAAAATTAATTAGTACTTTCTGAGGACAGTACAATAACTGGCAAATCTGTTGTTAAGAATAAAGAAACAACTTTGAGTGGTGAACAGTAATACAATATACACGTGATGTATTATTGAACTGTACACTTGAAACCTTATGATTTTACTAATGTCACCCAATAAATTTAAAGAATAAAGACCTGTAATAATGAATACTTACTTAAAAAGTAAGTATCTGATAATAATAAAATGTTTCTAGTCTCCAAATTCAGAAAAGCCTAGGACTGACTGTTTCTTGGCCATAACCTCAGCCATGAATTAGTAGTAATCACCAGAATTGATGGCAGAGACAACTGATCAGACATTGATAAGCCATTTATCGGAGAATGTTTCATCAGTACACATACTTATGAAGGCCAACCAATCTATGACAGTTCCACATTGCTGAAAAGCTAATCAACAACAGCTTTCATTCTGACCATGCTCTAGAAAGTCAGCAAGTCAGCTACAGCCTCACTCCAATGACTACACTTTTATGACTGAAGCCATCCAGTAAGTTTCTCAGCACTCCTGCTTTCAAAAGCCTGCCAATGCCTGAATCCTTCATTTCCTAAAACTATGTATCACTTCTTATTTGTGTTTTGATTTACCAGTATAGTACTCCTTTGGCTAGTGTGATGGTCAAAGATAGTGTGAATGAAAAAGGAGCTATATACAAGCTCACTGACCAAAAGTAATCTCACAGGGTGGTCTGATCATAACATTCTAACTGGGCAAGTCAGAGTGCAGAGTTACCCCCTCAGGCGTGTATCTTCCCTAGTAAAAAGTTATTTTTGCCTTAAGCAAGCCCTGTCCATTGGTTTTGTGCATCTAGGTTACCACACCTTGAAATGCTCTTTTTTTCAGACCCCTGGGAATTGTAACCACCCTCTAGAGAGCACATAATCTTGCTACTATCCTGTAATTCAATCACAGAGATTTTCCTGTGTTTTCTCCACATTCATGTAAACCTTTACATACCCTCCTTAATTCTAAATGTATGAAACTTTAAGCTGTCATTCTGGGAAGCATTTTTCTCAGTCTATTGAGATTTGCTTCCAGGCATGTCTTCTTTTTTTGTCTCATTAAACTGATGAACTCATAACAATTGTCTACAAGTTTGGACATTTTTAGGTTGATGAATTCCCTGCCCTATGAGTCTGGATTGGCCTTGTGACTTGCTTTGGTTTATCTGAATCTGACAGAAGTTATGGGCCTCCCCCTTTGGGAAGTGTGACAGCTTCCAACTTTCCTTCTTGAAGCTAACCATCACACAAAAAGTTTAACTAGTTGACTGAGACTGTCCAGCTGTGAAGAAACTCAAGCTACTGGTGGTGAAACCCCATGATGCCAGATGTGAGTGAAAGGTTTTTTTTTAGACCTTCCAGCTCAGACCCATCATTGCCTAAATGTAGCCAGCCCAATAAGAGACTTCAGTGAAGCAGAAAAATCACCATTCTACATACAGAAATAATAAAAAGTTGTTCTAAGCCAAGTGTTGGGTGTTTTTGCTACATAGTAATAAACAAAAAGTGAGCAATGAAGTTTTTGTTTAGATATTGAATGTTAGTCTCTTTCACAGTGAGTCATGCAGCTTCAGTAGCCCTTAGAAGTTCTGCAGTGTTAATGACAAGTTTAATCTGATTTCTAAAAAAGATATCAAATACAAAATCTGCTCCCATGAGACAATGGCTAATTTGTCTGTTACTATCTGGTGTCACTCAAACTGTATTGAGACTTTGAAATGTAGATAGCAAAGAATGAATGCAATGATGGAAATTTGCCCATGCTTTTTTTTCAATAAAGATTTTATCCAAGAGATTCAACAAGTGATCAGATCTTGTCTTATCTGTAAAGTTCAGATGTGGCTTGCAACCCTCCTTAATGTAGCATTATAGCTCTGGGTATAAGTGTATGTCTAGTACCTGGTACCTGGCCTCAGGTTGATTTAGGACAGGGGAATATTGCTTGGTGTGAGAGAATCACATATGGAGATTGTTGGGGCTGGGATTTGGTTGGTATACATATGAAAGACTGCTCCAGGCGTGTCTCCAGCCCTTTTCTATCTCTAAGAATTGCCTAGCCTGTGAGAGGCAGTCTCTCCCTGGCCAACAATCTGTATAAGATGTCAAAATATCATAAAATACAGTCATGTGTTGCTTAAAATGGGGATACCTTCTGAGAAATGCATATGAGGAAATTAAATTTCATTATGTGAACATAAAGAGTGCACTTACGCAAACCTGGATTGTGTAGCCTACTACACATCTAGGTTATATGATATAGCTATAGCATGCTCTAGGCTATAACTGTATCACATGTTACTGTAATGAATACCATAGGCAAGTATAGGTAACAGATAGTAGTACTTGTGTATCTAAACATATCTAAATATAGAAAAGGTATAGTGAAATACAGTATAAAAAAATGTGTACTGTATATGGCACTTACCATGAATGGAGCTTTCAGGATGGGAAGTTGTTTTTGGTGAGTTAGTAGTTGAGTGGTAAGTGAATATGAAGGCCAAGGACATTATTATAGACTTTTGTAGACTTCATAACACTGTACACATTGGTCAAATTAAATTTATTTTTAAAGTTTTCTTCACTAATAAACTAATCTTGAATTTAGTTAATAACATTATAATAACTACGTATGTTCCACAGTTGGATACTAGATTTATCGGGGAGATCACTTTCATAACTTGTATATATATCTAATCATGTTGACACTTGACATAATAAAATATTGTATGTAAACTATATTGTACATAAAATGAGGCAATTATAAAGCACAGCATTGGTAAATTGCTAGCTGTATCTTAACAGGTGGCCCTGGAGTGGTACAGACCAGTGAACCTCTCTCAGGACTGTGCCTGGATACCTACTACACAAAGTCATACTAATAAGACTCGGAGACTTAGGAGCTTTGCTTACTACATAGAACAGACATGGAAATGCAGCCAAATGGGACGACAAAGAAGCAGAAACCATATGAGAGAAGAGAACAGAATATCCAGGAATAATGGAGTCAAGCAATCTAATAGATTGCAGAATTTAAAACACTGGTTATAAAGATGCTCAATGAAATTAGGGAAGTGTAAATAAATTCAGTGAGAACTTTTACAAAGAGATTTAAAAAAACATAGAAATGAAAATGGAAATTATAAAAGGAAACGCAGTCAGAAATGAAGAACACATTATTGAGATAAAGAGTATATTAGAGGGAACAAACATTGTGATAAAGAGGAGTATCAAATCAGGATATAGAGGATAGGGAAGCCAAAGACAATCAGAATGGCAAGAAAAAAGATCCAAGACTAAATAATAGTAATTTAAGTAACCTATAGGACATTATTAAATGTAAAAGTATCCATGTCATAAGGGATACTTAAAGGAAAACAAGAAGTTGACGAGCTATTTGAAGACATAATGATGGAAAACTTCCCTCCTTTTGTAAAGGAAATAGACATATAACTCATGAAGCTCGGAAATCCCTAAAAGAGGAATCCAAGAGGCCTACACAGTATGGTGTTCAGTATAAAGTAAAATGCAAAGTTTAAATACAAAGAGAGAATCTTAAAAGCAGCAAGAGAAAAGCAGTTAGTTACTACAAGGGAGCACCCATTAGACTGACAGCTGATTTCTCAAAAGAAAACTATGCAATACAGAGTATAAAATATTCATTGTGAATGAGAACCCAGAATTTATAATCAAGAAAGCCAGTCTCCAGCCCTGGCTCCAACAACTCAGTGTTCCCTGTAAGTCCTTGGTGTCCCTTGGGCAGCCGACCTAGTACTGGTGCTCAGAGGGAGCAAGTCCATCACTGCAAAAGTCCACATGTGGACAAGGCCCCTTTAAGAGTCGAAGGACAGATCAAGAGCTTCCCAGACAAAAGCAGGTAAGGGAATTTATCGACACCAAGCCAGTATACAGGAAATGTTGGGGGACTCCTTTAAGAAGAAAAAAACTGTATCAAAAATAGGACTAAAGAATGCTAATACATTCCTATCAACAAGTATCTCAAACAGAAAAGAATTAAGTGCTCCAACCAAAAGATAGGGTGGTTGAATGGATAAGAGAAGAAGACCTGCTGCCTAAGGAAACTCGCTTATGATTAAGACACATTGAATCTAAAAGGAAGGGGATGGGAAAATACATTGCCTTGATGGACCTAGAACGACGATATTGGCACTGAATGAATAAGTCAGAGAAAGACAAATATTATGTAATTTCATGTACATGTGGAATCTAAAGAACAAAAAAACAACAACAAAAATGGAAACAAATTCATAGATACAGAGAATATTTTGAGGGCTACTAGATGTTAGGGGGTTGGGGGGAACAGCACAAAATGGCAAAGGTATTAAGAAGTGCACATGGGTAGTTACAAAAGAGACATGGATATATAAATGTAGCATAAGGAAAATATTTAACAATGTAATAAATATGTAAAGGGGAGAGGTACTAGGTTTAGTGGGGTGATCACAGCATAGTGATTTAGATCTCTAATCACTATGTTGTACAATTGAAACTAAATACATTATTGGTATGTCAACTATAGTTGAAAAAAAATTCATTGAATGTACAATGCAAATATGAGCAAGCTAATTATCTATTATATTTATAAAGCTGGAAAAAAGAAAAGTTCAAAATTATATGCCTAGTCTATGGCCTAGTAATTTTACTACTAGGTATATGTCCAAGAGTGATGAGTACACAGATCAAAGAGGATCTGTACAAAAATGTTAGTCATAAGCCTGCTCCTCCCGAAAGCCCTAAAAACACGTGTAATCAGTAGGAGAATACAGAATTAATGCAGCATATACACAATTGAAAAACTCAGCAATAAATATGTATTGTAATAATAATATTTATAATATATATGTGTTATAAGAAGCCAGGCAAAAATGAATACTGGTATAGTTCCATTATATGAAGTTTAACAACAATCAAAACTAGTATGTTGGTAGAATTCTGGACAGTAGTTGACTGGGAAGGGGTATATATACTTATAGGATGAAAGAATTATTCTACATCCTGATCTGAGTAATAATTTCACGGTATACATACATACATGTATATTCACCATAGATAAAAATGAATCAAACTGTACACTTTAAGATTCATGCATTTTACTCATTTTAATGTATAGATCTAAAAAATATTACCAGAATAAAGAGGAACCTATCAAAGTTATAAAAGAATTGAGTCAATAGAATAATAACAGTCCTAAGTATGTGTATGCGTGTGTGTGTAACATATACAAAGCAAAAACAGACACAGAAGGGGAGATAGAATTCCATAATCATATTTGGAGTTTTAAAAGATTCATCTAGTAACTGAGAGAAGAAACAATTTAAAGATAAGTAGGCTATAAAAGATTTGAAAAAAAGATAGTTGACATAATTGACACTTATAGAACACTCTATCAGCAATTACAGTATATACTTTTTTTCCAAGTATACTGGACCATTTACAGAACTGACATATGCTGAACACACACAAAGGATAGAAATTATGCAAAATATATTCTTTGATAACAATGAATTAAGGTAGACTTAATAACAAAAAGATATAGATAACAAAAGAATCCTAAAGTATTTAAAAATCAAACAATATACTATTAAATAACTCATGTATTGAAGAAGAAATGAAAATGAAAATTAGAAATATTTGAAAAGAGTTACAAAAATGATGTATAAAGACTTGGAGAATTCATGTTCATAGGACACTTATAGCCCAAATGAATATATTATAATAAAATGATGAATGCCTGAAAATCAATTATTAAACATCTGAAGAAACTAGAAAAGATGAAATAAAATCTAAAGAAAAGTGTAGGAATAAACAAAAATCGATGAAATATAAAATACATGGACAATATGGAAATCAAAAAAGCAACAGAGAACATTGGTTCTTTGAAGAGAATAATACATTCATAATGCAATTTCAATAAAGATCCAATCACCCATAACAGACTTGTGCATAAATAGCAACTTCATCTGACATATTTGGCAGTATAGGTTATTGGGGGAAGAGATGGACTTTTAAGCAAAATTTCTTTACCATTCATCATGTGGAAGAAGTAAAATTAAATTTCTACCCTTATACGAAAATAAATTCCTGATGGTTAAAATATTTTTAAATGAACAAAATTTATTATAATATTTAAATATTATATATATAATATAATATAATATATTTATATATATTATATATTTTATATATCTTAAATGAACAAAATATATATATAAATATTTAAATATAATATATATTATATATATTATATATTAAATATTATATATAATATAAATAATATTATATATTATATATTATATTATATATATATATATATAATATATTTATTTATAATTTATATATAATATATATAATATTTATATATAATATATATAATATATTTATATATTATAAATATATATATAAATTATATATTATAAATATATATATATAAATATATATATATAAATATATATATGAAGAAAACAATATTTTTATGGTCTAGGGGTAGGAAAAAACTTCTTAAGGAAAAAAAATTAAGTCATAAGGGAAGAAATGGAAAATTTACAGACTTAAAGTAACTTTTTATCCACTAAAATTCACCATTAAGAGAGTCTGACTATACCGTGTGTACAGGGAAGTAGAATAATGAGAAATCATTAATGGTTGGTGGGCATATGTTGGTATAAACGTTTTGAAAATAAGTATTATCCTGGCAAGTGGAAGTACCATAAGCAATTCTGATCTAGGTATACATCTTGTGTACTTTTTTAAGAGACATGTTAATATATTTACAATTATTTGTTTAAACAGCAAAATATAAGATACAATACAAATATCCATTAATAACTTGTGGTATATTCCTATAAATAGCCAAAAATGTTTAAATCTCATTAATACTGAGCAAAAATTAAACTACAGAAGATTATTTACAGTTTCATTCCATTTTATAACATTCAAAGATATGTAAATGTAAACAAAATGTTTATGAATATATACATATGCAGTCAACCTAAAGAAAAACGCACAAGAGAAAAGCACAAAGAAAGATCAAATTCAGGATAGTGGTAACTTCAGGGGTAAGGGGTTAGAAATAGAAAAAAAAATGATAAAAGGATTGATAATGTTTGATTTCTTAAGCTGGAAAGTGTGTGTAAGATACTGGATTTATTATTTTTAACAGCACATACACATATGCTCTCATATGTATATTTAATAAAAGTATTAACAAACAAACTATCATTCATGAAAATAAACATGATCTTATGGGAATTTCTGGAAAGTAAAACATGACTCTTGCAATTTAAAATTATAAATTTTAAATTTTAAATTCTGGTCACAGAGGAAGATAAATTAGTGAAGTGGAAGATAGATCAGAACTCATGCAAAGTATCAACAAATACAAATTAAGAGGGGAAAAACCCATTGAGGAAGTTTCTTTAAGTTTTAGTGAAACAAAAATGTTCCCTTTGAACACAGAGATATGAACACCAATGATTAATAGAAAGTTTAAAAAGACTCTAGTGGCAGTCACAGTAGAGTTAAAAAAGGAAAAAATCAGATGGACATTAGTTTTTCTGCCACTCTTGATTGAGAAAGCAATAGATTTTTTTTTTGCTGCGGTAGTGGTGGTGGTGATGTGTGTTTGTGTGTGTGCATGCAGCACAAGGATTTGAATCTATAATCTTTTAATCAAATGGGTTATTTGATATTCAAATGTAAAATAGAATGATGACCTTGGACTGCAAGTGCCCTGAAAGTTTGTTATCCATAAAAAGTTTCTGAAAGAAAAATAAAGCAAAGGATAAAGTAGATACAGGGCTCCAAAACAGTAGGTAACACAGAAATAAGTACAATTTCTAGTTGATCAGGAGGAAGATAAGACTTCTAGTAGGAGAGAGTAAGAAGCTCAATCCTTTCCTCAAAAAACCAATGATAAAATGGGGGGGGAATTAACAAAAGCGACCTTTGGAAATTGTCTAAAGTCATACAATAACAGGGTAATATCTATTAATAATCTACTGAACTTCAGGTAAGAACTGTAGGGGTTAGTGTCATTCCTGTCACCCCATTGCAGTTAGAGCAGTAGTCTAGGACGGGGCAAGTCTTGAATATCGGGAGCTGCACTACTCACTTGAATGAAGGCTTACTTGATTGAGAATGGATCTTTTAAAACCCCATGTTCATGGTTAAGCAACAATAGCATTATAAGCAACAATAGCAATCAGCAGAAACCAAACAGGAAAGGCCACCTGCTCATTGAGCCTGAGTTGGAGTCCAAACAAAGCTAGGCTTGAAAATAAAGAATAATGTGAAAAGATATCAGTAGGCACACATCACTGAGGAGACAGATTTCATAGATTTAGTGTAGGCAAATTACTAAACAATCACTACCATTACACCCCTCTGGAGAAAAATAATCTAGAGTTGCTGTAATATATTTCAAATGTCCAGTTTTTGACTAAAAAATTAGGAGACATGCAAAGAAGTAGGAAATGTAAACCTTACTCAAGAAAATAAAGCCGTCAGTAGAAACTGAGTGAGTCCTCAGTTGATTTAGCAGACAAAGATTTCAAAAGCAGTTATTATTTTAAAAAAGAAAGAAATTATTTCAAGAATTTAAGGAAAGTTATTAATGAGTCAAGAATAGAAAATCTTAATAAATAAATATTTTCAAAAAGAGCTAAATGAAAATTCTACAGTTGTAAACCATGATAACTGAAATAAAAATTTATTAGAAAGGATATGACAGCAGATTCAAGCTGATAAATAATCTTAACTTGAACATGGATCAATAGTTATTGTCCAGTCTGAGACAGAAAAAATTTTTTAAAAAATTAACAGAGCTCAAGACTTGAGACATCATTAAGTGAACAACATACATGCAATGGAAGTCTGAGAAGGGAGAAGAGAAAGAAAGGAGAGAAACATAATATTTGAGAAATAAATACAAGAAACATTAATTTATCAATCTGAGGAAGCTCAATGAACCTTAAGGAGAATAAGTATAAGAGAGATCCACATCTGGACATAATAGAGTCAAATGGTTTAAAGACAATGAGAAAATCTTGGAAACAGTAAGAAAATGACTATATACAGGGGAACAACAACATGATTAATAGTTAAATATTCATCAGAAAAATAGATACAAGAACACATGGTAAATCAAAAGTGCTGTGAAAAATTGTTGGTGAATATAAGATTCTACATCCAGCAAAAACTCTTTCAAAAATGAAGGTAAATAGATGTTCTCAGATAAAGACAGAATTTTTGGTAGTTACCTTCTTTATCAGATATACTGAAGGAGGTCTTTAGGCATGTAACTAGACAGCCCAGGTGGGGCAAAGGCCTGGGTCCTCTGACCCTGGATTGGAGAAAGTGCCTACCTGAATCAGATTATGCTTCTGGCCCTTATTCTTCATCATCACAGTATTACGCCACTGCAGGTACTTCTCTTGGTGGGCAAGGATCTCACAAGTGAGGGTGGAATTCCGACTTCGGAAGTCCTCAAGATTGGGAAGGATGAGGTGGCATGACCAAAAGTTTTCCATCTGTAAGTTCTTCTTGTGAAATGGGCAACCCAAACTCTTGGCTCAAGTCTTTGATCATGGTGGAAGAAGGCAGTAGGTCTCTTGTGATTACCTCCCTGAACTTGGTGCTGTGATGGCAGATACAGTAGATCCTGGAAAACAGAAGAGAACCTACTCAGCTTCACCTATGTTGCAAGATCAGTCAAGCTATCCCAACTTTACAAGAGGAAATGAAAATTTAGAGAGATTGATTATGTGGTCCCAAGTCACAGAGCTTGTATACAAGGAGCTTAGAGTCCAGTCAGTGAGCCCACAAAAGGGAAGGCCTGCTTCTCTTTGTCCTCCCAGTCCCGAGAATTTAAAGTCTTCTTACCTCATGCTCTGATTATTTTTCTGCTACTGTGGTCTTATTCCATGCCTCTCACCAACCACTGGGAAGAAGCCCCAAGAAACTGGCTGTCAAGGGCATTGATTTTGGAGTTTCTGCTCCAAGAGGAAGGTGTTACGCACACAACTTCATATCATAGCAAAGCTCAAGGACTGAGTGGTCATGCCTTCTTCCAACCCAAGGACTCCCCTTAATTGCCTTTTCCTGTGGCCTAGCCTGCATCAGGCACTTGATTCATTCTGATGCCCTCGAGAATATGTGTGGGCAGTTATTTTTTTCTTCTTGATGTCTCTGCTGCTTCTTAGGTCTAATGTGAGGTGGATGCCTGAAGATAGCGTGCTCTGCTTCTCTGCTTCTCACTAACTGAGTACCCTGAGCCACCGACTTGGCCTTTCTGAACTTCTGTTTTCTGACATTTCAGATAGGAATAAACTAGCCATAATGGATATAACTACCAGGATGTTCTATGCACTTAATAAATAGCAGTTCCCCCCACACCCTTCTTCTAATAGAATCCTCCAGCTACTTTCTATCAACCACTAAGAGAAGCAGGGTCCACCCTCCCCCAATTGACCACCATGGCTGTGAACATCCAAATGCTCCACTACCTCTCCAACATGAGCCTCCTGCTGTGCCCCTTCCTGACTTGCAGCTTTGGCTGCTGTTTTGAGGTTACCCAATTTGCACCTGCCCAGTCCCTTGGGTAGAGCTGTGCATGGAGGGTTGGGGAATAAAAGAGAAGCCTCCTTAACCTTGACTGAGTTTTATTTTTCCATGTCCCTTGTATTCTCTTCTTTTCTCTCTCTTTCCTGCCTTTACCCTCTCTTCTTGGTCAGACCTATTGTTGGTTTTAAAAATATAGATATTTTATACCTCCTGCCCCAAACTGGCAGCAAATGGATTGTACACCTGCCGCTTCTCAAGGTCAGTCTTTCCTGACCTGCTGAAAGAACCAGCCACTGCCCTTTACTGCACTACTGAGTCTGGCATAGACTAGCTATGATCTCAGTGTACCTCACCACACTCTTATTTGTCAGTCTTCACCTCTAAAGAGGGTCTGCTTCTCTTGGAGCTCCTCTTACAGCAGGCGCTAGAAAGTGGCCATTATATACACAAGTGGAAGAGCTCCTTAGGCAAACATGAGCAGAGCAACCCAGAAGGAGTACACAGCTTCCAAGTGCTCAACACTGAAGGTCTGGGAGATCACTAGCATTGGAGTAGAAGAAAAGCATGGGCAAAAGGGTGCAAGCAGTGGAAGATCCAGATCTTTGGAGAATAGTTTTCTAAGGACTAGGGAGAGAGGGTGGAGCAGGAGATTTGGGGAGAAGCAGACAGAAAAGCAAATGATTGAGAGAAAAAGCTTTGTTAGCCTGGTAGATCTTGCATATTCAGTCCTTACTGTTTCCCTATAATTAACTGAACAAATGGGTTTCTCACTGCTCAGGCTATTCTAGGATATTCCCCAAGTACAGCAGATAAAGTCATGTGACATGTGTTTGAATAAACTGTCTTCATTTCACCAATATGTTTCTCAAACTCTCTGGGAGAACATGTGGAATAGTGGGAATGATACAGGCTTGGGGTCTCTTGAAACTGCACTCTACTCCTGGATCAGCTTCTTTGGGTATAAAGAATAATAAAAACTGCACCTCCAAAGGACACTTTGCTGCCAACCATGGCCACCACAAGGCAGGCTGAACTCCTATTCCTGTAGCAGTCTGGGTTGCACACCTGGTCAGGGCCTGGAAAGCCTTCTGTGACACTGAGTTGCGAATGTAGAGTGCTGCGTGCTTCATAAGCTGTGACAGAGGCTTGAAGAGGTGCACATGGTACAGGATGGTCTCAAGATCTGCATAGAGGCGGTGTTGAAACAGCAGCTGAGAGTTGTAGAGCACCTTGTATTTCCCATGTTCTGATTTGGTAATTCTGCAAAGAAGGCCACAGGACAGGGCCTTAACACTGCTCTGCAGGCTCTTGGAATACTGTGTGATTTAGCTCTGGTTGGCAGGGCTTTTGTACCTTTAAAAATGCTGAAACCAGCCTTGTCCTGCCCATACCCACTGCCTCCCCTCACCCGCTGGCACTCTTATTTTGCATGCTGGCTATACCAGCCTGGCAGTTTCTAAACACACCCTGCTATGTCACCCCTGTGTTTGGCACATGTTGTTCCCAAACCTTGTTGAATCTGGTGATATCCTGCATAACCTCCTGGTGGATCTGTGTGTTTTAGAGATTCTTCTTTTGTGAAGTATGTGTTCAAGTCTTTTGCTCTTTATTTTACTGGGATGTTTTTTGTTTTCTTATTAATTCACAGGAATTTTTATATGTTCAGCATACTAGCTCCACACATTGCAAATATTTTTTTTTCTGCTTATGGCCTATGTTTTCACAATTTTTATGGTCTCTTTAGATGGACAGAAGTTATTAACTTTAATATGACCAAATCTATCATTCTTTTACTTTATTCTTTGTACTTCTCTCTTACTCAAAAAAATATTTCTTTATTCTAAGGTCATGAATATATTCTCCTATATTATCATCTAAAAACTTTATGATAATACTTTTCAAAAACAGATTTTTTTTGGTGAAATCTGAGTAAGACCAGGTAACTGTGGTCTAGTTAATTGTACTGCCCACCAATAAGGCATGTTAGATGTCACTACTGGGAGAAACTGGATATTGGGTACATGGGACTTCTTTATAATATTTTGCAACATATTATAAGTCTACGATTATTTAAAATAGGTTTTAAATCTATCTGGAACTCATTTTCATGAATTGTGTGAGCTAGGAAATTAGGATACTATCAGTAATTTAGGAATAGAGTAAAACTTCAAATTGGTAAAATACATCTATTAAACCCTACACCTAATATCATATGTAATGGGGAAATATTGAATGCCTTCCACCAAAGATATAAACAAGGCAAGGATGGTACCATTTTGATATAAAATAATACTACAAGTCCTAGCCAGCACACTAAAGAAGACATACAGATTGGAAATGAAGAAATTAAATTCCCTATTTGTAGATGCCATGATGATCTATGTATAAAATCTCAAGGAATCTACCAAAAACAAATAAACTAACAAGCACATATTCCTCAAACCTTGAATTATAAGGCTCATCTCCTACAAAAAGCTGTAGGATCTACAAAGAAAAATCCATCATATTTCTTTATACAAGTAGAGAACACTTGGAAACTGAAATTAAAAATATAATACCATTTTAAATAACTTAAAAAATAAAATTCTTAATCTACCAAGACATATTAAGAATGTATATGTTGAAAACTACAAAATTATGATGAAAGAAATTAAAGATCCAAATAAATGAATAAACAAATCATATTCATGTACTGAAAGACTTGCCATAGCAATGATGTCAATGTTTCCCAAAATGATACATAGGGTTAGCATAGTTTCTATCAACATTCTAGCAAGACTTTTTGTACATGTAGACAGCCTATTGTACAATTTAAATGAAAATGCAAATACACCAGAATAGCTAAAACAATTTTGGAAAAATAATAAAGTGAAATGAATCACTTTTCTTGACTTTGATTATATAGTTACAATAATCAAGACTGCGTGGAACAGAATAGAGAACCCAGAGATAGATCAATACATTTATGATCTACTAATTTTTGATACAGATGCAAAAGCAATTCCATAAAAGAAGATAGCATTTTCAACAAATGGTGCTTTAGTAATTGGATATGCAAGGGCAAAAAAACCTAAAACACAACAACAAATTTAACCTAGGTTCCAGCTCAAGATGGTGATATAGTAAGATCCTGAACTCACTTCTTCTCACAAACACTAAACCTATAACTACATATGGAACAGTTTTCTCTGGGGAAAAAACCCTAAAAACTAGAGCAACCCCTATACAAAGGGCAAACAAGAAAAATCCAAATAAAAGCAGATAGAAAAGGCTGATACAATCTTCCAGCACAGCAAACCACTTTGTGAAGGAAACTCAAAACCTGGATATTTGTCTTGAGGAGTGAAGGATTCTTACTCCACATTGGGCACCTCAGCTTTTAAGACTGGCACCTGAGAGATGAGACCACAAAATATTTAGCTTTGAAAATCATTGAGCCTCACTCCCACAAAATCAGCGAGTCTGTGGCAAACTGGGGAAAATGGTTTTTAAAGGGCTTGTGCCCAGACTCAATTGCCCCAGGGCCCAGTGCAGAAGCACCATTTTGAAAAGCACCTGGATTTTATATAGAGACTTATTTGCTAATTTTAAAGCACTTCTTGTCTAGGAAGCACTTTATTTCTCTTTTGATTTTAAATGATAGCTTTGCTGGGCAGAGCAACCTTGGTTGTAGGTCCTTACTTTTCATCACTTTGAATATTTTATGCCAATCCCTTCTGGCCTGCAAAGTTTTTATTGAGAAATCAGCTGAAAGTCTAACGGAAGCTCCCTTGAAGCAAATAACTGCTTTTCTTTTGCTGCTTTTAAGATTCTCTCTTTGTCTTTAACGTTTAGCATTTTAATTTGTGACATGTCTTGGTGTGAGTGGACTTCTTTGGGCTTATCTTGCTTGGAACTCTCTGAGTTTCCTGGGCTTGAATGTCTATTTCCTTCGTTAGGTTAGGGAAGTTTTCAGGCATTATTTCTTCATATAGGTTTCAATTCCTTGCTTTTTCTCTTCTCCTTCTTGTACTCCTATGATGTGAATGTTGGAATGCTTGATTTTGTCTCAGAGGCCCCTTAATCTCTCATTTTTAAAATTCTTTTTTCTTGATGCTTTTTTGATTGGGTGTTTTCTGCTACCTTATCTTCTAAATTGCTTATTCAATTCTCTGCGTCATCTAATCTAGATTCCCTCTAATGTATTCTTTATTTCAGTAATTGTATTCTTTATTTCTGACTGGTTCTTTTTTAGGTTTTCTATTTACATTTTAATCTCTACTATCTGTTTGTTGAAGTTCTCACTGAGCTCACTCAGTTTTTCGAACTCTGCATCTGGTAGATTTCACATCTACATTTTGCTTAGTTCTTTTTCTGGAGCTTTGCTCTGTTCTTTCATTTGGGTCATGTTTCTTTGTATCCCCATTTTGGCTGACTTCCTGGCTTTGTTTCTGTGTATTATGTGGCACTGCTATGTCTCCTGGTCTTAGTGGAGTGGGATTATGTAGGAGGTGTCCTATAGGGACCAGTGGCATAGCCTCCCTGGTCACCTGAGCCAGGTGCTCCAGATGTGTCCTTTGTGTGGGTTGTATGTGCTCTTTTGCTATAGTTGAGCCTTGGTTGCTGCTTGCATGTCAGTGAAAGAGACTGACCCTCACCGGCCATTTGTTGTGAGGACTTGCCATGAATACAGTGGAAAAGCTGTTGTTCAGGGGCTGACCCTACAGAGCAGGATTTGCTTTAGCAGGACTCTGGCACCTGCCCAGTTTTCCCTTTGGGTTTGCTATTTCTGGAGATGGCTGGGTGGTACTCTGGTGTGGTCTGAAGTTGGCCACTGAATGTATTGATTTCAAGGCCTCTTGAGCAGAGCTCTAGGGCAGGCCAAGTGTAGACACTGCCTGTGTCCTTCCCAGGGACACTTGGTATGAACTACAAAGTGATCTGTATATGAATGTCTGTACAGATCTGTATGTGATCTGTATATGTTAGACTTGGAGGTGCCTGAGAGAGGCTAAGCTGTGATCCAAGGTTGACTGACATTAATGCCAGGTTTGGAGTTGCTTAGAAAGAGATACGGAGCACACCGAGGTCAGATGCTGCTTGTTTGGGATGAGCCAAGATAAGCCATTGTATGGAAAAGTCACTGAAATGGGGGTGGGGCAGAGTCTCAGGGAATCACTGGAGTGGGACAACCAGTGTTAGCCAGGTTGATAGAGATTCAGATATGGAACCCACCTGCATCTGCATGCTGAGATGGGGAAGACTCAACAAAGAAACAATGGCTTCTGCTATCACTTCAGGAAAGAAGCTGCCCCTCCAATTCTCACCTAGAGCCAGACAATTCAGTTCCTCCCCATATATTTCTGGCATATTTTGAGCTGCTGGCTCAGCAGTGGAGTTCAGAGCAAGTGAATCCATTAACTAGTAAGTCCATGTGTGAGTTGTTTAAGAGGACTGCCTGAAATCCCAGCAGTCCTCCATCTCACTCAGCCACAATCTCCACTGTTTTTCACATCCAGAAGTTCTGGAGAGTTCTTTTTCTGGCACTGGAACCCCGGTGTGGGGTTGAGACTCATGCTCCTTCAGAGTACCTCCACAACCGAGATATCCCTCCCAATTTTTATTTGCCCTATGTGGGTCTGGGGCCAGCTTGATCCACATCTCTGTGTGCCCCACATTAGTCTCAAGGTAGCTTCTTTTGTATATCCTTAATTATAGGATTTCTGTTCAGCTACTCTTCAGGCAATGCTCAATGATTATTCGGTATTTTAGTTGTAATTTTGATGTGGTTGTAAGAGGAGGCAAGCACAGTGTTTTCCTACTCTGCCATCTGGACCAGAACTCCCAGGCATTCCTTTCAAAGGGCCGACATGTGGACTTACTTGCTAATTGAATAACTCTGTGTGAGCTCCATTGCTCGGACAATAGCTTGAAAAGTACCAAGGGCATATAGAGAGGAACCAAATTGTCTGGCTTCAGGATAAAAGCTGGAGTAGTAGCTCTGGATGTGATAGAAGTGCTGATAGGTGCCACAGTTCCTTTGCTGAGCCCTACCCCCACCCAGCATGCAGGGGGGTGCCAAGTTTGAGTCTCCATCAAATTCTCTCCATACTCAAAATTCTCTGAGATATCACCCCACCCAACTTGAGCACAGGCTGAAACCTCTTTCAGAAGCTGTTACAAGGACCCAGCTTCTACTTCTGCTGTGGACTTTCCTAAAATCTCAGAAAGGTCCACCAAATAAGCTTCAGTGTGCCCTGTACAACTTGTTTTTGTTTGTTTGTTTTACAAATAAATGTTTTCAAAATTTTGAGCAGATACCCAGAAGAGGGATTGCTGCATCATTTGATTATTCTATTCTTAATTTTTTGAGAATCTCCATACTGTTTTCCATAGTGGCTGTACCAATTTACATTCCCACCAGCAATGTATGAGTATTCCTTTACCCCCACAACCTCTCCAAAACTTGTTATTATTACAGTTAGCTTGTTGAAAACAGCCATTCTTACAGGTGTGAGGTGGTATCTCATTGTGATTTTGATCTGCATTTCCCTAATATCTAGTGAAGTTGAGCATCTTTTCATATGTCTGTTGGCCATTTGCATGTATTCTTGGCAGAAGTGTCTGTTCAGGTCCTCTGCCCATTTTATATTGGATTGTTTGTTTTCTTATTTTGAGTTGTATGAATTCTTTGCATATTTTGGATATTAGCCCATTATTGGAAGTGTTGTTTGCAAATATCTTCTTCCATTCAGTTGGTTGCCTCTTTGTTTTGTTGAATACAATGCAACATACAAATGATGTATTATTGACTCGTGCACTTGCAACTATATAATTTTATTAACCAGTGTTGTCCCAACAAATTTAAATAAAATAATGGAAGCATATACCATGCTCATAGATAGGAAGGATTTATATTGTTAAAATGTTCATATTATCCAAAGCAATCTACAGGTTCCATGCAACCCCTATCAGAATACTAGTGGTATTTTTCACAGAACCAGAGAAAATTATCCTAAAATTCATACGGAACCACAAAAGATGCCAGATAGCCAAAGCAATGTAGAGAAAGAACAACAAAGTTGGAGGTGTTGTGCTATCTGATGTCAAACTATACTACAAGCCTATAGTAATCAAAATGGCATGGTACTGGCATAAAAAGACACATAGATCAATGGAACAGAATAGAGAAATAAAACCATGACTATATGGCCTATATGGCCAATTAATCTATGACAAAGAAGGCAAGAACATACAATAGGGTAAAGACAGTCTCTCCAATAAATGCATCTCGGAAAACTGGACAGATACATGCAAAAAATATAACTATACCATTTTCTTACACCATATAGAAGAATAAACTCAAAAATGGATTAAAGACTTAAATGAAAGACCCCAGAACCATAAAACTCCTAGAAGAAAACAGAGGAAGTAAACTCTCTGACATTGTTCTTAGTAGTATTTTTTGAATATGTCTCCTCAGGCAAGGGAAACAAAAGAAGAATTAAACAAATGGGACTACATCAAGTGATGCACAGCAAAGCAAACCATCAGCAAAACAAATAGGCACCCACACCGACTGGGAGAATATATTCACCAATAATACATCTGATAAGGGGTTAATATCCAAAATGTATAAAGAACTCATATGACTTAACACCAGAGAAACTCCACAAAGAACCCAATTAAAAAATGTGCAGAGAATGTGAATAGACATTTCATCAAAAAGGGCCAATAGACATATAAAAAATGGTTCAACATCCCTAATCATCACAGAAATGCAAATTAAAGCCATAATGAGATATCATCTCATACCTGTCAGAATGGATATTATCAATAAATCAAAAAACAACAAGTTTTAGTGAGGATGAAGAGAAAAGGGAGCCCTCATGCACTGATGGTGGAATTGCAAATTGGTGCGGCCAGTAAATAAAACATTCTGGAGGTTCCTCAAAAAATTAAAAGTAGAACTACCTTATGACCCAGCAATTCCACTTCTGAGTATTTATCCAAAGAAAATGAAAACACTAATTTGAAAAGATATATGCATCCCTATGTTTATTGCAACATTATTTACTAATTTATTATTAATAGCCAAAATATGGAAGCAACCTAAGGGTCCATCAATAGACGACTGGATAAAGAAAAGGTAGTACATATATACAATGGTCTATTATTCCAGCCTTAAGAAAGAATGAAATCTTACCATTTGCGATAACATGGATGGACCTAGAGGGTATTATGCTAAGTGAAATAAGTCATACAGGAAGACAAATACTATATGATCTCACTTATATGTGAAATATGAAAAAAAAATAATCAAATCAAGAAAACAGAAACGGATTTATAGATACAGAGAGCAAACTGAGGGTTGTCAGGTGGGAGGGGTTTTGGAGGTGTAGGTGAAATTTTTGACGGATTAAGAAGAATAAATTGGTAGTTACAAAATAGTCATGGAGATATGCATTACAGTTAGGGTATATAGTCAATAATATTTTAATAATTATGTATAGTGCCAGGTGTGTAGTGGATTGATTGGGGAATCACTTCATACATTATGTGGATGTCTGATCACTGTGCTGTATACCTGAAACTAATATAAAATAATGTCAAATATAAAAAAAATATTTAAAAGTTGGTTGTTAAAATAGGGATTGCATTGAATCTATAGATCTTATTTAGGGATAATTGACACCTTTATAATAATGAATATTCCAATCATTATACATAGTACCTCTCTTATTTAGGTTTTCTTTAATGTTTCTAAAAGTTCTATAATATTTATGGCAGAGGTCTTCTGCTCCTTTTTGTCAAATTTTCTCCTGTGTCATATTTGATGATACTTTTAAACTGTTTTTTTTAAAATATTTTGTCCATGTAAATGGTATTTAGAAATTCAATAGATTAATATATTAATTTTTATATTTAGAAACTTCATTGAGAAATCTAAAATATTTTGGCATTATTTTTTGAATTTCCTATATAGTTTTAAACAGATCAACATAGTTTAAAACACTTATTTCGATTTCTGCAACTTCTCAGCAATCGTCTCAGTAATTTTCAGCAAATGCTCAGTATTTTCAGTCTCTCTTATTTTTAATAAGCATTTAAGACTACAAAGTTTTCTCTAAATAATGCTGTAACATCACCCCACAAATTTAGATATTATACTATTTTCATTATTGCTCAGTTCAAAATGCCTAATTTCTATCACAGTTTCTCTTTCGACCCATGGATTATTTGGTAGTATTTGTTAATTTCCCAAGAATTCTAATTTTTCTTGTTAATGAACTGAAGTCAGTGAACATACTTTATATCATTTCTGCCATTAGAAAAAGAGCTTTTTATTGAGATAAAATGCACAAATCATATTTCTTGAGTTAGCCAAACTTCAAAGTTTGAAGGTACAGTCCCCCAACCTGCCATGATTTCTGATACCAACAAGTTTGATAGTTTCTAAAAGCACACTCAGCTTCCTCAGTTTTCTAGAAGAACTCATAGATAGTTGTTATGATCACACTTACAGTGTATTACAGGGAAAGAATACAGATTAAAATCAGCCAAAGGAAGAGATAACATAGGGCAGAGTCCAAATGCTTTCAAACACAAAACTCCCATTAGTCTTTCCTCATTGAATCAGGATGTATTTCCCTTATTAATGAGTAACAATAGGCAGAGTAATTTCCTTGAGCTTTGGTGTCTAGAGTTTTTATTGGGGCTCCATTACAGAGGCATGATTGATTAATTGCTTGATGGCCCATGTGGCAATCTCAATTTCCAGGTCAATTGATACTGCATAATCCAAATCTCCCACCCTAAATCATGTTGTGGGCCTTTTTGGTAAAACCAACCTTCATCCTGTGACTATCAGGTAAGGCTGCTCTCACTCTAAGATGTGGTATTGTCAGCTCCCAACTTAAACAAAGACATTCCTATAAGGTGTAACATAGATTACTTCCCAAGAAGACAAGGGCAAAGGCCATACCTCTCTTGGGCAAGGCTGAATTCTTAACTACATAAGAGTTTACCCTTTAAAGTGTACAGTTCTTTAATTTTCAATGTACACACAATGTTGTGCAAACATAAAAACTATCTTATTCTAGAAAATTTTTATCACCCCAAAAAGAAAATGTACCCATTAGTAGTCACACCCCACTTTTTTATCATGCCTCCCCTGAGACCTAGGCAACCACTGTCCTACTTCTTTTTTTATGGATTTGACTATTCCACACATTTCATATAAATGTAATCATGTATGTGGCCTCTACGTCTGGCTTCTTTTACTTAGCATAATGTTTTCAAGGTTCATCTATGTTGAAGAAAGTGTATCAGGATTTCGTTCCTTTTTTATGGCTGAATGTTATTCCCTTGTGTAGACATATCATGTTTTGTTCATTGGTTTATGGACATTTGGGTTGTTTCAACTTTTTGACTACTATAAATAATACTGCTATGAACATTCACTTGCATGTTTTCTGTATGAATATATGTTTTCAGTTCTCCTAGGAAAATAACCAGCTTTACTTAACACTCACTTTTTTCCAGTGCCTCTTGGCCTATCAGCACATTGAGATAGGCCCAACAAGTTTTCACTCCCTTCCTGAGTGGATAGACTCAACTTCTAGACTCTGCTGTTAGCAATATCTGGGTTCTGGGGCATCTGAGGTCTGAGGACAAATAGGGGGACTATAGACTAAAAGAGGATGGTCTTATTTACCCAAACTTCAAAATCATAAAAAAAAAGAGATTTATCATGTTACCCAAACTAAAGAATGACAGGGAGGAACCACTTGCTCCAGCCTGAAATCAGATATTTAATTGCCTCTACTATGTTCCCACTGAGCAGCCATCAAGTGCTCCTGAAGGACTCCAGGAAAGGGGAATTTTCTGTAGCCTAGGCAGCCCCTCTAGATTCAAAATAATCACATGTGTGTTTTACCTAGGTGAGTTGACATCTATTTCCTTGCGGTGTCCACCTTAGGGCCATATAGAACATTTTGCTCGCTGTTAACCATATAGGCCCCTCAGAAGTCTGAAAGCAGGACTCATTTTCCCTGACCACCTGTCTTCTCTATATCTCCTAGGTCTTGCCTTCAATTAAAGCCAATCAATTCTTCCTATTAGAAATTCCAGTTACTGAGCCCTTCTAAGCACCATATAATAAACCCCAAGAGGAAATTAATCAGCATATCCTGCCCCCACCACACACACACACACAGACAAAGAAACTGAACTTCAGCTTGGCTGTAAAAATCTCTCCACTCAGCATCCAGATGACATTGCTTTTATATGAAATGCAAAACAAACCACCTACCGGCTTTGGTGGCTCTCCCATAGCCTCTTCAAGCCTTGGTCAGCCAAGCCTTCCAGAATGAGGAGATGGATCTTCCCATCCAGCAGGTGGAAGCCAGTAAGCACATCTAGGTCCTGTTTTTCCTGGATCTTCACCCGCATCTTAAAGGCTGATAGGATCTGCTGGATGTTCTGGATAGGGTAGGAGTCCAGATCAAGGGCCTTGGCATTGATCATGGTGATGTCCTGCAGCAGGCTGTATAAGAGGAAAATCTTCCTGCAGTTAAATACAAAAATGATGCGGCCAAACTGGGTGCCTGTGAGGTCTGGATCAGGGGCTTCTGCCCCAGCCCTCAGTGGAACTGCTATGTCCACTCGTAGCTTGAGCATGGAATTGGCTTCTAGATAGTTGCCCATGGGCATTGGGCCATGATGGAGGCCATCTGTAGGTACCTGAAACCCCACAACTTTCCTGCTCCTGCTGTCCTGGTATATGGGCTTGGGCTCACAGCTGTGGATGGGAACAGCCAGGTTCAAGTACTTGTGGCCGAGGAGGAGGTCAGCAAAACTGACCTGAGCAATCCCATAAGGGTCCCATATCTTGTTTTGAGATTCAAATGGGTTGTTCTCTGTCTCTCTGGGAGAGATGAGGGCCTGGAAGTTGAGGTATGAATCCAGAGGGTCCTCCCCAAACAGGGTGGGCTTCTGGGAATACTCTTCTGACTTGCGGTCCCGGTCATGAACTTCCACCACCATGGGAGGGCCCTGTAGGTATTCCTTCAGTTCTCTGGGGTTCATTGCCCCAAGAAAAATGACATTGATGTCCTGGAAAGAGACGTGGCTTCTATGAGGCTGCCCCTCAGTCTGGTGAACTGGAGTCTTATAGAACTGGTACCTGCAGTACACAGGGGTGCAGAGCCTCTATGAGAGAGCAAGGAGACAACAGGTCACTTGGCTGCCATGGCAGTCACCCTGTCTCCCCTCTAAAAGAAGGCTCCCAGTACATGGGTATCAAATCCCAGTGCCACACTCAGCCTGTAGCCCTTATAGCCTAGGTTTCTTCATCCACAAAATACTGATAAGAGAGCCTGCTCTGCAAGATTATTCACCAGATTTAATGACATGTATGAAAGCACTGAGATGGTGGCTAACACCAGAAAAGGGCTCAATAAATATTAGTCACTATTTCTCTTTCCCAAACAGTGAATGCCATGAAGACAGGCCACGTGCCTTTTTCACATAGATATTTCTAGCTCTTAGCCCAAGGCTAGGCAAAGAAAAGGTGGACACGGGTAAACCATATTTTCCAGACATACATGTGTGAGGAGGGGTGGTGGGCACAGGCTCACCTTTAGCATATTAAGTATCCAAGCAGAAAGCTATGACAAGTGAAAGAAAGACTCAGAGAAGTTTGGGACTTAAGAGGGCATGGAAAAGAAAATGGGAAGGAATGCAGAGCTGTAATGAGGCAGAAAACTGAGAACCTTGTTTCAACCATTGCACTAAGATTTTATATTCAAAAGATAACTGTCATACAAATTTGTGGTCCAAATTCATATTCCAAGTATACTATTTCTTTTATACTGATGTTAAAAATTTATTTTAAAACAATCCTGGGTTGGTAGTGCTTCCAGGTAATTGGAACACATAATTGAAAGTCTTCTCTGGAGAAATCGGCTTTCAACCGAGGCCTCAAAAAATTCCCCGAGAGAAAGTTTCATTGAACATGAGATCATAGTAAAAATCACAAAGCATCCAAGGGAAAAGGTACTACTAATGAAATCAGTTGCACAGAGGCATAAGGTATTAGACTGATTGGATACATAAAATAAATATGTTCATTAGGTTTTAAATTTTTAAAAACATCAAGGTCAAATATATTGGAATTATATTTACTAGTAATGAATAATTTCAAAATGAAAAATTTAAACATTACCTACAATAGCATAAAAACATAAAATATTTAAGAAGAAATTAAATGGAAGATATATAAGACCTATATACTGAAATCTTTAAAACACTGCATACAGTAATGAAAGAAAATCACTATCTAGACCATTTCCATAGTCAGGAAAGTGCAATTAATTTTAGATTAATCATAGCCCTAAATATAAAAGCTAAAATTTCAAGAAGAAACCATAAGAGGTTATCTTCATGAACTTGGGGTGGGCAATAACTTATTTGATAGGACACAAAAAGCACTAGTCATAACAGAAAAAGTTAATAAAATGGACTTCATCAAAGACACCATTAAGAAAATTAAAGTCAAGCCCCAGACTGGCAGAAAATATGTAATGTACCTGACAAAGGACTTGTAGCCAGAATATAAAAATAAAATCTAGAAAACAATAATTAAAAATAAAAAATAAAAGTAGTAAGAGGAACTTTTAACTCTGGTTAAATAGAGTAAGAGCATACTCTTACTTTTACCTCCTAGAGAATGCAACTAAAAACCCTAGACAAAATGCATGAAGCAGCTAATAGAGGACTCTGAAAATTAGAAGGTAATGAGTGGATTGTGAAATCAAACTCAATTGAGTTTCCTGGGTTGTAATTTCCTCCTATATGTCCCTGAATGGACTCAAAGGAATCCTGAATCCCATAATTGTGTATCACACATGGAAAGAGAGAGCTCTAAGAAAAGCTCTCTCTTTATGGAAAGAGAATGCTCTAAGAAAAACTCTCTTTCTATTCCAAGGAATGGGAGGGGAAATTCCCTGTTGATTTTCTCGTTTTGCCCTGCTCTCAGGCAAGTTCAAGTTCCAAAGCTGCAATCTGGTGACAGGGAAAATCTAAGAGAGGGGAATCCTCTTTGATTAGAGAAACTGTGATACAAAGAGTGTATGGAGGATCTCAATATTGTTTTGTCCCTATATGGATTCCTACCACTTGTCCTCAGAGGCAGTCCAGTGTCAGGAAGGGCATATTAGAGTGAGAACACTAAAGCTACACCTTTTGGGCAAGCAGACTAGGGAGGGAACTCCTTAGGAGCTGGAGAGTAGGGAAAGGGGAGGAATCAAGAAAAGGATTCCATAAAGTTATGTGTAAACTCATGAGCTTATTCTTGAACTGTGCATGTATAAATTTGACCTTAAGCCATATATCAGAGGTTTTGAGAAACGAATTAGAGGAGACCACTACACAGGCCACAGGCCTCAGACTGGTCCCTGAATAGTACATATGCAGGACATATTTGAATATCACTAAAAAAATCTTTGAAAACTAAACTGACCATAAAACCACAGTCTACAGAGGATAAGTTTGAAATTGCAGCTTTACCCTGAGCATATTAGCAAATAAAACAAAAAAGCCAACATTCTCCAAATTATTTAAATAAGACTCAAAGTCTCAAACATAGTATTCAAAATATATAAGATACAATCCAAAATTACTTGACATACAAATAACCAGAAATGATGACCAATTATCAAGGGGAGAGACACTCAAAAGATACCAACTCTGAGGTGACTTAAGTATTAGAATGATCAGATGAAGACTTTAAAACCACTATTATAACCATGATCCAAGAAGTAACAACAAACACTTTTGAAACCACTGGAAGGTAGCCAGTTTCAGTGAATAGAAATTATAATGCAGAACTCAATAAAAATTTTAGAACAAAAAAATACAAAAACTGATATAAAAATTCACTGTATGGTCTAAAACCAAAATGGAGATGAGAAGAAAGATAATTAAACTTGAGGACAGATCAATACAAATTATGCAATCTGAACACATAGAGAAAAAAGATTGAAAATTAAAAAAGTAAACAGAGCCTCAGGAAGCTGTGGGACAATATCAAAGGTCTAACATATTCTCAGGAGGACAGGAGAAAAGATATTTGTAAGAACATATTTGAAGGAATAATGTCTAAAGATGTTTCAAATTTCACAAAAGGCATAAACTTACAGATTCAAGAAACTTATTCAGTCTCATTAGGGTAAACTCAAAGAAATACATGCCTAGACACATCCTCATTGAAGTAAAAACCAAAGACAAAGAACACAGTTTAAAGCAGTCAGAGAAAAATGATAAATTACTCCTAGGAGAACAATAACTTGAGTAACTGAATTTCTCATCAGAAACTATGGAGGTCATAATAAAGTAGAACAAAATGTTTACAGTGTTGAAAAAAAAATCCACCCAGAAGTCTAAAACTATTGAAAATATACTTAAGGGATAAAGGTGAAATAAAGATATTCTCATATGAAAGAAAACTAGAAGATAACTTGTTTCTAGCAGACATGCTATAAAAAGTTACTACTGTATGATTCCATTTATATTATAGAAAAGGCAAAATTATAAGGGTGGAGAACAGATCAGTGATTTTCAGGTGCTCAAGCAGAGGTGGAGTTTACTAGAAAGGAACAGCATGAAGGAAGGATTAGAGAGATTGCAAGGGGTAAGAAGACTTCTGGAATGTTATAAGTAATAATATATTTTAGTGAGAAATATTTTTAAAACCTTAAACCCTATCTTAATTTTAAAAATTCCAACAAAAGGTTTATACATCAGATTAGAAAAATATCGAAACTGAAAATACAAATAAATGGAAGGCTATACCATACTCATAGAAAGGACAGATTAACATTGTTAAAATGTTCATATTATCCAAAGCAATCTACAGGTTCCATGCAACCCCTATCAGAATACTAGTGGTATTTTTCACAGAACCAGAGAAAATTATCCTAAAATTCATACGGAACCACAAAAGATGCCAGATAGCCAAAGCAATGTAGAGAAAGAACAAAAAGTTGGAGGTGTTGTGCTATCTGATGTCAACTATACTACAAGCCTATAGTAATCAAAATGGCATGGTACTGGCATAAAAACAGACACATAGATCAATGGAACAGAATAGAGAAATAAAACCATGACTATATGGCCTATATGGCCAATTAATCTATGACAAAGAAGGCAAGAACATACAATAGGGTAAAGACAGTCTCTCCAATAAATGCATCTCGGAAAACTGGACAGATACATGCAAAAAATATAACTATACCATTTTCTTACACCATATAGAAGAATAAACTCAAAAATGGATTAAAGACTTAAATGAAAGACCCCAGACCATAAAACTCCTAGAAGAAAACAGAGGAAGTAAACTCTCTGACATTGTTCTTAGTAGTATTTTTTGAATATGTCTCCTCAGGCAAGGGAAACAAAAGAAGAATTAAACAAATGGGACTACATCAAGTGATGCACAGCAAAGCAAACCATCAGCAAAACAAATAGGCACCCACACCGACTGGGAGAATATATTCACCAATAATACATCTGATAAGGGGTTAATATCCAAAATGTATAAAGAACTCATATGACTTAACACCAGAGAAACTCCACAAAGAACCCAATTAAAAAATGTGCAGAGAATGTGAATAGACATTTCATCAAAAAGGGCCAATAGACATATAAAAAATGGTTCAACATCCCTAATCATCACAGAAATGCAAATTAAAGCCATAATGAGATATCATCTCATACCTGTCAGAATGGATATTATCAATATAAATCAAAAAACAACAAGTTTTAGTGAGGATGAAGAGAAAAGGGAGCCCTCATGCACTGATGGTGGAATTGCAAATTGGTGCGGCCAGTAAGTAAAACATTCTGGAGGTTCCTCAAAAAATTAAAAGTAGAACTACCTTATGACCCAGCAATTCCACTTCTGAGTATTTATCCAAAGAAAATGAAAACACTAATTTGAAAAGATATATGCATCCCTATGTTTATTGCAACATTATTTACTAATTTATTATTAATAGCCAAAATATGGAAGCAACCTAAGGGTCCATCAATAGACGACTGGATAAAGAAAAGGTAGTACATATATACAATGGTCTATTATTCCAGCCTTAAGAAAGAATGAAATCTTACCATTTGCGATAACATGGATGGACCTAGAGGGTATTATGCTAAGTGAAATAAGTCATACAGGAAGACAAATACTATATGATCTCACTTATATGTGAAATATGAAAAAAAATAATCAAATCAAGAAAAAGAAATAGATTCACAGAGAACAAATTAATGGTTGCCAGTTGGGAGGGGTTTGGAAAACTGGGTGAAAAAAGGCGAAGGGGTTAAGGATATTGGCAGTTACAAAGTAGTCACTGGGATGTGAATTATAGCACGGGGAATATAGTCAATAATATTGTAATAACTATAATGGTGTCAAGTACTAGACTTAATTGGGGAATCATTCTGTAAGGTATAAATGTCCAATCACTATGTGGTATACTTAAAACTAATATATTGTATGCCAGCTGTAATTAAAATATAAGTAAAAAAAGAAAAAAAAATTGAAGAGAAGATTAGTGAACTAGAATGTATAGCTGAATGGATTACCCATGTTTACAGACAAGACCAAGCTATAGAAAATATAAAAGAATGGTAAAAAGAAAATAGAAGAGAATGAAGTTAGATGTAACATATATATAATTGGAGATTCAGAAGACAATGACATAGAATAGCAGAGAGGTAAAAATAGAAAAGATAAGTACAGAGAATTTTTTTAAAAACATCTAAGACATAAATAATTTTTAGGCTGAAGAACCCCAAGTCACAAGAATAATTAATAGACAAAAATATACTTTTTTATATTAACACTATTTATTATGGTGAAATTTCAGAACACAAAAGATAAGAAGGTGATGTTGAAATCAGCTTGAGAGAAAAAGCTTATATTTCAAAGAACAATTAATCTGTGAGAAATAAAGAAAGCTTGAATAAATTGGAATAACTTCCAAATGCTAAGAAAAAACTTTTTGACCTATCTTTCAAGAATACAAGTGAAATAAAGATATTTTCAGCTGAATAGAAATTAAGAGACTTTCCCATTAGTGGAAATTCATCAAAAAATTTCTAAAGGCTATTATTACATTTCAGGAAAAAGGAAAATTTTCTCAGAAGAATGATCTGGAAACAAAGTCTTTATGGTATCCTAGCTCAATCAGCATAAAATCACAAAGCACAAGTAAGATGTCTAGCAAAGTCAGGTTTATTGACTCAGCAATTAGGAATACAACACAATAGTGGGACTAAGGGCATCTCAACGAAGGAAAAGACAGTTTTATAGGATATCGAAGAAAGTTCAGGTGTAACTTTAGTGGTGTTTTGCTACTTGGGGTCTTATGTGGTTCCATAGTAATATTAGGATTTTTTTTAATATATTCTGTAAAAAGTGCCTTTGGAATTTTGATAGAGATTGCATTGAATCTAGAGATCACTTGGGTAATATGGACATTTTAACAATATTAATTTTTCTAACCCATGAATATGAGATATTTCTTCATTTGTGTCTTCTTCAATTTCTTTCATCAACATCTTATAGTTTCCAGTGTACAGCTCTTTCACCAATTTGGTTAAATTTGTTTCAAATATTTTATTCTTTTTGATGCTGTTATAAATGGAACTGTTTTCTTAATTTTTTTTTCAGGTAGTCTGTTGTTAGTGTATAGAAATGAAAGTAATTTTTGTATGTTGACTTTGTATCCTGCAACTTTACTGAATTCTTTTATTAGGTCTAACTAGTTTTGTTTGTTTGTTTGTTTTTTGTAGAGTATTTAGAGTTTTCCACTCTATAAGATCATGTTATTTGCAAAGAGAGATAATACAAATATTAGCCATTTATATGTCCTCTAGGGAGAAGTATTCATTCAGGTCCTCTGCCCATTTTTTGATGCCTTTTATTTCTTTTTCTTGCCTATTTCCTTAGGCTAGGACTTCTAGAACTATGTTGAATAGAAGTGGTAAGAGTGAGCACACTTGTTTTGTTCCTGTTCTTAGAGGAAAGGCTTTCAGCTTTTCACCTCAACTATGATGTTAGCTGTGGGCTTGTCATCTATGGTCTTTATTATATTGGGGTATATTCCTTCTATACCTAATTTATTGACAGTTTTTATCATGAAAAGATGTCAAATTTTGTCAAATACTTTTTTTTTACAACTAACAAGATGATCACAAACTTATATTTCATTTTGTTAATTTGGTATATAACATTTATTGATTGGTATATATGAAATCATCCTTGCAACACAGGAATAAATCCTACTTGATTATGGTGTATATCCTTTTGATATGCTATTGAATTCAGTTTGCTAGTATTTGATAGAGGATTTTTATATCCATGTTCATGAGGGATATTGACATGTAACTTTCTTGTCTTGTAGTGTCCTCATTTGATTTTGGCATGAGAGTAATGCTGACCTTATGAAATGAGTTTGAAAGTGTTACCTCCTCTTCAGTTTTTGGGAAGAGTTTAAAAACAACTGATTTTAATTCTTATTTAAAATGTTTAGTAGAATTTACTCACGTAGTTATCTGGTTCTGAGTTTTTATCTGTTGGAAGGTTTTTGATTACTGCTTCAATCTCCTCACTCATTATTGGTCTGTTCAGATTTTGTTTCTTCAGTCTTGATAGGTTGTATGTTTCTAAAAATTTATACATTTCTTCTAGGTTATCCATTAAAATTTTTTTAATTAATTAATTTTTAATGGTGACATTGGTAAATGAAATCCAGAAAGTTTCAGCTGTACATTTAACAGTAAGGCATATATATTTATTTACATTGTGTGTCTACCTCCTATAGTTAGATTTCTTTCTGTCACCATATATTTGACCCATTTGACCCCATCTACCTCTCACCTCCCCCTCCCCGTTACCTCTGGTAACCACTAGTCTATTGTCCATGTCTATGAGACTCTGCTTCTTTGTCCTGTTCGTTCATTGTTTTTAGGTTTATATCATACATATAAATAATATCATGTGGTCTTCAACTTTTTAGGACTGGTTTATTTTGCTTAGCATGATTATCTTGAGGTCCATCCATGTTGTTGCAAATGGCGGTATTTCATCTCTTCTCATGGCTGAGTATTATGCCTTTGTATATATGAACCACAGCTTTCTTATCCAATCATCTATAGTAGGACACTTCAGTTGCTACCGTGTCCTGGCCACCATGAATTTGGTGTGAGATGGTATCTCATTGTTCATATTGCTATGAACATTGGTGTGCAAATATCTTTTTAGATATGAGTTTTCAAGACTTTGGAGTAAATACCCAGTAAAAGGATTGCTGGATCATAAGGTAGATCAATTCTTAGTTTTTTGAGGAAGCTCCATACTGTTTTCCATAGTGGCTGTACCAGTGTATGAGGGTTTCTTTTTCTCCACATTCTCTCCAACATTTGTTATTACTTGTCCTGTTGAAAACACCTATTCTAACACATGTGAGATGGTATTTCATTGTGGTATTGATTTACATTTCCCTAATAGCTGGCAATGTTGAGCATCTTTTCATATATTAGCTGGCCATTTGTATGTCCTCTAGGGAGAAGTGACTGTTCAGGTCTCTGCCAGTTTTTTCGATTAGACCACTTGGGTTTCTTTTTGTTGTTATTCAGTTGTATGAGTTCTTTGAATATTAGGCCCTTTTTGGAAATATGTATCTTCTCATTCGGATGGTTGTCTCTTTACCATGTTGATGGTTTCTTTTGCTGTGCAGAAGCTTTTTATTTGGACATAGTCCCATTCATTTTTTGGCTTTACTTCCCTTGTTTTTGAGGTCAAATTCATAAAATCCTCTTTAAGGCCAAAGTCTTTGAGTTTGGTTCCTATTTTTCCTCTATGTAATTTATTGTTACATGTCTTATATTCAAGCCCTTAATTCATTTTGAGTTAATTTTGATGTGTGGTGATATGAAAGTCTAGTTGTTTTTTTGTTTGTTTATTTGTTTTTTGTTTTTTTTGCGGTGGCTTTCCAGTTTTCCCAGCACTATTTATTGAAGAGGCTTCCTTTCTCCACTGCATGTTTTTGGATTATTTGTCAAAAATCATTTGCCCATATGAACATGGGTTTACTTCTGGACTCTTAACTCTTCTCCACCAGTCTATGTTTCTTTTCTTTCTTTTCTTTTTCTTTTTTTTTTTTTTGCCTGCCAATACCATGCTCTTTTGATTATTGTTGCTTTGTAATATAATTTGAAGTCAGGCAGAGTGATTCCTCCAGACTTGTTCTTTTTTCTCTGGATGGGTTTAGCAATTCGGGGTCTTTTGTGCTCCAATACAAATCTGGTGATTTTTAGTTCTGTATCTTTAAAAAATGCTGATGGGATTTTGATGGGGATTGCATTAAATCTGCTTTAGGTAATATGGTCATTTTAACTATGTTGATTCTTTCAATCCAAGAACTCAGAATATCTTTCCATTTCTTTGTATCTTCTTCGATTTCTTGTAATAGGGTGTTATAGTTTTCATTATATAGGTATTTCACATATTTCATTTGATTCATTCCTAGGTATTTTATTCCTTTTATTGAAGTTGCAAAAGTAATTATTTTTTCTACTTCTTTTTATGACAATTCACTATCAGGGCATAGGAACACTATGGATTATTGAATATTTATCTGTAGAAAGAAACTACATTACTATATTTGCTTATTGTTTCTAGTAATGTTCTTGTGGAGCCTTTAGGGTTTTCTATATAGATAATAATGTCATCTGCAAATAGTGACAGTTTGACTTCTTTGTTTCCTCTTTGGATGCCTTGTATATCTTTCATTTGCCTGATTGACTTGCTAGGACATTCAATGTTGTATTGAATAACAGTGGCAATAGTGGACATACTTGTCTTATTCCTGATTTTAGAGAGAAGGATTTTAGTTTTTCACCATTAAGTATAATGTTGGCTGAGGGTCTTTCATAGATGGCCTTTATTATGTTAAGGTACTTTCCTTCTATATTGATTTTGTTAAGTGTTTTGATCATAAATGGATGCCGTATCTTGTCGATGGCTTTTTCCACATCTATTTGATATGACCATATGATTTCTTTTTTAATTTATGTGGTGTATCACATTAATCGATTTGCATATGATGAAACATCCCTGTGCTCCTGGGATGTAGCCCAGTATATCACAGTGTATAATCTTTTTAATATGTTACCGTAATTTTGTTCGCTAGTATCTTCTTCAGGATTTTTTGCATCTGCGTTCATGAGAGATATTGGTCTGTGGTTTTATTTTTTGGTGTTTACTGTTTTTTTTTTTTTATCAGCGTTACTGGCCTCATAAAACGAGTTAGGCAAAATTGACTCTTTTTCAATTGTTTGGAAGAGTTTGAGGAGAATAGGTATTAAATCTTTGAATGTTTGGTAGAATTTACAGGTGAAGCCATCTGGTCCTGAACTTTTACTTTTTGGTAGGTTTTTGATGATTGTTTCAATTTCCATACTGCTAATTGGTCTATTTAGATTTCCCAGTTCTTCTTGATTCAGTCTAGGAAGGTTATATCTTTCTAACTACTTGTATATTGCATCTAAGTTATTAAATTTGGTGTTATAGACTTTTTCATAGTATTAGTTTTTGATCCTTTGCATATCTGTGTTGTCTTTCAGTTGATCTTCAGCTTCAAAGTATTATGATTTCAATCCTCTTATGTTTGTTGAGGCTATCTCTGTGTCCTAGTATGTAGTCAATCCTTGAGAATGTTCTATATGCACTAAAGAAGAATGTATAAGCAGTTGTTTTGGGATGGAAGGTTCTGTAAATGTCAATTATATCCATTTGGTCTAATGTACAATATAAGGATGCTATTTTCTTATTGATTTTCTGTTTGGATGATCTGTTCATATCTGACAGTTGGATATTTAGGTCCCCCACTATGATAGTGTTTTGGTCTATTTCTCCCTTTAGTTCTGTTAGTAATTGCTTTATATATTTCGGGATATGCTCCTGATTGGGAGCATAAATGTTACTGTTTTTTTTCTTCTTGGTGCATGATTCCCTTTGTATATCATTATAAAGTGTCCCTTAGTATCTTTCTTTACTCTTTTTAATTTGAAGTCTATTTTGTCCGATATTAGTACCACTACTCCCGCTTTTCTCTGAATGCCATTGTTTGTTTGAAATATCATTTTCCACCCTTTCACTTTGAATTTATATTTGTCTTTGAACTGAGATGTGTCTCCTGGAGGTAGAATATGATTGGGTTTTGTTTTTTGATACAATCTGCAACTCTGTATCTTTTTATTGGTGAGTTCAGTCAATTTACATTTAGGGTGATTATTGAAATATGAGGTCTTCTTATAGCCATTTTATTTTTTGCTTTCTGGTAGCTTGGTGTTTCTATTGCTTCCTTGTCCTTGTGTTTTTTTTTTTAATTTTTAATTTATTTGTTAGGTTTTGTGGATTTTTCCTCTGGACTTTCTTATTATATATAATTCAGTTCTGAATTTTTGGCATGTGATTACCATTACAAATATGTAAATAATAGTTATATATGTACAGTCATCAATTTTCTTCTGTATGTGCCTTTTCTCCATTCCTCTTTGTGAATTTTGATCTTTGAATCCTCTTTTAGTCCTTGTTGTCTTAGTTTGTCCCTATATGCTGAACGCTCATTTTATATCTTGGTATAGCAAATCTCTTCTAATTGTTTAAGCTTATAATGCTCTGTCTTAGTAAGGGTTGCACTTCTCTGCTTCTATGTGTTGCTAGTTGTCTTACTCATGTATTTTTTAAAAAATCATTTTGTTTTAGATGAGTTGACCCCTTTCTGTTATTCCTGTAATGCAGGTCTTGTATTGAAGAATTCCCTCAATTTTTGTGTGACTGGAAAGGTCTGTATACATTGCTCTTGTTTAGTAGTTCCTTTCCTTTAATAGTTTGAATATTTGATTCCATTCCTTTCTTGGTTGTAAAGTTTGAACTGAGAATCCGATGATATCTAATGGGATTTTCTTTAACAGTTACCATCTTCTTTTCCTCCCTGGCTGCCCTGAGAATTCATTCTTTGTCTTTGATTTTTGATAAGTTTAATATAATGTGTCTTGTAGAAGTCTTTTTTAAACTTGAGATAATGGGTGTTCTGTTGTCTTGAATTCCAAGTTTCATCAGCTCATTCCTTAGATTGGGAAATTCTTGTCAGTTATTTGTCAGACAATGCTTTCTATTCCCTGCTCCTTACCTCACCTTCACTAATGCCCATGAGTATTATGTCTCCTCTCCTGATGTTATCAGCTAGTTCTTGTATTTATCTTTCATTATTTTTTCACTCTTCAGTTTCTCTCTTCTTCCTTCTGATTTATTTCTAGATTTCTGTCTTCAATATCACTGATCCTTTCCTTCATTTGGTTGATCCTATTTCCCAAGCTTGCTATTTCATTTTTCAACCTTGCATTGTGTTCTTCATCTCCATAACTCTATTTTATTCTATTTGAGGGTTTTGATCTACTTGCTAAAGAACTCATTCTGCTCACCTAGTGTTTTTTTTTTCCCAATTCCTGAAATTGTTGATTATCTGAGTTGTTTTGGATCTTATTGAGTTTTTTTCAGAAGTATAATCCTGAATTCTGTCATTTAAGTTGCATATTTCTATGTCTTTAAGCTTATTTTTTTTGGAGATTTTTGAGCTGCCTCGTCACCTTGGTGTTTTATGGTATTTAATGGACTATTTCTCCACATAGGTAGGTTAATGGAAGTGTACTCTGCTTTTTTCTCCAGAAAGTAAACTTATTAAAGGTCTCTCTTTAGCCTGTTGCAAAGAAGGCATTTTTTTCTTTTGGTCATATGTATATTGCATTATGTGTTCACAACCCAAAGTCAATTTCCTTCTGTCACCATATATTTTACCTTATGTATTTTCCCTCCACCCCCATTTTTCCTCTAATAACCATTAAACTGTTATCTGTGTCTATGAGTTTTTGTTTGTCGCATTTGTTTTCTGCTTTTAGTTTTATATCCTACATATAAAAGAAACATCTTTTTGAGGAAAAACAATTCAACCTATAACAATTACAGTCTCAAATTGAGAAAATTATAAAGCTGGAAAACAAATTTGTGGTTAGGAATGGTGGGAGGTCATGAGTTATTTGTGACTATAAAGGGATATTATGAGAGATCTCTGTGTTGATAAAATATTTCTGTATCTTGAGTGCTAAATGACAGTTACATAAATCTACACATGTGATAAAGTAGCAAAAGACTATGTACACATGTTGAGACAATATCAATATTCTGACTTTGTTATTGCTCTGTAGTTATGTCATGTAACAATGGGCAGAATAATACATGGGATCTCTCTGCAGTATCTTTGCAACTTCTCGTGAACTTATATTTCAAAATAAAAGTATAATATATGGATATGGATATGCACACCCTAAGACACATAATTAAGGAGTTTCAGAAGATAATGATTCTAAAATCAAATTTCAAGAGAAAAATCACATACAAAACACAAAAGTTTCAACCTGGAACATAAAAAAAAAGATGATGGAACAATGCCTTCAGAACTCTGAAGCAAATTATTGTTAACCTTCTAGAATAATATACCCAGCCAAGCTTTCAATCATGTATAAGTGTAAAATAAAGATATTTTTGGACATATGTATCTCAAAAGAAATATTTTTATTAATTGACCCTTTCTTAAGAAGTTACAGGAGGATGTGCTCTCAGAAAAAAACCCAGAGAGCAAACAAAGCAAGAGGAAGACACAGAATCTAGGAGACAGGGATCCCTTCAGGAGAGGGAAAAGGGAATTCCTAAAATTAACAGCAGTGCTAAAACTGGTTGGTTTAAAATAAGTGAACATATAGGTGAGCACTGCTGCTGTAATAAGGAAGTCTAGGAACTTCTTCTGAAGGGAGGATCACTACCTCCATTTGAAGAAATTTGAAGATCACTACCTCCATTTGAGGGGAGACCTCAAGACTTGGTACTTCCTAATCCAAGGAACCTAAACTTTTTCATATCTTGCTGTGAGATCCTAAATGATGAATTGGGGATGATGATTCTACATCTCATGTAGGGCCATTGTGGGATAAAGATGACACATACTGGGGAATTGGCTGGGAAAAGGAACTCTCAAATCAGTTTGCCTGGCTCATTCTTACCTCTAGTTCATGGATGGGCACAGGTTGTGATGGAAGGCAGGAAATACACTTGATCTTTATAGTTAGGGGGTTTAAGTCCTGCTTTTGTTCTTCCGTCATGATAGGAACTTCTGTTTTTAAAGTCAAAAAACAATCTAAAATGTTGGAGACCGTCCACTGCCACGACTAACAACAGTTTGCCATCCTGGTGGAGGGAGGTGGAATAAACATAGCATTATATAGTTACGCATCACAGTTCCAAAACAAGCACAGAGGATCAGACAACCTGAGAAGAGCCTATTATAAAATTACAAGTTAAAAAAGAAAATTAAAAAAAAAAAAGAATTGGGAAACACCTACAGGCAGCATGTTATATACCTGTTTCTCAAACCAAGGTTCCATAGATTCTCTAAGAGAATTTAATTTTTATGATTTAATCTTGATGATCATCTTGCAATGTTAGCAGTTCTTGAATCATCTATAGGATACAGACGCTTTGGGTACCACCAGTCTGATTGACTTAGTCTTGGGTGTAGCCTTCACATTGGGGTTTTTAAAATCTCCCCAGGTGATTCAGAACCACCGTCCTAGATTTGTGCTGTCCAGTACATTAGTTACCAGCAATGTGTGGCTACTTAAATTTAAATTAATTAAAATTAAATACAATTTATAGTACAGTTCCATCTTCACATGAGTCACATTTCAAATGCTCAGTAACCACGTGTGACTATGAGTTACTGGACTGGACAATGCAGATATATAACATTTCCATCACTGCAGAGAGCTCTATTGCAGAGTGCTGTTTCAGGCAACTATTTTAGAATAGAATAAATTCAAGCACAAATTATGCCTATGTGTATTTTTTGGGTTAGTAATGTCACTTTAACTGCTGTGGTCTAATGCAGTGGTCGCCAATCCCTGGGTTGCAGACTGCTACCAGTCCATGGTCTGTTAGGAACCAGGCTGCACAGCAGGAGGTGAGTGGTGGACAAGCAAGCAAAGCTTCATCTGTATTTGCAGCCACTCCCCAGCGCTAGAATTACTGCCTCAACTCCACCTCCAATCATCAGGCATTAGATTCTCATAGGAGCACTGGTCCCTGGTGCCAAAAATGTTGGAGATTGGTGGTCTAATGAGAAAAACATAGATATCAATGTAGGGTATAACTGATATATTTGAGCCAAATCAAGTGTGGCACACTTTTGCAATAGTGTGACTAGAAAAAAGGTGGTTGAATTGAACTACTGCATGGTACATAACTGTGAGAATACTTTTCTGATAAAAGATGTCCATTCATTTCACTAGGTGGAGACACACTTAAGCGTAGAAAAAAAAAAACGCAAAAAAGCTCCAGTTCTACAAGTAGAGAGGTCTAGGTTCAAATCCTAGATCAGGCTCTGTAGTCACATGACCAACAAGTTAGAGACTCTTTGAGGCTCAGTTTGTGGGCACAGATACCACCTTTCTTAGGGTTATATATGTGAAGATGCCAGGAACACTGCCCAACACATTGTACATGCTCAACATCAGTTCTATTCCTTTCAAAATGTTTGTAAATATATTTCTAGGGCACATAAAAAACCCAGTCACTCATTCTCAGAAAGCCTAGTCACTTCCAAAACAAGTTGTGGGCCTTGTGTATGCAGTTGTCTGCATGGGCCATTAGCATGGGGAATTGAGCATCTCCTGGGGGTAGCCCTCCCTACTCCCACGTGATTCTCTTCAATAAAGCCAACTCATCAAGGCCATAACTAATTATGATTTGTGTTCCAGAACTTTGTAAGCCTTTTTATATAAAGATTGCCCAGTTTATAAAATATCTCCAGTACAAAACATGTACTCAAATCGTTCATAAATTTAAGGAAGTGTCAGCCATATTTACAGGGTAGAATTTCTCAACCTCAATAATACAGACATTTGGGGACAGATAACTTTTTGTTATGGGACATATAGCAGAATTCCACTCAATGCCATTAGCATTCCTCTTGCACTTAGGACAACCAAAAATGCCTCCACACACTACCAAATGTTTCCTGGGGATGCAAGGGCCTGAGTTAGAACCACAGTTCCAGAATAAAGGAAAAGGTGGGGAGCTGACACCTTGTGGCTTGTGCACCTACAGCTGCCCATGCTAGCCTCCACGATGCATTAATGCAACTTAATCCTCCAAAGAAACTTTGTGGTTGCTATTGTCTCTGCTTTCAAGATGGGAACTGAGGCCAGAGATGTTAAATAATCATTAAGTTCTCTTGGCTAGTAAGTGTTGGATCCAGTGTTTACACCAGTCTTGCTTGTCTAAGTTTGGCCCCTCTACTATGCAATAAAAATAATAATTTAGTCTAAACACAGAATCTTATTGGGTTACTAGTTAACCAATATTTGCCACTAAGGTTTGCAAAGTCTATGGCCTAATTTGAAACTGAAGATGATTACCAAAATAATCATCTGGTTTTGGAATAGATCTTATGCTACTATATTATGGCAAACACTAACATACAATTGGCTTGCTGAGCCAAGGCCATTCTTAGTTTATCACCATAAACCATGACATCAGTGTAAGGAAAGAGGTTATCTTTCTGTTTTCCTTGCTGGAGGCTCACTGCCCTGCACCCAGAAGCAGCTGCCACCTTCATACCAGCAGCCTCTTTGTGTCCTACTGTATGCGAGTTCCATGCTAAGCAGTTTACACACATTATTTCATGTGTTCCTTACTACAGCCCTTGGAGTAGGAATTATCACTCCATTTTACATTTGAGGAAACTGAGACTCAGAGAAAACAGTCAAGTTGCTGTTAAGTGGCTGAGCCAAAATTCAAAGTCTGTCACCCAAGTTCTTGCAATAACTCTCATATTACACAGCCATGAGAACACAGGTTAAAGAAAGGGGAGGCCCAGGCACCTCTCAACTTCACTTTGCTGGAAACAGGGCAAATCAAGATCATTTAAGATTTTCCTTCCCCTCACAGCAAAATTAAGGGCAAAATCATGCAGGTCACCTAGAGCTCACCCACTAGAGAACCACTAGTTCCTCTTTGGGATTCAAGGACCATGAAACATGTACCATGATGTTTGCTCCAAGCGGAAGCATGCAACAGCTATTTGGGGAGACTCAGTCCTCCCAGAGGACAACATGAGAATGGATAAAAATCTGAAGATTCACTTCTCTAGAAGATTCTGATATGGTGGGAAAGCTAAGGGAGTCTGAAAGGTCCAACTTTAGGGAAAAGCTGATTTAAAAAAATCCATTTAAAGTTGCAAAACAAAAAGATAAAGGGGGGTGAATACATGGTGATAGAAGGAGATCTGACTTTGGGTGGTAAACACATAATGCAATATACAGATGATATGTTATTGAATCATACACTTTAAACTTATATAATTTTATTAAATGATGTCACCTCAATAAATTTAATTAAAAAGTTAATAGTATTTCCTCACAATGTATCAACACTAACCCAAGAGCCTGTGAGGATTATGATTTTTCCAGTATCTGTGGAACTTAGTGCTGACTTTATGGGGTTTTTACCCTATATGTCTGCAAAAATTGGTTCCATCTCAGAAAAGACTGAAGCCTAAATTTCTTCAGATTGGCCAATAGAAGGTGCACATTCATCCTGATTTCCACCCTCCATCCTGCCTGCCAACACAAAAAATCCCAAACCCAAAACCAAAAACCCACAATGAAATAGGTTTGAAATTAGTTTCCCTGAGGAGAAAAGAAGAGGGTTCCCCTCACCCATATTACCCTTTTAAAAATGAAGTCACATAACTTTACCCAAATATATTCTGAGCTTTCATTGTCAAAACATACAGATATAATAAATGTCTATTTATTATTTCAAACTGTAGAAAACTTAGTTTATAACTTGTGATAGATCTTACAAAGAAAAAGAATTAAACTCTAGTTCTGCCACTGAGCTATGTGACCTCAGGTAAGTTATTTGACTTCTCTGAGTTTTGATTCCTTACTGAAAAAAAAAATGGTGACAATGACAACCACTTCTCACACCACTGCTACAAATTTATTGGGAGGATCAGTTTGTCATGAAAAGTAAATGATGGGGCATAAATACCAGTTCCCTTTCCTAAAATTTTTTTACTAGATGTTTTTGTAAAAATCTATAGAAACAAGTTTATTAAAAAGCAGCATCTTCTTTTGGCAAATAAAATTGTGACATTTTTTATTTTCACAAATTTCCTTAGACTTGGGAATAAGACCTGGGTTTAAACCCTGGCATCACACTTACTTGCTGTGTGATCTTAGACAATGCATTTAACTCTCCATGCTTCCCTTTTCTCCTCTGTGTAATAGAGGCACCCTTACTTGGCAAATGTGAAATTTGGCAGCATAGAGCAGGGGTTTGGTCATAATGAGAATCCTGTTATTAACTTGGTTAATTTGACAAGACAATGAGAAACTGTTGGGAATAGGTCTAGCTACCTGCAAGGAGTGGCATTACTGCCAGCTGGATGAAAAGGAGCCCTGCTTCCAGTGGCCTGCCAGCTTGGGGTCAGTGTCCTCTTCTGCTCGGGATTTCTTCCTTTTCTTCTGGATTTTCTTCTTTCCTTCTGATTCTTTCTGTTTAACTATGAAATCAAAAGAATGGAATAAGCACTAAGAGGAGCTCATATCCAAGCTATAATATGTGAATGCATATGCTGCAGAGATTTGAGAAAGTTCTGGAAGCTCCTTGGAGGCAGAATTGTTCTTTGTGCTGCTGCCCCTTCCCAGCAATCAGAAGAGGTGTCTAAATGTGGATAGCTGATCAGTTACCAGTTATATGCAGGGAGAAATGGAGGGGTGCCCTGGTCTCCACCTGCTACTACCCGAGAACATGGGTCAAAGGGGGGCTAAGGTTGTTATAATGACAGCAGCACCACAGCATATCTAAATACTCCTTGAAGTCAGCTCTTCACCACAAAATAGGGTTGAGGTTTGAGCTTTGGAGTTAACCACCAGAGTTCCAGAACTAGCTCTATCTCTCCTGCAGTATAACCCTGGGAAAGTGCCTTCACCATTCTGAGCCTCAATTACCTCATCTATCAAATGAGGCAATAGTACCTGCCTCTAGGGTGTTAAGAAGAGTAAGGGTACAGAAAATTTAGGGTTAGTGCCAAGCTTTGATCACAAGTAAAAAGGAGATGATAAGAGTCACAAGTCTATGATAGTTAAAACCATGGTTCCATTATATAAAAGCCAATTAAATGGACTAGAAAGCCCAGAACTAGATCCACATGCATAGGGGACTTACTCAATGCCAGAGGTGGTGTTTCAAATCAATGAGTAAGAATGGAGTAATCAATTAATTATACTGACTATCCATTGGAGCTAAATGAAATTATCAGGCACATCATGCTATATATAAAAGGAATTGCAGCCTAGAAGTGGAAACAAAAACTTCAAAATGATTGGAATAATACATAATAGACATACTGATATCTGGATAAGGAAGAATTTCTTAAACATTACCAAAAGTACAAACTAGAAAGGAATAGTTAAAAAATTGGTATACGAAAGAAGCTAACATATATAGAGTAAAAGGATTGTTACAGATCTCAGTCTGTGTTGTTTATAATGCATGTAACTGACAATGCATAATTATCTAGAAGATATAAAAAATAAAGCTTATGAATCAATAATAAAAATTGAAACACAAAGGAAAAATAAGCAAAGGAATAAGAATAGGAAAATCACCATGAGCATGACCAAATAAGCATATGAGAATTTTTCAACCCCACTGAGAATCATGAATTAAGCCCTTGACTGTGCCAAGCATGGGTGATGATGTGGAGAAAAAGGAAATCTTAGGACTGCTGTAAGAGGGCAAAAAAATAGGTACATTCTAGAGAGTAAACTGGCAGCATCTTCAGTAAGTGAATGGATAAGGAGTAAATGTGCATTTCCTACACCTGGTGACCTTGCTGGCCAATGCCGTAGACTCTTCTGTACATACACATAAACACCTGCTCAAAGATGATAGCTATTGCAGTGCTGGTGACAGCAGGGAATTGAAGACAACTCAAATGTTCCTCAGTGGGGACTACATGGATGAAGGATGGTATATCCAACTAATGTGGCACTCTACCAAAAGGAAGAACCACATCAATTATCTACCTCAGCATGAGGTACAGATTTAAAACACAAGATGCAAAGGGGATGGAAACTTTACTTGGAAACTTTTATTTCCTAAAAAAGAAAAAAGAACAAGAAAGAAATGAAGGAAATATAGCAAAATAATAACACCTAAATTGTGGGTACAGTGTTGTTATATTTTTATGTGTACCCTTGTATCATTTCAAAATTTAAAAAATGGTTTGAAAAACCTTATTAAAATACTCAGGAAACATAAAACAAGTTAGACCATCTAATCTGGAAAAGAGAAAACTCAGGAGGAGCTGAGAGGTGTTCAGATATAAAAGTGTGTACTAATTCTTTAGGACCGCAAAAATGGGAATGAATTTTATTCAGCTATGTTTCCAATACCTAGTAGAGAGCCTGACTCAGTCACTTCTCTCTGCATCTTCAGTGTTGAACTAGAACCAGGAAAAGCAGATTAACTGATGAGCGTTAAGGAAATGACTTGCAGTAGTTATAGTTGAATGAACAAGAAATGGCCATCCTAGGAGGTAACAAGTATACTAGATCTAGAATTGTCCCCTTCATAGTAGAAACCCAACTACTTGCTGAAAAACTGATGAGGAGATATAGGCCAAGAATTAGTAAGTAGATTTACTGGCTCCTGAGGATCTTTGCCTCTTGGCAGTCTATCACTAAGATAACATGCTTCTGTATGATCAGTTCCTGCAATCTAGGATGCTATTCCCTCATTCCACCATATGAAGCAAATAGCTTCCTATCCTCCAAGATATTCTCAACTTTTTTCTGCTTTCCCAACACACCACATACCTACTCTTACCGTAGCATTTATCACATAGAATTTTAATTATTTATTTGAAAGTCTCCACTAGACATTAGAGATTTCCATGTTTCACATATTCACAACACTATGGATCAGGAGCACAAAAATATTGGAAAGAGTGAGAAAGGATATGACAGAGGGTAGATGAAAGGGATAATGTGGGTAAGTGAATAGGATGAAATGGGACTGAATGAATGGATGATGAATGGATGGATGGATGTTGGAGATGGATAGATGAGGTGAAATAGAATGGATAAGTTGAAAGTATATGCAGTATTCTTTTTTTTGAGTAATATTTGGTGAGATATCACAGAATCTTATTGAAGTATTTGGAATTTGAAATATTTCATAATTCTTCCAAGCCCAGTATATTATAAAATTCCAAAATCCCATCCTTACTTTGAATTTTTTGCTTTTCTAATATGTTTGTTAAGCTGCTAACTGATGGTCTCTCAATTAATTCTTTCATCTCCATCATGGTTGCCCCACCCAAAGAAATAGTTGGTATTCTTGAAACATTCCATCTAGAAAATTCACAAAGAGAAAAATAAATAAAGGTGAAAAATCAGGACCAGATAGATCTAGGAATCTGTTTATTGGACTAAATGTGAGCAGATTAAAAAAAAATAACACTGAATTCTTCTAAACCAATGCTTCTCAAATTTCACGGCATATGCATCATCGGAGAATGTTGTCAAATAAAATGCAGATTGTAGTTCAGTAAGCCTGGGGTAGGCCTGAGATTCCACCTTTCTAACAAGCTCCCCAGTAAGGCTGATGCTATTGGTCTGCAGACAACACTTGTACTATCAATTCCTAACCAACTAGAAAATATGAAAAAAATATATATTTTTAATAAAAGCAACTGAAAGTCTGAAATATTCAGGAATTCATTTATAGGCATTATCCACAACATATATAGGAAGAAAAAATGAACTCAATAATATCATAAAGGAGTTGCTGAAATAGGTGAAAAGATACACCATGATCAAGGATGGGAGAACTTTACAATGTAAAAATGTCAATTCTTTCTAAATTAATCTATAAATTCATGCAAAAAATAATGTTTTAAATCAAGATCTTTTTAATGACACTTTCTCTTGGTTTCCCCATCCCATTCCTCCAATCTACCAACTGGCCTCCATTCTACTCCTGGCCCTAATCCAAAGAAACTCCTTCTCCAGATCCTTCTTTGGCTCCAAGAGGCCCCAAGAGCAACTGTAGTTGCAGCAGGAAAGGCTGTGAACTCAGTAATCTGAAGGTGTGGGTTGGCATCTGGGCTTCAACAACACCCCAAGATTCTCAAGAATTCTTGTTTTAGAACTTTGTGAAAACCATTTAACCACCAGTCACCTTATATAGAAAATAGAGATAGTAATACCACCTCACAGAGTGATCATTATGAGGCTTAAATAAGATAAAGCAATGCATGACAAAGTACTGTGCCTAATGTATATTACAGGTACTCATAAATACAAGCATGCCTTTCTCTGTTCCTTTAATTTCTCTTGAATTGCATGAGCTTCAACATAACTGAAATTACTGAAAATCTACACTGACTCATGGTGGGAGTCTGTAGGGCTAGAATAAGGGCTGTACTTCCACTCTCCAAAATAATTCGGTTCATCCTTACCCAACTGTGGCAAGATCTTCTGTCTGAGTAGCTTTTCACATTCCTCAGTATACTTGGAAAGAGTTTCAGGCTCTGCTGGATGAGAACATGAAATCATTTATTAGCAAATGTCTTTCAAACTTTCTTGTTTCATACTAGTTCACTAAGAAATGAGAGCCCTTTCACATTTTGTAATTACCAGCTCCAGCAGAAGGCCTAGTATGTGTGAGCATTCAGTAAAAAAAGCTTTGTTAAATAAAAAAATGAGTGAGTATATAGAACTAACTATGATTATTTTGACAAATGGAGGCAAAGGAGGCTTCCAGTTCTTTATATAATACCCCAAAAAGAAAAAATATATATATAAAAGAAGAAAAGCCTATTATCTATTCAGTTGTCCACTTCAGAATAGTTTACATTAGAAAAACACTGAAAACACTCTCAGATTCTTAAATTCCCACCTATAGGAATGGTTAAGCGAAATTACAACATTACCAGCAAATGAAGTATTATTTAGTTACCACAAATGAAGTTTATGGAAAGTTTTGAAGGAAATAGGAGAGTGCCTGTAATGACATATAATATCAGCATACAGAATTATATAACCAGGATAACTTCATCTATGTAAAAAAAAAGTCTTAGATGAAATAAAAAGGAATTTGCCATAATAAGATAACCAAAAATATATAATGCTTGTTCCTGATGGTGGAATTATAGATTATTTCCCTTCTTATTTTAAATTCTACATCACAGAATTTTCTTTAAATATGTATACATATATATATATTAAGTTCTATAGTTAGAAAGTATTTTTTTTGTAAGCCACAGAATCGATAAAATTAAACAAAGAAAAATAATCAATAAAAAAAAATGAGTTGCGCAAAGAGAGCAATGCTTGCTTTGGCAGGGTGAACAGAACCAGCAAAAGCAGCTGATACACATGAAGGAAATCAGTGCACACACACTAGACCAGTATCACCAATCAATCACTTTCTCTGCCATAGTTTGCACTCAGTTTATCCACAAAAGCCATTCCACTTACCATCAAAGACTTTAAGTATTTTTCTGCTTTTTCTGGTTTTCCTACTGCATACTCCTCATCCCACTCTTCTTTGACATGAATGCCCTGTTCAGACAATCTTCTCTGATTTAAAACCAAACGTCTCACTTCCTCTAGAATGCAGGGAAAAAAGAATCATTGACTCAATCAACCACAAAATACTTATGAATACCTACTATGTGACAATAATTTTCCTAGTATTGGAGATGGAGCAATGGATAAGGTGGGCAAGGCCCCTGACCTCCTTGAGTTGCTTGTTGCCTAAGGGTCTGCTACTTCAAAATACCAGAAAACACAAACCTCAATTGGGCAATGGCTTCTTCTAAATAAGACCATTAATAACTTGATTTATGTTGTTACATTTAATCATTACACTTCACTTTAAGGAAGTCATTACCATTTACCCCATTTCATAGATGAGGAATCTGACACTGGAATAACTTTTCTGTGATCACAGAGCTGCTTTAGCAAAGTCAGGACCACACCCAGGCTCCTTTCCTCACCTGCGGAGATGACTCCTCATGTCTTTCACTTCTATCAGTATAGAGCTTTGCATGCACATGACAGTAAAAATGTGTGTAAAATAATGAACAGAGGAATAAGTGAATGAATGGAAGATAATGGATGCTACAAGAAAGTTATGAGGAAAAGAGGTGGAATTGCATTCAATTTGAAGGATAGAAAAAATTTTGGAAAGAAAGAAAGAACTAAGAGCCCCTTTGTATGGCCAAAGCAGCCCTACAATGAGAAAACCTTGTGTCTTCAGGGCCAGTATGAAGGTAGGAGTAGCAATGAGAAAGAGCTTTGGGGAACAAATTATAAGTTGCCTTTAAGGCTGCGACTTAGAAATCAGACTGGCTCCTGAAGGCACTGAGCAACCATGACATGTTGCAGAGCAATGAAGTTCCAGGGTTTAGGGGTGACATAGACAGCGCCATGAACAATGGTAGAGAGAAGGAGACAGGAAAAACCTGGGGTAGAGAGAAGAGCCAGCTAAGAGAGAGAGAGACCTCCCAAAGAATCACACACAGACAGGGGTGAGGGATAGCCAAGGTTGAGTCAACTATGACTTGGAGGGGTCTTCAAGAAAGATGTCTTCTTTATCCAAATACTGAGAAAGAGAAACAAGAATGAGCAGATTTAATACTAGGAGAAATGCAGACTCTTGACTGGAATGTATCATTCAATACCAGCAGGCCTGAAAGCTAACAAATTTAGAGCCATATGACCATATAGTGAATCCAAATAAATTTCCTATCCCGTTTGTAACATGAAACAAACCTCTTATGTCTTTCTGCACTTCCAAGAACACAAGTTTCAAGAGAATATATTTTTAAGTGAAAAAAAAAAGGCAAGACTTAAAACAACATATACACTAGGTTCGTTTGTTAAATTTTGTACCCATATATAAAATGACAGGGAAATGTTAAGCAATGAACTAGCTCTGGTCAGGCATTATGTTGATTTTATTTTTTTCCTTCTTTTTGCTAGTATATTCTAAATGTTTTATAAAGTGAGAATACACTAATTTCTGATAGAAAAAAAAATTAACCTAGAGGCAGTGATGCCAGTCTTGAGACAGGGTGAGAAGAGCAGGTGCGTCATTCAAGAACACTCCAGTAAAAGCCCATGGGCCTCCCTATAGGCCAAGAACACCCTTCCTCCTTCCTTCTGACCAGCTTATTCCATTTACCCTTCTAATCTTGCCTCCCATGGCCTCTTGTTCAGGAAGCCTTCTTGATACACTTACCCCAGCACCCCTGCTCCAATATAAGCCCACTGAGGGGGCAGATGTTTACCAGAAATGTTGGCTCGGCAGTTCTGGGACAGGCCCTGAATCTGTATTTAGGTGGCACTCAAGTGCATATAGTGCAGTGGTGTAAGCTCACAATTTGAGATGTGGATCTTTCCTTTGGTCAAGTGAGAAAAGTCACCTCAAATTCTCATTTTCTCCCTCAATAATTATACAATTAGTAGTTTAGATATAAACCAGTGATTCTCAGCAAGGTAAGTTTTGCCCCTTCCCTCCAGGGGACAATATCTGAAATTTTGATTATCACAACTGGGAGGCTACTGCTGGCAGATAGTGGAGATAGACATCCTAAACTACCCAGGACATTCTCACAAAGAAATTATCTGACCCAAAATGCCCAATAGTGAATTGAGGATAAGAACTCCTGGATATAAATGAAAGATAAAAATCAGAAGCCCTGAGCACCCATTGTCAGAAGAATCCTTGAGAACGTCAGTCTGAAAACCTGGAGAAGACAGAGATTTGCCAGTATAAAAAACTGGCTTCTGATTCTGGCACTGTAATTTGCTTCAGCAAGTGATGGAACTCACTATGCTTACTATAAAAAGGGAATAACGGTACTTATCTGGAAGCCTCTAACAATAAAAATAATAGTACCACACTCCAAGGATTTTTACACATTGCCTTTTACCTTTTAACATCTTTGAAACCTGGATACATCTTTTACAATTAATGCCATAGCATAGTTAATTGACAGGGTTTTATTATTGTTTTTCAAATTCTCTATAGACAATGCACATCTTCTTTATTGCTTGTGCCTGGGGACCACTCCAACTTCCCTGCCTCCAGGCATCTGGACTAGAGGAAGTAGATACAAGCTTTAGATCATCACCTAGTTTCAAGATGAAGACAAAATTGAATTCAATTATCGACTTCAAAGCCTGAGTCTTTCTACTTCTTCCAGCATTCTCCTTCAAGGGCAATTCAAAAGGTGACTTTCTGGAGTTGATATAATATTGACACAAAGTAACAATCTAGCAGTGTCTATGTAAAAATGTTAACATGGAATCATGGTGGTGGGATTTTTAAAAATGCTTTCTGGGGGTGGGTGCCCATGTTGGCATTGCCCAAGGACAGGAGGTCTTGAAAGGTTGCAGAGGTGGAGGTGTGGCAGACTGACCCTGCCTGGCCATTTCCTGTTCCAAGGAGTTCATTCTGGACTGTCCGCCCCCCACCTCAAAGACTCTTTGGATAACATCAGTTTTCTCTGAGCTTGCCAACCAATTAACGTTATTCCTTATATCTGTAGCTATGTAGGAATGACAAGACTGGATAAAACTGCCTGTCATGTTACAATCAGGGCTCAGCCTTTGGATAAGAATCCGCTGAGCCAGTGCCGGCATCAATAAACACTGCTTCCTGCTTATAGCCTTGGTGTCCCGTCTCCCTGTTTAAGAATCCTGCAACATTTCTGGGGGCTCATCAGGGATGCAGAAATGGCAATTTTTCACCTCCCTTGTCTTTGGGGTCTGGCCCCCGGCACGCTGGGAAAAGCAAACTTCACCTGTCATGCTAGCAGACCTATTGTCTCTAGGGGAGGATGACTCTTCCAGTGGGCTGGGGCGTTGGCTCTGAGAGCACAGAAGAACCTGGAGAGTTGTGGGAACCAGCCAAGGAGCACCACCCAACTGAATTGGTAAGGACCTGGGTCCAGGAACCCAGGACAGAAGGGGAGTCTGATCAACTCCCAAGGTCAGTCAAGTACTCTATATTTGTTACAGGAAATAGTGAGTTCTCAGGTACACAGGGTGGAATGCATTTGGTGTATGACTGCATGTGATTGAGATGTGGCCTTTTCATGAAGTGAGAGTTGAGCCCCTATCTATGGTTCCGTGGTGAACCTCATACAGCTTAGGGTGCTGTCACTGGATCTCCACGAGGAATTTATTCCGATGATCCAAGTTGGGGGTTTATACCAACCAATTGCTAAGAGATGCTTGAAATATCCCCGTGAGAGGAACAGCTGGAGATGGGCAAAGCGAATCTCTGAGTACATGTGTGTCACCGACCATAGGTGGAAGGATGGGTGGATAATAGAGTAAACAGAAATCTTTAGTGTTGTTTGCATAATAATTTTAAAAAGAGTTATTCAAGAGATTATGTAAAGTCATCCCACAGAAACTCCTCACCTTTTGTGAGATCAACTGACCCTCTTTTGATATTGGGTGGCCAGCAGAGGGAACTCTGGATAAGGAAGTCATCACACAGGTCTCTCAAGTCATTACTAGTCAACCTGGCCACCGAGACCAATTCCCTTATATTGATTCTTGGGAGGCAATAGTTCACAACCAACTCCCTCGGTTGAGAGTCTGCCTAGAGGAGAATTGTAGGGTCCCCACAAGGCCAGTTAAAATAAAAGGAGCCTGTGTTGCAAGCATTAGCCTAGAATGGGCTCCAGTCTGTTAGGCTTCCAGGAGCCTAAGGCCAAATGATAGTTGGGGGCTGATCTATTGACTTCATGGTTCACACTGGAGCTGAACACTCAGTAGTAAGTCATCCTGTGGGCCCCCTTTCTCAAAGACAAGCTACCATTATGGGAGCAACTGGAGGATGAGTCTGTTGTCCCCTCCTGCATCCCTGCTGGTGCAGGAAGTCGTACACGAATTCCTATATCTGCCCAACTGCCCTATGGCACTTAAGGGGTGAGATCTTTTAGGAAAATTCCAGGCTCTGATTACTTTGACACATGTGGCCAAACAGCCATAACTTTGGGAGGCCAAAAGCATGGATCACGTTGCTCATGGTTCCCCAAGGAGAAGAGTGGTGCCTCTATAGTTTCATAGAAGGGTCCCAACAGAGACCCAAGCTCCCCTTCAAAGTGCCCAGAGTGTGGCTAAAGACAACCCTCAAGGACTGGTTAGACACCTTCCTCCAGTAGTGGTAGAATTAAAACCAAGAGCTGAGCCAGCCCACCAAAAACAGTATTTCATCCCCATAAGGCACAAGTGAGCATCCAAAAACATTTAGAGAAAATTCTGAAGTATAGAATTCTTTGTTCCTGCCAATTATCCTGGAACACACCTCTCCTGTTGGTTCAGAAGCCAAGGACCAATGAATACCAGCAGCCAACCAAGCAACTGTCACCCTGCACCTTGTTGTCCCCAACCCATATACCCTCCTAGGCCTCATTCCTGCTGAGGCAGCTTTTGCACCTGGATCTCAAGGATGCCTTCTTCTGCATATGCCTTGTTCCTCAGAGACAACTAATGTTTGCCTTCCAATGGGAAAGTCCTAAAAGCAGAGACAAGGGCCAGTTGACATGGACACAACTGCTTCAGGGGTTCAAAAACTCCCTAACCATCTTTGTCACAGCTCTAACCTTGGATTTAAAGGCCTTACTGGAAAACCAACACAGCTGTACATTACTCCAGTATGTAGATTACCTCCTCTTAGCAGCAAAGACCTATGAGGAATGCATGGAAGGAACACATCTACTCCTCAATCTCCTCTGGGAAGTGGGTTACAAGGTCTCTAAAGGGAAGGCTCAAATCTGCCAAGAAAGAGCTAAATACCTTGGCTTCTACCTGTCACAGGGACAACACCAACTCAGCCAAGAAAGGAAACAAATGGTCTGCTCAATTCCCATCCCTACTACCTGATGACAAGTCCACAAATCCTTGGAGCAGCTGGCTTCTGCGGAATCTAGATATCTAATATCTCCATCCTAGCCAAACCTCTAAGAAGCCACAAAGAGGGGAGAACAGGAGGTTCTGCTCTGGGAATCTACACAACAGAAGGCCTTTGAAGAAATCAAATGGGCACTCACTAATGCCCCTGGACTAGGACTCCCAGACTTAACCAAATCTTTCTTTCTGTACATACATGAGTATACGGGTGTCGCAGTAGGGGTCTTAACCCAACTGCTAGGATCTTGGCACCATCCTGTGGCTAATATCTCCAAACAACTTGATTCTGTTTGCCCAGGGCTGGCCACCCTGCTTGTGGGCACCTGCAGCCATGGCTTTCCTTGTGTCAGAGGCTGGCAAACTGACTATGGGGCAAGAACTGATAGTAATAACATTCAGTAATAACATCACTGGAGTATAAGGGACGATATTGGCTAACTAATGCCTGGATGGTCAGATATTAAGGGATGCTGTTCGAGAATCCACGCATCTGCCAAAAGTAGTATGAACCTTGAACCCAACCACCTGCTACTTGTTGGGCTCAGCCAGCCAGACCATGATTGCACTGAAGTCATGGATGAAGTGTTTTCCAGTTGACTTGACTTGACAGATCAGACCCTCAGGGACCCTGATATAGATTATTACACTGATGGTAGCAGCTTGGTGAGGGGAGGAGATCACCTTGCAGGATATGTTGTGTTGACCCTACATTCCACCATTGAGGCAAAACCTCTGCCTAGGGGAACCTCAGCACAGATGGCAGAGCTCATTGCCTTGACCCTTTCCCTTCAGCTGGCAGCAGAATTGTGTGCTAACATATATACTGACTCTAAGTATGCCTTCACCACTCTCCATGTACATGGAGCCCTGTACTAAGAGAAGGGTCTAATTAATTCAGGAGGAAAAAATGCAAAATATGAAAAGGAAATTCTAGAACTCTTAGATGCTATGTGGGCCCCCAAGGAAGTAGCAGTCATGCACTGCAGAGGACATCAAAAGGGAGATACCATAATGGCTCAGGGTGACCACAGGACAGACCATGTTGCCAAACTGGCAGCGGCCAAGGAAATGGCCAGCCTTACAGTTCTAACTGCTTCCACGTTTCCCAGTCCCTTAGCTGAATGGGACCCCAAGTACTTGCCTCAAGAAGAAGCCTGGTTTAAAACTGAAGAGAGAAGCCTCCTTCCTGGTGTATGGTAAGTTCAAGGACAGGCAAATTGCAGTCCCTAGGATCCTAGCCCCAGCTTTTGTCAAGCAGTTTCACCAAAGGACTCACCTTGGTTGCACTGCCCTAGAAACCACTGTGAGCCAGTACTTTTACGTCCTCCAGCTTTCTAGCATCTCCTGAACAGTGTGTGAATGGTGTGAATTCTGTGCCCACAACAATCCCAGGCAAGGGCCATATGCCCCACTGGAGGTCCAAAGTGTCGGTGGTACCCCCTTTGTGGAACTTGAAATAGACGTCACTGAAATATATTGATCATGGGGCCTCAAGTATCTTTTAGTCTTTTTAATGCTCCTATTCCAAAAGCTGACCCATCTACGTGCAGCAGAAGCCTGAGGGCGATATCTCATCAGGATGGCACCCCTAGAGACTCTTTCCCTCTCCTTCTACTCTGTCGCATATGTGGTGCCGGTCTCATTTCTTCTTCCCTTTGCACCCATTGCATGCAAAGGTACAGGATAGGGCCCAATGTTGCCACTGGCTTCATTTCCATAATCAGCCTACCTAAATGGTGTGCCCTAAAGGCCACACTCTGCACTCATTGAGGTTTCCAATATTGGATGGGGTACATAAAGGTTAAATCTGAGAGCTGCAAATCCTGACAAGAGCCTGAAAAATTAGGGAAAACTTGGGCATGTTTCCTTAAGCAGGGTAAAGGTCCATAACCATGCAGAGGGCTCAGCAGCCAGAGAAATTGTCCAATGGCTGCGTAATCCTCATCTAAGCCTACACTTTTTCCTAGGACCCAAAGCCCACAAATGTATGACCAGCAAAAGGCCACCTTGGGCTAAAACCTATGGAAGTACCTCTTTGTTGACCTAGCTGAGAGGATAGCCCATCAATTTAGTGTCTCTAAATGCTAGGTTTATGGAGGAGTACTCATGAGTGAGTATTGGCCTTGGAAAGGAACTAGCCTGGATGCCTTTTATCTCCTCCGGTGGAACCACACGGTGGCTCACCACGAAGAGGGTCAACCCCAGAGCTGGGCCTTATCCTCAGAAGTAGTAGGGTAAGAATGTCTTGGCCAGATGAGTCCAGGATATGCTCAGTGGGTTGAAGAAACCCCATGTAAAAGAATGGTATTTTTAAATCACACAGAACTAAACTGGTGGCCCAAGGCTCCTTCTTGGTATTGGGCCAATAAAACAGCAGCAAAAGTCCTCATACTATAGAGGTACCAGCCGCTAAACCAAAAGTTAGAAAAAAAAGATGGTGCTCTCTGACCCAGTACTGGGTCCAAACACCAAAGGGGGGAATGTGGCTGCCTGACCCTGCTTGGCCATTTCCTGTTCGAACAAGTTCGATTCCTAACTGCCCATCCCCCACCTGAAGGACTCTTTGGCTAATATCAGTTTTTTCAGAGCTTGTTTATATCTGTAACTGTACAGGAATGATAAGACTGTAAAAAACTACCTGTTATGTGACAATCAGGGCTCAGCCTTTGGATGAGAATCTGTTGAGCCAGTGCCAGCATCAATAAATACTGCTTCCTGTTTATTGCCTTGGTGTCCCATCTACCTGTTTAAGAATCCTGCAACAGAGGTGGTACCTAATGTGTATGCACACAGACATGGGATGGCACTTCCTAATACCTGAGTGCATCCTGAAGGGATGACTTACTACTGATGCACAAACAAACGTGTGTACCAGAGAACTTAAATGAAGGAAACGAGGGGACGCTGGTGTTTATCCTGTTACTGGTGAGAAAATATAAGCCTTTAGAAATATTTAAAATAAAACATGAGGGGACTTTGTGAAATATGGCAGAGTGAGAGACGTCCCCATATCTCTCCGCTTGGAACAACAACAAGTGGAACATCTAAAACTCAACAAAAAACACCCAAACTGCACACCAGCACGTCTGAGTGTGGGATCTACACATAAGAGCTACCACAGGACAGAAAGCCTGAGTGTTGGGCAGTGGAATGGAAAAAAAAAAAGTAGCTGCCTCTCGCAGTCTCAGAGCTCCTACAGAAGGAGGGGTAAAGAGAAGGAGCAGTCAGTTTGCAGCAAATTCCCTGAATAGCCTGGGGGAAAGCTGTGAGTTCCCCATGGCCAGCTGGCTGCAGGGTCCAGGCATCAGGGCAGAGAGCAGAAAAACAGCACTGGACCACAGAGGAACAACAGTTGATTTTTGCTGGCAATGGTTGCAAAACTGAAGCTGAGCCACAGTACCCATCCCCTAACCCAAGGGGCCCATTCCCCATACCCTCCCAGACCGATCACTGTGGAGTACCAGGGGCACCTGACAAATGCTGCCAAGACTGTCGCTGACACTGACAGGGACAGAAACTGAGGGTAGCGAGTGTGATTGAATATCTACAAGAACACTTAAAAAGCGTTATTATGACTTTATATAAAGCGGGGATCAAGAGGCTTAGACGCCAAAAAACCAAAAGAAAAGCGCCTTCTTTGCAGCAGGCTAAAGAGAGACCTTTACATAATAAAACTTCTTTCTGGAAAAACAACAGAATACACTTCCATTAATGCCCAGGCAGAGAAATAATCCATTAAACACCATTAACAACACAAGGTGACAAGGCATCTCACAAAGAAAGAAAGAATCTCCGGAAAATGAGCTTACAGACATAGAAATATGCGACTTAAGTGACAGAGAATTCAGCATGGTACTTCTGAAAAAACTCATTGAGTTCCAACATGAGTCATATCAACAATTTCAGAAATTGTAAGAACAAATAAATGAGCAGAGCAAGGAGATTGAAAGCCTCAAAAAGAACCAAATGGAACTTCTGGAGATGAAGAACACACTGTAAGAGTTGAAACATAAAATAGCAAGCTTGGGAAATAGAGTAGACAAAATGGAGAAAAGGATCCGTGGTAACCCAAGACAGAAATCTAGAAATAAATCAGAAGGAATAAGAGAGAAACCAAGGAATGAAAATAATGAAAGAGAAATTTAAGAATTAGCTGATAACCATTAGAGAGGAAACAAGAATAATGGGCATTACGGAGGCAAGGAAAAGGAGCAGGGACTAGAAAGCATTTTCAGACAAATAGTGGATGAGAATTTCCCAAATCTAAGGAATAAGCTGGAGCTTGGAATTCAAGAAGTCAACAGAACACCCAATTATCTCAACCCAAAAAGGCCTTCACCAAGACACATTTATTAAATTATCAAAAATCAATAAAGACAGAATTCTCAGGCAGCCGGAGAAGAAAATAGTACTTATAAAGGAAAAACCATTAGTTATCATCGAACTTCTCAGAAACTTTACAAGCCAGAAAGGATGGAATCAAATATTTAAACTATTAAGTGAAAGGAACTACCAGCCTAGAATAATGTATCCAGCTAAGCTCTCCTTTAGATATGAAGAGAAATTAAGACCTTTCCAGACATACAAAAATTGAGGGAATTCTCCATCTCCACTATGAGGCCTGCACTACAGGAAATATGAAAGAAGTCAGCTCACCTAAAACAAAATAACAACAAAAAATACATAATTAGGATAAAGTGACTATCAGGCAAATAGAAGCAGAGAGTGCAACCCTTACTAAGAATAGGCATTATAAGCTTAAATAATAAGAAGAGAATTGCTATAGCAAGATAGTAATGAATGTTCAGCATACATAGAAACAAACTGAGATAACAATGACTGAAAGAGGGAGGATTCAAAGATCCAAATTTGCAAAGGGAATGGAGATAAGGCACACACAGAAGAAAATGGACAACTGTATATAAATGTTTATCTTTTCAAATTCGTAATGGTAACCATGCATTAATAGTCAGAACTGAAGTATATAACATAAAACAAGAAGAATCAGAGGCAAATCCCATAAACACCAACCAAAATAAAGAAAACAGAAACACAAGGACAAGAAAGCAATGAATACACCAACTACCAGAAAGCAAAAGATAAAATGGCTATAAGAAGACCTCATATTTCAATAATCACCCTAAATGTAAATGGACTGAACTCACCAAAAAAAGGCACAGAGTTGCAGATGGATCAAAAAACAAAACCCAACCATATGCTGCCTCCAGGAGACACATCTCAGCTCCAAAGACAAAATATAGACTCAGAGTGAAAGGGTGGATATTTCAAGCAAATGGCATTCAGAGAAAAGCGGGAGTAGTGGTACTAATATCAGACAAAATAGACTTCAAAATAAAAAAAGGTAAAGAAAGATACGAAAGGACACTTCATAATGATAAACAGAATCATGCACCATGACGACACAAACACTTATTAATATCTATGCTCCCAATCAGTCAGCCCTGAAATATATAAAGCAATTACTAACAGACTAAAGGGAAAAATAGATCAAAACACTGTCGTAGTAGGGGACCTAAATACTCCACTGTCGGAATAGACAGATCGTCAAACAGAAAATCAATAAGGAAATAACGTCCTTAAATGATACATCAGACCAACTGGACATAATTGATAATACAGAGCCTTTTATCTCAAAACAATCACTTATACATTCATCTTTAGTGCATTTGGAATACTCTCAAGTTTGACCACATACTGGGACACAAAGATAGCCTTAACAAATATAAAATGGTTGAAATAATATCAAACATTTTCTCTGATCATAATGCTTTGAAACTAGAGATCAACTACAAAGAAAAATCTGAAGGAACTGCAAATACATGGAGATTAAACAACATGCTACTGAGGAATAACTGGGTCAGAGAAGAAATAAAAATGGAGATCAAGAGATGCATAGAAATGAATGATAATGGTAGTACAAGATATCAAAACTTTTGGGACAAAACAAAAGCAGTCATAAGAGGAAAGTTTATATCATTACAGGCCTATCTCCAAAAACAAGAATGAGCCCAAATAAATAGCCTAATGGTTCATCAAAAAATCTAGAAAGGGAACAACAAATGAAGCCTAAAGTCAGCAGAAGGAAAGAAATCATCAAAATTAGAGCAGAAATAAATGAAATTGAAAAAAAACAAAAAAAAAATAGAAAAAATAATGCGACAAAGTACTCGTTCTTTGAGAAGGTTAATAAAATTAAGAAACCCCTGGCTAGACTCACTAAAAAAAAAAAAGAAGAAAAAGAAAGGACACAAAACAAAATCAGTGATAAAAGAGGGGAAATTATGACAGACACTGCAGAAATAAAAAGGAGCATACAAGAATATACTATGAAAAAGTATATATAACAAAAAGATGTTATGTAAAAAGATACAATCTTCCTAGACTGAATCAAGAGGATCTGGAAAAACTAAATAGACCAATCAGCAGTATGGAAATTGAAACAATCATCAAAAACCTACTAAAAAGTAGAAGTCCAGCACCTGATGGCTTCACCAGCAAATTCTACCAAACATTCAAAGATTTAATACCTATTCTCCTCAAAGTCTTTCCAAAAAATTGAAGAGGAGGCATCGCTTCGCACAACTTCAAATTTATTACAGTGACAGTAATCAAAATGGCGTGGTACTGGCAGCAAATCAGACACATGGAACAGAATCGAGAGTCCAGAAGTTAAACCAATACAAAAGCTTTAAAACATACAGTGGGAAAAAGGAAAGCCTCTTCATATAATGGTGCTGTGGAAAATTGGAAAGGCCACCTGCAAAGAATGAAACTAGACTGCTGTCTATCGCTACACACCAAAATAACTCAAAATGAATTAAGGATATGAATATAAGACCTGAAAACAATAAAATGCATAGAGATAACATAGAATTTAAACTGAAAACACTCTTGGACTTAAAGAGGATTTTTATGAATTTGACCTCAAAGGCAAAGGAACTAAAAGCGAAAATAAATGAATGAGACTACATCAAACTAAAAAGCTTCTGCTCAGTAAAAGAAATTCAACGAGATAAAGAGAGAACCATCCGAACGGGAAAGTATATTTTGCAAGCAACGCTTCCGATAAGGGCCTAATATCCAAAATATGCAAAGAAACTCATACAACTCAATAACAACAAAAAAACAAATGATCCAATCAAAAATGGGAAGGGGACCTGAACAGACACTTCTCCCTAGAGGACAACAAAGGTCCAACAAAATATTTGAAAAGATGCTTAACATTGCTAGCTATTAGGGAAATGCAAATCAAAACCACAATGAGATACCATTTCACATCTGTTAGAAGGCTATATAAATAGGATAAGTAATAAGAAATATTGGAGAGGATGAAGAGAAAAAGAACCCTCATACACTGCTGGTAGGACTGAAAATTGGTACAGTCATTATGGAAAACAGTATGGAGCTTCCTCAAGAAACTAAGAATTGATCTACCTTAAGATCCAGCAATCCCCCTACTGGGTATTTACCACAAAGACTTGAAAACTCATATCGAAAATATATTTGCAATCAATGTTCATAGCAGCATTATTCACAGTGGCCAGGACGTGGCAACTGAGGTGTCCTACACTAGATGATTGGCTAAAAACTGTGGTACATATATACAATGGAATATTAGTCATAAAAAGAGATGAAATACTGCCTTTTGCAACAACATGGATAGACTGCAAGATAATCATGTAATTGAAATAACCCAGACAGAAAAAGTTCAAAATCACATGATATCACTTATATGTGGGAAATAAACCTAAAAGCAACAAATGAACAGGACCAACAAAACAGAGACTCATGGACGTAGACTATAGACTAGCAGTACCCAGAGGGTAGAGGGTGGTGGAGGAGCAGGGTGGTTGTTGGGGTAAAGGGGATCAAATATAGGGGGGTAGGTTGAGGTGAAATGGGTAAAGGAAACAAATATATGGTAGCAAAAGGAAACTGGAGTTTGGGTGGTAAACACAATAGAATACACAGATATCAAATTATAAGGTACACCTGAAAATTAATAAATTAAAATCACTGTTACCCCAATAAACTTAATGTAAAATAATAAAAAATAAAACACGAAAATCTGACTTACCAAAAAGATCCTGCATCCTCTGAATACCCAGTAGTCTTTAATCGATAATACCTGACTTTTCTTGAAACCTTGTCCTTAGTGTCCCAGAACTTCAAAGTTATTTTGTGAAAATTTATTTTCTTTAGTAATTCTTTTGTCATGTTGATGTTAAAAATCTGGGTCCATGACACCCAGACTTTGTCCCTTCACGCCATGGCTTCACAGTCTGTGTAAAAGAGTACCAAGATATTTCAGTGTGGAGAGCCGGGAGGCTCAGCAGTCTAGGAGTACTCACCACTGCCAGCCTCACTCTAGTGGCAGTGAAGCCAGGCCATGCTCTCCACTTGTCTGACTTCTGTGTTTGGCTCTCTCTCAGGTTCCAATGCACATTGGGAATGGATGTCATGGACTGGGCCCTGTCATCACCTTTGGGTTCCTTGGAAAAATTAAGTCAAAGAAATTAACTGCAAATAGTGTACTTTCCAGTGATTTCAATCCCTGACTGGGCCACAGGCAGGTATGGCACATGTGTGTCAGGGGAGGGAGGCATGTGGCACACACATATTTATACAAATGCATACACACAGTATTGACATGCACACATAAAGAAATTATAAAGCTACCCCCAAAAATTGAAACATCAAAGCAATTATTCAGTAAAATATCTAAATAGAGTCATGTTATTGGTATTATTAGGTCAATGCAGATTTTCTTTTCAGTAGGTCTGGGGTGGGCCCAAGGTCCTGCATTTCTAGCAATTTCCAGGAAAAGCAAACACACTTCGTGTATTATTAGGCTGTATGGTATATACAAGGCTACACACACAACACAAACCTTTAACTCCTGACTCCAGAAACACTTTGACCACTGCTGGAAACACCACAATGTCAACTTTTTTTAGGCTCTCCATCATCCGGCAGAAGGAAATACTCATGTGGTAGAAACGGCGAAACTTTGAAACAGGTTTTTCCATTTTAGAGTGTTTCCTATATTTTTCGATCAAACTTATATATTTTCCTTTATGACCTAGAAGATATAGATTTAATGAGCCTTGTTTTAACCTCTCATGGGAAAGCAGACTCACTTCCACAGTTTTCTGGAACCAAGAAAGAGCCTCATGCTGTGGAGGCACTAGTAATGTAGAGAGGAGGCAAGAGAATTAAAATGTTAATCAAGCTACAATCAGAGAATGCAATAAGATGATCAGCCCTACACCCAGGCTGGGAGGACACCTTCAGAACAAAGGAAGGTTTTTTGCTGGATTGCTAACAGCCCATTTCCCACACCAGTAAAGGGGAAACAGGAATCAAGAGTCATTCCCTATGGCAAAAGCCATGGGGAACCTAAGGATAAAGGCTGAGAACTGCCAACAGACCTTTTCCTCTACATATTCTTACCTTTTCATGCTACATACTTTTTCTCTTCCTCATTGTATGTCCATATCAAAGGAAATGGGAACTAAAGAATGACATATAAACTGAATTCCCTGAACACTCAGGGTCCTCCTCAGTGCCTTACTCACTCTCTCTCCTCTCTCTCTCTTTCTCTGTCTCTGTCCTACAATCCCTCTCCTCTCTGCCTCTGAGAGGAGACCACACTCTGTCCATGGAGTGTTACCTTTTCTAATAAACTTTCCTTTTGACTCTAACTTTGACATGTGTGTTGAATTCTTTCTTCACTCTCCACCAAAGGACCCTCTTATCCTCTTGGAATAGGGCTCGGTCTCCCTGTCACTTGAGGAAATTCGTCCTGTTTTGCATCACCACCACTTCAATAGAGTCTTCCACGTGTTCTTCTTACTGCATGATGTCAACACTCCTTCTATCTGGTGATGAATGTAGTCTTGTCCCTTGAATTTTGTGGCTACCTCAGCCAATAGAGTATGGCAGAAGTGACAATATGTGACTTTGTTACCAGAGAGTGGGGTTCTCTCCCGGCGTGTTGTCCAGGTTCTTGATGTCCAAACAATTGAGCAAGACACCGAAATACAGTAGAAAAGAAAAGCTTTATTAGAAAAAGGAAAGGAAACTTCCAGAAACGTGGAAGCGGGCCTGAGCAACAAAGCATGGCTCAAAAGGCCTGTTAACAAAGACTTCAGGGTTTTATCCCTTTTTGCTGTGGGTGCTTACTTTTCTTAGAGGAGTGGGCTTCCTCGATTGACTAACTAGAGATTGACAGGGCTCAGTGATTCATTATGTTGCTTTCTGCACATGTGTGTTCCTGTTATTATGATTTTAATGGACCTCTGGGTATATGCATCATATTATATGATGGTATAATGAGACTCAGGTGAGCTTGAAGGTCGTTGGGTCTTCATTGCGCAGGTGCAAGTGACTGACTTAAAATGGTACCTAAATCTCTGCCTACTGGTTCTTTGTGTGAGTTAAAAAATGCCTTCTGGCTTGCTTAATTTTGGGCAGATTAGGGCGGACCCCTTCTAGGATAGAGTGACCTCAGTGCAGACCTGAAACCCCCTAACTTTCCTGCCTACCTCTTTTCTAAGAGCTATGAGCCCCTTATTAGTATGGATGTTGAGGACGGGAGTCTTCTTCTGTATCTGCTTCCTGCTTAGAATGGCCATATAGTCCCTGCCTACAGGGCTTTCATGGAGCTCTTTCCCTTGCTGCCTCAGTCAGGGTGGGGTCTTGGGTTTTCCTGATGAAGTGCCACCTCAGTCCTTAGACAAGGAGAAAGAAGATACTGTTATGCCCAACTCGTATCCCACGAACCCCACCAAGAAGCCACAGACCGATGCAAGAGGAGAGTTTATTTCAGACTGGAGTCCGGACCGCACTCCGCACACTGACGCAGCAGTGAGTAGGAGGCGGTCCCAAACATGGGGCTTAGGGGAGCAATGTGTTGGCGTTACAGGATTGGTACAACAGCTTGACCTTTAGCGGGATGGCTGGATGATGGCGCCAAGGAACAAGGGGAATTTTGGAGAGTTACTTTTCATAGTTGCTCTGATTGGCTGAGGCTAGGGTGGGGTGAGCGTCTCGCTATCTGCGGTTTTCCGGAAACTGGCCTGTGCCTAAGATGGAGTCTTATACCTAAGATGGAGTCACCTAGGTTGTTCAATACAAATTTGTTATTTAAATCATACATCTATAATTCTATTATTGATTTGCCTATTAAGTGAGTAAAGAGAAACAGGCTTGGTTAATATATTTCTCCAAGAGTAAAAGAACCTTTGGCTTAAAGTCTCTCCCCCTCCTCGTCTAAGGGCTCCCTCTATCATATTCTTACTTTTCATGCTACATAATTTTTCTCTTCTCTCCATGCGGGGCTTGGTCACCTACCAACTCAGGGAAATAGCCCTGTCCTGCATCACTAGCCTTCCTAGTTAGCAGAGTAGCAGGTTACTCAACTAGGTCTAGGCACCAGGGTGCAAATTCAGTGCATGACCTTTGGAAAGTGGAATCTCCTTATATTTTTTTCACCTCAGGGCTTCACCAGCCTCATCTAGTCTCAGCAGTAAGAGATAGGTAAAAAAGAAAAATCACAGTACTGTGATTTGTGTAATACAACAGCATAAACAAGTTCTGAAGAGTAACAGAGGAGTCAGCGGTAAACTCTGTCTGGGAGTGGTGTGGGAAGCCCCAAAGGGATCTCAGCAGAATCTTGTAGAGCAAAGCTGGCAGACATTCCAAGCAGAGGTCAAAGCTCAGCAAAACCTCATGAGTGAAGCTGTACAAAGTGGGGTAAATGGGGTGAAAAAGATGGAAGAAAGTGAGGTTGGGCTTCAGCCAGAGCCCGTCCTTACTGCCTGCCCTGACCTTAAACTGAACGCCTTCAAGCTTGGGCTTTGCACACCATAAAGAAAATGCTTCAGGAGCTCCATATATATCCCAAATTTCATTTTATAAAAATGACTACTATATTTAAATCAGTAGTTTTAAAATTTTGACTTTTAACACCCAAGAGACCACTGGAGACTGCCACTAGAAGATGAGCTTTTTGAAGAACCTTGGGATAAGCTTCTCCAGCCAGTCTTTGGTAGTCATTAGAATTTCTTGTGAAGGTGTAACTGGTCAGAAAAAGCTTGCTGCATTTTATAAGTCCGTGTTCTGATTCAATCCAAGGTGAGCCAGCAAATGGATATATAAACCCTCTTTTTTCCTGTTAATTGGAGTGAAAATTGTCACAACTTTTTTAGTGGGCAATTTGACAATATCTATAAGAAAATGTAAATGTATACAGTAAGTCCTCACTTAATGTCATGATAGGTCCTGGACTTTAAAGAAAACATTATTCAAGGACCTGCTATACATTAAATGTAACAATACTACTTCTTGAAATTCAAGCTACAGAAGTGTCCCCTACCGCCACTACCATGCACAGAAATGTGCATACAAGGAGGGCTACACAGAAAAAATTTGGAAACAACTTAAATGTCCACCAATAAGGAGAACAAGGAAAAGTTAGGAGTATTCTAAGGAGAGCTTTGCTTCTTGGCAAACTGGTTTTCCCTGCTTCTCCAGGCATATATATAGCATAAATCTCTCTTCCCTGGCCTAGGTAAGTGCAGCTCCTCAAACATAGAGATGCTGTTATTGCTTGTTATAAAATGTCTTTCAATTGCAATCTGAGTTGCTTTATGCTATGAAATATCTTGCTAAGTAAAATTACAAAGCAGCAGAATTTCTAGTGAAAATCATTTATTTTAAAATGGATCAATCAGTACTGATTATAAATTAGCTACTCATTTTCCCTTGATATTTCCAGTCTGTTCACACACCACTGAACTCTCCTCCCAGGTTGTTTGTTATCAGTGATGTACTGAGCAGAGCAGTGTACGACAAGCCATTGATGCAATGGTCCACTAGAGGGTGCACTCAACCCCCTGATCCCTCTCTCTTCCTGCTCCCTTCCTTCTTCCTCCCTCTGTCTCAGGATAAATCAGAAACACAAGAATACTATATAGCATTTAAAACAAAACAGCAAAGTAAAAACAATATGCTCATTTCCTCTCAGATATCTAAGACATAGTCAAAAATTTTTAAAAGTTGTAGAATAGAATGTTTAGGATCTCATTTCTCTTAAATTAATAATCTATATAAACATTTATAAACAAAATCATAAATAGGTTTGGAAGTAAAAAAACACCCATACTCCAGCTAAAGAATGTCCTTCAAGGTATTGTCATGATAAAAAAAAAAACCCTAAAAAATAAAATAAATGAAACAAACACAACAGAAATAAGCCTGTACATATAGAGAACAAGTTGTTGGTTACCAGATGGGAGGGTTAGAAGAAGTAAGTGGGGTGAAAAGGTGAAAAAAAGTTAAGAGGTACATTGCTAGTTATAAAAATAATCATGGGGATGTAAAGTATTTAACAGGGAATATAGTCAATAATGCTGTAATAACTTATGTGTAGTGTCAGAGTACTAGACTTATTGGGGTGATTACTTTGTAAGAAATATAAACGTCTAATCACTATGTTGTACATCTAAAATTAACATTAATTATATGTCAACAATAATTGAAAAATAAATTAATAAAAAAGAATCTCAGGCATACAAGGCCTCATAAATTTTTGCTGCCAGAGATCTATTTTGCAAATGCCTCTGGGAAAAGTATCAAAAAAAGAGAGAGAGAAAAAAAACAAGTCTAAAGATGCTGCAAGAGATGTGAAGGTTAAGGTGATCAAGTAAGCACTGATTTTCTTTTGGTTGGTATTTGCAAAAAGACTTTTTACTTGATATCAACAGACCCAAGATAAAAGTTCATTATGTATAGAAGTCACCACATAAGAAAAAAGTTCAATACACCAAGAAGATTGATGAGTTCTAAATATGGTGTACACCTAACAAAGTAGCCTCCAAAATATCTGAAGCAACAGTTGACATCTACAATAAGCTGAAATTAATCGTCATGGCAAGACAGTTTAAGTAGACAAAAAAAAAAAAGTGTATCATAAAGTGGAAGTACTTTTCTTTGCCCCTAATCTTGGGTTTCAACACATGACTTGCCTTGACCAATAAAAATGTTAGCAAGTGGGAGGTGCCCAAAGGCTTTAAGAGTGCTTGGTGACTGGCTTGCCTCCTGGTGTATTCTCTGCCATCCAAATATGTGTCTGGGCTAGCCCACATGAGGAAGATGAGAGACGCATGAAGCAGAGTAGAGCCTACAGGGAACCCAGCTGGATCAGCTAACCTGCTCATCCAGGAGAAACAAGCGATTCTCTAAATTGGGAAGCTTGTTTGGGTTTGTTACACAGCATTGTTGCAGTAATAGCTAACTGAGATATCGTTATACTCGGAGATTCGATACACCTGAGAATCTGTATTTTAAACAAGGAATTAGGTGATGTATAACCAGCTTATGGGAAGCAAGGCTTTAATTTCTCTGTCATCATCTGCAAAAAGCAGAAATAATATCACCTACTTCTTAGAGTTATTGAGAGGATTAAGTATGTGAAGACCACACAACCACTTGCCTGATCCATAGTGGACCCCTAAAATTGCAGTTTCTTTCCTGGCCTTTGCTCCTGGAATCCACTACTCTATTGAGGGGAGCCAGTGGAGGGAGCATACGTGTCCTAAACTCCTGGGAGAAGGTCATTAGTCCACCCCCCCCCTTTTTGTAGAAAGTATTAGAATTCTACTCTGGCACTTACCAACATTCGCTGGGAAGGCCAGTGAGATGATGAATTTGCAGGGAACAACCTGGGGCACGTCAGAGTTGAAAGTGCTGGCAGGCCCTTCTGAGGACTCGATGCTGCTGCACTGGTCAGAATCTGATTCCTGGGCCTGGGCCCTGGCCTTCAGGTACTCCTCAACATCACACTCGCTCGTGGACTGGTAAAAGCTGCCCATGGAAGGCATGGGCCCCATGCTTGCCCTGTCCTCATCTTCCCACTCCCAGGCATGCAGTGACATGATGCAGAGTGCCCCACACGCCCAGCGCTCCTAGCTGGAAGAAACTGAAAGGCACTTATGTCACCACTCTCTGCTCTCAGGAGGTAAGCCTTTCCTTTATCAGGACCACCATCTCTCCTCCCTCCCTTCCCTTGTCCTGTTGAATGGCCAAGGCCTTGGACACTGCCTGACACACAGTAGGAATTCCATGAAGTTAGAAAATGAATGGATGAACCACAGAGAATGGTAGCTGGCAGTAATCATAATGTTGAATAACCCCACTTCCTCTAATTTGAGTCTCTGCCCTTCCCCAGCCCCAGTTGCTCCTTCTTTCATGAATCAGAAATCAATCATTTGGCATTTCTGGAATATCTATCTCAGGTGAGTGCAGTTCTCCAGGAATCACATGGATGGAGGGGAGAATCCCCTGTGCTTCCATTAAGGGAGGTCTTGGGGAGAGCTGCACCAAAGCACAATGTGCATTTTCCATTTTGGGACAGGAAAACCAGGTCAGGGGACAGCATGTGCAAATACCTAGTGAGATTAAGGAGGGCAAGAACCCTGAGGCAAGACATGAATGGGCAGTGAGGACTGGGCTCAAAGCACAAGGAGGCAGAACCTGGGCTAACACTAAGTAAAGGATACCCAGGCTACAGCGTGGGGTGGGGGATGGATGAGGGTGGGACACAAGGACCCCTCAAGGCGCCAATGGTACCTGCTAGCAGATGCACTAGGCAGCAGCCAGGGCTCGGTAGGAGATGTCAGTCAGCTCACACACCAACTGCATAGCCGCCTGGGCGAGGAGGCTCCCGAGGACGTTGTCGGTCCACTTCGGCAAGGAGCCACCTAGACCCTGCAGCGCAACTGTGTTTGACAGTTGCTAGGAAACGGACGTTGATAAGACCCTTGGACTGGGCTCCACTGGGGCGGGACTTCCTGTCTCAGACCTGCTATATAGACATGGTCTGGCAAATAGGTGTATCCAATTTCGGAAACCAGTGCATTAGTTCATTCATCCGCCCACTCTTCAATCTGTAAGGAATTCCTGCTCTGAACCTGAGCACCTGTAATACAGGTTAAAGGCAAAGGAAGCAATGTGCTTTGTAAACTCATATCCCCCCATTCAAAACCTCTCTCATATAGATTTTCTGCTTTTGTCACTGATACCCTTAAAATACCATGAAAACTCTCTTAGTGATTGTGAGCCCCAACTCATGATAAAACTGAGGCTTAGAGAGGTACTGCGATTTGCCTGAGGTCACACAGCAAGTGTGGAAGCACTGGATTGAAATCCAAACTGACTTCGAAACCTGGGTTCAGCTCTAAAATACTCCCTATTTCCAGCCCCACCCCCATTTCCATTTCAGGGCTGAGAGAGCCCTAGCTGCTTCTCCCATTGAAGGAGGCCACAAAACATGGAAGGGGATGGACATAGGGGCACATGGCAGAGGTGACTGGAAGGTGGGATAAGAGGAAGGATTCATGAAGGAGGAGACAAAAATTAAACTTTGGGGTTTGCCAGGCAGTGAAAGCAAGGCAGATGGAACAGAGAGGTGAAAGCACATAGCAAATTAAGGCAAGGGATGATGAGGCTGGAATGGAGAGCAGGTCTTCTGGTACATAGCATGGAGGGCACTAAGACTGTGGGCATTAGGTTTTCTGGTCAGCAGTAGTTTGTTCAATAGAATGGGAGCTGAGGTTCTACACACTCTTAATTGTTGGTAAAACTAAAGCTTTGAGCCGAGATATGACCTACCCATGGTCAAAGAGCAAAACTGTGGCAGAGGCCTCTCTAACTGGAACCCAGGTACTCTACCTCCCAGTGCCCATTTCCATAGACCACACCCAGAGGCTGGAAGCAGCCCCTTCCAGAATACTGCCCATTGATTGGGGCCCTCTGAAATTTCTCAGGTTCAATCAATCTTAAAACAAAAAGCAAAAAAAAAAAAACAAACGAGGCCTCAAACTCTTACCACTAAATGTCATACCACCCTGTCATACCATACCAGCTTGGAGACTACCATCTATAAACCAGGAATTACTAAAGAATTACTAAAGAGATGCACAGAGGATTGGAGGAAAAAAAGGCTATGAGAATATAGCAGCTTTCAAAAGGCCCCATTCACAAGGGCAGGTCAATGATACTTTAACAGACAGCAGGCCTGTTCCTCAGATCTCATCTGCTGCTGCCTGAGGCTGGTTTCTCTCCAAAAGGTCGTTGTCAATCACATTATTACTGAGGCAACAGCCAATCACCCCAGCATCTCCTGAGGAGATAGCCATAAAGTCAGGATTGAGAGGCCATAGGTCTTGGACAAAGAGCCAATGCCATATCCTGGATATTCCTCAGAATAACCCAGGAAAATGTTAAAACTTCCATTTTGTTGCTTTACTTCAGACCTGTGGTATTGATTCTCCAGGGTGGGGCTTATGAACAGGTAACAGAATCTATTTTCCAAAGACCTTTGAAATAGGGAGGAGGCAAGAGAATTAAAAATCTTAATCAAACCACATTTAGAGACTGCAATGTGTTGATGAGCCCTGCAACCAGGCCGGGAGGACACCTTCAGAACAAAGGAAGGTTTTTGCTGGATTGCTAACAGCCCATTTCCCACACCAGTAAAGGGGAAACAGGAACCAAGAGTCATTCCCTATGGCAAAAGCCATGGGGAACCTAAGGATTAAAGGCTGAGAACTGCCAACAGACCTTTTCCTCTACATATTCTTACCTTTTCATGCTACATACTTTTTCTCTTCCTCATTGTATGTCCATATCAAAGGAAATGGGAACTAAAGAATGACATATAAACTGAATTCCCTGAACACTCAGGGTCCTCCTCAGTGCCTTTACTCACTCTCTCTCTCTCTCTCTCTCTTTCTCTGTCTCTGTCTCTTACAATGTCCCTCTCACTCTCTGCCTCTGAGAGGAGACCACACTCTGTCCATGGAGTGTTACCCCTTTTCTAATAAACTTTCCTTTTGACTCTAACTTTGGCATGTGTGTTGAATTCTTTCTTCACTCTCCACCAAAGGACCCTCTTATCCTCTTGGAATAGGGCTCGGTCTCCCTGTCACTTGAGGAAATTCGTCCTGTTTTGCATCACCACCACTTCAATAGAGTCTTCCACGTGTTCTTCTTACTGCATGATGTCAACACTCCTTCTATCTGGTGATGAATGTAGTCTTGTCCCCTTGAATTTTGTGGCTACCTCAGCCAATAGAGTATGGCAGAAGTGACAATATGTGACTTTGTTACCAGAGAGTGGGGTTCTCTCCCGGCGTGTTGTCCAGGTTCTTGATGTCTCAAACAATTGAGCAAGACACCGAAATACAGTAGAAAAGAAAAGCTTTATTAGAAAGGAAAGGAAACTTCCAGACGTGGAAGCGGGCCTGAGCAACAGAAGCATGGCTCAAAAGGCCTGTTAACAAAGACTTCAGGGTTTTTATCCCTTTTTGCTGTGGGTGCTTACTTTTCTTAGAGGAGTGGGCTTCCTCGATTGACAACTAAGATTGACAGGGCTCAGTGATTCATTATGTTGCTTTCTGCACATGTGTGTTCCTGTTATATAATGATTTTAATGGACCTCTGGGTATATGCATCATATTATATGATGGTATAATGAGACTCAGGTGAGCTGAAGGTCGTTGGGGTCTTCATTGCGCAGGTGCAAGTGACTGACTTAAAATGGTACCTAAATCTCTGCCTACTGGTTTCTTTGTGTGAGTTAAAAAATGCCTTCTGGCTTGCTTAATTTTGGGCAGATTAGGGCGGACCCCTTCTAGGATAGAGTGACCTCAGTGCAGACCTGAAACCCCCTAACTTTCCTGCCTACCTCTTTTCTAAGAGCTATGAAGCCCCTTATTAGTATGGATGTTGAGGAATGGGAGTCTTTTCTTCTGTATCTGCTTCCTGCTTAGAATGGCCATAGTCCCTGCCTACAGGGCTTTCATGGAGCTCTTTCCCTTGCTGCCTCAGTCAGGGTGGGGTCTTGGGTTTCCTGATGAAGTGCCACCTCAGTCCTTAGACAAGGAAAAGAAGATACTGTTATGCCCCAACTCGTATCTCCACGAACCACCAAGAAGCCGACACCGATGCAAGAGGAAGTTTATTTCAGACTGGAGTCCGGACCGCACTCCGCACACTGACGCAGCAGTGAGTAGGAGGCGGTCCCAAACATGGGGCTTTAGGGGAGCAATGTGTTGGCGTTACAGGATTGGTACAACAAGCTTGACCTTTAGCGGGATTGGCTGGATGATGGCGCCAAGGAACAAGGCGGGGAATTTGGAGAGTTACTTTTCATAGTTGCTCTGATTGGCTGAGGCTAGGGTGGGGTGAGCGTCTCGCTATCTGCGGTTTTTCCGGGAACTGGCCTGTGCCTAAGATGGAGTCTTATACCTAAGATGGAGTCACCTAGGTTGTTCAATACAAATTTGTTATTTAAATCATACATCTATTAATTTCTATTATTGATTTGCCTATTAAGTGAGTAAAGAGAAACAGGTTAATATATTTCTCCAAGAGTAAAAAGACCTTTGGCTTAAAGTCCCCCCCCCCCCTGGTCTAAGGGCCCTGCCTGGCTTAATACCATTTCGGCTTAATAATGGGCTGATGACCTTTATCAATAGCCAGAGGATCTGAGTCACCAGGGCAATTATCAGGATTTGAAGGAGGGAGCCTTTTTCCAAAGAAAGGAGGGAAGAAAACAACTAGGTTTACTAAAAAGATTAACTCTGCAAAAGATGTCCCATTTTATTTCCTGCTAAAAGATTAAGAATTTTACCAGTGATGTCCTGTCTCAGCTTCAGAGGCCAGGTCATACAACTACCATGTATGGGAAGCCCTCACTTAATGTCATCAATGGTTCTGTGAATTAAAGTGAAATGATATATAACAAAACCAATTTTACCATAAGCTAATGGATATAAACAAGAGTTAAGTTCCTGTGGCATCTCATCAATGTTACAACAAAATGATGCTGAACAAATGACATTGCCATTATATGAAAGCCTTTTGTACTTCTGCCTTGTTTTCTTGGGGCATTCATCCTAAAATATCCAGGTACCATGTTGTAAAGAAGCACAATCAGCCTCACGGAAAGACCACATATAGATATTCCGGCCAACAACCCCAGCTGAGTTCCCAGAACACTGCCAGCCTCAACAACTAGATATGTGAGAGCACCAGACTTCAAATGATTCCAGTCTTTGAGTCCCCCTAGGTTGACACTGTGTATAGCAGAAACCAACTGTCTCTGTGGTGTCTGAAAAATGACTGCTAGAAATTTATTGCTTGCAGGAAATTACTGTTTAACTCTGTTTAACTATCACCATAGAAACATAGGCTTTTTAATTAAAAGAACATAGCATTCTAATAACATGCTTTCTGCTTCTGTACTCCCGCTTGCATACCTGATCCGTGGGTCGACAGGTATGAATAGGAGAAGGATAGACCTTTGTGTTTAGACAGAATGAAGAATAGGATTTTGAGCTTAAAAACCCTGTACTTCTGCATTTTGCTGCTGCTGAATTTGGGGTCTGCATACCCCTGGCAGACCCAGCTGGCTGAATAGAGTGTTTCCTATAACTCACTGACTGAGTTCTGGTGGTCCGTGTGTCGTTCGGGGGCTGGCAGCTACAACATCTCCACCAAGCCATTCCCAAATTGCAGATTTATGACCAAAACAGATTATTGTTGTTTTAAGCTACTAAGTTTGGGGATGTTTTGTTGCACAATAATAAATAACTGGAACAAAACTCATATTTTTAAAAGTTACCTCCACCAAGATTTTATTGTACAGCTAAGATTTGGAACTGCTGCCCCAAGAAATGTTGTTTCCAGGTCAAGACACAGATCATAATGGGATGGAATGAGGGCAAAGATAGACCACATGATACTCAGGTGTAAGACGTGGGTCAATAACTTAACAAAGATGGCTTCAGAGCTAGCAAAGTCAAAGCAAAGGGGGCATCTGTTTCACTTATCTATTGCTGCATAACAAACCACCCCGAAAATTAGGGCATGAAGTGACCACTTATTACTTTTCACAGTTCTATGGATCAGCTGAATAGTTCTTCAATGGTGTTGCCTGGACTCAATTGGCATAGGCTGTACCCATCTGGAGGGTCAACAGGGCTGGAAGGTCCAAAATGTCATCACTCAAATGTCTTACAGTGGATGCCATTGGTTGAGGCACCTCATTTATCTTCCATGTTGCCCTTGACGCTCCCCCAGGTTGGACTGGATTCCTCATATGACATTTTCAGGGCAGGGTTCCAAGAAATCAAAGGTGGAAGCTGCAAGGCCTCTTGAGACCTAGACATGTAACTGGCACAGTGTTACTTTACCATATTATATTGACTAAATCATGTCACAAGGACAAGCCCAAATTCAAGGAGATGGAGAATAGACCCTATCATTAGATAAAAGGAAAAGCAAAGACATATTCCAAAGAGGTACCCCATGCATGGGAGCAATCTGAGAGCAAACTGTCACTGCTTCCTTCTCCTCACAGGATAGGGTGTCCCCAAAGCTTTCATGGGCACCCCGAGGGCTTTCTGAAGTTAAACCAAAATTCTGGCAGTAAGAAGCATATTAGCTACAACCAACTTCTTTTTGCCACCTCAATCCTAAACAAAGCTCTTACAAACGGCATTATCGAAGTATATTAATATCATAAAATTCACCAATTTTGAGTGTAGAAGTAAATGTTCTACAGCCAGTGTCAGGCAGCCAGGGACTGGATTCCAGGGACATGGAGTTTGGTGATGTCTCATACAGCCTGTCTAATTGCTCAGAAAGCAAGACCACATGCCCTTGCCCCAGCCATGATGCCAGGCACACTCACATTTATCCCTCAGCAAGGCATATCAGAGGGCTGAGGAGACAGCAGAAGACTGAGCCTGCAGTGGCCCTGAAGTGGAAAAGCAGGTGTCCTTTAAGGGCCTGGCTGGGATGCTAGAGTGACTTTAGGTGTCCTCTGCATCCGGGTCAAACAGGGACAACCATGGCCTGCCTCACTGGCCCTTCCTGCTGTGGGAGTTGTGGAGCTGTGCCATGTACTTAAATGTCAGGTGAACTGAGTTCAAATAAGTTCCATGCTGCATAGGTACCACTCTGTGCGTGTGTGTGTGTGTGTGTGTGTGTGTGTGTGTGTGTGTGTGAGAGAGAGAGAGAGAGAAAGAGAGAGAGAGAGACAGAGAGAGAGACAGAGAGACAGAGAGACAGAGAGACAGAGACAGAGATGCAGGAATGTGGATATCCAGGCAGGAGGAAATGTATGACTATCTGCATGTGTGCCTGTGTGAAAATTTCTTGAGTGTATGGGTACGTTTTCAGGTGTTTAATGATATGGGTGTTTGGTGTTTTTGTTAACGTGGGTATGCAAATCAGCATGTGAGCCAAAGTGTCCTTTGCATGTATAATGTCCAGATAAGTGTGTGAGCGTTTTCTATATTTTTTGCCAGAGAGACCTGAAAACATTTGGCTTGGCCTGGCCTGAAAGAAGGGTGTAACAAGTGAGGGGAATCATCTCAGTCCTATTGTGAGAATTTGCTGGGTGGCATTGAATGACTGGACTCTCAGCAGGCAACACATTAGGAGGTTTATAACTATCAGATCATAATGTCATGGACCTGATACTGATATGAACTTTGACTCCATCTATGTTTCGATGACAGATCTCAATTTCAAAAAGTCCAGGAATTTTATCCAAAAAGTCAGCCCAAAGGGACTGCTGACCACACCACAACCCCAGATCATTGGGTGGGAACTTCATCTGCTGCATGCTGACGGCCACCAGGGGGATGCATAGTCTGCTCCTGTTGGCTGGCCTGTCCAGGTTAAGGGCAGGATCCACATCAGAACTAGAGTCTACTGTCACCAACGGGAAGGAGCCCCACGCGGCCTTTGGGGCCAAAGGAGGCCCAGTCCACCTGAGGCTAAAGCTTGGGCCGGGGCTCCCATGGCTGAGGAGGGGGCCTGGCTGTGGCTCATCTCATCTGCTTTTCCACATAGTGAGTACAGGATCTTTCCTTTGCTCTGAGGTGACCAGAGGCTTCAACCTCGCCTTTCTCTCATAACGTTATGGTGAATTTCAGGTGATTGTGGGAACATGATTGTTTGCGATGACCTGCATTTCCAGTGGCCAGCCATGCAATTCGGGCATTCCTGATGTATCAGCCATGATCAGGAAGGCTCTGTATCACCCATCACCACACAGTCAATTTCCTAGGCCCTTTTCGCCACCACCCCACCCCCATTCTCATCTAATACTCAAAAGGAATCAGAGCAGAGTTTCAGACAGAGGCACAAACCCTGACAGGGCAGGAATATCTAAGTCTTGGAACTGCCTAGGTCCCGGGAGTGATGTTTTCACCTGACTCCTAGGAGTCAGGTGCCTCAAAAGCACCCTCTGGCCTCAACAAGAATGCTCATTTTCCCACAAAGCATCATTTGTTGGTCAAATACTGAGAAATGGAGCATTGAGTCAGCATCCCAACTTTGTCCTCATGTCTCCATTCTGGGCTACTGCATCCAGAAAGTATGACGCTGTCACACTGCTGGCCTTTGAGAAGCTGACTTCTCATCGAGAGTCCTTTTCCAATCAGGGGATTTACATGCTTGATGTGTTTCCATGAAATGTTCCTAATCTGGTCCACCAGTCATTTTCAACTTCCTCACCTTCCACTCATGTCCTTTGCCACCATCTCTGTGACTCATCGGAAAACCAACCCTCCAAGTCAACAAAGCAATCCAGTTTGTCCACAGTTCTGTCATCACCAGAAAGCCCAACTCAGGTTGGCACCCTAAAGCCTACTGCAGTCTGTCATTTTAACCAGATAAAACCTAACTGAAAGACATGGCTTCAGAACCTTAGGAAAATGTCAGGTGTGCTAACTCATTAGCCAACAGCCATTGAGTTCATGGTGTGCTCAGACCATCACCCTGGTGCTGACTCTCTTTACACATGTGTTTGTCCTCCTGCCACCCTGAGGCTCTGGTCGGCTCTGGTCTGTTGTCTGAGCCTCAGAATTCGCTTTGGTTTGTTTTGCTTCTTTACGTCATGCCCTCTGTTCCAGGACCACATGGAAGTGAAAGTGGAAAGTCCCTGTTTCTTTCAGTGACCTCATTCCCTGAACTTGGCAGGCTGGGAAACTGGTTGAAAGGGCCAGGGTCATAACATGTTTAGGTGAGTTGTTCAGCTGGTAAATGGCAGAGGCTGGAGTTCCAGGAAAAGGCAGCCCAGAAATTCCCAAGGGCTGTTTGGTGACCAGCCGTTTTCGGACTAAGGACTGGCAGCTGCTCAAGCCACTGGGCCAAAGGAATCAGCCTTTAGCATTCAGGCCAAGAGATTGGAGATGCAGACATGACTTGAATGGAGAAAGAGTTCGATGCAAGACAGGTGAGGCTGTCTTCCCAGTAGGCAGGTGGCTAATGGCTGGCCCTCTACAAGAAGTCCTGAGTCTTGGCTCTCATGAGGTCTCCAGGACCACTGGGACCAGTAGAGAGTGCACACCCTGTTCCCTCATCTGGCCTGGGCTGAGGCTGGGGAAGAGGTGGTGCAACTCAGTAGTGGGGCCAATGCAGAATGTGCTATTGATGGAGTCTCAGCTGCATGCAGAAATACTGAGCACTCCTTTGAAGTTCAGGACATACAAATGCAACCTTGGCTATTGAATGAAACCCTCTGCTCACGGCTCCATCTGGAGCATTATCACTGGATTTCCACCTTCAGTGTCAGCAGGGAGAAAGAAAACATGTCTCAGTGCAGGCCCAGACTAAGAGCTGGCTGAATGCTCTCTTTTGCCCTGGGGGCCAGGCCAGGAAATGTCCCAGCATTGGGAGTCTGGGAGTCCCTGCTCTACCACCACTTGGGCAATCAGCACCTGGCCAGACACAAGGGGACCTGCGGGGTAGCCAGCCATTTGTGTTCCCACCCTTCTCTGACTGTCCAGTTCACCAATATTCATGCTTTCACTCCAAGTCTCTGGGCTGACAAACAAGGGACCAGGAATCACTCTTTCAGCTAGGCATTTTCCCCTCTGGAGGTTATTCTTTTTCCCTGCCCTTACTTCAGTTGCACTTCTGCAATCTAGAAGTGGCCAGGCTCTGGGCAAGTGAATGCTCAGAGGGGATCTCTGGCTGGGCAGGGGCCATTTGACATCAATTTAGCCTTTGGGCCACTGGCCTGGCTCAGCTGAGTTGTCCAATTAATGCTCCTCGGAGGGAGGACTAGCTAGCAATCAATCATAGCTGTGGACTCTCCCCTCTCCCAGCCTTTTGCTGTGTCTAACCATTATCCTAAAGCCCTCTTCTTTCCCCTGACTTCCTTATTTCATTGGCCTTCTTCTCTCACCTTTCACCTTCATGCTCCATTCTATTCCATCTCATGTGAATTTCTAAGCTGGCCATTTCCCTTTTCCTTAAAGTTTCTTTTACTCTTGCAAGCAGTTCTACATTCCTCAGGTCACCTATTGTACCATCTTCATGACCCCGACAACAAGTCCTATGTTCCACACCCCACCTATTTCACAGTCCACTTCCGGCCTGTTTTTCCTATCCCATAGCCTCATCCTAGACACTCTGAACCCCCTCCCCACAGAAGGGTTGTGGAACCCAGGAAAGTGCCCGGCTTATGGGAGCAGGCCTGCTTTCATGCCCACAGCCCAGCCAGGGTAGGGCAGCCAGGGACTGGATTCCAGGGACATGGAGTTTGGTGATATCTCATATAGCCTGTCAAGTGGCTCAGAAAGCGAGACCACATGTCTTTGCCCCAGCCATGCCACCAGACATACTCCCTGTTATCCTTCAGCAAGGCATGCCAGACGGCTGAAGAGAGTGCAGAAGGCCGAGGCCTGCATCAGCCCTGAAGTGCAAAACTAGGTGACCTCAAGAGCCTGGCTGGGTGTCTTTCTGTGTCTGGGTCAAACAGGGATAGCCATGGCCTTCCTCATTGGCCATTCCTGCTGTGGGAGTTGTGGAGCTGTGCCATGTACTTAAATGTCGGGGGAAATGAGGTCAAATAAGCGCCATGCTGAGAATGATTGGTACCACTCTATGATTGTGTGCATTTGTGTGTGTGAGAGAGAGACAGAGACAGAGACAGAGACCAAGAGAGAGATAGAGATGCAGGCATGTGAATATTCAGGCAGGTGGAAATGCATAACTGTCTACAATACAGCAAGATTGCAGCTGCTGTTTCCACTGCTCTAAAGTATCTTCCTCACAGCAGAATCAGCTTGCAAATTTCAACATAGTTAATGTGCGACAGCTGCTCCCATTGCCTTAAAGCATGTTGCCTGCCCACAGACAAAACCTCAGGCCAGTTAACTAATGGTCATTGTCTGGTAGCCTACACCACTGTCTTCTACCAAGTTTTCTCATGCAGACATGATTTTTGGATTAAAGAACAGTGACGTGGTTGTCTCAGCAATGCTCTGTTACACAGACTGTTTTTTCTCAGTGTTTATGTGAATTTGACCAACTATGTAGAAGTGTAATTCAAAAGTGAGCATCATGACATCACCCCAATATCATGTGATTTCTCTGTGATGCCCACAGGCAGTCTCTTGATGGTCATGTGATTCATGCGGGGCTGCCTCGTGAATGCTGTGAGATTCATTAATTCTTGTTATGAGTTTTTAAGGTAACTTCCACCTCATTTTTCTCTGCCTTCCTAAAACAAAGGGATTTCAGAAGAGATTGAAGGAACTGCCTCAATGTCAATATCTCAGCTTTCTTTCTATGGTCATTAAGCCAGGTCGTCTCAGAATTAATAGTCTGAGGTTGGCTATAGAGGAATTCTGAGACACCAGTTCTTTCCACCATGAAGCAGTATCCTCACAATGACTCAGCATTTTTCTTATGACACAGCAAAATGGTGGCTTTTGTTTCCACAGCTATCCAGTCATGTCCTCACAGCACACTCAGCCTCTAATTTTTAACATGGTCAATGTGCAACTGCCGACTCCACTGCCATAAAGCAGATTTCCTGACAACAAAACCTAAGGTGAATTGACCATCATTGTCTGGTGGCATATACCATTAACCTCAAGTAAGTTTTGTAATGTGGACATGAAATTCCATAGGAGGTCAGCTAGGAGGCTGTCTTGGCCACTTTCTGTTACACGCAGACTAATGTTTTCTCAATATTTATGTGAATTTTATCAAGTGATATACACTCATCGTTCTAAAGGGATCTCTATGTCATCCCCATCTGTCACATGATCTTCCTGTGTTTCATACAGTCCAGTCTCTGATGAGCACTTGATTCCTACTGGGTGGTCACGTGATCCTGTCATGACTATAGTGGAGCGATGCTCCCGAGGTTAGTAAAATCTAATTTTGAATAGGCTGTGCTATAGGCCTATGTACACTACAAAAACCTAGACCCTGTGACAGAAACTAAAGTGCAGTTCATGGCCCATGGATCAAGGTTTCTACTCTTACAGGAACGAAAGGAGACTTCCATTCATGGTAATAATTCTGTCCTCCCATCAAATGACGTAAACTAGATACCCGGGATCATGACGCAAAGCCAGTCTCTTCTTAACGTTAATATAATGTAGCCCTGGTCTAAAGTCGCCAAGCCTATCCTCATTGAAAATTAGTAAATTGGAGACCTTAAACCATAAGTTCAGCCTTTTTCTGGTCAAGACATCTTTCTTGGAGAACTAGAATATTGGCTCCAGTCGTGGACCTTCTGTTAGGAGTGAGACTGGAGGTTTTGACTTGCAGTTACAATTCCTTCACCTTTTCCACGAGGTAGAGTCGAGACTGCAGCACATAGCATTTCTTTTGTCTTTTCCTAACAGAGACTGAAGTGGTGGCCTAGGTCCTCGGTTCTAAGCCTATCCTCCCTGAACGATGCTGAGTGGTAACCTAGGCCAACAGCAACAAGCCTGTCTTTATGCAAGGGAAACTAGAATGGAGACTTAGGCCCATGACACTATGCCTAGACCCTCCTCACAGAAACTAGGGTGTAGGCCCATGCTCCAATGATCAAGACTGTCTAATTTATAACAGACTAGGTAAAACAACTACTCACGCTGCACCCAAGGTAGCCTCTGAGAACAGAAACCCATGTGGAGTGCATGGTTCACACACAAAACTGCCTTCTCTAAACAAATCAAAGTATGGAGGCCTCCATTCCTACCAGCAACACTGTCTTCCCCTGAAAGGATGTTGAGTGGTGACATGGGCAGAAGGCACAAAACCTTTTACTAACAATAAGTACAGGGGATACTGGGACCCATGGCACTAAGCCTGTCTTCTCTGAAAACTAGTAGACAAGAGACCTTACTCCACAGGGAAAAACTGTTCTCTGTTCAGAGAATCTTAACTTGAGATCTAGGACATTGTCTACTGCCTGGATTTCTATTAAAAAAACAGAGTGCTGACCTTGTTTTGCAGTTCCAATCCTTTCCCTTATTCTAGGTAGTAGAGCTGAGAAATTGGCCCACAGCATTTCTTCTGTCTATTCCTAACAGAGATCAAAGGGGTGGCCTGGGACCATGACCAAAGACTATCCTATCTGAAGGAAGGTCAACTGGAGTCCTAGGCTTCAGCAATAAACCTTCTTTTTGGAAGAGAAAGTAGAATGGACACTGTGGAAATCGGCACCAAGCCTGGACCTCCTAAAAGGAACTGGATGGCAACCCCAAGCTCACAAAGTCAAGACCATCCAATTGGTAACAATGTCTGGAATGAAGAGCTGGACCCACAACTCCCAGCCTACTCCTGCTTGCAGAAACTAAGGGAGACCTTGGTCCACAGAAACAAGCTGTCATCTCCAAGGAGGAGGAAAAACGGAGGACTTGGTTCACAGTACCAAGACTCTCCTCTGTTTAAAGCATTTATGATAGAAATTTGGGCTGATACAAGGTATATTGTCCATTCAGCACAACCTAGTCCCAGGTCACAATTTTATCTTTTGCCAATTTTTGAAAGGTAACCGTAACCTGCAGCACCAAGCCTTTCCCCTGGGAAAAGAAGGTAGTGTGGGCACTTAGAAACTTGGCACAAAGCCTGGACTCTTCTTTCAGGAACTCAAATGGGGAGCTTGAAAGCATGGCCAAGCATTGTTCCTATTTCCAGGAAGGTGAGTGGAAACCTTGGCCCATAGAATCTAACTTATCTTTTCTTAATGGAACCTAAGGTGGAGGACTTGGCACATAGTAATAAGACCATCTTGGTAGAAAAAAAAAAGGTCAATAGGAATTCATAGTCCAGGAATCAGTCCTCTGCCTGGATTAGGATTAGTAGAATGGACGTTTGAAAACACGACTCCCAGCCAGTCTCATTTTCTAGATAAACTGAGTAGAAAATATTTTCTGTTGAGAGCCATTACGAGACACCGAAGAAATCACGTAGCTTATAGCCATAAAGCAGTTGCTGAGACAGTTTAAACAATGGTTCAAAGAAGCAGGGATTTGAGTTAAACATTACTGACCCTGGAAGGGAGGATTGCCTCCTAAAGTAATCCTTTTAAGATAGTGGAATGTTTTACAGAAAGCAAGGATGTTTGTACCCTGAGGAAGGATGTATAGGAACTTATGTAAATGTCAGCTTTTCTATAGTAATGTACTCTGTGCCTTGCTATTTTGTTCAAAAAGAAATATAAGGGCTATGCAAAATTAACTCGAGGCTGCAGCATTGACTGTATGCCCTCCCAAAGCACTTTCCTGTCTTCTTCTTTTTTTCCTTAGGCTTCACTCCCCTCTTTTAGGTGCTGTTAGACTTTAGCCGGCTGGCTCCAGCAATTTTCCACACACAAAAGCCTGGATCATTCTAGGAACTAGAATGAAACCCTACATCAACAATGACAACAAGACTCATCACCTGGTAGACATATGATTCCTATGGAATCTTCTTTAATGCCCATGCGAATCCCTCGAGGTATTCAGGTAATTACCCTGTGATTCCCTAGTGATTGCTATGTGATTTTAGGTGATTCTTACTTATTTCTCTTACCCTATAATCAACCAAGTGTTTTGAAATCACGTCTCATATGCATCTTTGATGCATAAACTGTTAAGCAGCTGTCTCAAGACTGCAGTGGCCTAAGGTTCCCATACAAGAATAGTGCGAGAGTTGCACCTGAAGCTCTTAAGAGTTATGCTCACAAAGACTCAGCATTTTTGCTACAATACAAAATGGCAGCTGCTGTTTCCACTGCTCTAAAGTAGCTTCCTCAAGCAGACTCAGTCTCCCAATTTCAATGTGGTAAATGTGCTACATGCTCCCATTGCCTTCAGTATGGTTGCCTGACCACAGATGAAACCTCAAGCAAGTTACCTAATGATCATTGTCAGTAGCCTATACTGCTGTGCTCAAGTAATTCTTCTCATGCAAACAGACCTTTTGATTGAAGGGCAGTGAAGTGGCTGTCTCAGTCAGATTCTCCTTTTCTCAGTGCTTATGTAAATTTTACCAGGAATGTAGAAGGGTAACTCAAAAGTGAGCACCACACCAGCACCCAATGTTACATGATCTCTCCGTGATGCTCTTAGGCCAGTCTCTTGATGGTCACGTAATTCTCGTGTGGCAGACATGAAATATCACGAGATTCCCTTGTTCTTGCTACAAGAGTTACAAGTGACATCCAACTCATTTTCATCTGCTGGCCTAAACCAAGGGTTTTCAGAATATATTGAAGAAATTGCATCAATGTCAATAAATCAGCATTCTTTCTGTGGTCATTAAGCCAGTCCCTCTCAGAATTTGTAGTCTGAGGCTTGCTATACAGGAATTCTGAAGCAGCTATTCTTTCTGCCATGAAGAGTTATCCTCACAATACTCCAGCATTTTTCCTACAATACAAGAAAATGGCGACTGCTGTTTCCACCTCTATCCTTTTGCTTCCTCACAGCACATTCAGCCTCCAATTTTCAAGGTGGCCAATGTGTGACCACCACCTCCACTGATTTTAGCAGTTTTCCTGACAACAGAAAACACCTGTGGTGAAATACGATTATTGTCTGGCAGCATTAACCCCAAATAAGTTTTGTAACATGGACATGACATTCTATTGGAGGTCAGTAAGAAGGCTGTCTTGCCCAACTTCTGTTACACACAGACTAATGTTTTCTCAGTGTTTATGAGAATTTAATCAAGTGATATACACTTGTGATTCTAAAGGAAGCACTACGTCACCTCCATCTGCCACATGATCTCTCTTGTTTTATACAGGCCAGTGTCTTTATAGGCACATGATTCCTACAGGGTGGTCACGTGATCCTGTTGTGAACTCCATGAGGCCATGCTCCCAAGGTTCACACTGTCTTATTTTGAACAGACTAAGCTAAAGACCTACCACACTACAAACATCCTAGACCCTGTGACAGAATCTAACGTGCAGTGCGTGGCCCACATATCAAAGCTCTCTGCTCTTACAGAAAAGAAAAGGGACTTCTGTTCATGGTAACAGTACTGTTCTCCCTTCAAATGATGTAGATAGGAGACCCAGACCATGACAGAAACCCAGTCTCTTCCTAACACTAATACAATGTGGCCCTGGTCTAAAGACATCAAGCTTGTCTTTGTTGAAAATCAATAGATTGGAGCCATATACTGTAAGGCCAGCCTTTCCTCTGGTAAGAATATCTTTCTTGGAGATATAGAACCTTGGATCCAAGCCTGGGCTTTTGGTTAAGAGCGGAGTGGTGACTTTGGCTTGCAGTTCCAATCCCTTCACCTATTCTAGGAGGTACAGCTGAGACCTTGGCCCACAGTATTTCTTTTGTCTTTCCCTAACAGAGAGTGAAGGGGTAGATGGGCCCACAGATCTAAGCCTGTCCTATTGAAGGAATGACACCCAGTGTCCAAGGCCCACAGCAGTAAGCCTATCTTTATACAAGGGAAACTAGAATGAAGACTTAGGCCTGTGACACAAAGCCTGTACTCTACATACAGGAACTAGAGTGCAGTCCCTGGCTCCCAATGTCAAGACAGTCTAGTTTATAATGGACTAGATGAAACAACTATTTACACTACCCAAGGTAGCCCCTGTGAACAGAAACTCACATGGAATGTATGACCCACAAACAAAGCTGTCTTCCCTTAACAAAAGGAAAAATTGAGGCATTAGTTTGTACCAACAATAGAGTCATCCCTTGAAAGGATATAGAGTGGTGACATGGGTCCATACACAAAGTCTGTTCTTTCCTAACAATAAGTACAACGGAGACTGGCACCCATGGCACTAAGCCTGTTATCCCTGAAAACTAGTATGGTAGGAGACCTTACTCTGCAGGGCAATTCTGTCCTCAGCTAAGAGAATCTTAACTCAAGACATTGGACCTTGTCTCCTGCCTGGATTTATATTCAGAAACCAGAGTGTTGACCTTGGTTTGCAGTTCCAATTTCTTCCATTATTTCTAGGAGGTAGAGCCGAGACCTCAGCCTACAGCATTTCTTTTGTATTTTCCTAACAGAGGCTAAAGTGAGGCCTGGGCTCATGGTTCTAAGCATGTTCTTCCTGAACAAATGTCGAGTGGTAGCCAAGGTCCACAGCAACAAGCCTGTCTTTATACAAGGGAACTAGAATGGAGACATACCTAAGTGACACAAAGCCTGGACTCTCCTCACAAGAATTAGAGTGCAGGCCCAGGTTACCAAGGTCAAGACCATCTAATTAATAATGGGCTAGATGAAATTACTACTCACACTACACCCAAAGTATCCCCTGTGTACAGAAACAAACAATGCTGTCTTCTCTGAACAGAAGGAAGAATGACAGCCTCCATTTGTACCAGCAACACTGTGTTCCCTCGAAAAAATGTGAAGTGGTGACATGGGCTCAAGGTACAAATCCTGTCTTTTCCTAACAATAAGTACAAAGGATACTGGGACCCATGGCAATAAGCCTGTCCTCTGTGAAAACTAGTAGACAGGGGACCTTACCCCATAGGGAAAACCTGTTCTCAGTTCAGAGAATCTTTACTCAAGACCTAGAAACTTGTCTCCTACCTGGACTGCTAATCAGGAACTAGAGTATTGACCTTGGTTTGCAGTTCCAATCCTTTTTTCTATTTCCAGGAAGTAGAAATAAGAAATTGGCCCATAGCAATTCTTCTGTTTTCCATAACAAAGACTAAAGGGGTGGCCTGAGCCCACAGTTCTAAGCCTGTCTTATCTGAACAAATGCCATTTTCAGTCCTAGTCCCACAGCATCAAGCCTTACTAATGGCACAGAGCCTAGAATAGAAAATGTGGAAATTGGCATCAAATCTGGAATTCCTAAAAGGAACTAGTTGGCAGCCCCAACCATAAGGTCAAGACCATCTAATTGGTAACAAAGTCCAGTTTGAAGACCTAGGCCCACAACAACTACCCTGTCCCCTGCTAACAGAAACTCTTGGGGAGAAATTGGCCCATGGAACCAAGCTGTCATGTCCAAGAAGGAGGAAGAACAAAGGACTTGGTTCATGGAAAACTGTCCTCCCTTTAAAGCACTTATGAGAGAAATTTGGGCCAATGGAACCAACCCTGTATCATCCTCACAGTCCATTCGGCACCCTCTGGTCCCAATTACCAATTTTCCCATTGCCAATTGTTGAAAGGCAACCTACAGCACCAAGGCTTTCCCCTGGGAAGAGAAGGTAGTGTGGACACTTAGAAACTTGGCATGAGCCTGGACTGTTCTTTCAGGAACTTGATTTGGGAGCTTGGAATCATGGGTACCATTGTTCCTATTTCCAGGAAGTAGAGTAGATAACTTGGCCCACAGAATCTAGCCTAAATTTCCTTAATGGAAATTTAGAAGGAGGAATTGGCACATGTTAACAAGACCATGGTAGAAAAAGAATTAATAGAAGTCCATGGCCCAGGACGCAGTCCTGGATAAGGGATAGTGGAGTGGATGTCTGAAAACATGACACCATGTCAGACTCATTTTCAACGTAAACTCGAGTGGAAAACGTTTTCCCCACACTCAAGTCTGGTTCAGTCTAAGAAGCAGAGTGAAGACTAATGCAAACAGCAGCAATATTAGTCACTTGATAGACACCTGATTCCTTTGGGGTATTTTTTGACCCCAACAGGAATCCTGCAAGGTGTTCTTGTGGCCGCCTTGTGATTCTCTAGTGATTGCTACATGATTTTCAGGTGACTTCCACATTTCTTCTTCTTCCTCTATGCTCAATCAAGTGTTTTCAAAACATGTATCATAAACTGCTTCATTTTCAATATATCAGCTGTGATCCATTGGCTGTTAAGAAATTCCCTGTCGACAATAGAGGCAGAGCCGTACCTGAAGCCCTTAAGAGTTATGCTCACAATGACTCAACATTTTTACTACAATTGCAACAGCTGTTTTTGCTGCTATAAAGTAACTTTCTCAAGGAAACTCAACTTCCCATTTTCAACATGTTTAATGTGCAAAAGCTGTACCCATTGCCTTCAAGTAAGTTGCCAGACCACGGACAAAACCTCAGGCCAGTTGTCTAATGATTATTGTCTGGTAGCCTACACCTTTGTGCTTAAGCAAGTCTTCTTATGCAGACATTACTCTTTGATTAAAGGGCAGTGAGGTGGCTGTCTCTCTCACAATCTGTTACACATGGACTCTCCTATTCTCAGTGTTCATGTGAATTTTACCAAGGAATGTAGAAGGGTAACTCAAAAGTGAGTGCCACACCAACACCCAATGTCACATAATCTCCCTGTGATGCCCTCAGTCTAGTCTCTTAATAGTCATGTGATTCCCATGAGGCAGCCACAAATATCGCGGAAATCCTTCATTCTTGCTTTGAGATTTTCAGATGACTTCCATCTCATTTTACTCTGCTGGCCTAAACCAATTGTTTTCAGAACACATTGAAGGAACTTCCTCAATGTCAATACCTCAGATTTCTTTCTATGGTAGTTAATTCAGTCCCACTCAGAATTTTAGTCTGAGGATTGGTATAGAGGAATTCTGAGGCACCCATCCTTTCCACCATGAAAAGGTAGCCTCATCATGATTCAGCATTTTACCTACAATACAGCAAAATGGCAGCTGTTGTTCCCAGCACTACCCAGTTGCTTCCTCACAGCACACTCAGCCTCCAATTTTCAATGTGGCCTATGTGCGACTGCCACTTCCACTGCCATAAAGCAGGTTTCCTGACAACAGACAAAACCTGATGCGAATTAATGATCATTGTCTGACCACATATATCATTGACCTCACGGAAGTTTTGTAATATGAACGTGGCATTCAATTGGATATCAGTTAGGATGCTGTCCCAGCCACCTTATGTTACATGCAGACTAATGTTTTCTCAGTGTTTATGTGAATTTTCTCAAGTGATGTGCACTCGTCATTCCAAAGGGAGCACTACGTCATACCCATCTGTCACATGATCTCCCTGTTTTTCATAAAGCCAGTCTCTTGATGAGCCGTGATTCCCATGGGGTGGTCACCGGATCCTCTCAAGACTCCCACTGGGCCATACTCCCAAGGTTCATGCAGTCTAATTTTGCTCAGATTAGGCTCAAGTCCTACTTATACTACCAACAACCCAGACCCTGTGACAGAATCTAATAAGCAGTACATGGCCCACATATCAAAGTTGTCTGCTCATACAGAAAAGAAAGGAAACCTTCATTCATGGTGACAGTACTGTCCTCCCTTCAAATGATGAAGAATAAAGACCAGGCCCATGACACAAAGCCAGTCTCTTCTTAACGCGACTATAACAGAGGCCTGGTCTAAAGCCTCCAAGGCTGTCCTTGTTGAAAATTAGTAGATTGGAGACCTTAAGTCACAAGGCTGTCCTTTTCTCCAGTAAAAAAGATCTATCTAGGAGAACTAGAACTTTGGCTCCAGGCCCAGATTTTCTGTTAGGAGTGAGAGTGTTGACTTTGGCTTATAGTTCCAATCCCTTCACCTATTCTAGGAGGAAGAGCTGAGACTTCGGCCCAAAGCATTTTTTTTCTGTCTTTTCTGAGTAGAGACTGAAGTGGTGGCCTGGCCCACAGTTCTAAGCCTGCCCTCCTGAACTAACGTCGAGAGGTATTTTAGGCCCACAGCAACAAGTCTGTCTTGATGCACTGGAAACTGGAATGGAGACTTAGGCCTATTACACCAAGCCTGGACTCTCCTCACAGAAACTAGAGTGCAGGCCCAGGCTCTCACTGTCAAGACCATCTAATTTATAACAGACTAGATGAAAACTACTCACACAACACCCAAGGTAGCCCCTGTGAACAGAAACTCATGTGGGGTAGACAGCTCATACACAAAATAAAAGTATGGAGGCCTCCATTGATACCGCAACACTGTCTTCCCTTGAAAGGATGTGGATTGCTGACAGAGGATCATGGCACAATGCCTGTCTTTTCCTAATAAAAGGTACAAGGGAGACTGGGAGTCATGGCACTAAGGCTATTTACTCTGAAACTAGTATGGAAGACCTTATCCCACAGGGTAATGCCTGTCCTCAGTTAAGAGAATCTTACCTCAAGACCTAGGACCGTTTTTTATGCCAGAATTTCTCATCAGGAACCAGAGTGCTGACCTTGGTTTTCAGTTCCAATCTCTTCACTTATTTTCAGGCAGTAGTGGTAAGTGATTGGCCCACAGCATTTCTTCTGTGTTTCCCTAACAGAGACACAACAGGTGGCCTGGACCTACACTTCTAAGTCAGTCCTATATGATGAAAGTTGCCTAGAGTCCTAGGCACACAGCAATGAGCTTTCTTCATGGAAGAAAAACTAGAATGGAGTTTGCAGAAATTGGCACCAAGCCTGGACCTCCTAAAATGAACAGGTTGTCAACCTTAGGCCCACAAAGTCAAGACCATCTAATTTATAACAAAGTCCAGAATAAGGACCTAGGCCCACAATACCCAGCCAAGCCCCTGCTACCAGAAACTCTTGGGGAGACCTTGGCCCACAGAACCAAGCTGTCATCTCCTAGGAGGTGGAAGAACAGAGAACTCGGTTGATGGCACCAAGACTGTCTTCCCTTTAAGGCATTTATAATAGAACTTGGGGCTGATGAAACCAATCTTGTCTGATCCTAACAGTCCATTCAGCACAGCCTGGTCCCACATCAGCAATTTTCCCTTTTGCCAATTTTTTTCAAGGTAAACTCAAGTGGAAAATGGTTCCCACACGCTCAAGCCTGGTTCATTCTAAGAAGTAAAGTGAGAACCTACACCCACAGTAACAAGAATAGTCCCCTGCTGTCGGGAGCCATTATGAGACACTGAAAAAGTCACGTAGTTTATAGCCATAAAGCAGTTGCTGAGACTGCTTAAACAATGGTTCAAAGAAGCAGGGATTTGAGTTAAACATTACTGACCCTGGAAGGGAGGATTGCCTCCTAAAGTAATCCTTTTAAGATAGTGGAATGTTTTACAGAAAGCAAGGATGTTTGTACCCTGAGGAAGGATGTATAGGAACTTATGTAAATGTCAGCTTTTCTATAGTAATGTACTCTGTGCCTTGCTATTTTGTTCAAAAAGAAATATAAGGGCTATGCAAAATTAACTCGAGGCTGCAGCATTGACTGTATGACCTCCCGAAGCACTTTCCTATCTTCTTCTTTTTTTCCTTAGGCTTCACTCCCCTCTTTTAGGTGCTGTTAGACTTTAGCCAGCTGGCTCCGGCACCCTGCTAGACATAGGATTCCTGCGGGGTCTTCCTTGACCCCCACTTCAATCCTGCAAGCTGTTCACATGACTGTCACATGATTCCCTAGTGATTGCTACGTGATTTTCAGGTGACTTCCACCTTATTCTTAGTGGGCACCAGGCCTGACTGGCCCAAGCTCTGGCTGTGATCCAAGGTCTGGCTGTTATTCAAAGCCTAGCTGATCCAAGACCTTACTGGCTTAAGGTCTGACTGGTCCAAGGTCTAGCTGTAATCCAGGCCTATGGCTAGGAATACGACCCTAGACTTAGAAAATATGTAAACATAATTCAAGTTATTGTATTACACATGAGTAGCTGAATGCCACTTTTATACTCTGCTATGTGAGGAGCTGTCGATTCCCTGGGGAGCATAAGGAGAAAGGAGGAAAGAAAGAAGGGAAGAGTAGAAGGTGAGACAAGAAACGGGAGCAGGAGAAGTGCGTATAAGACTGTGTGCCCCGTGCACTTCCCCAAAGAAGTGCACTTCCCAACAGAAGTGCACTTCACAAAATAAAGTGGGTGCCTGCCATTTCATCCCCATGTCTGCCTTTTGTGCATTCATCCAACTGCACCTCACAGTGTCGAACCTTCTAGGTCATGTCAGCAATATCTCAGACTCATAATTGGTGTAGTGCAGGATTGAGCCACTCGGCTTAGGCTCTGACAATTGCCATCATGAACAGGATCAGCATCCTTCTGACCACTGGTGCAGTCTGTGGGATGAGGTGTGTATGGCCCTCAGTGCTCCAGGTGGTTCGTGTATGGAGGATGTGTGGCCCCTCACCTCTCAGTGGTACCCTGTGGCCACATATCTGGCTACAGAGAAGACTGTGGAGGATTGGGAATGGAGTGAAGCCACATCTGGAGGAAGTCCGGAAAGCCCTGGAGATGTTGGAGCCAAATGTACCTACTGCACACCAGAATCGTGTAGCCTGGATATTCCTGACGGCCAACCTGGAGGTTCAGAATCAGGCACAGTGCATGTAGCAGCCACAGCACCAGGAAGAAGCACTGGAAAAGCGGCTGGTGATAAGGCAGCAGGTTGAAGCAGAACAGTGTTGGCCCTGGTGGAGCAAGCTGACGGCACCCCTCAGGTAAAAAAGCAGACCACCTTGATTCAGTACAGCTCTGCAGAACTCAGGGACCTGATGAAACAGGTACAGCAGAGAGCCGGGGAAACAGTTCCGATGTGGCTGCTGTGGCTGTGGGATGATGGGGCTGAAGGGTCCAAGTTATCTCTGGAAGAGATGGCTCAGCTTGTCTCCATAATGATGAGACTGTCCCTCAGGCAGCACCTCCAGAATGTGGCGTGTATGGCATGGGTGCAAGTAATCACTCCCTGATTAACAGGCTCATGTCAGCTGCACACACAATGTGGGCTGACTAGGGGGAACTGCCAGAGACAGCTCCAGATAATTCAGGAAATGGGCATGCAACAGATGATGTTTTGCACCCAGTACACTATCCTCAATGAAGCCGTATTTGCAACCCATATGAAGGACTTGATTTTGATTTCAGGCTCAGCCAGTACTTTTGGCGCCATGGTGGTGCTGCTGGCCCCTTACATAGATAGGCAGATACATGAGGTGAATTCCACCATGGCTAGGTTGGGGGATGTGGAAGTAAATGCAAGGAGCATTCCACCCAAGTGCGCACCCTACTGTGCTCTGCATTCCCAAACTGGCCAGAGCAGGGACAGAGGTGTGGTGAAAAAGTGTTGCAGAGCAGCGCCCAGCCCATCTGGCTGTGAGAGTGAGCCACAGGCAAATGCGGTTTGATCTCAAAGCAGGGATTGTTGCAGAAAGATTGAACAGTAAACTAATTAAATGCCACAGGTGCTGTGGAATCAGCTGCACCCTGACCAGCAATGAACTTTTTAAAAAAGCTTATTAGGGTAACATTGGTTAATACAATTATATAATTTTGGGTGTATATTTAATTTGACAACTGCATATTCTATTGTGTGATTACCACCCAGCTACCATATATTTTATCCCCTTTACTCACTTCACCCTCTCCCCAATCCCCTATATTTGACCACTTTTATCCTGTCTACCTCTTTCCTCCTCCTCTACCCCCTACCTTCTGGTAACCACTAGTCCATTGTCCATGTCCATGAGTCTCTGTCTTGTTCATTGTTGTTGCTTGTAGGTTTATATCCCACATATAAGTGATATCATGTGACTTTCAACTTTTTATGTCTGGCTTATTTCGCTTAGCATGATTATCTCAAGATCCATCCAGGTTGTCACAAATGACATATTTCATCTATTCTTATGGATGAGTAATATTCCATTGTATATATGTACCACAACCTCTTTAGCCAATCATCTATTGTAGGACACTTTAGTTGCTTCCATGTTCCATGCTATGAACATTGGTGTGCAAATGTCTTTTCGGATATAAATTTTCAAATATTTGTGGTAAATACCCAGTAGAGGGATTGCAGGATCATATGGTAGATCAATTCTTAGTTTCTTGAGGAATCTCCATACTGTTTTCCATAGTGGCTGTACCAGTTTGCAGTCCTACCAGCAGTGTATGAAGGTTCCTCTTTCTCCTTTCCAACATTTGTTATTACTTGTTTTGTTGATTATAGCTATTCTAACAGGTGTAAGATGATATCTCATTGTGGTTTTGATTTGCATTTTCCTAGTGCAAATAGTGATGTTGGCATCTTTTTTATATCTGTTGGCCATTTGTACGTCCACTAGGGAGAAGTGTCTGTTTAGGTCCTCTGCCAATTTTTTATTGGACCATTTGGTTTTTTGTTGTTATTGAGTTGTATGAGTTCTTTGTATATTTTGGATATTAGGCCCTTATCGGAGGCATTGCTTGCAAATATATTTTCCTTTTGGATGGTTCTCTTTACCTTGTTGACAATTTCTTTTGCTGAGCAGAAGCTTTTAGTTTGATATAGTCCATTCATTTATTTTTGCTTTTCTTCTTGCCTTTGAGGTCAAATTCATGAAATCCTCTTTAAGTCCAAGGTCCTTGAGTTTATTTCCTATGTTTTCTTCTAGCATTTTTTATTTTCCAGTCTTATATTCAGGTCCTTAATTCATTTTGAGTTAATTTTGGTGTGTGTGATAGACAACAGTCTAGTTTCATTCTTTTGCAGGTGGCCTTCCAATTTTCCCAGCACCATTTTGAAGAGACTTCCTTTATCCATTGTATGTTTTTGGCTTCTTTGTCAAAAATTATTTGCCCATATAAATATGAGTTTACTTCTGGACTCTTGATTCTGTTCCACGGGTCTGTGTATCTGTTGTTCTGTCAATAACATGCCGTTGAACCATCCTTGTGCCCCTGGAATGAAGCACACTTGATAGTGGGATTTTTGCATCTTTGTTCATAAGAGATATTGGTCTGTAGGTTTTGTGTGTATGTATGTGTGTTATCTTTACCAGGTTTTGGTATCAGAGTAATACTGACCTCATAAACTAAGTTGGGAAGTATTGCCTCCTCTTCGATATTTTAGAAGAGTTTGAGGAGAATAGGTATTAAATCTTCTTTGAATGTTTGGTAGAATTCTCTGGTGAAGCCATCTGGTTCTGGACTTTTACTTTTTGGTAGGTTTTTGATGATTGTTTCAATTTCCATACTGCTGATTGGTCTATTTAGATTTTCCAGTTCTTCTTGATTCATTATTAGAATACAAGAATGCTATGGATTTTTGAGCATTGATTTTTGTATCCAGAGACTTTACTGTATTTGCTGATTCCAGTCTAGAAGGTTGTATTTTTCTAAACTGGTTCTATTTCTTTAGATTATTAATACTTTTTCATAGTAGTTATTATATACTTTTTCATAGTAGCCTTGTACGATCCTTTGTATTTCTGTAATGTCAGTTGTAATTACTCCTCTTTCATCCCTGATCTTGTTTTATTTGTGTCCTTTCTCTTTTTCTTTAGTGGGTATATCTAGGGGTTTGTCAATTTTATTAACCTTCTCAAAGAAGCAGCCTTGTGTTTATTTTTTCTATTGCTTTTTTGTCTTTAAATTCATTTATTTCTGCTCTAATGTTGAATTTACTTTCCTTCTTCTAACTTTAGGCCTCATTTGCTCTTCCTTTTCTAATTTTTTTAAAAAGAAGCGTTATTTATTTGGGCTCATTCTTGTTTTTGGAGATAGGCCTGTAATGATATGAACTTTCCTCTTTTGACCACCTTTGCTGTGTCCCAAAAGTTTTGATATGCTGTACTATCATTATCATTTCTTTCTATGTGTCTTGATCTCCCTTTTATTTATTTCCTGATCCAGTTATTCTTCAGTAGTATGTTTGTTAATCTCTATATATTTGTGGTTCTTCCTGATTTCTTTTTGCAGTTGATCTTTGGTTTCAAAGCATTATGTTCAGAGAATGTGGTTCATATAATTTCAACTTTCTTATATATGTTTAGGCTATCTCTGTGTTCCAGTATGTGATCAATTCTTGAGAATGTTCCATGTGCACTAGAAAGAATGTATAAGCAGCTCTTTTTGAGATGGAAGGCTCTATATGTATCAATTATGTCCAGTTGGTCTAATGTATCATTTAAGGATGTTATTTCTTTATTGATTTTCTGTTTGGATGATCTGTCCATATCTGACAGTGGGGTATTTAGGTCCCATGCTACGATAGTGTTTTAGTCTGTTTCTCTGTTTAGTTCTGTTAGTAATTGCTTTACATATTTGGGGCTCCATGTTTGGGAGCATAGATATGAATAAGTGTTATGTCTTCTTAGTGCATATTCTCCTTTATCATTATGAAGTGTCTCTCTGTATCTTTCTTTACCTTTTTTATTTTGAAGTCTATTTTGTTGATATTAGTACTGCTACTCCCTTTTCTCTGAATGCTATTTGCTTGAAATATCATTTTCCACCCTTTCACTTTGAGTCTGTTTTTGTCTTTGGAGCTGAGATGTGTCTCCTGGAGGCAGCATATGGTTGGTTTGTTCTTTGATCCATTCTGCAACTTTGTGCCTATTTATTGTGAGTTCAGTCCATTTACATTTAGGTGATTATTGAAATATGAGGTCTTCTTATAGCTATTTATCTTTGCTTTCAGGATAGGTTGGTGTTTCCATTGTTTCCTCATCCTTGTGTTTCTTTTTCTCTATTTTGGTTGGGTTTTATGGGTTTTCCCTCTGGTCCTTCTTGTTTTATGTTATATACTTCAGCTCTGAATCTTTGGCATGTGGTTACCATTATGAATATGTAAAGAATAGTTATATGTATACAGTCATCCATTTTCTTCTGTTGTGCTTTATCTCCATTCCTCTTCACAAATTTGGATCTTTGAATCCTCCCCTTTTCAGTCATTGTTGTCTCAGTTTGTCTGTATGTATGCTGAACGTTCTTGTTATAGCAATTTCTTGTTATAGCAATTCTCTTTTATTATTTGAGCTTGTAATGCCTATTTTTAGTAAGGGTTGCACTCCTCTGCTTCTATTGACTGATAGTCACTACTCCTAATTGTGTATTTTTTTGTTTGTTTTGTTTATTTGTTTTTAGATGAGCTGACCCTTTCAGTATTTCCTATAGTGCACATCTCTTAGTGGAGCATTATTCAACTTTTATATGTTTGGAAAGGTCTTAATTTCTCCTTCATGTCTAAATGAGAGCTTAGCTGAATACATTATTCTAGGCTGCGTTCCTTTCACTTAATTATTTAAATATTTGATTCCATTCCTTTTCTGGCTTATAAGGTCTGCACTGAGAAGTCTGATGATAATCGAATGGGTTTTTCTTTATATGTTACTGTCTTCTTTTCCCTGGCTACCCTTAGAATTCTGTTTGTCATTGATTTTTGATAACTATAATGCAATGTGTCTTGGTGAAGGCCTTTTTGGGTTGAGATAATTGAGTGTTCTGTTGACTTCTTGAATTCCAGCTCATTCCTTGAATTTGAGAAATCTTCATCTACTATTTATCTGAAAATGCTTTCTAGTCCTTGCTCCCTTCCTTGCTGTTGGTAATTCCCATTATTCTTATGTTTCCTTTCCTGTGGTATCAGCTAGTTCTGGATTTCTATGTTCATTATTATTCATTCTTTGGTTTCTCTCTTCTTCCTTCTAATTATTTTCTAGATTTGTCTTCAATATCAATTGATCCTTTCCTCCATTGGTCAACTCTATTTCCCAAGCTTGTATTTTCATTTCTCAACTCTTGCAGTGTGTTCTCATCTCCATAATTTCTATTTGGTTCCTTTTGAGGGTTTCAATCTCCTTGCTCTGCTCATCCAGTTGTTTTTTCAATTCCTGAAATTGTTAACTTGAATTGTTTTGATCTCACTGAGTTTTTTTTCAGAGTACCTTCTTGAATTCTCTGGCATTAAGTTGCATATATCTATATCCGTAAGCTTATTTTCTGGAGATTTTTCTCTTTCTTTGCTAGATACCTTGTCACCTCAGTTGCTCATTGTATTTAATGGACTATTTCTGCTTGTGACAAAATGGAAGTGTATTCTGTTGTTTTTCCAGAAAGAAGATTTATATATATAAAGGTCTGTTGTCGGGAGCCATTGCAAGGCACTGAAGGTGTCACATAGTTTGGGAGCCATAAAACAGTTGCTGAAACTGCTTGGAGCCCTAAAGCAGCTGCTGAGACTATGTTATCAATGGTTAAGGAAGCAAATGGTTAATTTAATTAGTACTACCCTGGAGGGGAGGTTTGCCTCCTAAGATAATCCTTTTAAGATAATGGAATGTGTTACTTTCCAGATAACAAGAATGTTACAAGATCTTGTGTGAATTAGCATTCAAACGATATACCTTGTGCTTTGCTATTGTATCCTAAAACTTATAAAGGCTGAGCTAAATAAAGACGAGGCTGCAGCATTGACTGTATGCTCTCCCAAAGCGCTTTCCTGTCTTCTTCTTTTTTCCTTAGGCTCACCCCCCTCTTATAGGTGCTGTTCGACTTTAGCCGGCTGGCTCCGGCAGTCTGTCTTTAGCTTGCTGCAAAGCAGGCACTTTTCTTTTAATTCCAGTAGATGACATTTAAGCCTCTTGGATCCCTGCTTTATATAAAACCTAAATGTCATTTTTATTTTCTTGTACATATGAAATCAGTTTCAGTCCCTGTTAGTGTTAGCAACAGTTTTGTTAGTGTTTGCTCAGATTCCCCTGGGGCTCTGTTGGTGATTGGTCTTGGAGGGTATGAGTGGAGGGGCCCTCTAGGTTGGAGTTGGAGCTGCAGCTTTGCAATCAGGGATGGTAAAAATCAACTGTTGTTTCTCTGTAGTCTGTCCCACTTCTATGTTTTCTGCCCTGATGACTGGGCTCTGCTGCCAGCTGCTAGAAGTTCCAGCACTTCCAGGCAGGCTTCAGGGAAGTCACTGCACTTTTACACCTCCATCTTCTCCTTCAAGGAGTTCTGGCGGCTGCAAGAGTTAGCTTCTTTATTTCTACAAGTCCATCGCCCGTCACTGGGATTCTGACTTTGGTAGTTCTTATGCATAGATCCACACTGAGATGTACCGGTGTGCTGTTTGGGTGGTTTTTGTTCAGTTTTAGATATTCAGCTTTTTGTTGTTTCAGGGGGAGAGATCTGAGGACATCTCTCACTCCACCATGTTTCCTCACCATGCTGCAATTAACTTTTATTCCTGAGGAGGCTGGTTGATCCGTTTGGCCAGTTAAGAAGCCTGACGGATCCTGGCAGACTATTGTAGCTGAATAAAATTACACTGCCTTATATATTGCCCTGCTGAATGTTCACGGACATCATGGACTGGTTGTCACATGTACTTGGATGATATCATTATGTGGTGGACTTGCCAAATGACCTTTCTCTCTGGTCTTACACTGTGCTTATGGTCTCATGGCTCAAAACTTAGCCATGTGAAACGACCACCTGTAGTGCACTTGAGTGCACTTGTATTATATATAATGCTAACTTCTGATTCCCTTGCAATACCAGAAGCAGTGGTGACCAGCCTGCGAGGGGCTCTTGCTGACTGAGATTGGGCAGTCAATGAGGACAATGTCTAGGGATCTGGTTCTCTGTTAAATTCTTAGGAGTTGTCTGGTTGGGTAAAACAAAAGTAATGCCAGAGGCAGTGATTGATAAGACACATACATATCCCCCACCTGAGTCTGTGAAGCAGCTCCAAACCTATTTGGGACTGCTGGGGTTTTTGACCCCTCCGCTGTTTAGTGTGAAGGGGTGCCCAATTGGTTGAATCCCCTAAGACAGAAGAGCCTTTAAGGCTGGCTACAAAGCAAGCTATAGCACAAAGCCCTTTGTGTCATAGATCAAGCCCTTCCATTACTGTTTATGTGAAGTAGATAATGCAGGATTAGGTAAGACTAATGGTAGAAGCATGATTCCCAGAAGTCACTAATAGACTTCTGGTTCCAACTGGAAAAACACAAAAACGCAGGTTTTTGGGTTTTTTTTGTTTTTTTTTGTTTTTTTTTTTTTTGATAAGCATGGGAGTGCATGTTCTCTTGATAGAGAAGTAGCTTGCTGTCATTATGCAGCCCTGCTGGGTCAGTGATGCCAGCACTGGTTCAAATCCCATAATAGTGCAGTGTACAAAACCTGTGGAGGGATGGCTGTGGCCTCAAGGAAGGTTCTTTGTACGGAAATTGCACAGACCCCATGCTGACGAAATGAAATGACTTACTTGGAGCATCAGGCACAGTTTTCTGCGAGCCCCCTGTCCAGTCAACTGCACCCCTTACTGGGATGAGTGTAGTTCCAAGCAGAGTCCTGGCTGAGCCTGCTGAGATGGGAGATATGCTGAGTCCTTATGTAAAAGGTCAGACTCCCATCCCTGAGGATGCCTGGTACACACATGACTTGTACCATGGAACAGGTAGTGAAATAACGCAGGCACAAGCACAAGTTGCTGTGTCACAATGTCCCTGGTGTGCTGAGCAGCACTTGGAGAGACAGACAGTACCCTAGGAGTGATACCTTGTAAGGCTAGGGTACTCCAAGAATGGAAAGTGGATCATGGCCCAAGGTAGTGCCCTCTGGTCCAGATCCAGCACCATGACTCTGTAGGGGCAGAGTGTGGGTGCCAGGCCTGACAAGCCCAGGGTCTGGCTGTCGTCCAAGGTCTGGCTTTATCCAAGGCTTAGCTGATTCAAGACCTGACTGGCCCAACGTCTGGCTGGGCCAAGGTCTGGCTGTAATCCAGGCCAGCACCTAGGAGTAAGATCCCAGACTTAGAAAATATGTAAACATAATTTAGATTATTGTATGACGCATGGATGGCTGAATGCCACTTTTGTACTCTGCTATGTGAGGAGCCATTTGGTCCCCTGGAGAGTAGAAGGAGAAAGAAGGAGAAAAAGAAGGGTGAGCAGAGGTGAGACAAGAAAGGGGAGCAGGAGAAGTGCGTGCAAAGACTGTGTGCCCCATGCAATAGACTGCACTTCCCAATAGAAGCACTTCCCAACAGAAGTGCGCTCCATACAATAAAGTGGGTGGCCTGCCGTTTCATCCTCATGTCTGCTTGCTTTTTGTGCATTTGTCCAACTGCACTTCACAATGTTGAACCTTCTGGGTCAGGTCAGCAATACCTTGGACTCTGACATTCCTCTCCTGTATCCTCAACCTGTATTTTCAAAACACATCTCATAAACTGCTTCATTTTCAATATTTCAGCATTGATGCATTGGCCATTAAGAAATTCCCTCTCAACAGCAGTGGCTTAAGGTGCACATCCAAGAATAGTGCAGGAATCGGACCTGAAGAAGATAAGAGTTATGTTTACAATGGCCCAGCATTTTTGGTACAATACAGCAAATTGATGGCTGCTGTTTCCACCACTGTCGGAGCCATTACAAGGCACTGAAGGTGTCCCATAGTTTGGGAGCCAAAAGCAGCTGCTGAGACTATGTTATCAATGGTTAAAGGAAGCAAATGGTTGATTTAATCAGTACTGACCCTGGAGGGAGGTTTGCCTCCTAAAGAAATACTTTTAAGATAATGGAATGTGTTACATCCCAAGATAACAAGAATGTTATATGATCTTGTGTGAATGTTAGCATTCACATGATATACCTTGTGCTTTGCTATTGTATCCTAAAACATATATAAAGGCTGAGCTAAATAAAGACGAGACTGCAGCATTGACTGTATGCCCTCCCGAAACGCTTCCTGTCTTCTTTTTTCCTTAGGCTTCACCCCCTCTTTTAGGTGCTGCTCGACTTTAGCCGGCTGGCTCCGGGCACACCACTCTAAAGTAGCTTCCTCAAGTAGACTCAGCCTCCAAATTTCAACACAATTAATGTGCAACAACCACTCCCATTGCCTTCAAGCAGGTTGCCTGACCACAGATGATACCTCAGGCCAGTTATATAATGATCATTGTCTAGTAGTCTACACTGCTGTCCTCAAGCAAGGCTTCTCATGTACACATGACTTTTAAATGAAGGCAGTGAGGTGGCTATTTCAGTTACACTCTGTTACACACAAATTCTCCTTTTCTCAGTGTTTATGTAAATTTTACCAAGAAGTGTAGAAAGTAACTCAAAAGTAATGCTACACTATTACCCAATGTCAAATTATATCCCTATGATGCCCTCAGGCCAGTCTCTCAATGGTCATGTGATTCACGAGGGGCAGCCTCATGATATCGCAAGCTTCCCTATTCCTTGCTATGAGATTTTCAGGTGACTTCCACCTCATTTTCCTCTGCTGGCCTAAAACAAGGGTTTTCAGAACACATTGAAGAAACTGCCTCAATGTCAATATCTCAGCAGAAAGATATCCTCACCAGAAAGATTTCTCATCACATCCACTTATGACACTCTACACAAGACATCATGGCTTTCCATTCTGCTCGGCAAAGAAAACAGTGCACAGGACAGCTGTTAAAGAGTACTACTATAAACTACAAGGAAGCTGCCACTGTATTAGTACCTGCTGATGCAATCTAGGCAGATGGTATGTTTGAGAGCATGGATCTCTAAAGAGTATTTCCCACCATTTGGTATTGAAATCAGTCACATCATAAACAGTGATACAGTCATGTCAGACTGGATTTGAACTTCACTCTGGTCAAGAGCACTGGGACAAAGCACTGCTCAAACCAAAAATGTATTACACGAATTACAGTAAGAACTGTTATACCTCCTCACATTGTGTGAGTCCACCTTAGATTTCACAACATACACCAATAGTAGCACCAAAACTGTTAAACTGGACTTCTGGAATACAGAATGCAGATATTAAAAGCCTGTTTCCTATACAGGCTCAAGTTTATAGTTTTCCTATCTCCTCTTCATGCAACAAATGAACTATTGGTATTGAACTACCATACCACCTTGTTTGTCACAATAGTTTGAGTTCTCTTCAGCATTTGTGCTCTCTTCCAACACATGGAAGACTGAACCAGCTTTGTATAAATTTCTATCATGAAAAAATGCCAGTTTCCCTATTTGCTTTCACACTTTGAAGATATTGGAAGAGTCCAAGTTTGCTTCACACACTGCCAGATGTCAAGTCAATGCTAGAAGCAATACTGGAGGCAATGCAAATTACCTATTGATCACTTGGCATATAGACTGCATTTGGAGCTACGTGACAAAACAGGAGATTGAAACATGAAAGTGGATCAGTGGAAAGCTATTGCCTCAAGCATTATTCATCAGAGTGATCTAACTTCCTGATTAAGCATATTTTTGATACCAGCTTGAAAGCTTCACCAATATGTCAGTGTCTCATCAGAAACTTCTTTGGGAGATGGCTTTAAATTTCCATATGCATTCAAAACATATTTACTGTTCATTTATTAAATGGTGCTGCAGAGGAAACAGATTATAAGCACATCCTCACCAAAAAGACTTCTCATCACATTCAACTGTCACACTACACGCTCAATAGAGTGGCTTTCCATTCTGCTTGGCAAAGAAACAATGTGTAGGACATCTGTTAAAGGGCTGCTACTATAAACTATAAGGAAGCTGCTACCATATTAGTACCTGCTCATTCATCTATGCAGATGGTAAGTTTGAGAGCATGTATCTCTAAGAGTGTTTCCAACCTGCTCTTTGTAATGAAAACTGGTTGCATCATAAACAAAGCTACATTCATATCAGACTTGTTAAAACTTCACTCTGGTCAAAACACTGGGGCAAAATGCTTGCTCAAATCAGATATGTATTACATACATTACAAGTAAGAACTGTAATACCTTCCTCTACATTGTGTGAGTGCCATCTTAGACTTCAGAGCATACTCTGAATTATTAACTGGACTTTGGATTACAAAATGCAGAATTAAAAAACCTGTTCCTTTACATGTGCTGCAGACGTTCTCTAAAGTTTATATATTTTTTTATCTCCTTTTCATGGCAACAAATGAACCACAGTATTGAAACTACCATACCACCATGTTTATTTCAACGGTTTCAGTTCTCTTCAGTATTTACACTCCTTTCTCAGACATGGCAGCCCTATACCCACTTGTATGAATTTCCACCATGAAAACTGCCAGTTTTCACTAATTGCTTTTGCACACTGTAGATGTTGGAAGAGCCCAAGGTTGCTTCACATAATACTGATGTCAGGTCGCCTCTTATAACAATACTGCAGGCAAATCAGATGATCTATTTATCACTTGGCATATACAATGCATTTGGAGCACAACAAGGAAACAAAAGCTTGCAGCATGGAAGCTGCTCAATGCAAAACCATTGCCTGAAGCATTTTTCCTCAGCATGATCTAACTTCCTGATTAAGCATATTTGGATCCCATTGGATCCCAACATTAAGGCTCTGTCAGTGTGTCAGTGCCTCTTCTGAAACATCTTTGGGAGATAGTTTCAATTTCCATATGCATTTCATAACACATTTACTGTACATTTATGGAATGCATTTGATGAGGACACAGATTACAAGCACAATCTCACCAAAAAGACTTCTCATCACATTCGCCTATGACACTACACACAAGACACTGGCTTTTCCATCTCTTCACAAGAAACAGTGAATAGACATCTGTTAAAGAGCACTGTTATAAACTACAGTGAGTTGTCAGTGTATTAGTACCTGCGCTCTGCCAGTCTATGCAAGTGGTAAATCAAAGAACAAGGATTCTAAAGAGTTTCCCCTTCAGCTCTTTGAATACTGAAACAGTTCGCATCATAAACAGAGTTACATTTGTATGAGACTGGGCTTGAACTTCACTTTGGTCAAGAACAGTATGGAAAAGAGCTGCTCAAATCAAAAATGTATTACACACATTATAGATAAGAACTATAATACCTTCCTCTACATTGTGTGAGTGCCACCTTAGACTTCACAGCATACACCAATACCAGCATCGAATTGTTGACTGGACTTCAGATTACAGAATGCAGTATTAAAAAATGTTTTATTTGCATTACTGTGGATTTTCCGTAAGGTTTATAGTTTTCTATCTCCTCTTCATGGGTACAAATGAACCATACTATTGAAACACCATACCACATATTGTTTATTGCAATGGTTTAAGGTCTCTTTAGCATACACTCCCTTCCAAAACATGGCATCCAGAACTTGCTTCCTAAGAATTTCCACCATGAAAACTGCCATTTTTCCCTAACTGCTTTCACACTTTGTAGATGTTGGACGAGTCTAAGGTTGCATCACACACCGCAAATGTCAAATCACTGCTATGGATAATACTGCAGGCATCAAAATTATCTCTTGATCATTTGTCATATAGGATTGTTTGTAGCACCACGTGAAACAAAAACTTGAAGAACGAAATGACTCATTGGAAATCATTGCTTCAAACATATTCATCAAAGTGCTCTATCTTCCTGATTAAATATATTGGATCCCAGCATTAAGGCTCCACCAAATTTCAGGTCTCATCAGAAATATCTTGGGAGATGGTTTCAATTCCATATGCATTCCACAACACATTTACAGTTCATTTATGAATGGTGTTGCTGAGGGCACAGTTTGCAAGCCATTCTCACCAGAAAGATTTCTCATCACATTTGACTGTCACACTACACACAAGACACAGTGGATTTCCATTCTTCTTGGCAAAGAAACACTGTATAGGACAGCTGTTAAGGAGCCACTACTATAAATTATAAGCAAGCTGCCACTATATTAGAGCCTGCTCATGTAGTCTATGCAGATGTAAGTTCGAGAGCATGGATCTCTAAAGAGTGTTTCCAACCTGCTCTTTGTAATGAAAACAAGTCCCATCATAAAACGAAGCTACCAGTCATGTCAGACTGGGTTGAACTTCGAATCATGCCAAGATCACTGAGCAAAGAGATTGCTCAAATCAAAAATATATTACATGAATTACAGGTAAGAACTCTAATCCTTTCCTATATGTTGTTAAGTGACTCCTTAGACTTCACAGCACACACCAATACTCACACCAAATCTTTATTGGCCTTCTGGATTATAGTACTCAGGTATCAAAAACCTGTTTCCTTTGCAGTGCTGCTGACTATCTCTCTCATTTATAGTTTTCTATCCCAACTTCATGAAAACAAATGAAGTACAGTATTGAAATAGTGTACAACATTTTTTATCTCAACAGTATGAGTTCCTTCAGCATATATGCTCCCTTCTAACACATGGAAGCCTAAACCCACTTTGTAGAAATTTCTACCATGAAAACTGCCAGTTTCCTAATCACTTTCACAGTTTGTATGTTTGAAGAGCCCAAGTTTGCTTCACAAAACTGCTAAAGTCAAGTTGCCTCTTAGAACAATACTGCAGGGCTCTTAGAACAATACTGCGGGTAATTCAAATTACCTTCTTATCACTTATCATATAGATCCCTTTGGAACACTATGAGAAAATAGAAGTTTGCAGCATGGAAGCAGCTCAATTCAAAGCCATTGCCTCAAGCATTATTCCTCAGAGTGAGCTAATATCCTCATTAAGCACACTTGAGTTCTATGAAGGCTCTACCAGGGTTCTTTGCCTGATCTGAAAGTCTTTAGGAACTTCATCAATTTCTATATGCATTCCACAACACATTTACTGTTCATTTAGGGAAATTTTTTGTTGAGACTCCTGTACACCACACAGCCCTTTTGAGGATCAGAGCAGGTTAGTACTACATTCTTTGTGGATTTCAAGTCTAGCTTTTCAATGGTAAGGATCTCATCTAGATCTTTAAAACTATGGCTTCCCTCATGGCTGCTCACACAAGTCCACATATCTTTATTTTTGGGACTTCCTGGACACTTACATTATCGGTTATACTCCCTACAACTTCAATGGCTTTGCCCTCCAAGCCAGGAATCTTCATCTTAAAAACCATGTGATAAATGGTCAGAGGTATCCAGTCAATGTGACATGAATGACTTCTTCATCACTGCCTGTTTGATGATGGTGTTGGTTCGTCCTGTTTGATGATGGTGTTGGTTCATCTGGCTAGAAACCTGTACAATTTGATCAATAGCCTTAGGTAGATGTCCTAGCTCTTGAGCTCCTTGTGCCAAAACTTTCAGTCTTTGTTGTAGTGGATGTCAACTGCCATGATGGCTGATTTTTTCAACTTTGCTGTGCAGAGAGACTGGCAAGTAATATTCAGTTATGAAAACTAAAACTATAACTTACCACCAAGAATACTCTACCTGGCAAGGCCATCAATTAAAATTAAAGGTGAAATAAAGATCTTCCTAGACTGTATAAAGTGAAAAAATGCATCACCAACAGGTCAGCAATACTAGAAGTGTTAAGGGAACAAAATAAAAAAGTAAAAAAGGAAGAACCCACAAATATGAATAATGAAATGGCGTAAATACATACCTATTAATAACCACTTTAAATGTTAATGGATTAAATGCTCCAATCAAAAAAACTTAGGATAGTTCAATGAATATGAAAACAAGACCCATGTATATGCTGTCTATAAGACCCACTTCAGATCAGCTGACACACACAGACCCAAAGTAAAGGGATAGAAAAAGATATTTCACTCAACTGGCAATAAGGAAAAATTGGGGTGCCAATACTTCTATCAGATGAAATATTCTTCCAAACAAAGGCTACAATAACAGTAAAGAAGGCATAACAATAAGAGGGATCAATATACACACCTAATATAAAGGCACCTATATATATATATATATATATATATAATATTATATATAGCAATTATTAACCGACATAAAGGTAGAGATCATCAATTATACCACAATATAAGACTTTAACACCCCATTCACACCAATGGACAGATCATTCAGACGGAAATTCAGTAAGAAATCAACAGCTTTAAATGACACACTGTACAAAATGGATGTAATTGATATTTTCAGAGTTTCTCCACAAAGCAGAAAAAAATATACATTTTCTCAAATGCACATGAAATATTTTCCAAGATAGACAAAACGTTATGCCACAAAATGATATGAAACAAGAAATCAACTACAACAACAAAAACCTAAAAATACATGAACCATTGAGATAAACAATAAGCTACCAAACAATGAACGGGTTTATAATGAGATTAAGGAAAAAATCAAAAGTACCTAAAGACAAATGAAAATGACAAAATCTTAGGACACAGAGAAAAAGCAGTCTTAAGAGGATATTCATACAATACAGGCCTACCTCAAACAAGAAAAATTTCAAATAAAGAATCTAACATTACACTTAAAATAATGATAAAAAGAACTGCAAACAAAACTCACAATGAGTAGAAGGAAGGAAATAATAAGATCAGAGTGGAAATAAACAATATAGAGTCTAAAAAAGCAATATGAAAGTTCAATGAAACCAAGAGCTAGTTATATAAAAAAATAAGCAAAATTGATAAACATTTAGTCAAACTCAATGAAGAAAAAAAGAAAGAGGAATCAAATAAATAAAAGTGGAAATGAAAAAGGATAAAGTATGGAGTTCACAGAAATAGAAAGGATTATAAGAGAATACTATGAGCAGTTATATGCCAATAAAATGGACAGTCTAGAAGAAATAGATGCATTTCTAGAAACATACAATCTCCCAAGACTAAGTCAAAAAACAGAAAATCCAAACTGACCGATTAACCACCAATGAAATCAAATCAGTAATCAAAAAACTTTCAAAAACAAAAGCCCTGGAACAAAAAGCATCAGAGGTAAATTTTGCCACACATTCAAAGAATAATTAACAACTATTATTCTCAAAGTATTCAAAACTTTTAAGAGGAGAAAACCTTTCTAATTCTTTTTATGAGGCCACAATTACCATGATTGCAAAACTAGACAACTACACTACAAAAAAAGCAAATTATAGCCAATATTCATGATGAGTATTGATGCAAAAATTCTCAACAAAACTCTAAACAAAACAGAAACCTAACCCTAATCCTAACCCTAACCTGAACCTGAACTCTAACCATAAACCTAACCCTAACATTAACCCAAACTCTAAACCCTAACCCTAACCCTAAATCCTAACCTAACAGTAACCCTAAACTCTAACCCTAAGCCTGACCCTACCCTAATCCTAACCATAAACCAAACCTATAGACTAATCTTAACCCTAAATTTAACCCAACCCAACTCTAATTCTAATTCTAATTCTAACCCTAACCCTAAATATAAACTTAATCCTAACCCTAATGCTAAATCTAACCCTAATGAAACCCTAACACTGACACTAACACTAACACTAACACTATCACTAACCCTAACCCTACCCTAACCCTAACCCTAACATAACCATAAACCATAACCCTAACCATTATCCATCACCACTAACCCTAAATACAAACACTAAACCCAAACCAAACCGTAAACCTAACTGTAACCCTAACTCCAACCCCAACCAGAACACAAAACCCAAATCCAACCAAAAACCTAACCCCACCCCTCATCCCAATCCTAACCCAACCTTAACCCTAACCCTTTACCCTTAACCTAACCTGAACCCTAACCCTAACCCTAAAACAAAACCTAACCTGAACCCTAACTCTAACCCTAACCTGAACCCTACCATAAACGCTAACCCTAAAAACTAAAGCTAACTCTAACCCTAATCCTAACCTTGAAACAAAACATTACCCTAACTTTCACATTAACCCAAATGCTAACTCTAATTTTAACCATAATGAAACCCTACCCCTAAACCTTACACTAACCCTTACCTTACACATAACCCTAACCCTAACTCGAACCTAAACACAAACCTTAACTCTAACTCCAACCCTACCCTACTCCTAAATCTACTGTAAACTTTAACCCTAACCTTAACCATAAAGCTAACCCTAACCCTAATCCTATTACTAACCCTAAAACAAAACCTAACCCTAACCCTAACCCTAGCCAGAAACCTATCTCAAACTGAAACTTTAACCCTAACCCTAACCCTAACCCTAACCCTAACCCTAACTCTAAATTTAACCTTAAAAAATCTCTAAACCTAATCCTACCCCAATCCTAACCCTATCCACAATCCTACCCTGAAACCTAACACTAAATCTAACCTCAAACCCAACCTCAATTGCAACCCCACCCAAACCCCAACCCAAAACCCAAACTTAACCCTAACCCTAATCCTAATCATAACCCAATCCTAACCCTGACCCTAAGCCAAACCTTAACCTTAACCCTAACTCTAACCCAAACTCTAATCTTAATCTTAATTCTAACCCTAACCCTAATCCTAACCCAACCCTAACTCTAACCCTAACTGTAACCCTAACCCTAACCCTAACCCCAAACCATAACCCTAAGCATAAGCCTAATCTAACCCTAACCCTAAATCCTAACTAAAACTTAACCCTCACCCTAACCCTAACTCTAACCCTAACCCACCTTAACCCTAATCCTAACCCTAACCCTAAACTCTAAAATTAACCCTAACCCTAACCCTAACTTTAAGCCTTAACCCTAATCCTAATTCTAACCCTAACCTCTAAAATTAACCCTAACCCTAACTTTAAGCCTTAACCCTAATCCTAATTCTAACCCTAAATCTACCTTACCCTGACCCTAACCCTAAAGCTAACCCTAAAACAAAATCTAACTCTAACCCTAACTCTAACCCTAACCCAAACCCTAACTCTAACCCTAAACCCTTACACTAAACCCTAACTCTAACCCTACAAACTCCTTACCCTAACCCTAAATCCTAACCCTAAACCCTAACCCTCACCCTAACCATAACCACAACCATAACCGTAACCATAAACATAACCATAACATAACCTGAGTTTTTAAAAGACATTTTGTCTAGTATTTAAGGTTGTTTACATTGGGATTTTTAGTCTTTTTACTTAGTCTTACATACTCTGTGTAGTGGTTTGGAGTGAGACCTAGCCAGCTGTGGTATCAAGTATCTATGTGATCATGAGCAAGTTACTAATCCTCTCTGCTTCCATTTCTTTGCCTATAAAATAATGATAAAATTTACTCAATGAAAAATTGTCTGATAATGTATATATTTATGTAACACCTAGACTACTGTAAGTGTTCAATATATATTAGCTTGCAGCATCAGCAATAACATGCAGATAATGCAAATGGACTTTTTGGTTTAAAGAGCACTGGATTGATAACTGATCTGAGACTGAGCTGGCCTCAGTCATTGACTTCAACAGATTCAATGGCATGATAGCAGCAGAATTCCAGCTGTAGTTAAGGGATGGTTGTGAAGTGAAAAATTGGAGGCAATGATTGTGGGAATATTTTCTGAGGAACATAACTGTGAAAAATAGATATGAAAATTGTGGAGATAGTGTCAGAAGTTTTATAGAGTACAAGAAAGTTGTTCTGTTTTAAAGAGAGAAAGGTAGATGTCTTATAGTTTGCAGAGGAAAAGGTTGAAAGTACAGAGACAGATAGAGCTGGTGAAGCATTAAACATTAAAGATATGGGAAAGATTCTGATGAAGGTATAAGAACTTCAGAACAGAAGAGCTGATTTATTCCTCTGAGATCTGAAGAAATATGATAAGTATAGATATAGGTACTTTCTAGTTATAGCTGAGAAGTTGAGATATTTCACACTGATATCCTCAATTTTTATGTGAATTACAACTTTACTGGAGGAGACTGAAAAAAAAATATGTGATTTGAATAAAAGGGTGAACTTTTGGAGCAATACAAAGAACATAAAACACTATTTTCCCAAATAAATAAAAGCACAGGTATACTCAGAGACCATGGACTTATAGAAGCATTAGTCTGCCTGATTATTTAATTCCTTTCATTACTCTTCCATCACCCAAGAGTGGGTTGGTAGTTAAATTAATTAAAGAAGAGGAAGCTCCAGGTGGAAGGAAAAAAGAAATGAGAATAAGGTGACTGAAATCTATGATGGATCGGGGAGGGATATAAGCCCTGAAGTAGTGAGAGCAGAGAAGATATTTTGGAACTAAAAATTCACTGTTATTATAGAAGTGGCTTAACTGAATAAGAAAGTGATGGGAAGTTGTAGTCAGAAGTTTATACATTAAAGTTTATGTTTCCAGAGCTGGAGCATTTTCTTAGAAACAATATCTCCAAAAAACCAAAGACTAGAGTGTAGTTATAGAATTGAATTGATGCAGTCAATCAGTTCAAAGATTTGAAAGTTTTTCAAGCTTAGAAATTTAAAATGGGTTATTGTGTGTGTCATCTACATAAACATTGAAATTCATACAAAATTAAGGTGAAGTTAAAGAGGTAGACTAAGAGCTAGATACCTACAGCCTCATTATATTCAGCAACGTGGAAGGGCAAAATTTACTACATATAAATGCATGGATTTCGAATGAGAGAACAGTCATACATGGTTGATTCAAAAGTGACCAGGAAGCTATAAGGAGAGCAGGAAAAGAAAAAAAAAAAAGAAAAAAAAACATATTTAAGGAGAGCAAAGTACGTTCATCTTGAGTTGAATAGAAAGAAAATTTTGGCGCATTAAATTTAGGGAGTTACAATCTTATATGTCTGAAGTAATAAGAATTTTACTTGGTTTTGTGGTTAAATTTGCATATTCATTTGTAAATGTCTAGGTCAAAATGTTATTTTTTAATGTTATAATAAAAATTTAGATAATTATGATATTATATAGTACTCGGCTATATATCTTAATATAATATTTGTTAATCAATATTCTCATTTATATAAGAAAACCTGAAATTCTAAGTGACTTTTTAAAAATTATACCTGACTTTTGAGTTCACCTCTTTCCAACTCTTAATACAAAAACAAATAAGTAAAATTAAAATGATTAAAAGTGCAAAACAAATAGATACAATGCACTCTGTACTGAAACTCTCTTACTTTGTTCACACCTTGAACCAGATTTAAAATTGTATTTCTTAATTTTTTGTCAGTATTTTTGTGACTTGGTATGTATTTAAACAAATCATATTTTGTAACTGCTTTATAAAAAGAACATTGCTAACTATGCATGACTGTACTATGCACATCCAACATTTTCCAGTTACATCTTATATAAAAATTTCAGTCTTAAATCCATTGTTCATTAAAAGTTGAAGACTCAATTTGAACTTGAAAATCCTAAAAGTATAGTACTTATTAGAATTTTTCTCATTTACTTTTTAACTTGCTAGTATTTAACTTGCTAATATATATATATATATATATATATATATATATATAATATATATATATAGATAGAGAGAGAGAGAAGAGAGAGAGAGAGAGAGAGAGAGAGAGAGAGAGAGAGAGAGGAAGGGAGATTTGAAAGAATGCTAATGATTTTGTCAACTATTCTCAATAATTTTTTTCTGAAATGAGAACTTTGAAACTTCAAAAAGGATCAAGCCTCTTCACAGAAATAGAAATTTAAAGTGGATTCAATACTAACAACAGGTAGAGTTTTGTATTTTTGAAAAAAATGTACAGTAAACATGATTTTTAAAAAGTCTCATCTCATTTTTGACAATTTGCTTCAAATGTGCTATGAAAAATTATCAAAGAAAATAGATATCCCTGAGTTATAATTATTCATTCCGTACCCAAACTTTTGCATTCAACAATTTCTGTTTTATGAAAGGTATGTTTAAAAGAGTACCTCAATCCATTAAAATAACATATGGCTATTTTGTGATAATTTAATAAATTAGAAATACTATAAAATGATTACTCATTTATTAAAATTATAAGTTAATAACTAAGAACTGTACAAAGAAGCTTAATGTACCAAGCAATCACAATGATTCCCATCGTAACCACCTTTTCTTTTCTAAATGTGATTGTGTTGTGTTACCAGGTCTATTTTAATATATAAAAGTTTAGAATCTCACAACACAAACTTGAGTAAAAGAAGATAGACAGAAAACAGAACAGATATTATGACCTCATCAATATAAATTAAAAACACATAACTAATCTATAGCATTAGAAATTAGGATAGTGGTCTTCTTGGGGAGCTAAGTATGACTGGAAGGGAATGAAAGACATTCTAGGATGCTGGTAATATATTTCTTGATGCAGATGCTGGTCTTATGGATGTGTATATTTTGCAAAATTTTAATTGAGTAGTACACTTAAGATTTTGCATTTTTTTGGTGTGTGTTTGTTGCACTCCAATAAATTTTGCATTAACAATAAAAAATTTATATTAGCAGAAATAGCCCTGTAAATCATAAGTTAAAGGATAATATTGAACCAAATCTTAGAGTAAGTTGGCATTAGTCCTAAACTTGCTCATAGTATATAAAAGAAATGTCTTGGTTATTCGATTCAAACTCTGATTTTAACTTTAGTTGGAAATGGCTTTTTTTATTTTTATGCTGCTCTTTGTTAAATGAATAAAATCAAGTTAAAACTTAAAGAGAGAACCTTTGATAACTATTTTTTTCTTCATTCTTTTTTTCTCTTGAAGTAATAAGGTGAAACTAATGTGAAATCTAATTACCATTCCTGTCATGCCCAAACTAAACTCTGTCATTATGAAACCATCCAGATCATCTAAAGGGATCTGGTGGTAGTCAGAGCTTGTCCTATTCTAAAGCTGAGAATTTTAACTTAGAAAAATCGAGAAATACTTTATGCCAAAGCGACCTTGTCTAACAGGTTAAGTACATGTATTAACTTTGAAGCTAGAGAGTCAGGCTCATGCTGCATCTTAAATACTTATTTATATTGTGATAGTTGTGATATATAATGACAATATTATATCACAATTTTATCACCTACTATGTAGCCTTTGCTATTTAAATTTAATTACAATTAAACTAAACTATAATTTCAGTTCCTTAGTCACATTAGCCTTGTTTCAATTATTCAAGAGTCATATGTGCCTAGTGGCTTCTGTATCAGACAGAACATAGAGCATTTCTATCATTGCAAAATGTTCTATTGGACAGCACCAATATATATAATTAGAATAATACATTCCTCTGAGAGTTTTTATTTTATTAAAAATGTTTATTTTGTACAACTTTTAGCATTGCAATGGCAAAACAGAAATCCATGATACATGATAATTTAACAATTATGTCACTGATGAAACTAAGAATAATCATCAGATAATGAAAATAGTAATAAAAATATAATATTTACACATCTAATTTCATGAGTAAGGTGTACATAGCTTTGTATTAATTCACTAATCTTAATTCTACTTTTAAGTATCTCACTATGAAATAATTCTTAAATTGGCATAAATTTTCCCTGAAGTTGAAGCTATAAAATCCAGCCTAATATATTATGTTCACAGCTTTATTAAATGCACACACACACACACACAACATATTGTAAGCAGCTATTTACTTTTTAAAATTCTAAATATTAAGGACCTTAACATGTAGGTCGTAAGCATGTGCCACCAGGAATAAATATGGTTAATCAGAATACAACATAATGAAAAAGGGAAGTTGGATTAGTATCCTAACCCTCTCAAATTATGACATGGCATTAACTCATTAGAATGTCTTTATGCATCTCTTCAATTACAGGTTAAAGGCTCTGAACTTTGATTTGTCTTATTGTTGTTGGAGGTATAAATGTGTTTATTTCATTGTTTTTCCCTTTCAGATAGGTTTGTGAAAAACACACACACACACTCACATACTATGCTTATACACAAAGCAATGGTTAGGTATACAATCAATCCTGCCCTTAAACCAACTTGGACCACAGCCAAGAGATGAACCCATTTGACATGCCAGTCAAAAACACCAAGTATACTTGTATACTTAAAGTATTATAAAAATAAGATTCATGAACTGGACTCTGGAGTGTCTATGCCCTTTAATTCAGAGTTCAGTGGTTATTATCATTATTATCATTCTATATCTATATAATATCCAGAAAAAATAGACCTTTTTTGTATTATTACAAGACAAGAACATCATTCTTACAAACATAAATAAGTCCTTTGCTAAAAGTTTTTTTTCCTGATTATTTATAACCTGTGTTTCCCCCTTCTTAAGCTACTGATAAAGATACTAGCAATTATAGTGCCATGGCATACAGACTCATAATACCTCCAATTAAAAAGGAAAAAGGAGGATTTGTGGTGGAAACATATACAGGGCATATCAAAACAGCTATGCTGTTCCATAATATGAGAAGGTCCTATTTCAAGTTTCAAGTCATTGCAACCGACAACTTGGGAAGGGGCTAAGTGGCAAATCTTGTAAGTAGATAAAACTTCAGTTAAGGGGTACATAAAATACTAGTCAGCAGTCAGTGTTTTTAACTCATAGAACATTTAAATTATTTGATACCAGTTTTCAATAACATGATTCATTTGAATTCAGTTTGCTGATAGTTATAGTTTAGCATATAAAACTATAGCTTTATGAAATTTTTCTTGTCATTTGGGAAATACAGCATATGTGTTTATAAATGATTGTGATAGCAATATCGTAAGCATTAGATTTCTATTTGGTCTGTGGATCTCATGTTTAATATAGAGTTGACTGGAGCTACTTAAACTTATAAAATACTTTGCAGAGTTATGCTGTAGAAGTTAAAAGATTTTGTATCACTGTTTAAATTATTTTTAGATCTTGTATAATTAAAAAACAAAAGGAAATATTTTGAAGCAAGTTTATGTCTCCAATGGATGATTTTTTCTTATTTCACCAAAATCCCATTGATGATTTTGATGTCCTTGACTGTTATATTTGGCTTCAGTCAGTAATATCAACTTTCTAGTCTGCTTTTTCTCATTCTGCACAAGTTCGGTGGTAGATTATTCCCAAGGGTGGTTTGATATTAACACTTATTCAAAATATTCAATACCAGTGCATCTTTCCTATGGAATATCTATAATTATTTGGACTTTTCTCTGATTAGATTAATCAGAAATTATATTTATTATTGGAATTATCTGTCACAGACAGAATCAAGTGTAATTTTTCTTTTGCTCTTTACATCTTATTAAATCTTTATCTTTCCACAGTTTTTTTTCATTTAGATCTCTGGACAAGTTTAACCTTTGTATATATGCAGTCATCAGTGACCAAATATTACTTTTTAGATAATGGTAAAGACCAATCACCATGATTGTGATTGGTATGTAGGCCAGAACTTTCTCATGTATAACAGTAAATATGTATGGAATAAACAGAGGCCAGTCTAAGGTAATAAGCTTTTGGCATAGGAGATATGGTTGACAGTGATTTTCAATCAAATCAATATCTGTAACCATTATGTGAAATAATGTTATTTCTCTTCCTGTTATTTAGGATAGGCATATTGTTATGCTTTAAGGCTGATAAACTCATGAAGTATACTTAAAATATTATAAAAAACAAATGGAATATATGTACATGTATATAATATGTACATAAGCAATGCGAGTGTTATGGAATTTTTATTTGAACTCTATAAAATATTGTGTAAAAATTATAAAATATACTTTAAAATTATCCAAAATACATTAAAAATTAATTCAAAGAAATCATAATGTTACTCATGTATAAATTATGATATATATGTACAAAGAAGCCATCTCAGCAAACTACTCTTCATAAGATGAAATCCTTTACATAAAGAAAAGGGAGATATGGAATGAAATAAGACTTTCATGTAGAGGGAACAAAATATGCCAAAACCAAAAAGGAAGAGAAATGATGGCAGGTCTAAATAACCAATAGATATTTACTCAGTGAGAGAGAGAAAGCAAATCAGAGACAGGCCTGAAGATGGAAGTAGCTGGTTCATATAAAAGCTTTAGGTCATATTAAAAGTATTGAAACTTTTCCTCAAAGGAACAGGAAACTATTGAAAAATATTTAGTGAGTGAAAGTAAGATTTTTAATTAAGATAAAACCTTGCACAATGCAAATCTAGACCTCTTGTGAGGTTACTTCTTCTGCTGCCTTGTCAAGTAATGGCTTTTTGTGTTCTTTTCTATATTTATCACAGTGTTTATACTGCCTACTTGCAAAGTAGGATACTTGGTGAACCATGTTGCTATTTCTATACCCTTCCCTCCTTCCTAGGAATCCAACCTTTATTCTCGCCATCTGACTGTCACTCACTCACTACTTTACACATTGCTGTGATCTCATCACTCCCCTCAGTAAATCCATCTACCGACCAGAATGTGCACTAACATTCTTTGCCTTATTTCTTGTTCTTTTAGATGGATTTTCTATGTGTTTTTCTAGTGCCATTACCTCCACCTGTGCAACAGATCCAATCCTCTGCTCGCCAACTCTAAGGTGTTGTTTGAGTAGCTCTCCCATTTCTTATCTACATTATCAATATCAATCTCCTTCCTTTATTTGATTATACTTATAACCATGCTTTTTTTCTATCTTCAAAAATAATTTTAAAAAACCTCTTGACTTTCTTCTACTTCCAGCTACCACACTGTTTCAAATCCTCTTTCCAGAAATACCATTTTTAAGAACTGACTCTCATTTTCCAGCATCTAATCACTCTTAAAACTTTTTAATTATAATTTCACTCTCAACACTCATCTAAAATGGCTTACGTCAACATCACCAATTGTTTCTTGTTACTAAATGCACTAGTAATTTCAGTCTTCATCTTATTTGAGCCATCAGCAACACTTGACTGACTATGACCTTTACTAGGCTTTAGGGCTACCATTATCTCTTGTTTACTTCTTACCTCACTGTTTTTTTCTTCTTGGTCCTCTCATTTTTGAGTTCCTTAGGCTAAAATATTTTTATTCCTTCTCTCCAAACCTTGATCAATCCCTTAGTAAACACTCTTGTGTAGTTATAAAGACAGATCTAAATATAGATGTAGAGCTACATGTTATCTGCACATATTTTAACACTCCTACTATTACAACTTGATTGAAACCATTATTGTATCTCACCTATTTCATTGTACAAACTCATTAACTTGCCCTAATGTTTCCATTCTTGTTCCACTAAGTCTGTTTTTAAATATGGCACCCAAAGGATTCACATTTAATTCAGGTCCTATTATTTCTTAGCTAAAACCTTCTAATATCATCTCTTTGTTTTCAGAAAAGTTTTTAAGTCATTACAGAAGAACCATGAAGCTCTTAATAATTTGTCCCCAATGACCTCATTTTCTACTTTTCTACTAAGTAATTCAACCTACATCATGTTGGTCAAATTGCTTTCAAATAGCCAGATATACTCTCACTTCAGAGATTCTGAAGTGGCTCTATCTAGAATACTCCTTCTCCAAATGTAGTATTATGGTGTAGTATCAAAAAAGAATCTACATACTTATCTCAAAAGACCATTAAAATACCTCTTCTTTTTAAAGAAAAGTGGGATTGCATCAGAAACCAGTTAAAAGAGACAGTGACACATTCAAGCAGAGGATAATGACAGTTCTAGTTCTCTAGATGATGTCCAGAGAGTCCAATATGTTAGATATTGCCAGCGAGCACTTGAAATGTGGCTAAGTTGGCATTGTGGTGTACTAGAAGTATAAATGAATTTTAATGATTGAGCATGAAAAAAAATGTAAGTTTTTTCCTTAATAAGTTGTTTTATATTGATTATATGATGGAAACATAATATATGAATATGTTGAGATAAATGTATTGTTAAATTAATTTCACTATTTTTTTTAACCTTTTCATTTTGGTACAGAAAATTTTAAATTATGTATCTCATATGTATTTGTGACACAGATTATGTTTCTATTGATGGCACTGTCTAAACTTTTTAGGAACAAAAGGGAAAAAAAAGGAAAACAAAAGAGATTTCTGATAGAGAATATAAAGGACTTAGAATTACAATGTGTAAATTGGAAATCTCTGTTTTTAGAATTTTGTGCTTCAAAATGTTCCTCTTTTTTATGACTATAGCTAGCAACAAAGATGGATTCCAATGATACAAATATTTTTAAAACATTTTATTAGTAATCAACAAAGAAGGAAATTAAGCAATTTTATAAGAATGTTTTAATAGTTTTTTATTTCAATTAGAGTTGACATTCAATATTATTTTATATTAGTTTCAGTTACATAGCATATTGGTTAGACATTGGCAAATAGTTCGAAAAACACAAGTGTTAGTTTAATATACCAAACATTAAAAAATTCTGCTATATAAGCACAATTTTATTAACATTTGTTACAAAATCTGGCATGCATATTTCTGGAACTATTTGCAAAAAAGCTATACTAGAAAAGTAACATAAATGATATCTAGTTAACTTAAAGATTTAAATATCTTTGCTATAGATGATAGAAGAAACCAAAGATTCAGGGACGTTGGATTTTTTTGAAAAAATCAAAAATTTAAACTGTAACTGCTTATTCTCCATTTGCATAGTCAAAAATATGTACATTCTACATAAACCATATACCAACATTTAAAAAGATTAAAAATTTTAAACAACAATAACATGTAAGTATGAGACAACTATTTGCGGGATTTACAGTATGACGTTTGTTTTTCTTATTAAAATTAGAGAAATACATAATATTTATATCTTATAAATACAAAAGTATATTTTCTAAAGTTATTAAAATTGGGAGATCTTTTTGATAAATTGTAAGCCTAATATTTGTTTCTATCTATCTATCTATCTATCTATCTATCTATCTATCTATCTCTGTCTGTCTATCTATCTATATCTATCATCTATCATCTGTCATTTATTTATCTATCTATTATATATCATCTATCTATATCATCTATCTGTCTAACTTCCACAGAATCTTAAATCTTAATTATTTTGTTAATAGAGTCAGAATTTAGTCCCAAAGCCCATTAAAAAATTAAAAATTCCCTTTGAATAAGTCATTTACCTTCTGGGAAATTACTGACTGTTCTTAAAAGGTGGACAATAGGATTACTTATATCTGCTAAGCCAATTTTTGCTTTCAAATAGAGGCCCTAGCACATGGGTTGACTGCATTCCAAAAGTTTACTTGTGTATGAGCTTCTAAAACTCAGAACACATTTTTAACAAGGGGAAATTCTATTAAATCCCTGAACCCACAAATAACTAACATTCTGTGTTTTTCATTGTCCTACAATTAGTCAGAATCTAATAGCTATGTGTAATAGATCCCATGTGTAATGAATCCATGATAAAGAGTGTGACAAATGAGTCTTCATCATGATAGACTGATGATGTAACAAAAAACTCCAAAATTTCAGCGATTTAAACAAACACATTTGATGTTTCTCTCACAAGACATAGCAATGAGCGTGTACATGGTTGGGTGATATTATTGACAGCTTTTCTATATGTAGAGATTCAGAGACTCAATTTCTTTACTTGTATTTTTGCACTTTTATTTGACTTCTTCATTCAGATAGAGGTTAGGAGAGAAAAGGTAGGTTCACACAGATTCAAGAATACTCATTTCTTCCATTGCACTTACTTTACATTGATCAGTACTCCATTATGTGGTTCCACCCAACTACAGAGAAGGTTGCGGAATCTGTTCTTGTTGAGATAACATCCCATGGTTACTACTTGTTTCAGGCCATTTTCTTTTGACTAGAAATTCAATTTAACGTAAATTACTTTATTTTATTTTATTTCATTTCATTTTATTACATTCTTTATTCAATGTTGAAAGAGAGGGGAAAAAAGAATAAGAAAAGAAAAAGAGAGTAGGAGAAAAAGGGGAAAGCAAAGGAGGATGGGAGGGAGAAAATAGTTTCATAAGTATCATACATATTTCTAGAGATTTTGGTCATATGTTTATCCTACTAAAAACAAAAAATAAACAAACTGAAACAAAAATACTTCTATATAAATTGTCTGTCTGTCTGTCTGTCTGTCTGTCTCTTTTTTACTCAAGATGGATAAAGAAAAGAAAATTAGCCAAGAACTGTGATAATCCATCTCTAATGAAGTTATATTTTTTGCGAAGGTACAATCAAGATTCATCTATGTGTTTAAGAAAAATTTAAATGTTTAGTTTAAGACACTTATAATGAGTTAGGGATGCAAGGTTATAACAGGCATTGTTAACTATTTGCTCATAGGTGGTAGTAGAACAGATACTTGGCTTAGTATAGATGGCAAAACATAACTATTGAGCTCACACAATAGTCTGAAAAATTTCTTATTTCAAATCTGGACCTGTTTTACCACATGGTAATATTTACTAGAGATGAGTTAGTAGCTGACCTCTTCAGACAAGTGGTAGGCTCATTTCTATTTATCCATATCATTCATATACTTTTGGCTACTTCACTAGTTTAGGTTACCTCTTGGTCCCTGAAGACACTGAGTTTGTGACTCCTGATAGAGAATGTGTGAGCAGCAATATCAAAAATACTTATAAATGAAAATTATCCCCTATATAAATTATGTTTAGTTATATGGTGATAAATATACTGAATCTAGAATGTTCAATTTATGGTCCTGATGTATATGCATTTATAACAATTTTCATAGTGCGTAATGTATATGCATGACAATATAGGATTTGAATTCACATTTTTTTATCCATGTTAGGCAATATTAAAGAGCACATGTTCTGGAGTCAGACAGTTATTAAACATCTCTTTGTTTGATCAGTTTTATTATTTAAAATTGAGATAATAATTATAACTACCTTATGTGGTAGTTAATAGATAAATGAATTAACGCCTATAGAACACAGAAAAAAGGAAGGTGCCTGTTGTAAGCAGGGAATAAATGCTTTTAGTTTTATTTATTTTCTAAATAAGAATAGAAAGAATTCTGTAAATGTTTAATAAACAGGACTAATTCATAAAGAGCTGTTGAAATTTATTTTAGCCCATATGTAAATTGTATGCATATATCTCGATATACACAGACATAAAGTTGGATAAAGCAGACATAAAGACTATCTATGATGGTTACATGGATTGAATTATTCTAAGTAATCATATCCCAGATTCTTAGTCACAATAAATAAATGATCTCATAATATTTATAAAGTCTAAAGGCTGTGTTAAAGAACACGTTAAAAATACAAACTAAAACATCTTCTCTCCTAGTAAATGACTAAGAAAAATAAAACCAACTCTACAAAGGTCTAAGTTGTTTAGTGTTCTGTAACTTCTAAATAAACAACAGACTATCATTCTCAACATGTCCCCACATCTAGTGGAGATTGCATAACCAAAAGTACAATTTAAAAATGTCAATGCATAGTAGGGAAGAAATAGATGTTATTTTTAATTATAGAATTAAAATGCTGGTTTTTTTCTGCTTTCAGTTCTCTGTGATCAATCAGTTAGGTGGATATGCAAGTCATTGTTTCTAAGATGCCCCCATTGCTAGTGTAAAAAAAAGATAGAAGATCTAACTGAATAATGGATTTTTGTTGACATATACTTATTTTCATATAGCTATCATTTTTATAGGATTAGATCATTTAAATCAGTATAATTTTTAGATTAAACATGCATTTTAAAACACTGTCTTAATAAGAATTTAGCTAGCTTGCACTTTTTCTGAAATAGGTAGCTTTATTTGAAATATGTGAAGACTATTTAAAATTAAGTTTATTGGAGTTACAATAGTTAATACAATTATATAATTTTCAGATGTACATTATAATTTGACATCTGTATATTTTGTTTGTGTTTGGCACCCAAAGTCCAGTTTCCTTTAGCTACCATATATTTGATTCACTTTACCCATTGCACTCTCCTCTTATCCTCCTATATTTGACCCCCTTTACTCCATCTACCTCCCCCCTCATCCTCTACTCCACTAGTAAGCACAAGTCTATAGTGCATGCCTGTAGTCCCAGCTACTTGGGAGGCTGAGGCAGGAGGATTGCTTGAGCCCAGGAGTTCTGGGCTGTAGTGCACTATGTCAATCATGTGTCCGCACTAAGTTCGACATCAGTATGTTGACCTCCTGGGAGCGGGGACCACCAGATTGCCTTAGGAGGGGTGAATCAGCCCAGGTCAGAAATATGTAAGATTCTGAGGGTACTTTCAAATAGGAATGAAAATTAGATATGAGAATATATTCTTCAGAATGCTTTGACTAATGCATCAATATAACCTCAGATACAGCATGTAAGAAATAAATCATAACATTAATTGTTTGAGCACAATTCATGATTTTTGTGGCCCCATATTATTCAAATAGCTCATTTTCTAAGCAACCCAGCTATTCTAGAGAATGCCATTTCTCAAAGTGGTATATCTAGATGCCTAAAGCTTATTATTTCAAAAAAATGATAAATTTTAAACAATATATATTTTTAATTATTCTAAAATATATGCCATGCCCCTCTGCCTTTAAACCATTTACACTGAACATGATTGAACATATTATTGTCGACTCAAACTTGCGATTATTTATTAAGCTACATGTTCTCAAATATTCTGAATGCTATCAATGATTATCTTTGATAAATAGTAAAATATCTTTACTATTTCACTCTTAACTACTTTAACCTATCCTGCCATCATTTCACAATTTCTACATGGGTATTTATGTATTATTCTGTCTTCTATTGAGTTCATGTTGACAGATGTCGATAGTCACTGTTTATCTGCCTCTCTTTAGCAAAATATCTCTCATTTCTGAGTTGTGGGGAGAAGTTCCAGATAGATAACTAAACTTTTAGTAATTATGTGTCAAATAAAATACAATAGACACTGATTAAGGCAGAAGTGATTCTCTTATAATAAGGGCATGTGTGTTTTATAACAATGATTGTGAACATTTTATGAAATTTACCCTTTGGCTGCCTCATACTATGTCCTATGAATGAGGTGAATAATATTATTTGTGCATGGACTGTCAATCATGCAGTGTCTTGTTCACATTTTCAAAGTGGTTTATGTATGTTTAACCCATATCAGAATAATAGCTGATTACACCTGAAAATTTTAGAATTATGCCTTTCTCTTAGCTGCTTTAATGTCATCTTTTGGGATAGGCTTTCTTTGATCACACTATCCAAAAGAGATGATACTCTCTTCAACCTCTAACGTTTCTTCTTCTTTATTTTTGTTCAATAGATTACTTCAAATTTTTATTATATGTCAATTTCCCACTGAATATAAACTCCATGAGGCTAGGAAATCTATCATTCACTGATAAAATTCCAGTTAGAAAGAAGGCACTCAATGTATTTTACTAACTAAAAATTTTATACAAGCAAAATCATGATGTCATTTTCCTTAAGATGAGGTGAAATTCATGAAAACTAAAAAAAAGAGGCAACTTAAAAGTATAACTTTATATCAATTTATATGATTTATACTTCTTAAGTGCATATGAAAATATGAATGAGGAAATCATGCAACTTTCCAGTCTTGCAAGAAATGTGTCACTTTGAAAGGAGCTTTGACCTCATATAACAGTGGTTTTGAAACACAAGCTTTGACAAATATTTTAATCTTTCCCAGTCTCAGTTTCACCATTTAATGACATGAGCTAATAAAAATTATGTTCTAGGATTGTGGTGAGAACTAAATGATATAAGCCATTGTGAATATCTAATGAATAATAAATATTCTACATAATTGAGATTAGTGGCCCAAAGTTAGTAGGGGAAGTCATACAGAGGTCAGAGTTTTATAGTTTCTACTCAAAGAGTACAGCTTAGTAACAAACTCAGATTATGGATTCAGACAGACAGGTTTGAATCTTATTATCACTGTGTGATCTCTGAGCAAGATATTTAACACTTAGAACCACACTTCCTCATCTTGAATATTGGAATAAGAATGTCAATCTTGTGTTGCTTTTGATAGAATTAAATGTGCATTTGCTAGTGCAGTAAGCATATCAGGCACATGTCTGATTTGTTTTGTTTTGTTTTTTTTTGGTAGATTTTTAAAACTCTGTGTTAAGTTAGAGATTCTTAAGCACAAACATTTCAAATCCCTTTTAGAACAGTTTTATATTCATAGAAAAATGAAGATACAGAGAATTCCCATATACTGCCTGCCCCATGGGCACCTGTAGATTCCCTCACTATCAATATCTTGTGCCAGAGTGGTACATTTGTTAAAATCAGTGAACCTACAATGAGATGTCATAATCACCCAAAGTTCATGCTCTACATTATGGTTCACTCCTGATGTACATTCTGTGGGTCTGACTAATGTATAATGACATATCCATTATTATAGTATCATATAGATTAGTTTCACTGCTCTAAAAATCCTCTGTGCTCCAGCTATTCACCTCTACCTTCTTCACTAACCTCTGGCCTTTTTACCGTCTTCACAGTTTTACCTTTTCCAGAATATTGGAATCATACAGTATGTAGCCTTTTTGATCTCTCTTTGAAAACTAAGTTAGTAGATGAAAGTGGTGGTAAAAAGGACTGTTAGACCTGATTCAGCACCATGAATCTCCAAACACTCACTGTTAATGTCCAGGGATGAATAATGAAAATACACACATAACCTAGGTAGACAGAGGAGGAGTTCCAATTTGATAATGAAAAATAAGAATTTATTGTTCCAGTGACCAGACTAAACAGCACATTCATTACCTATAGACATTCTTAGATGACAAGTCACAATCATCAAAGTCATTTTCTATATTTCCTGAGACATCCTTATCCTTTGAAGTGGAAAACTTCAATTCCATATGGTCATCACTTATTATTTTTTTTTCTTTAGGAAGACCCGTATATTAGGCTAAATCACACTCTCCTCAGCCCTCTGGCATGCCTTGTTGAAGGATAAAAGGGAGTGGTCAGGTGGCATGGCTGGGGCAAGGACTTGTGGTCACACTTTTTGAGACACTTTCCAGGCTGAATGAGACATCACCAAACGTCATGTCCAGGCCCTGGCTGCCCCACCCTGGCTGGGCAGTGGGCATGAAGGCAGGCCTGCTCCCAGAAGCTGGGCACTTTCTTGGATCCCCCAGTCCTTTTGTAGGTGAAAGGAGTATCTAGGATGAGGTGGTGAAATGGGTCAAATTAGCTGGAAGTGGGCTGTGAAACAGGTGGGGTGAGGAAAATAGAAGTGAGTGTTTGTGGGGAGATGAAGATGGGAGAATGGGTGAGTGGAGTAATGTAGAATTGCCTGCAATAGTCAAAGAAACATGAAGAAAAAGGAAAATGACCTGTTGGAAAAAATCACATGATATGGAATAGAATGGGATGTGAAGGTGGAAGCTGAGAGTAAAAGACAAAGGGAATGAGAAAGAAAAAAAACAGGGCTTTAGGGTGATTGTTAGACACAGCAAAAAGCTGTGGGAGGGGAGAGCCTGGCCGACATCAAGCGCATGCACAACAGCTGTGATTTTTTGAGATCTAATCTTTCCTCCTAGGAACATTAACTGGCAACTCACCTGAGCCAATCTGGGGCTCAGAGAGACTAAAATGATGTCAACTGGCCTCTGGCCAGCCAGAGCTCCCCTCTGGTCTTTTGCCTGCACTGGGCCTGGCTGCTTCAAGATAGCAGAAGAGCCAAGCAAAGACAGGGCCAGGGAGAAAGAAAATCCTCCAGAGGGGAAGGTGCCAGGATGAAACAGTGGCTCCTGGTTCCTTGTCAGCTCAGAGACTTGGAACAAAAGCATGGATATTGGTGTACTGAAGAGTCAGGGAAGGGAGGAAACTGGAACCCAAATGGTCGGTTACACAGCAGTTCCCCTGATGCCTGGCCAGGAGCTGATTTCCCAGGTGGGAGCAGGGCAGTGTCTCCCAGACCCTCCAATGCCGGGACATTTGCTGGCCTTACCCCTAGGGTGAAAGGAGGGCACCTGGCTAGCTTTGGGCCAGGGCCTTCCCTGAGACTTGGTTCCTTCTTCATTGCTGGCACTGACGCCAGTGATATTCACCGAGATGCTGCCATGAGGAGAGGGCTGAATTCAACAGCCAAAGTGTTATTTGTGTGTTCTTAACTGCAAATGAATGCTTAGTATTCCTGCCTACAGCAGAGACTCCATCAAAACCACACGCTGCTGTGGTCCCCCACTATTGAGTCATATCACCTATTCTCCAGGCTCAGCCCAGGCCAGACTGGAGGAATAGGCTATGCACTCTATTGCATACCCTGACGACTGCATGAGATTCAAAGCTCAGGACCTCCACCTTGTCTCCTGCCAGAGGGCCAGCTGTCAGCCACTGGCCGACTGGGAGGCCGGTCTCTCACCTACCTTGCATCAAACTCTTTCTCCATTCAAGTCCTGTCTGCATTTGCAAACTGTCTGCCCAAATGCCACAGGCTGACACCTTCAGCCCAGTGGCTTGTGAGGCTGCCAGCCCTTAGTCCAAAATTTTGTAGTTGCCAAACAGCCGTGGAAATTTTGGAAATTTTGAAAATTTTCCTGGTACTCCAGCCTCTGTCACTCACCAGCTGAACAACTCTCAGTAACATGCTATGACTATGGCCCTTTCGACCAGTCCCCCATCCCATCAAGGAAGGGAAAGAGGTCACTGAACAAAACAGGGCCTTTCTTTTTTCACTCCTATGTGGACCTTGGACAGAGGGCAAGAAAAAAAGCAAAACAATGAAAAGCGAATTCTTAGGCTCAGACAACAGATCGGGGATGACAAGCTCCTCAGGGTGGAGGTGGACAATGACATGTGTAAAGAGAATCAGAGCCAGCAAAAGATCTGAACACATCACAAACTAAACAGTTGTTGGATAATGAGTTAGCAAACTTGACATTTTCCTAAGGTTCTGAGACCTCATCTTTCAGGTAGGTTTCATTTAGTCAAAATGACAGGTTGCAGCAAGCTTTGGGATTCCAAACTCGAGTCCTGATTTATAGTAATTACAGAATTGGGGACAATGGTATCACTGGGTGGACTTGAAGGGATGGTTTTCTATTGACTCACAGAGATGGTAGTAAAAGGCTATTGAAAGAAGCTGAGATGAAGTTGAAAATGACTGTCAGACCAAGTGTGTGACCGTTTCATAAGAACATGTTGAACACATGAATACCCTGATTGGAAAGGGAGATGAACTCAAAACGGAGGGATCCAACTTCCCACAAGAAGGCGACTCCTCAAAGGCCAGAGCTATTTCAGTTTCATACTTATAGGATTGGGTATGCCATATGGAGACATGAAAAAAAGTTGTTATTTTGAATCGATGTTCCTTTTCTCAATGGTTGACCTCAAATGAAGTTTTGTGAAAAAAGGAACGTTCTTGTCAAATATAAAGGGTACTGGGTAGGCACCTGTCTCTTAGGAGTTGGGTGAAAATATGGCCCCCATAACCCAGGCAGTTCCCAACATTTGAATATTCCTTCCCTGTCAGGGTGAAAGGAAAGCTGTGATTAAAAATTTTAATAAAAGTGTAGCTTTTTAGAAAAATGAACAATATCCACTAGGACATACAATATTTGGGAGGCACACATTATTTTATATGTTTTTGGAATTATTGTTCCCTTTGAAAATTGTACCCCAAGGTAAATCACGTCTCTCATAATGAACCTTGCTTATGGTTCCATGATCTAGGTTGTATTAATTTCGACTAGTAATGTCCAGCTTCTGAAAGTATATTATAGAGATCACATAATTTTGAAAATAATATTTCTTAAAATAAGAATCAGAATTCTTTTGACATAATATAGGTTATTAGAAAAGTGATAAATCATAAAATCTATTTTAGTAATAAATAATATACAGACATCAAATCTTAAGACTGAAGGTTTTCTTGAGTTTGTGTTATTTGAACAATTTTTCTATAAAGTATGGACTGGGTTCTGTACATTGCCATTGTTTTCAAAAGCATGTATATTAAAGTATGTTAAAATATAGACTTCTAATTTTGTCCTCCAGACCTAGTATTTCTGCCCTATAATCTTGCATATAATTAATTCATTGGAAAAGTTCATTTATTTTTATTGCAAGTCAATTAACTTTTGCTATCAATGTGACTGAATTTAACACTTTCAAATAAGTGTAAATGCTTATGAAGGCACATGTTTTCCCTGCAGGCACCACTGGAATTGTGGGAAAGGGTTTATCATTGGAGAGAGGTTACATCATATTCCTGCTTTACTGGTAGTTTTGTTTTTATCATAGAGTTAGTAACTCAATTTCCTTGAGTTTTCCCCACAGATAAATAAAAATAATAACACCTATCTGATGGTATTATTGTGAAGATTAAATGAAAATATATGTACCATATAGTACAATGTCTGCCACCTGGTTTGCAGTGCTTCTGGATCCAGGCAGCCCAGTGATCAAAATAAATATAATAAAATGATGCTTTATTTTCTTCTTGTTAATAAGTTTTTAAACTTGAATTTGTATTACTTTTTAAGTTGGTGGTTGTTGCTTTTGATGATGGTGAGCTGTGATGTCCAGCAGTGCCATAATGATAATTCATGTCTTACAACCTAGAAATCCCATGCTTCACACAAGAGGTGCGTAGGTCTTGATTCTTATCAGGTTTTATAATACATTGAAGGTTTTTGTTTTGTTTTGGTCTCTAAAACTGATGCAAAATGAAATTATTGAGGTAGACTTCCAATTCTAGCTTAAACTTTTCTAAGTTTACATTGTATGTATTTCAAAAGTGTTTTCTGCCAGGGTTGTGAGGGCCCTCGGAGTGAGCCAATTACTAAGAGAGAGCAGATACACTCTATTAAGAACAATAAAAGAAACAAGCACATAGACATCCTTAATGACAGATGCAGCTTTCATATCATTTTCTGAACTTGAGGAATTGCTATGACTCCGGGGCTTCAGTTTTCTTGTCTTCAAGATGAGGAAACTTCATGGATCTGAATAGAAACAAAACTCTTCACAATCGTAAGCACAATATGGAAATGATGTAAAAAGCAGTGTCTCTACATTTGATCCATTATTATTTTTCTCTTCTACAATCCATCTTAAGAATTATGAGAGAGCTTGTCTCTCTCTTCTGCACTATGTCTATTTGAAACTTTTACTCAGTTAAATATGAAAAAAATAAATCATCCTGTTGAAATTACTCCAAGGTTACAAATAATAGAAGTTCTAGTTGGTGTTTTTTTCCTACCCATTTTCATTAAATTCCCTTATAGTAGATATAAAAACAATTTCTTAATTGATACTGATTTGCAAATATATTGAATGCAAACATGTCAAAATAAATTAGATTTTCCTCTCAGTAGAAGGAAAGTGATAGAGCCTGATTGAACTCCAGTGTAGTTTTATAACATCTATTTACAAACCTTTTTACACACTAAACCACATGTCATTTAAAATCAATAGGAACTTTATGTGACACATATAACATTTACTTTTATTGTTACTTCATGAACCCAATGATAAAGTAGATTTTTAATTGTAGAATAACTGTTTGATCTATATGTAAAATGTAAAAACTGGGTCTAACATTTGAAGATTGCAAATTCTGTTATTTTAGTACATCTAGATGACAAAGATATTAAAAATATTTAATTGACAGAGATTTATTGTAGTCTATATTTTCAAAAATAATCAATTTGAAATGTTAAGCTACTATCTATGAATTAGTTTATAGATCTATGATAAAATTATGTGATATTATTTTGCATATAAATTCTGTAGCAGTTAACTTACCTGGGTTGTACTTTACCTACAAAGATTAATTTCTAAACAAGAGATTTGGAGTCATTTTTATCAATTTTCTTCTTATTAAAATGCAGCTGTTTGTAGTAAATCCTTACAATGTTACATGATTCAGTGATAAAAAAGTATCAAGCCATAAAAAAAGTACAGGGGAAGCTAAAGTATATATTGTTAAGGAAAAAAGCCAGTCCAAAAATACTATATACTATATGATTTAAGCTATTTACATTCTGGATAAGGCAAAAGAATACAGAAAGTAAAAGATCAGTGATGGCCGATTCAGGGGATGGGAAGGATGAAGAGATGAAGAACAGGAGTTTTTGGTTATCGAAACTACCCTGTATGTCACTGTAATGGAGGCCAAATGACATTATATGTGGGTCTGAACTCAGTACTACATACAAACAAAGCATGAAATGTCATGTAAAATGTGGACTTTAGTTAATGTATCAATATTATTCATCAATTGCACCAAATAAACCATATTAATGCAAGACATTAATAAAAGGAGAAACTGGAGGTGGGTGATGCACATGGAACTCTATACTTTGCTCAATTTTTCTTAAACCTAAAACTAGTTAGTCTAAAAAACAAAGTTCGTAAATTTTTAAAAATATGCAGTTGTTTTACATGTGGTGAGGACAGTGCAACAGTAAGATAATGAACTGATGAAATTTAAATTTGGAGTGGAGAAAAAAATGGCATAGATGATAGAGGTTCTGTTCATGCCTCTAGAGACCAAATCACAGTTGTGCCAGAAACAAAGTACCAACAGTAAGGAAAAATTGCATGAAATCTAGATGAACAAGCCATGAAATTAGGAGAAATCTAAGAAATCATCCTACAATGGCAGAAGGTAAGATGGAATGAGAATCCGAGGCTACCAGGTCCCAGAGGCTAGGTGGGATGCAGGTGGCAGATGATTCCCTGAAATTCTGCCTCTCCCAACTTGAGGCCCCACCAAAGTCATATCCAGGTGTGTCCTCGGTGAGTCAGATGCTCCTTGCTGTGCAGTGCCAAGACTCACACTGGTGGCAGCTGACCTTGGTTTCTGGTGTGGCCTTTTGAGGCAACTATAAGCACATCGGCTGTGAATTCCTTGCTGAATCTTAATAGGTGGCCCTGAGGAGCACAGTCTTGGGATAAATTTGGCCTGCAGCTGAATCCCTCTCAGACTGTGCACCAGACACCTAATACACAAATCCATACTAATAAGACCAGGAGACTTAGGGCTTTGCTTAGTACATATAATCAGACACAGAAAGGCAGCCAAAATGGAAGACAAAGAAGCAGAAACCATATGAGAGAATAGAACAGAGATCCAGGAACAACAGAGTCAAGCAATCTAATAGATGCAGAGTTCAAAACACTGGTTAGAAAGATGCTCAATGAACTTATGAGAAGTGTAGGTGAATTCAGTGAGAACTTCATCAAAGAGATGAAAAAACATAAAAAAGGAAATGGAAATTATAAAGGGAACCAGTCAGAAATGAAAAGAAAAAAAACATTATCTGAGATGAGATTATATTAAATGGAATAAACAAAGTGAATAAAGAAAAGGATTGGATGACCTATAAAGATGGTAAAGCTAAGGGCACTCAATAAGAATGACAAGAAAAAAGAAGCTGAAGACTATAAAAATAATTTAAGGAGCTTGTGGGACACTATTAAAGGTAAAAATATCCGTGTCATAGGGGCACCTGAAGGAAAACGAGACATTGAAGAGCTATTTGAAGAAATAATGATGGAAAACTTCCCTAATCTGGTGAAGGAAATAGACATAAGACCCCAGGAAGCTCAGAGTGTCCCTAAAATCAGGAACCCAATGAGGCCCATAACCTCATAATTAAAATGCCAAAGGTTAAATACAAAGATTCTTAAAAGCAGCAAGAGAAAAGCAGTTACTTACTTACATAAGACAGGCAGCAGATTTCTCAAAAGAAACTATGCAGGAAAGAAGGGCATGGAACAAAATATTTGATGTGATGTAAACCCAGGATATACAACTAAGAATACTTTATCCAGCAAAGCTATCATTTTGAGTTGAAGAACAAATAAAGAGCTTCCCAAACAAAACTAAGCTAAAGGAATTTATCATCACTGGGTCAGTATTACAGGAAATGTAGGAGGGACTTCCTTAAGAAGAAAAAATATGTATCTAAAACAGGAATAAAGAATGGTAATAATTACATTTCTATCAACAAGTACATCAAATGGAAAAGAATTAAGTGCTCCAACCAAAAGATAGAGTGGTTGAATGAGTAAGAAAACAAGATGCCTGCGTATGTTGCCTATAAGAACTCACTTCAGATTAAAAGACACACAGACTAAAAGTAAGGGGATGAAAAAAAGATATTGCTTTCACGGATATAGAGCGTTGTGCTGAAGGAAATGGGTTGGATAGAGAAAGAATCACATAATTTCATGTACACGAGGAATCTTAATGAACAAAATCAACAACAACAACCACAACAAAAGTGAAAATAATTTGTAGATATAGAGAATATTTAGAGGGATACTAGATGGGAGGGGTTTTGGGATATACAAAAAAAGGCAAAGAGATCAAGAGGTACAAATTGATAGTTACAGAATGGACAGAGATGTAGAGTTAGCATGGGGAAGATGGTTAATAATGTTGCAATAAATACGTAAGGGAAAGAGGGGTACTAGATTTAATGGGTAATCACTATGCGAGTTTTGTGGATCTCTGATCACTATGCTATACAGCTGAAACTGGTATGTTATTGTATGCCAACTATAATTTTAAAAAACTCATTGAATTGTACAATGTAAAATATAAGCAACTAATTGTCTATTATACTTCAATAAAAAATGAAAAGAATAACATCTGGAAAAAATCAAATTTGATATCTATTGAAACTGAGAGGTTTTACTTAAATTATTATCTAGCCTCTGTTTAGGTATTAATTTAAGTAATTTGAAATTTCAGTCAAAATTTGTGGGATTTGTTTAAAATGGCTCCTGGGGAAACATAGGAGCTGGTGCTGCCATCAGGAGTCTGTCAGGAACATGGGCTCAACTCAAGTCAGATAAGCTTTATGACAGAGCTTCTGGTGAAGGCCTTTCTGGAAGACATTTTAAAATATGAACCATGTGTCTCTCCAAATGTTCTAGGTCCCATATAATTAAAGATATAAACCATTTCTCTAGTTTTGATCTTAGCAGTCCTTTTCTGGACAGTGGAAATCCAGTTGATCTCTTGACTCTTAAGCTTCATCACTAAAGCAGTATAGCTCCATTACAGAGCCCTATCTGTTTCAAGTGCTTCTTTTATTGTAAAAGTTCTTTTCTCAATTATATCAACAGTAAATCTAGCTTTAAAAAGTAGAATTCTTGAATTTCAGAGACTCAATAGCTACTTGTTTTGAATCTGTTAAAAAGTTAGTTGGAAGAGGGTTAATGATGCACTGTTTATTATAATGAATTACAACTATATGAATTAACAGCAAGTGAAAGATATTAAAAAAAAACCTTTTAAGAAATCCTTTACTTGGCCATAATTCTTGGCTTCTGAAATTAGATTTTGATTCTACTCAATAGAAAAAAAAGAAATGGTAAATCACCTTATATCAGATTCAGAATGGTAGAACTGGTAAATACTTTTCACATAGTTTACTGTAAGACTTATAAACTGTCAGTCAGTGCATAGGTCAAACCCAGAGATTAAACTAAGTCAAATAATGCTTTAAAAAGAAAACTTCATTGCTTGCCAAATGTAAAGTTTATGGAATTTACATAAAATTTTGAATTTACTTTCCACTTTAAAATCCCACTGGGCTTGCATTATGACATAGTATTTATCCTTATTAAATAGAACATGCAGTGTCCAATTCTTTACTTCCACCACTTTCTCAATTAATTCATGTTTAGTTAATTTTATTCAATTTTGTTATCTTTATATTCACTCTCCATCTGATTTTATGGATCTTGACCTCTTTTTGCTTCATTTTGTATTTAAATTATATGTGCCTCCAAAGTGAAAATGTAATTTGTCCCAATCATATAACTGGTACTTTCTAGGGAATAAAAAAAAAAATTGGGTCCTGCCTGGCAACAAATAGAAAAGAATTGAAAATTTATAATTTTAAGCTCATTATCATAAAGGCTCATTTAATTCTAGCCTGGAGAATATTGCATTTTTTATGGTACATTTTATTCTGGTAGAAAGAAGTGTATTGGGGCAATTAAGACAAAGGTTAATGAGGAGATATTTTGTCTGGAAGTCAATCATATTTAAACATTTTCTAACAAATAGAATTTTAAATGCTTTTAGTGTTATGAACTAGATTTAAATTTCTTCTTAAATTTTGCCAGTTAATTTGTCTGTTATTAATTGTATCTGGAATGTATAAAAATACATAAAAATTTTAATTTTGAAATGAAAGATGACATTTTTTTCTGTTAATGCTGAAAGTTAATTAGCTGCATACTCTATATATCTATACTTTATAAAGATCAATAAACTAATTATGGAAAGCCCAAAATTTAGCTCTTACCTCACTTAGTAACAATACAGACAAGCAAACAATTTAAGCAATGTCTAATTCTACAAAAAAGAAATTTAGTTTATGAAAATTATTTCAGAATATAACTAACATAAGTTTTCTTGTGTCAAACTTAAGGTGTGTGTAATTTGATCTGTTATAAGTTAACAATTCATTGCTCTTATTATTAAAGCTATGTGTAGTAGCTATTTATTGCAGCATAACAAGCAATATTAACACAAACTTATTAAGTTAAACAACACATATATCATCTTGAAGTTTAAATTAAGAATTAGTCACCTGTGTTCTCTGTTTTATGGTCTCATACAGGTTTGAAATGAAGTATTGGCCACTGCTAGGGTTTCATCTGAGGCTTGGCTAGAGAAGGGTACACTTCCAAACTCATGTGTTTTTTGGTAGGATTCAGTTACTTGTGAATATTGGACTGAGGGCCTCAGTTCCTCACTGACTATTGGTCAGATGTCACCTTCAATATCTTGTTACATGGACAATTCCACATATTCATTTAACTAAATCCGGCAAAGGAAATAGAGTCTACTAGAAAGTATGAAGTTATAAGCCACCATCATATGTTACACAATCACTGAGATAGCATCCCATCTACTGTGTCAATTTCTATTGTTTAGAAACAAGTCACTCACTGGCCCACATGCAAGAGGAGAGAAATACCCAATGGTAGGAATACCAACAGGGGGAGATTATTGAGGGCCTTCTCAGAGATTATTGTGGTTCCATAGCTCTCTAATTTTAACCCTTTTCAGGCTTTTCTTACACAATCACCATGGTCAACCACTAAACTATGTGACCAACTGCATATTAATGTCTTAATGTCTCTTTATAACCTAAAATGTCATACAATGTATCTATTCATAAGCAAAGCAGTGTATCACAACCAACCTTAATGCCACTTTTGTAAATGCCTTTTTTTTTACAGTAGACTCCTATTATTTTTTGTTCAAAGTTAACAAAGTTACACTTTGTTTGGTACACTGACACTATGACAATGACTAAATAAATTGCTTATAGAACGTGTTATTTCAGGTATCTTACTTAAGAAGCATATAAATATGTTTTTCATAAATTAGTTGGGACTCTTTGATTGGAAGTGATAGAAATATTAGATAAAAGAGAAATACAAGAGAATTTATTTTCTTCCATAAATGACATGATGAGTTTACCTAGCTTTAAGTATAGCAGCATTAATAATATTAGTCAAAGTATAGGGGATCTATTTTCAACCCTAAGATATTTCATTTGTGTTCATTCCATTATCAACAAGTACCTACTAATAGGATACAAACATTAAAATCCTGGCCAAGAAAGAAAAAAACAAACACACAAACAAACAAACAAAAATAAATACCTTTCCCTTACCCCCATAATAGTTAACAGTAAAAGTTCTTGGCATGACTTTCATTGACTTTCCATGAGAACATTTATCACACATGAACACTGAGCAAAGAGGACAAAGTGTCCTCATTGACCGGAGATAGGTATTTGTCTATTCTAGAGATTGGGTCAGTCCTACCCAAACCAATTAGACTGAGAATGGAGGAGGTATGATTATCCCAGCAATACCTGAATACTGTTAACAAAAGAAGGCAGAAAAGTTACAGGAGAGTAAGGTAAATTGAGATATATTTATTGATCATATAATTAACATAAGAACCACCATTAGGTGTTGATGATCTATGAATAAGATAGATTGTTTCACACCTAGTCAATCAAATATATAGACGATAGTGCCAAAGAACATAGCAATTCAGACAATGTTTATGAAAGTTTGTATGTAATTAGTTTTTCCTGACTATATTTGAGTCTCAGGATTTGTTTTAAAATGTTTTAATGCAGGCACAGTATAACTACCCAGTGCAACCTAGATTAGAACTGAGAAAATGAAGGGTAGTATTAAAAGAGTAAGTATTAAAAGAAAAAGGTCACGTGAAAGAAATAACAATAGGATTAATCTTATCAGTTCGGGAAAAGAAGCTAAAGGTTATTAGAAATCAAATGGGTTAGATAGATTGACTAGACTACAGAAAGGGTCATAGACATTGTTAAAATTTTGTATTCAGTAATCTCAATCTATTGAAGTTGGATAATATAAATACTTGTGAATTATAAAAGTGAAATTATTTGCAAAACCATTTTTGAAAATAATGTTATGATAGCCGGTAACCAATATTATGTAATGAAATTGAGATTTTGAGATTGAAATAATGTGTTGTTCAAATAGATTTTTGAATTCCAGAAAATAAATAACAATGTGGCTACAGTTAAGTGAAAAAAGTGAATTCAAAATAAATACAAATTTTGTGATGCCATTTATTCCAATACTTTTAGTATAATTAGAGCTTTACAGTAAAGCATGAAGAAGGACTAGAAACACTTGGAAGTCATTTCCTTAAAATGATAACATCACCAACACAATAGCAATCTTTTACTTTAGCAAGTTGAGGTGGCAAATCATATCCATCAATTGCTTTCAGTCCAGATGTTGCTTTAGAGAAAAGTGAAAAGAGTTTTGTATGATATTTGGCAGATAATAAAGTAGTAGAGTTGTGTGTTCCATTTTAAATTAAAACAATGCAGGCGACAAGGTATTCTTAAAGGAGCATTTGCATGATTTGGAACATAGTTTTTTAGGGCTGGAGCTTTAATGTAGTATTTCCTTCAAAATATCAGAAAATAGTGTTATTCAAATAAGCACAACACATAAACATATTTTATAATGAAATTCAGGACTCCATAATGGCAAAAATTACTAATTTTCTCTAAATCTGCAGACCTCCTCCAGTAAGTGAATTTGTAACCAGAGGGACTACAGTTAGTGTGATTTCTGCTGTGACCATCAATCAGGAAATGAGGAAGATGAGTAGATGCTTACTCAGTTGGTATTTTCATTATAAACAAGTCAATTTGGTTTTGAAATTAATTTCAGATTGAATTATTTTTATATTTCTAAAAAATATGTGTCCAACTTAAATGTAATTGATAATTATGTGTTGAATCTGACTAAAATTCAGTTATTGTAACAAAAGTGATTCCCTCCCACCCCACCCCATCCCAGGAAATACTAAATATTCAATTCGGGAAGTCTTCTACTCCTCATATAGTGATGTTTTAATAATATTTCTTCAAAATTAATGCATTATATTTTCAGCTTTTAGTCATAATTATTGCCTTATAGGAATCTCTTCCCACTGTTCTGTACCATTCAAGACCTTTATTCCATGTACTACCTAAGATAAACCTGAAGAAACTTTAAAATTATAAATACTTATGAATGTCCGAAGAGCCACATCCATGACAAAAATATTTATAGCATATAATGTTTCTTCAAATAGTTAAATTAGACATATAGTTAGCAATTGTAAGTAAGTAAATCATTTAAGTTTTATCTACCCATCATGGTTTCACTGAGAATAGAATACTTTGTGAGCTGCTAGGAATAAATCCAGAGTAAACTCTTTCTCACCCATTCTTTGTTTCACTTATTGTCTAGAGCTTCATTGTCCTCTGTTTTTCCCTTTTGATAAGGTAGATGGCCTGGCATAATATAGGTAGTCAAAAAGTAGTTCATATATATTTAATGAGAAAATAAATATTAAATATGTAATAAATGGATGAATGTTAATTCTGTTAAAGCAGTTTGCAAGGAAATTAAAAAGGCATTTTTCAAAGATTTCAACAACCAATCATTACAAGAAATTGCTATCCCTGAAGCAAGTGCTCAACATCGTACTTTCTTTATTGCTTCCTTCTTTGTTTCTACTGTGCTACACAGCCTCATCTCTAAATATTACTAAACTTCTTTTTCCTTAGACTTCCAACATCTGACTGAAGTTGTGATTTCCCAACCTGTTCTGATACTTTGTCTTTTTTTTTCCGATTAGTTGTAAGAGAATACGAGCAGTCAAGGTTTTTATTTCAAATAAATGGATAACTATAGCTATAGCTATCACAGAATACTGAAGGCGGCTAGAATGGAATGTGATCAACTCCCTTTGGACTATGTTACATTTAAGATGTGTGCCACATCCAAGTAAAAATATCCAGGAAGCAACTGAATAACCTAAATATGCTCAAACTATACAAAGCATCATTACAATGGTCCCACTAATATGAGTCAATATAACACCAGGGATGGAGACCTGATTATGAAGTCAGACTGCCTGGGCTTGAATTTTTGCATACCTGTAACCTTGGGCAAGTTAACTGTGCCTCAGCTTCCTTTATGTAGTATGGGTAAAACACTGTTTACTCCAAGATTTTTGAGTAAATTCTGTAACATGCTTAGAATGCCATACATCAGGTTAACTGCTCTACATAAATGTCTACCCCTGGTTGAAATAAAAAAGACATTCTAGTTACAAATTATAACAAACTGATTCATGTTTCATGAAAGGTGGAAGCAAATGTAACTCACAAAGAAGAGGGACTTAAAAAAATCTATTTTTAAGTAGCATGCTACAAAGGCAAGTTCCTACTCCTTAAAATACTGCTATTTATGACACAGTTATGAGTGATCCACATACTCTGAGCTTAATCATAATTCAGTAGATGCAGTTTCCTAACCAATGGACTATACTTTGTTGTACAGGAAACCACCTCACATCTTTAAGCAAGAAACACTAAATCTGAATAATAAAGACATCACTCAGTGAATCAGGAAAGTTGGCTTTCTTTAAATGTGTCTATCGGGGAAGGGACACCTACTCAATTAGAGGTCTTTCATTTCATGTTCTCAAAACTGTCATGTCATGAATTCATAGGCAATGGGCTCCAGCAGCTCAGGTTCCTTTCCATTCATTCTCACAAAGTGTGCTTCTCTGGGTGGAGCAGGCTGGCACTTCAGTTGAAACCAGGGACCTTTCTCTTTGGCTTCCTTCTTTTTTTGATCATTTTCCTTCATGTTTCAGAAACAATCTCAGCTGTTAGAGAGATTAATGTGCTCATTACGTACATTAATCCTCTTGGCAAGAATCTTGCCCTTAATTTGTTCATTTACAACAACAATGCCAACTGCATGCTAGACAACATTGTAAACTCTTCCAGTTTTGCCAGGGTAACATGTGTGGGGCATTCCCTTTAGAACATTGCCCATTCCCTTAAGGTCTACAATTTTACCTTTCTTATAGATTCACATGTATGTGGTCAAAGGAACAGCTTCAGGTTTTCTAAAAGACATAGAGGACATAGAACAAGGGGTTCCCTTCCTCTTTCCCTTTGTGTTGGTCATTTTGGCAAATTACTGTAAGATGGCGGTTTTGGCTGAAAGGCTGTTCTGATAGTTTCTGTGATTCTATCAGTTCTCTGATAGAATTTTTTTTTAATCACGATGCCTTTTAAAGAGAATTATTTTTACTTGTAATATAAAGAAAATTACCAAGAAATCATATTTTAATTTTAGATAAGTTTGAAATTAATGACATCACGAGTGTTATCTATGTGAGTGCCCCTCTGGACTATGAAACAGACAAGCTATGTGCTTCGAGTTCAAGCTGACTCCCTGGAAGTGGTCCTCATCAATCTCCAAGTTCCCTTGAAAAGTCAGTTATATTATGTAAGGTTTTTTTTTTCTGTAAATTGATGCTGTTCTGTGCATCATTTAATGAAATACCTATGTCTAAAAGTCCTCAGTGAAGAATATAGAAAGATCGTGAACACTCAAAGAGGTTTTCCTGTTTAATTTTTGTTAGATGAAAATGCTGAGAGGATTTCATACCCCTGAAATGTCAAGTCAAAGCACATTATTTCCAGACTTTGTGTATAATATTGTAGAACACCATCATTATTTGAGTATGTTAGATAATAAACCTTATTCTCATTCTTCTGTGAGGTACTGGCTAACCCTCTGAGATGTGGTATATTGTTAATAGGTGTGTGACTTCTAGATAGTCCCTGAACGGTGTGGTTTCTGGTACTTATATATTTCTTAGAATACAGGAAATCACATTGTTAAAATTAGTGACTAACATTTATCAACATATATGTGCTACATTACATTTCATTCACACCATTTCTAGGAAATGTAAATTATTGTTTTCACTTTACAAAGACATGATAAGAAAGTTCAGTGATTTCCTTAAAATGACACTTGTTAGTAAATGAAAAGTTGAAGATTCGGTCTCACATTTTTTAATTATGACATCTTTCTTTAACTTTTCAGTTCAAGGCTTTAACCACACAGAGAAGCAAGTAAAAGCCTATTTGTGAAGTGGTCAGGCACATATTTGGTAAGGATCACCAAATAATGGGATAAATACTATCTTTTCCATTCATTTAGGTAATACTCCTTTTCACTTAAGCAATTCATCTTTTTTTTTTTAACAAGCAGGTCAACTTTTTTAGAATCTAAGAAACTAAATAAAGTCAAATTTAATTTAATCATTAGTAGAGTAGAGGTTGAGAAAGAGCATGAAGTGGAAAACAAAATCTGAAACATTTACCTTTTCCTATGGGGCCTTCCTGACATTCTATCACAACACTCATCAATCAGCATTTTTAGAAAGAGGAAGAGGAAAGAAAAAGAGACCAGAGCAAGTGTACACACACATATGAATGCCATGGAAGAGAAAGGAGAGTAATATAGGAGTAAAAGGCAGAAGAAGCATTATGAAATTTCCCATCTGAATTCAATTGATGATCATTAAAAATAAATCACTCTTTTCCTTTACTTCAAATCTCTAGCATTGAAGGCTGCACAGTATAATCAAAGCATTTGAAAAAATCAGATTATACACAATGTGTCTTTGGAAATAAAGGAATTAATTTGTCTTCCATGATGAAGCATCACTTGCATAATTAAATTGTTTGAAAATAGCCCAGTTCTTTGAGCTTTTAAAATCTTTAAACAGCAAGCAATTATATTTTTTAAATAAAATCTAATTGGTCAAAATGTCATAGTCGGTTTAATTTACATTATGCAAACTACTTTATTGCAAATAAATCATAAATGTAAAAGTTCATTGTAAATTGTACTTATCATCTTCCTTTGAAACCAATGAGTAGTTAAATTTAAAAAGAAACTTTTGGTACATATTTAGTTGTGGAGCTTGGGATTTTTTGCAAAATAGTTTTGAGTTTTAGGAATAGAGATATATTTAGTGATTATATGTGAATATAATACAACCAGCTTTCATTAGTGTAATTTGAATGTAAATTTAAGAATAATAACAATTTACCTGATGCACATATGTATGCTAGTATGTGTCCCACTATGCACGTAGAGGTGAGAAAGAATAGCAAATTTATGAATTAATCTCTCAGAAATTCGTGAAGCCTAAATGCTCTTAGTTTGTTTAATGTCTGAATCTTGAATTCTGTTACTAACATTTTATAACTAACATTTGCCTCTTAAGTGTTAAATACAGACTCATGTATTTCTAACATAATTTTATTTATTAATGAATGTTAATGGCCTATAATCAATACTTAGTTTGTTAGCTATGCACATTATGTAAATTAAGCTTAATTAATTAATTATTTAAAGGTTCATTCTTTATTCAGAATTAGCTGCCCTATGGTTTTGAGCTCTACCACATATCATATGAATAAAGATAAAGATAATAAACAGAATAAATTGAATTTATTAAAGCAGTTTCTTATTATGATTTCTGTGCCAAGAAGTTATTAATGAAGTCATCTGCAAAGTAAGTTTTATGACTATGCTGTAACTGAATTTAATATCTAAACAAAATTTAATAATTAAAATAGAAAAAGTTTAGAACTCATTTCCAAAATTTGACATCAGCAGTATTTAAAACATTTTAATATTTTAGTACAGAACATCTTAAACAGAAATAAAATTACGGAGACTGTCACAATGAACTACCATGTATCAAAAACAGAGCTTCAAAATTATTGAGTTCTGGTAATCTGTTTTATCTATACTTCCAATTGTTACCTCATTCCATTATTTTGAAGCAGAGCAGAGACATAATATTTTATCTTTAAATATTTTAACATGTATCTCTTAAATATAAGGGCTCTTAAAACAATCATGCTACATTTATTACTTGCCCCCAAATTAACAAAAACTCTTTAATATCAACAAATATCCTGTCAATACTTATATTAAAATTTTATTCACATCAGAATCCAAAAATAGTCCTTACATTACAATTGGTTGATAAGTCTTTTAATTTTATTTTAATCATTAGGCTTCAGCACTGTCACTTCTTTTTATTCACCTTGTTCAAAAAAACAGATTCCTGAAGTCTAGTTATTAAAGATTATATGTTCAGTAGCTCATTTCATATTCGTCTCTATCTCCTCTACTTTCTGTAAATCTGTAGTTAGATCTTAGAGTCTTGATTAGATCCATATTCTTGTTATTGTTTTTAGAAATAAATCATACAGTATCCCCCTGATTCTCAGAGTATACACTTTCCAAGTCCCTCGGTAGTTGCTTGAAACTTCAGATAATACTTAACTCTATATGTACCATGTCTTTTTTCCTATACATATAGACCTATGATAAAGTTTAACTTATAAATTATCACAGTAAGAGAGTAAAAAGTATAAGTAATAATAAAATAGAATAATTATAACAATATAATAAAACTTATGTGAATGTGGTTACTCATTTGAGGACATCTCTTGCTGATGTTTCTGTGTTTTTTGGTGCAACACAATGCTGTCAATTAGAACACATTTTTGGTTCATTCATGTCTTCTGCCCACAAATGTAACATCTTTCCCATCTTAACTAAACACTTGTCATGCACTGTGACCATAGCTTTCAGTTTGCAACACAGCAAACCTAGAACAGATTTCTTTTTCCTTTTTCACACTTTCATGGATAGATTTGTTCTTACTGTAGATTTTAGAATTGGGTTTGTTTTTATTACTTACTTAACAGAAGTTGTTCCTGGCATATCTGAATTGCTAGCAACACTACTCTTGTACATTGGGGCCACCTTTAAGTAAAAAGTGTCACTTAGACAGAAGCATCATGATACCTGGGAGGTTGATCTGAAGACCCGTACTAAGTGACTAATGGGCAGGGCATATATACAGCATGGAGACACTGCACAAAGGGTTGAGTCAATTCCAGTGTGGGATAGAGGGGCATAGCTTTCATCATGGTACTCAGAACAATGTGTAATTTGAAAATAATGAAATGTTTATTGAATTTTTTATGCCTGAAATTTTCCATATATTTTCAGATGACGATAACTAAAACCATGAAAAGTAAAACCAGGGATAAGGGAGAACTATTATATGCACCAATTCTTTAAGGAGGTACACCAAATCCCTTTGACTCTCCTTTGGTGATAGTAGCATCCACGGATAGCCATTTCCTACCTATTAATTATTTTTTATTTCTTCTGTGTTTATTAGCTAAAATATTTCTATGAAGAGGAACTTCTCCATATCAAATAATTGGTTCCTCTGAGGTCCTGTTCCCATAGTAAAGGCAGGGGAAAAGTATGTTTCTTTCCTTGAAGTCACTGGACTTTAAAATAATAAGTTGATTCACTTTCGTACTCCAAATGTGACTACTGCGATAACTATATTTGGTTTTATGAGCTATTTAGATTCTGTTGAAAGTACTCAACTCTTCTCTTGGATTTTAAAAGGAGAAAGAGACAATTTGCAAACAAAAGAGTGTACTGTACTCCTATAGGTAAACAAATAGATGTCACTGCTCCAATAAGATTTTACTTACTAAAACGAGTATAGTCTACCATTGACCAAGGGACTATAGTTTGCTGACTCTTGTTCTAAACCTTACTTTTCTTTATATAATATGCTTAGCATCTCTTTTTATTTTCTTTTGGCTCTGGTTTGCATATTTTCTACTGTGAGCAGTGCTTCTGCTTCATCTCTACCTTTCCTGGACATCTATTCGAAGTAACATTGTTTTATCACTGTTAATACTGATAATATAATATAATATATAATATAATATAATATAATATAATATAATATATACAATATAATATAATGAGTCATATAGTGTATGTGTGTGTGTGTATATATAGATATATAGATATATAGATATCTATATATCTATATATCTATATATCTATATATATATCTGTATTCTAGGAGACTCCTCAATGCAAACTCATAGAATCAACATTTCCTATGTTTGCATGTATTAATTAAGGTTTATCTGAGGCCCAGGAAATTGAACCTAAATTTGGCTAGATATTTGAAATGAAACTTGACTCATATTTTCTTTGCTTTAACAAACATATTCTTCCATTTTCATCTTCTATGAGGTATTCCTGTCAAAAGTGTAAGTATACACTGTTTTGTTTTGTTCTTTTTTTGTAAATGGGTGTTGGACTTATTTCGAGTTTTCTTTTTGAAAAGTACAATAATTTATTTAATATACCTCCATGTTGGTGATGATGAGTCATTTTCTGCATTTATATGATATATCCATGCAAGTATTATTTCAGGAAAGTTTGCTTGAATTCTATATTTTATTATATTTTTGTTTTCTCAATTTCTTTTCCTCTTATGAGACTCTTATTATATGTGATGAATCTTCTGCTATCCTTTATATTACCTATCTGTCTAATATATTTAATATCTTTATTCATTACATTTAGATTTAAAATTATTTTATTTATGATTTTTTTCTAATACAGACACATTTTTTATAACTTCTCTTTTTAAATAAATGAGCTTGTTTCAAAATACAAAAATACAGTTTTTACCTTTTAAAAATATGGCTTCATTTACTTAGCGTCATTATTTTACTTACTTTTCTCTTTTTACATTGTGACTTCAACCATGATCTTTTTCTATGATACATGTTCAATTAAAATTAGCTTTTTTATGCTCTTAAAAAATAAGGAGTGCTAGGATAGCTTTTCTAATTCACAGTTCTAGAATATCTGTTTTAGTTATTTATATAAATTATTAAAAATTGATCTATCATATGATACAGCAATCCTCCTACTGCATATTTACTCCAAAGACTTGAAAAACAATATCTGAAAAGATATTTGCACACCAATATTAATAGCAGCATTATTTATCTTCTCAGTGGCCAGGACATGGAATAAACTGAAATTTCCTAAGATAGATTATTGGATAAAGAAACTATGGTACGTATATACAATGGAATATTACTTAGCCATAAAAAGAGATGAGTACTGCCATTTGCGGCAATGTGGATGGACCATGAGATAATCATGCTAAGAGAAATAAGTCAGACAGAAAAAGTTGAAAACCACATGATATCACTTACATGTGAAATATAAACCTAAGAGCAACGAATGAACGGGACAAGCAGAAACTCATGGACATGGACTATAGACTACTGGTTACCAGAGGGAAGGAGAAAAAGGGGAAGGGAGGTACACCAGGTGAAGTGGGTCAAATATGTTTTGACAGAAAGAAATTTAACTATTGGAGGTTAACACACAATCTAATAGATATGTGATTTACTGTTAAATTGTACACCTGAAACTTACTGGATTTATTTAACCAATGTCACAAAAAAATTAGTTAATGAAAAATAAATTTTAAAAGAATGGTCAAAATTTTGTATTAAATAGTCCTTTGGAGGAAAAAAGTAGAAAAGTATTTGCATTGTCTTTCTTATTCCTACAGTTGTGCTTCACTCCCAGAAAAGGGGGGTTGTGAGAATACATACTTTCTTCTCAATTTTAGTGTTGACAACTGGAGAAAGACCGCTGTGTCCCCATGTTTCAAAGGGCACAGTGAATTCATGTCTGAGAACTGTTATGTAATCCAGAGTGTAAACTATAGAGCTGAAAAGCTCTTATGATTGCTGGAGCAGAGGGGCATCACAACTACTTTAAAAGAAACCTGTGATCATAGAATTATGCAGGTAAAAAGCCTATGAATGTTACCCAAGGTCCAGATTTGGGACACATGTGAATGTTAGTTTTTATAGGTCTGATTTAACAGGGTCACCTGGAGGAGTGATGAGAATGCAAATGCAAAAGCTGGAGATGAATTGCTAAATTTATCCTGAAGTGACAAAATGGGCTTACGTGAAATGTGCTGCCCAAATCAAGTTGCTGCAGGAGAGCACTCCAGAGCCAAAAATGTACAATTGGTGATGTCTCTTTAAAACACAAGTCTTGATCAAAGCTTGATTAACCACTTCACGATAGTAATTTTAATTTGGAACTTTCCTCCCAACTTACCAATCTTTTCTCCTCAGTCTCCAACTGCACATGATGGCAACCTGAGTGCTAAAAAAGAAGATTCTAGTAAACTTGGAAGGAAGTGCTGAGTAGAGAAAAAGTTTTTTACAACCTTTTCTCTAAAGGCCGTAGACTTTCCAAGAAAACAACTATAAGGAAAGAAAATTTACCATTAAGTGAAATTTGAAATACTGACTGATATTTTGAATTAGATAATCTTTTATTTTCAAAACTTATCATGATCATAGTACTTTCTATTAACCAGAACCACATTTCACTCGACAGCAGAACAAAAGACTATCTCAAATGACCAGAAAGCAGAAGATAGTAGAAAAGAAAAAAGACTTTAATGATTATACTTCATAGGTCCATATTAAGAATACCAATATTTCATTGTGCCTGGAGAGCCAAATAAAGTTGGAAGATTTGCAATAAATTTAACTACATGAGGGCAGAGTTTTTTGTTTGTTTGTTTATGTGTATTGATATATCCCAATAGCTTAAAATGTGCAGCACATGAATATTCTCAATAAAAATTATCCATGAATTAGTGAGTCTGGAAAGTTAGGGCCAGATTATGAGTGGATTTGAATATCACACTAACGGTATGCAAATATGCAGCATATATACCATCTATACCTCCTGTGCTGTGGAAGACTTGTCACTTTTTCATTGCCATAATTTAGGTAGTCATTATAAAAGGTGGAGCCAATAAAATGTCTTTATTATGTGAATGTGTTCAGGAGCTGCCTCCCAGGGGCTCTGCAGAGATTTGGAGGATTTCTCTCCCTCCATATATAGCTGGAAAGTAAAGGTTGAGTTCTCAGTCTCTCACCACAAACCTCTGGTCTTCCAGATTCTCAATTTTTATTTCTTTTCTGCTGGTGCCATTCTCTCATATATCAACAATTTCTTCTTTGGCCCTCATATATTTTTTTAGCCCATTATTATGGATCAAATCGTTGTTTTTATTTTATGAATGAAAGGTAAATGTGAATGCATTAATGTTTTGAATATGTTGTTTCAAAATTAAAAATCCTCTTTTGTTCCTGTCTGTGATCTCTGTCTCCCCAGACCCCTCAATGACTCCTGGGTTCAGGCAGAATGTTATTGATCCTGAAAAGTCTTCAGGGAACCTATGTTCAGAAGAACTTTCACAGAAATTTATATTAATATTACTGCCACAAATTATCCAGATTCCTATATTTTTATGTAGAAAAAGCAATAATATGCATCTTTACAGCTCATTTATTTATGGAGTCTAATTGAAGTGCAAGTTTTTTTTATGGTTAAATGATATTATTAGTTAAATGTGGAAGAAAAAACATAACTTTCTATAAATAAATATGTCATTGTATTTTGCTTTAATAGCTAGCCTTTCATTAGGACTAAAAGGCAGGACAATTAAAATAAACCTTAAACTGATGATATAACAACTCAAATGCTACTGATTTCATTTGGTGGTTTTACTTTAGGGTACAACATGTAACACACTTCATTGTCTTGTTTTTTTTAGTTCCAAAAAGGTCTGTGACAATAATGCTAATGGCTCTTTACTCATGATTAACTGACTTATAAATGCATTCCTCGTATAAGTTGAATAATAACATTGCAGAATTTTACATTATTTTTTCAGTCCTAATATCCCAGGTATGTTCAAGCCTTGTATTTCTAGTGTAAACATATGGCCACAGTTTTAGAAACTCTATTCAAACTTTATTACTTTAAAACTTAGAGATTACTTTATGAAAACTGATAGCGTATTGTCTTTCTGATATTATTGTTTCAAACATTCTAGGCATCTTATATACACAGTTGAAAAATTATGTTTTTAATAAAATGAATTTCTCTAAGAAAACAATTCTATTGTGAAAAATAGCTTTGTTGAATATGTCTTTTAAATATGGTTACATTAATTTAAAAATGGTACATATTAAATTGAATATATTAATTTTATAATACATTTATGAATCCAAATACATTGAGGAAATATTCCTCCCAACATTGATTTGCTGAGCAGGTGACAGTGATGTGTGATTTACCTTTCTTAATTAGAGTATAGATTATAATATATACTTCTTCAAATAATATGAAGGAAAATCATGTTTCAAGGAAAGCATTTTATATGACTCCTTGTACAATTAAAATTAAAATATTTTAGAGTAAGAAGGAATAAGCTGGTTTTCCTTAACTTATACTAACAGTAAGAAATCAGGCCAAAACTTAGGAGTTATATATTTTTTTCATTCTTGAAACTTCTGTTTAAAAATATAGTTAATAATTTAATTTTTTCTTAGCCTATTTAGTCTAAATTTAATTTGGATTCAAAATAGATATCATTCTCTGGTTCCTGGTTTTTGCAACCTTACATTTATTTCTTTCTGAGATCAGTAATCATTTGAGATGATGATAAAGCTCTAGGACTATGCAAACGGTACTTCCATTTTTAAGTATTTAAAATTTTTTCAATTACACTTGACATACAACATTATATTAGTTCAGATGTACTACATAGTGATCAGACATTTATATAATTGATGAAGCAATCCCCGATAAATCTAGTACCTCTGACCAATACATAATTATTATATTATTGACTACATTCCCTTTGCTATAATTTACATCCCCATGACTATTTTGTAACTACCTTTTATACTTCTTGATCCCTTCCCTCCATTCACCCATACACCCAACACCTCCTCATCTGGTAACCATCAAAATGCTTTCTGTATCTATGAGCCTGTTTCTGTTGTGTTTGTTAATTATTTTTGTTAGATTTCACATATAAGTGAAATCACATGGTATTTATCTTTCTCTGTCTAAATTACTTTACTCAGCATAATACCCTCTAGGTCCATCCATGTAGAAAACTCCCATTTCAATAGAGGCAAACTATGCCTTACTAATATGGGGAAAGAACCACATAACAGGAATGTGAATAGGATAAACCTTCAGAAATTTCATTTTCTCAGTGTCATTGGGGTTCTAATTCTGTTTTGTTTGCCATTTTCTAAGTCACTGGGCACATAAAACTATGCACAGAAGAGCTAAAACTTGTTAAAGCACATACATTACAGAAAGAGCAACATTTCCATAAATGGAAAACTATAGCCATTATTTGGATAATGTAAGCATAAAGTTAATTTTAGCCATTAAAAATATGGAGGAAAATTATCAGAATTTTCTCCTAAATTCATTCATTGTTCATATTGTTTATGAGTGCCATATTGATCTTGAAGTCTATTGTGATATAATCCAGGTCAGGTTTTCACTCTAAAGTAAGACAGCCCTAGTCTTTAATATTTTGCTAAAGATTTAGTATAGTTAGATTCATTTTATTTATTTTTACCTCATACAAATGGAAAGTGAACACTCTTTACTCTCAGTGACCTATTCTATTTTGACCAGCCTTAAGAAGCTGAGGAATTTTTTGGTTGAATATTCTAAGGAAATATAAAAATGAGACAAAAATAAATTTCAACATTATGTTTATATAATACAAAGAAATGTGGGGGAAAGAACCACATAGAAGGAAGATAAATAGAATGAACCTTCAGAAGATTCATTTTCTCACCTTCAGTGGAGTTCTCGATCCTGTTTTGCTTGGCAATGGTTTCTCAGTTTCCACATTGATTGAGTTATTTTCCTTTAATCTCAAGGAATAAACATCTTGCTGTTTTTGCTTGCACTATTACCTCTAAAATGTCCACCTTCACTGTTTCACAGATAAACTCCTATTTTACAAGGCTGGGTATAAAATTCATCTCATTTTTGAAACTTTCCTTAATCATCCATTATTCCTGTATGATGGGAAACAAATACATCTGGCCTGTGAGTTCTAAAAGGCAAGGATATATATTATCCTTGTATTGCTCAGTTTCTATCTCAGGACCAGGGTGATCTCAGAGGAGATACAATTTGAGATGGATCCTGAAGGAGAGAATAGTGTAGATAACAGTATGGAGATGGAGAAGATCTATTTCAGGGAAAATAGTGAATACCCTTTACCTAGTAAATTATGTTTGATGTTGAGGGGAAGCAGAATTTGGCATCCAAAATATGCCTTTTAGAGTATTGGTTATTTTTAAAAAAGAAAGATTCAGGAAATAAACTTCTGAAATTCTCCATAACTGCCTAAAGAAGGGCTATTATCATACAACTATAGTTTAGTATGAACTAGTATGAAGACGAGAGAAACCAGCAAGACCCATTTGATTAAAGTGCTCTCTGTGCCCCATTGTTAAATGTTTATCAAACATTTGATTTTCTAACTCCACATGAATTGCTGTTCTGCCCTTTAAGCCCAAACCACAACCCCCCAACGTCTTCTTAGCTCAAGATGTCATATAAGCCTTAACTGCCTAATCTGTCATCTACTCTCATATTCTTATAAACCCTTGTATTTACATTCATAATAAATGTGGTCATTTTCTCATGTAATTCTCATGTTAATTTGATTTTTAGTCCAGCCAGAAACCTTAGAAGGTAGAAGGAAAATTAATTTTTCCACCCTTTAGTGCATACTCTGATGTTTTCTATCAAAGAAATACTGTCCTTATGTATTGCTTTATTGAACTTTACCTTTTGACATGTATTATTTATATACAAAAATCACATTGTACTTACTCTTAGAGCTTGTTATTGTCTTTGGCCAAAATTTGTGTAATTCTGACCTAAGTAATTAATAGAAACATAATTTTATAGTTCTTCTCATGATTATGAATTGCATTACATTTACAAAGACATTTTATGAATTAACATAAGAAATGATAATGAAATGCTAGGTAATTTGGCCAAATAACAGAACCACTGCCTTCTAAGATAGAAATGGCAAATATACATACAATAGCAGACACTGAGATTGTTGTTTTTGATCCTGAGATCAGATATTACTTATTATTCATGATTATATTACATGGATTGGTATAGGCTTTGTGTGTCCTCTTGTAATTAGTATTACTCTTTGATTAATGCTAGTGTTCATACTTATGATTATGTAATCAAGATAATTTATATAAGAGGCATGAAGGCATGACTTTATTACATATTTAATTATGCAAAAGATATATATCTTATTTTTTAGGAAAAATATCCTAAATTGTATTAATGGAGGCATTGAGAGATTTACAAGACAAAGTAAACCAAGCAATTATTATATGTTTTTGTGTGTATACAAATACATAACCTTACTTGCAGACTAATACTTTTTAAGTTATTTTACTTGCAACAACTATGCTGCTTTTATTGTTGAAATACATGTAATATGAATCTGTTTTCTGTCACATTCCTGAAACATAATTTTATGCTACAAGAATCATGCCAAAACTACATTAAATTAATATATTGAGTACTCGATAAGCATAAGCAGTTCTCTGAGTTACGTAAGGGGATATAAAGAGAACACTGTCTTCAAGGAGTTTGTATTCTGGGGAGAAGCTATGATGCATAAGCATAAAAATAGTAGTACACCAAAAGTATGTCTAATTGCTTAAGAGAAACAGACATGCATGGTTTGAATGTAAAAAAAAAATGCTGTGGTGAACTAAATAGTTTCTTGATTGAGGAATGAAGTGGAAACTTTATTTGAAGCAAGAACCTTTTCTTAATGCAATTGATTCTAGTTAGGTATGTGGAAGAGGAATGAGAAAGGATTGAGGGAGAAAATGAGAAGAAAAAGCTTGGGAAAGGAATTTACAAGGTGAGTTCAGAGGACAGTGAGCAGCATAGCAGTACCAATGAATTCATGAAGAAGAGAAATGGGAAACAGACAAGTAAACGAAACATCATAAAGCAGTATTTCTCAAAATATTTTTTGAGATGTTAAGCACTCGAGATGCTTGTTTAAAATATTTCTTTACTCCTTTATACAACCTACAGAATTATGATATCTGGAAAAAGAAAAGGGAAATCTGAGTATGTGGGATGCTATTTTTTTAGTTTTAGTTTTTACACAACTATTTAAAATACGAATGCAGAGAATATGTGCTTGCAGACTCTATTTAGGGAGAGAAATAAATATGACAAAGTTTAGTTCACTGTGTAGGATAGCTTGGAAAGAGATAGAATAAATGTTAAAAGAATAGTCTATGCCTGAACAATTATTGGGCTATTAGGTTCTCCGGATAAAGAGAACTGATAGGTTTGACACATAGATAGATAGATAGATAGATAGATAGATAGATAGATAGATAGATAGATAGATAGATAATAGAAAACCAGACATAGATGATAGATAATTTATTTTGAGGGATTGATTCACATGATTACAGAGACTTAAGAAGTGCCATGACTATGATTGGCTGTCTGCAAGTTGGAGATCCAAGAAAGTTGGTGGTATAATTTCAGTCCAAGTCCAATGGCCTGAGAACCAGGAGCGAATGAAAATGGTGTAAGCCCTAGTCTGTGTGAAGGCCCAAAGACCAGGAACAGTGTCGAAGGGCAGAAAAGATGAAGGTCAAGCCAAGCAGACAGCACATTTGTTGTTTCTCCACCTTTTTGTACTTACTATTCAGGTCCTCAACAAATTGGATGATGCCCACCCACATCAGTGAGCATGACCTCTACTCAGTCTACTGATTCAAATCACAAATACCCTCACAGATGCAATCAAAAATAATATTTTCCAGCTATGTGGGCTTCCTTAGTTCAGTCAAGTTAACATACAAATGAATCATTATAGCCAGTGAGATGGGGAAAATATAGGATACAACACTAAAAAGTTGATAGGACTGATGACTGGCAAGAAGAGAGAAAACTAAAACAAAGATAATATTAGAGTTTTGATCCTAGGTAACATAAACTAAATGAAGAAAATAGTTGGAAAAAAGAAACTGAAAATTTGAAAGAGGTTCAAGACTTGGCATATAGACTTTGGAAAATCATGTAGAATGATTACTTAAGCCAAGGGATTGTTATGCAAGAGGGTCACTAGCTCACATGGCATAAACATAAAATGAAGTTTAATTGGGAAATCAGGCAGAAAGGTATCAAAGAAAAAAAGCATCTTTCTAGTTTTCCTAACCATAGAGAAAAGTACCTAATTGGTACATACTGGAATGCACCATTCAAAGAGCTAAAACAATGGACTCGAAGTAGTACTATTCTATGTATTGAAAGGGAATTTGGAACTGAGCTAAAGATAAATGCATTGACCTTGTAACAGTTGGAGCTTTCTGGTCATGGAAATGTATCCTAAAGCAGGGGAGCTGATGAAGCTTAAAGCACCTTTACCAGGGAGGGGCATTTAGCTCCACTGGGCCAACCCTGATCCAATGACCTACTTACATGTTTATCTGCCAAAAGAGAAAAAGTAATGAACTGCCAGGGCCATTGAGCCCTTTTGCTCTGAGATACTGGCAGGAGAAAAGAACAAAAGACTGAATTTGGAGAAGGCCTGCATTGAGTGAATGAGAGAGAGAAACAGCCACTGAAGAGGCCATGGAAAAGAGCCATTAAATGCATGTAATGATGGCTGGTTAGCCAAAGGAGAAGAGAAATTCCAAGAGAGGTAGAGGATGGTGAAAACATCAAACATTACTGATATTCAAGACAATTTATCACTAAACAAAAAATGTTTAATGACTGTTCAGTTTGACCATACCTTTAATGTCAAATAGTGACAACTTTTTTTTTTGTGGGAGAAATGGGAAATTACAGTAGGTAATGATTTCTAGGCTTTATCTACACAGTATACAATTAACCATTTCAAGTATTCTTAAATATTTCCTGATTTTTAAATTTTTATATTTTTTGAGGCCTGCGTTTCAGTTTAATTCGCATTTTACATGAAACAAAAAGCACAAACTGAGAATTATATATTTCAGAATTAGGAAACATAAATTTAGTTTGTCATTTTTTTAAATCATTATTCAAAACACAAGTCTTCTTCCAAAGCTAATTCATTTTTTATCCCCAGGCTCTTTTATCAGTTGAATTAATCAATCTTGTTCCTGTTTTGCTCCTTCTTGATATCGTGTAGCTAATTAGTCCCATATCTTGACAGTAATTGCAGATAAGCAATGCAAGGGAAAACATTATTTTAATGCTGTTGCTTTCAGTTTTCAAAGTCTATTGTCAGCTATTTATTTATAACATATTCTTTCTTTCAAGATTCCTTGATAGAGATTTCCCTGATAGAATTGACCAAGAAAGATGAGACTGAAATATCAGTGAATAAAACTATACTTATTAGCTTAAACTACGGATAGTGGATTAAGGGCATTACTAAAAATATGTTAGAGGAAGGCAATGCAATGTAAACATTACTGAAATGACTTATCCAATGTAAGTAATAGAGAAAGTCACATATATATTTCTGAAATGGTACCTCTAATGTGCTTAGAGACTGCCAAATGTTAATTTTAGAAAATATACATTGGGTCCTTAGTATGTGCTAAAAATACAGGGAAAAACAAAAGAGACTGTCCCCCTGCTCAGAGAATTGACATTCTAGTAAACTAGACCAAAAATAAAAAAAGTAAATAAACAAGGTTTTTATTTATACAGACATGTAGGAATTTAGTTTCTGACTCAAAAATGTGAATGTTCATGTCATGTTAAAGTAATTCTTGGACAGTGTCAAAAGGTCACAGAACAGAAGAATTAATTTGTGAATATAGCTTCTATTTACTATGGGTTCAGGCTCATAACTTTCTACTAGATCCACCAAAATGCTTTTCATTGGTCTCACACAATCAGTCATTTTAATTGCAAAACAGGGAGAAAAAAATTAAGTGGTAATTTCTCTCTTTGCCTTTAATAGAAGAATTAATATCAGCTAAAAGTATAGCTCTTGGTATATATCCAAAAGAATTAAAAGCAGGGGCTTGAACGAGTGTTTATATATCAATACTCACGGCATTATTATTCAGAGTAACGTACAATGTGGAAACAACCATTAACAGATGAATGGATGAACAAATTGGAATAGTATTCTGTCTTAAAAGAATGTCTCTAAGTGAAATAAGCCAGACATGGGACCAGGATATAATTTGAGAGACCTAGAGTAGTCCAACTCATAGAGACAGAAAATAGAATGGTGGTACTAGGGGCTATGAGGAGGGTGTATTGAGGAGTTACTCCTTAATGGTCACAGAGTTTCAATTTCAAAGATGAAAAATTACTAGATATAAGTGGTGGTGACGGTTTCAGAACAATGTGCATGTACCTAATGTAACTGAATTGGACACTTTAAAGGGTTAAAATAGTAACTTTTATGTGATGTATATTTTAGCACAGTGGCAGAAAAATTCCAGCCATGAGGAGGAACATCATCAGTACTGTTAGAACATGAAAACTGTAATTTTCAAAGCTGATATTCTTCAGTGGTATCTATCCATTTTTTCTAATTTGGTTTGAATGTGAATCCATAATCACATTCGGAAGCAAAGATTTGTGTAATTGTCTTTACATTTCTTGATTTTATAACTGTGGTTTTTAACATTTATTCCCCAACACATCGTCAGTATTATCAGTATCAGTTGCAACAGTTTGGCAGTGATGCTCATTTTGTGGCCATATGTCTGCTTCTCAGCCTGTAAGGAGTATGTGTCAGAATTCTCCAGAAGATTTTGATTTCCTTTGGAGGCAGGCCATTACTTGAATAATACTAACTGAAGTCTCTTATTCAAATAAAAAAATGCTTGATAGATTTGGTTACAAGAATAATAGCCACTGTGACAAAGATGCTTTAAATGATTAAAGGACAAGCAATAGCTAAAGCAAATATTTACAACATATTTTTTTTACACTCAGAGAAACTGTCCAGAATGTAGAAAGAATTTTTGAAAGCAACTCTTTGGCCAACATAGACAAAACTGAAAAGTCATGTATATTTGAAATATTACTCATAATTTCTGTGTGAGATAAAGATGAAACTTAACTTTAAGCAGTAGCTTTTTTGTTCCTCTCAGGCCTTTGAGAATTATTACTCAATGTATATTCCTTACTAATAGCAATAATTGCCATTTATTTGTCTTTATTACTTTTTGAGAACTGTAAAAGATTATTTACTTATTTTAGCCTACAGAATTTATTTCAATAAATATGCAAACAAAACAAACACATAAATAAAACATCTCATTACAAGATAGGTGCAATTATTCCTAATGGTATTGCTATAAAAACGAATTCAAAGTTAGACTTACCTGAAGTTCAAGGCCTTTTCTTGTAACATCTATGCCATTTGGGAAGGGAGGATTGGAATCTTAGCAGAAGTTGAATGTTGGCACAAAATAACAGAACATACAAGGTTCTATGAAGAATTAGGAAATAATTATCAAGGCAACTAAATCGTATTCAAATTGAGATGTCCTAGTGATTTATGATTCTCTCTGTTCAGGTAACAAGTCAGATCTGGTTTTAGAAACACTTTTCAATTTCTTAAGCAACATTTGCAGTTGATAATGTCATTTTAACTGCAACCATTAGCCTAATTTAATGCCAACTTAAGAGGGGCAAAACATGATCAAGATTAATTTTGAAATCTCTGATAATTTTCCAGTAGTTAATGCATAAGGATTAATGTCTCCTTTGGCTCATTGCAGATATGAAAAACTCAGTGTCATAAAAATTGAATTAAAATGTTGACTTAATGTCTTCTGGATGTCAAGAAGGCTATGAACGTTGCATTCTTGATTTATTAAAGAAGACATATTTAAATTTGTACAAGGAAATAATATTTTTGAAATAACATCAAGAAAGGGAGAGTTCTCACTCACAAATCTCCAGTTCTTAATACATTTCCTAATAAGCATGAAATGGGGACAAGAGGTTTGAGGAGAGTGCTGCCACTGTTAGAGGATACATTTCCTTAGTGGCAAAAGTATAGAAACATGCAAGTTAACAATGCAGAGAGCAATAAAATTTGCTTCTTGATAGAGATTAGGGCTTCTGAGAGCTACTAGTCCCCAGGCCTGGCCTGACAATGTGACACATATGGAAGGAAAATAATTGCAGCACATTCATATGTTTCCTCAGTGTAGCATCTTTTACTGGCCAGATTCACACCTGGCTCATGTCGAAAATGGTACCGATAGCAAACTCTTACCACATGCTTACACTGTTGGGGAGGTTGAATTTTTCCTCTATCCTTCCAGGTTCTTCTTGCTGGTCTAAAAATTAAATTGACATGAAAGAAATTAACAAAAAATCGAATTTGATTCCATATGCACATGAGGACATCTCGTAGATATGGGACCGAAGGAAATGACCAAAGCAGGCAGCTTTTGTACTTTTTGAGGACGAAACCAGACATTGATGAGGATTTGACAGGACAAAGAAATTTGGTTTGTGTCCTCAACTAAGAAGAATAAGTAGAGTTTGGGTTTGGGGTAGTCAATTAGTACAAAGAACAAGGTTGTTTTTACAGGCTCCTTAGCCCCAAATTCTCTATCTCTGCTGCTAAGGTATTTCTCTTTCCTTTTAGTACAGGGAAGGTACCTTTCACATGGGATATTTTTTTCTGCTTTCAGAGGACATAGGGGGATAGAGTGCCCTTTTTGCACTGGCTGCTTTTTGCATAATTTTAATTTGAAATATCAATATGCCACTTGGCATATTTTGGGGGGTCCAACACTAAGCTCCAATAATGTTGTGCTAGGTTCTCTAAATAATTTCAGAAAATTAACTCATGTATTCCCCTCAAAAATCCCATGAGGTAGCTACATGATTTTCAAGTTACAGATGAGAACACTGAGTCAGAGAAACAACAGGTAACCTTCCCAAGGTGAGGCCAGGATTCACAGCTATGCACTCTGGCCTGGAGACTATGCTCTATGCCTCTCAGGTGGAGGAATACTGGTCTGGGAATAATCACTTGCATTCAGGCCAGATCTGCTCTTAATTCTACATAGGATACTGGATTTTATTACTCTGGGCCACTTTTGTCTTCTATTATGCAAATATTGCTTTAGAACTAGGAGCCTTTGTACATCTTTAACCATTTCTCATAGTCATATGTTATTTACCTTAGGAAAATAATGGCATGGAGAAAAACCAAGTGTCCTAAAATACTACTATATTTGAGAGTTACATTTTCCCTCAAAGAGTTGGGATTACTTAATTTTGTAATCCAAAGCACCCTTATGTATCACAGATTTTGTGGTCTATGTCACTAGAAGCTAGTGCAATATTTTGTGACAATTTTCTTCCTAGTTGCTCTATATAATGGAGATAAAAACAAGTACCAGTCTGAATGAAGGTCTCATAAAATATTAACTGTGATCCTCCTTTGCCAACTATGGGACCCATACAAACACTTCTCATTGTTTCAAGAGAGTAGTATCTACTAGGAGATCTCACTAACCATGGTTTTCTTCACAATTGCCATGCCATCTGACCTCGTACAGTTTGTACCTTGAACAAAGTGAATATGCATAGGTGCCTGAGGTTCATTACTTTCTGGGCTATGACCCTCTAACTGAACTACATGTGTAGTTCTAATTGGGTACTTAAACACATTATACTGTCATCACATATGTGTGTGCCAATTTTCTCTCCTAGAATTCAAATTTCACCTAAGCAGATGCCATGTTACCCTATTAGCTAACATCTCAAATTGGTATTCATTTCAAATTTTAAATATTCATTTATTTTTTATATATAGCATGCCTTTTAACCAAGACTTTCCATGTAAAACATGATGATTATTTATTTTCAGGTACGTAAAACATTCTTTCAATTACTTTCTTGGGCCTGATCACAACAATAAGAATAAAATGACCTATCATTTCCCTAGAAATGTCCCTTCTTTGTCAAAATCAGGAGCTTAGATTTAACAATATTTTTGTGAAAGTTATGCATCAATCACAGCTTTTGCATTTATTTAACCCCACTGGAAAAAACAAATGTCCAGAAAAGTGTTTTTTGTTAACAACTGATATATTTTTGTTACTTGGTCACAGCCTATGTGACCAATAATTATTGTTTTCCTTTGAACTGCTGGAAACTCAGAGTCAAATATTTGATTCAGCTATGCAATTTTACAATCTGAACGCAATACACTTTCATCATAATAACTTTTTCTCTGGTTTTCATTGTAGTCTTTGCTTTCTTTTCCTATGTCAGCTATTTTTATATTCTTATGTATGTTTAGAAAAGACTTCATATCTATTTTGGAATTCTGTGGGTTATATGTAAATATATGATTACTAAATAAAATACAAATTTTAGCCTTGTTATTTGTATAACTGTGAAAACACAAGTCATTTGTAGGCATGAATGAACTATTCAGATGAAATAATTTTGCGTATTTAAGTTGTACACTTTTTTTTTTTTTACTCTTTCCCTTGTCTACACAAATCTGACCTTTTATTGTCATGGAAGAGAGCTCTAAAACCATTTCATTCATATAGTAGTAATTCAATTTACACTTGTTAGTTTGAATGTAATTTAATTAAGAATGCCTTAATTTTTATTGTCTAAAATAGAAATGGGACTATTTTTTCCAAGCTTATATATATGTAGAGAATGAGGAAAGTTCAGCCCCTTAAAAGTAAATGAAAAATAACTCACTACCTGAAAATTTCCTTACAAGTAAAAAGTTTGAGGACTTTTTTGGGTTTTAAGCCATTGGGCATGAGACATTAGGAAAAATAGTTTATTCGGTGAACGGCAAAATCATTTTTTCTTTCCTAAATTCACTGGCGGTGCATATATTTCAAAGTCTGATCACATTGTAGTAACGTTAAAAATTTATTTAAAATCTGCTTGTCTTTCAGAGGATTAAATGTGTAACAATCCAGAGTATGATATGGGATGTTATCTTTTGAGTCAAGCTTGCATTTTTGTAGATTTTATATAGTGTAAAGCAGAGGTAATTTTGTTTACTTTCTTCTATTGTTTCAAGAACTGTGTTTAGCATCATCTGGTAGAGATCTTTCAGGAATATTGACACTCAATTTAAAACTCTTGGAATTTTTTGAAATGGAGGACTGCATTGCAAGACACAATCCCTAGGGAGAGAGGATCTATGAAAATTGGGTTCCTTTTGGGGGACCTGTCTTTAGGTAGATAAGGAGAGTTCAGAGAAAACCTCTCCCCAGATTTGTTGTTATTAAATTACCTACTGCTCAAAGTAATCAACGTACCAAAGTTGCATATTCTGGGTTGGCATGACCTAAAATTCTACTGCTGTAATTTAGGGTAGCATATTCTGCTACATTTCAATTTAAATTGAGCTAAACTCTTTTAGACATACGTGACAAATAATGCTTTTTTTTTTTTGTATTGTTAGAAGGTATCTTGACAAGGATTGGGCTTAGTGGGAAAGAGAACACTGTATACCTGTGGTGTCTGCCACTGATGTTGAGGAAAAGAGTACTAGCAACCATGTAACTGCTGAGCTGATGGAAATATTAACTGGAGTATCTCATACTAGTTTAAAATATCCTAAAACATATGACCCTCTTCTACATTGTAATCATATTTAAATAATGGTATAGTAAAATCCTGAAGATTTTCTTATTCATTTTTGTCTCTACCTAAATTAATATGTATTAAATTTAATGAATTTATCTTCATCATTATATATCAATATATAGTAATACTTATATCAATATATATGACATTCTATATTAATATCTTTTCAATGTCTTCATATTTTCCCAACAACTCTTTTTGTAAGTGCTTATGAGTACTTTAAATTTAATTTATACATTTCAAAATACTAATACTACTTTTTAACTTTAATCTAATCTCCTAATGCCTTGTGTTAGTAGTTAGTGTAGGTCTGTGCTCTAACAATTAGACATCAACATGAGATTTAACAAGAAAATATTTTGTTAGGTGATATTCCTGTATGAGAGAAATGATTAAGAAGCAGGGTCAACCTTCAAAGAACATGCCTTCTGACCCCTATTGAAAAAGAGGGCAAGTACAATCCTAGTCTGCTGTGTCTTTTAAGTGAATACTCTGTCATTTAAGTGAGCTTCTGCACAATGGTCAGGGAGTCCTTGATTCGTAGTGAGATGGTAATAAATCCTGTGTCTCCCAGGAGGGGACCTCCCTTAGCATCTCTGCATTTCTCATTCATCATCTGTAAGCAGCCCTTTGGAAGCATGAGCTTTACATAAAATCAGTGATAGGCTTCCGAGGACAGCAACAGGGACCTTGGTCAATATGCTTCCTATGGTTGGAGATCTGTGAGGCACAATCTCATTGTTACCATATGATCATACCTGATGGTAGGTTTTTGGGAAATTACTCTCTTAGATCTTTTGGAAAATATTTGTACTGACATAACCAGGAAATTCATTTTGTATATCTTCTGTTTAATCCAAACAGAAATATCAAAATTCTAATAGTAATTCAAACACACAATATTACTTTAGAATAAAGGGACTCTTGCAGGTTGAGTTGGCATTTGGAAGACTGACATTCGCCCTCCATCTCACGATGAAGGACTAATATTCATACAAACTGAGATTAACTTGCCCTCTGTTTTAGAGGTGAATATTATGGGAAGGTCAGAACATCTGAAATAGATCGTAGAGTCCAAATGTGAATATTGATTTTGAATGGGAAATGAAGTATCTCACACAGTTTACCAAAAATTTTATTAAAGACAGTTGTTTACAACTTCTCTAAACAAATGTGCTAGCAATATAGACATACATTTAGTATTTATTTAAAATAGACATGTATCAACATTGATCATTGAACTATTAAACTTTGTATGGTTCAATGTCACCTTTATGTTCATTCTGAAGGATTTGTATATTTTAAAATGCATTTTGTATTAACAGAAACTCAAAGCTGTTATTTATATATAGAAAAGAGGCAAATGTACCCAACATATTTCTCTTAACCTCATGAAAAAAATATTTTGCTAATGTTTAGAATATTGTGTCATTTTTTAATTTCTAACATTATATAAGCATAATACATCAAATCCAAAATAAGAATAATAGACATAAAGTAACTTAACATGTTTTAAAAACTCAATTCCTGTGAGTAAAGAAAGTTAGCAATGTCCTATTAAAGAAAAAAATCCACCTTTTGCTTCTTACTGTGAATTGATCTGTAACAAACACAAGCAAAAAATTTATATAGTTTATATTTAAAAATATGTTTTGTGAATCACTTTCTGTTGAAGAATGAAAATAGAGTTGATTTCATAAAGAAGTATAAAAAACTAAGTCTACCCCTTGATGTGCAAACACCGAATAAAAGCATAATTGAAAGTACAGTAATTCATATTTATAGACTATGAAAAATGAAAACACTTTTCTAACAAGGGCCAAGGAAATGACAACAGAGTAGTTCTAGTTAACATTTTATTATTCAAGAAATTTATAATTACTCTAAACACCGAGGAACCTTGCCATCATTCTTATACAAACCACACAAGTTTGGACTTAGGGATTTTTATTGAGTAAGTACAATATTTCAGGGAGAACTATTGGTCTTGCTTTTAAAGAATAAAAAAAAAGCTATCTGTAAACTATTACTATAATATAAAATAACTACATGCAGAGTGCTTGCTAAGATTGTTTTCTATTTTAATTTAGATTTATTGTCCAATGTGATAAATGACTTTACCTGAAGACAACCTTTTCTGTGTTTTTCAGGCACTTCTCAAATCTTGCTATGGAGACAGGAAGCCTTGCCTTTTTAACTATTAAAAGAGTGATGTTTTATAAATGATATTCCTAGGTCTGGCCTCATGAACCTACTAAATCAGAATCTGTAAGGATGATCCAAAAAATCTGCAAATTTTAATAAGTTCTTCAGCTAATTCTTATGGTTTTAAAGTTTGAGAGCCAATGACTAAGAAGAGTAGAGAAACTCTATTCAGAACAATGAATGAAGCAAACAAACACATAGACATCCTGAATTACAGATGTAGTTTTCTGGACTTGAGGAATTGTATATATCTCCAGGACTTCCATTTTCCTGTCCTCAAGATGAGGAAACTACATGGCTCTTAATAAAAGCAAAACTCTTAACAACAGTAAGGACAGTTTGGGAAAGATCTAAAAAGCAGTGTCTAAGCATTTGATCCTTTCTGAATTTTCTTATCTACGATCCATCTTTAAAATTCTTGGAGAGTCAGAATCTCTTTTCTGCTCTATGTCAATTCAAAACAGCTTTTCTCAGTGAAATATGTAAAATTAAATCACCCTTATGAGATTATTCCAAGGTTACAAATAATAGGATTTCTAGTTGGTGTATTTTTTTCCATGTTCATTAAATCACCTCATATCAGATAAAGAAATTGTTTCTTAATTGGTACTGATTTGAGAATATTGAATGTTAGCATGTGAAACTAAATGAGATATTTCTCTCAGTAGAAGGGAAGTAGTAGAGCCTTGATCTACTCCCAGTGTAGCTTTATAGCATCTATTTTCAACCACTTTTATATACTAAACCACATGGCATGTAAAATAATTATGTGACATATATTACATTTATTTGTATTGTTACTTCATGACCCTAACAATTAAGTAGATTTTAATTTGTAGAATAATTGTGATATCTAAATGTAAAAATGTCAAACCTGGGTCTAACATCAGAAAATTACAAATTCTGTTATTTTAATATAGTCATAATTCAGAGGACAAGGATATTAAAAATAATTTAATTGAGAGAAATGTATTGCATACATACTCAAATAATAATAATAAATTGAAATTTTAAACAGATATCTATGAATAAATTTATACATTCATAATAAAATTATGTGGTAGTATTTTGGCATATAAATTCTGTAGCAGTTAAATTTCCTGGGTTGTACATTGTATGCAAAGATTTACTTCTATACAAAAGATTTGGAGTCATTTTGATCAATATTCTTCTTCCTAAAATGCAGCTGTTTGCAGTAAATCCTTACAATGTTTCATAATTTAGCAAGAAAAGTATCAAGCCTCAAATGGTATGGGGGAAGCTAAAGTATATACCCTTAGAAAGGGAGCTAGTCCCAAAACACTACCTCCTTACTATATGATTTAAACTATTTGCATTCTGGAAAAGGCAAAAGTATACAGTCAGGAAAATGATCAGTGGTGGTGGATGCAGGGGATGTAAATGATGAATGGATGAACAGGAGATTTTATTTGGTCACTGAAACTGCCCACTCTATATGATACAGTAAAGATGGACATATGATAATATACATGCATGTAAACTCAGTAGCACTTGCCAAAGAAAGAATAAATCCTCACGTAAAATGTGGACTTTAGTTAATAATGTATCAATATTGGCTCACCAATTGTACCAAATGGACCATATTAATGCAAGACATGAATAATAGGGGAAACTGGAGGTGGGTGATGCACATGGAACTGCATACTGTGCTCAATTGTATTTGAAACCTGAAACTACTCTAAAACAGAAAGTTCATTAATCTTCAAAATATGTAACTATTTGATATGTGAAATTTAGGGGTGGTAAGAACAGTGCAAATAGTAAGATAATGAAGTAACATTTAAATTTGACATCATTAAAACTGAGGGTTTTGATTGAATTATTATCTAGTCTCTATTTAAGTATTAATTTAGGAAATGATAAATTTCAGTCAAAATTTGTGAGATTTGTTTAAAATTGCCAATAATGCCCTTAGTGTTGCTTTTGGAGAAAAAAATAGGAGCTAGCGCTGCCATCAGGAATGTGTCAGGAACATGGGTGTGAAACCCAACTTAGATAAACTTTGTGAAAGAGCTTCTGGTGAAGAACTTTCTGGAAGACATTTTTAAAATATGAAATCATCTGTCTCTTTAATGTTCTATGTTCATTTGTTAAAGACATAACCTTTTCCTCAGGCATGCTCTTAGCAGTCCTTTTCTGGACAGTGGGAATCCAGTTGATCTCTTGAATCCTAAGCTTCATCACTACACCTGTATAATTCCACTACCTGCCTCTTTTATTGTAAAAGTTTGTTCTCAGTTATATCAGCAGTAAATCTAGTTTAAAAATAAGTTCTTGAATTACAGACACTCAGCATCTATCTGCTTTAAAATAGCTTTTAAAAGTCAATTGAAAGAGGGTTAATGATGCACTCTTTATTATCAAATGATGAATTACATATATACAAATTGACAGCAAAAGAAAGATATGTTTTTAAGACCTTTCAAGAAATCCCTTATTGGGCTATAATTCTCGGCTTCTGAAATAATCAATAGATTTGTATTGTACCCAACAGCGAGAAAATAGGAAATGGTATGATAAATCATATTATATCAAATTCATAATGGTAGAGCTGAGAAATACCTTTCGGATAGTTTACTCTAAGTCTTATAAACTGTCAGTCAGCTCATAGATCAAGCCTATAGATCAAGCCAAGTCAGATGATGCTTTAAAAGAAAACTTCCATTGCTTGCCAAATGTAAGAGGTATGGAATTCACATAAAATTTTGAATTTACATTCTACTTTCAGGTCTCACTGAACATGCATTATTTCATAGCAGTTACCCTTATTAAAAAGAACATACAGTGTCCAATTGTTTACTTCCACCACTTTGCCTATGAATTTATGTTCAATTCATTCTATTCAATTTTGTTATCTTTCTATCCTCTCTGTCATCCGATTTTATGAATCTTGACTTCTTTTTGCTTCATTTGTATTTAAATTATATATTTCTCTAAGGGAATATGTAATTTGGAAATATTAAGTTGCCCCAATCATGTAACTGGTACTTTCCAGGGCATGAAACAAAATAAAATGGTTCCTATAGCAACAAATAGAACAGAATTAAAATTTTGTAATCTAATGCTCATTATCATAGAGGCTCATTTAATTCTAACCTGGAGAAAAATGCATTTTTTATACGGTATATTTTGATTCTGGTAGAAAGAAGTGTGTTGGAACAATTAAGAAAAGTTAAATGATGAGATATTTTGTATAGAAGTAAATCTGTTTAAACGTTTACTAACAAGTAGTATTTGAAATGCTCTTAGTGGTATGAATTGGATGTAAACTCTTCTAAATTAGGCCAGTTGATTTGTCCGGTATTAATCATTTCTATCCAGATTGTATAAAATACACAGGAAACTATTACCTTTATAGTTTGAAATAAAAGATGGCATTTTTCTATGTTCAAGCTGCAAGTTCATTAGCTAGAGACTTGATATTTCTTACTTTATAAGGATCAGGAAACTAATTATGTAAAGCACAAAATTTAACCATTGTAACAAGACAGACAAGTAAACAATTTAAGCAAAGTCTATTTCTACAAAAAGATTCGTTTATGAAAATTATTCTAGAATATAACTAACATCTGTTTTCTTGTATCAAATTAAAGTTGTATGTAATTTGATCTGTCACAAGTTAGCAATTCAATCTCTTCTTATTGAAGCCATGTGTGTTAGCTATTATTGCAGCATAGAAATATTAACACAAACTTAATAAGTTAAAAACACATATTTATCTTGACATTTCTGTGGGTTAGGAGTTAGTCACCTGTGTTTTCTGTTTCATAGTCTCATACAGTATGTGCAAAAAATATAGAGAAAAGCAAAGACTGTCCCTCTGCCCTTACACAGGTAACATTATAGTAAACTAGACCAGAAAAAAAGTAAATAAGGCTTTTTTTTATACAAACAGGAATTTAATTTTGACTCAAAGTTATGAATGGTCAGTTCGTGTTAACGTAAATCTTGGACAAAATGTCAAAAGGACAATGGAGAAAAGAATTAATATGGAAATATCCCTCTATTTACTATGGGTTAAGATCCACCAAATTGATTTTCATTGGTCACAAGCAATCAGTCATTTTAATTGCTAGAAGAGGGAGAAAAAAGAAAGTGGTAATTTCCTTCTTCAGCTTTAATACAAGAATTAAAATCAGTTAAAATTATAGCTCTTAGTATATTCAAAAGAATTAAAAGTGAGGACTTGAACAAGAATATGCATGTCAATATTCATGGCATTATTATTCACAGTTACTTAAAGTGTGGAAACACCCATTAACAAATGAATGGACAAACAAAATGTGGTATATACATACAATGGAGTGTTACTGATCTTAAAAATATATATGTTAAGTGAAATCAGCCAGACACAGGACAAACACTATATGGTTTGATGTTCCTAGAGTAGTCAATTCATAGAGACAGAAAAGAGAATGGTGGTTACCAGAGGCTGTAGGGTGGATCGATGAGTTATTATTTAATGGTCATGGAGTTTCCATTTGGGAGGATGAAAAAGTACTAGACATAAGTGGTGGTGCAGTTTCAGAATAGAGCGAATGTCGCTAATGGAACTGAATTGTACACTTTAAATGGTTAAAATGGTAACTTCATGCGATGTATATTTTAGTACAGTCAAAGAAAAATTCCAAAGGTGGGGAGGAACATCATCAATATTGTTAAGCAGGAAAAGCATTATTTTCAAAGCTGTTATTCATCAGTAGTATCCATTTTTCCTAATCTGGTTTGAATGTGAATCTCATATTGACATTCAGAAGCAAAGATTTGTGTTACTGTATTTATTTTTGATTTATCCTGAGGTTTTGAACATTTATTCTCCAACACATCATCAGTGATACCAGTGTCAGCTGCACATTTTTCAGTGATGCTCACTGTGGGATACATCTGCTTCTCAGCCTGAAAGGAGTATATGTCAGAATCCCCCAGAAGATTCTGATTTTCCCTTCCCTGGGGGCAGGACACTAGTTGAATAATACTTATTGAAGTCTCCTATTCTAATGAAAAATGACTGATAATTTGTTACATGGAATAATAGACTACCATGGCAAAGATGTTATAAATGATTAAGGACAAGTAAGAAACTAAAAGCAAATATTACACATATTTTTTTTAGTCAGAAAAACAGTGTCCAGATGTATGAAGATTTTTGAAAGCAACTGGAGGGCCAACATAAACAAAATAAAAACTCATGTATCTTTGTCATATTATTCATAATTTTACACGTGAATTTAAAAAGATTGAACTTAACATTTGAGTTATTCTTGGGCCTTTGAGAAATAGTCATCAATATATATTCTTTATGAATAACAATAGTTGCCATTTTTTTAACCTTTATTACTTTTTGAGAGCTGTAAAAATTCTTTACTTATTTTAGCCTACAGAATTTATTTAAATAGATAAGCAAAAAAAAAAAAAATCAAACCAACCAATAAAGAAAACATCTAATCACAAGTTAGCTACAATTATTCTTACTTGTATTGTTGTAAAGACAGCAAAGGCAGAATTCAAAGTTAGATTACTGTAATTTAAGGCCTTTTTTGTAATATCTATACCATTTGTTGCTTTCATGGAAACAGAGAATTGGAACCTTAGCAGAAGTAGAATGTTGGCAGAAAATATCAGAACACAATAAGTTTCTATGAAAACCAGGAAATAATTATCGAGGTGAACTGATGATATTAAAATGAGATGTCCTGTGAATTATAATCCCCTCTAAGGTAACAAGTCGGATCAGGTATTAGAAACACCTTTTAATTTATTAACCGACTTGTCCATTTATTGCATGACATTTTAAATGCAACCATTAACCTAATTTAATGCAAATATAAGGTGAGGCAAATATGATCAAGATTATTTTTTTTTAATCTCTGTTATTTTTCCAGAAGTAATGAGAAGATTAATTTCTCCTTCTAAATATGCGGACATAAAAAATTCAGTGTCAAAAATTTGAAATAAAATATTGGCTGAATGGCTCCCATATGTCAAAAGACTATGAACATTGCATTCTTGAGTTATGAAAGAAGACATATTTAAATTTATGGACGAGAAAATAATATTTTGAAAAAGCATCAAGAAAGGGATAGTTCTTGATACTCACATTCTCTAAAACTTGTTACATTTCCTAACTGAGTATGAAATGGTGACAAGAGGTTTTAGGAGAATGCTGCTTGAGAGAGAAAAAAAAAGCCCCAGGCACTGTTAGAGTATGCAAATTTCCTTAATGGTAAAAGCATAGGAATATGCAAGGGTAACAATGCAGAAAGCAATATGTTTCTAGACACACATTAGGGCTCCTGAGAGCTCCTAGTCCCCAGCCCTAGCCTGAAGATGTGAGACATGGAAGGAAAATAATTGTGGCACATAAATATGTTTCCCCAGTGTAGCATCTTTTCCTAGGCCTACGCCTCTCATGTCAAAAGTGATACTGATAGCAAACTCTTACCTCATGATCACTATTGGGGAAGTAGTATTTTTCCTCTAACCGTATAAGTTCTTCTGGCTGCTCTAAGAATTAAATTGACAAAAAAAAAAAATAGAAGAAGGAAATCAAATTTGATTATGTATGTACATAAGGAGGTCTCATACATATGGGACCTAAGGAAATGACCAAAGCAGATGGCTTTGTACATTTTAGAGGACGAAACAATATATTGATTAGGATTTGACAGGATAAAGACATTTGGGTTTGTGTGCTTAATTAGAAAGCAATAAGTTGAGTTTCAGCTTGGGGTAATAAATCGGTAAATAAAAACAAGGTTTGTTTATTCAGGCTTCTCGGCCCCATATTTTCCATCTCTGGTGCTCAAGATGTTTCTCTCACCTTCTGGTGCAGGGAAGATAATTTTCACATGGGATAGTTATTTTCCGCTTTCAGAGGGACATAAGGGATAAAGTGTCATCTCTGTGCTGACTGATTTTACATATCTCTAATTCAAAATGTTAAAATGCAACTTTGGCATATTTAGATGAGTCCACACTAAGCTCCAATAATGCTATGCTAGGTCCTCCCAATTTTCCTCAGAAAATTAACTCACTTTTCCCCCTCAAAAATCTCACAAGGTAGCTACTATGATTATTCTCAATTTACAGAAGAGAACACTGAGTCACAGAAACAAATATAACCTGCCCATGGTATAAACAAGTCAGTGGAGAGACCAGGATTTGCAGCCATGCACTCTGGCCTGGAGACCATGCTCTATATCTCCCAGATGGACTGGCAGTCAAATCACTTGAATTCAGGCTCGGATCTGCTCTTAAATTCTATATTGGATGCTATATTTTATTACTCCTGGCCACAGTTGTCTTTTATTATGCCAAATTTGCTGTAGAACTAGGAACCCTTGAATGTCTTTAAATATTTCTGATAGTTTGTATGTTATTTACCTTAGGAAAATAATGCCAGGGGATAAAAATGCCAAGTGCTCTAAAAATACTATTATATTTGATAGCTATATTTTAAAATTCAAGTAGTCTAGATTACTTAATTTAAAAATCCAAAAGCATCATTTATGTATCACAGATTTTGTGGTCTATGTCACTAGAAGCTAGCACAATATTTGTGACAATTTTCTTCCTATTTGCTCTATCAAATGGAGAGGTAAACAGTACCAGTCTGAATTAAGGCCTCATAAAATGTTGCTTTTGATCCTCCTTTGCCAACTATGGGACACCGAATTTTGCACAAACACTTCTCATTGTTTCAAGAAGTAGTATCAAGAAATCTTACTAACCTTGTTTATTTTCTTGATTGTCATGTTATCTGAGCTTGTATAGTTTGTACCTTGCACAAAGAGTATATACATAGGTGCCTGAGGTTCATTGTCTTTTCTATGATCCTATAACTGAATTACCACGTATCTGATGTGGTACTTAACCACGTTATACAGTTGCCATATATTTATGTGCCAATTTTCTCTACTAAATTCAAATTTTGTCTAAGCAGGTGCCATGTTACCCCATAACATGAACATCGCAAATTGGTATTCATTTAAAATTTTTATGTTCATTTATTTATATATATACCATATCTTTTAATCTTTTAATCAAGACTTCTGTATAATACATTAACTATTTATTTTCAGATAAGTCAAATATTCCTTCAATAACTTTCTTGAGCTTGACTATAATATTAAGAGTAACATGACCATCATTTCCCTAGAAATGTCCCTCTTGTCAAAATTAGAAGCTTAGATTTGATATCTTTGTGAAAATTATGCATCTATCACAATTTTTTTCATTAATTATACCCACTGAAGAAAACAAATGTCAAGAAATTTGTTTTTTCCTAACAACTGATATGTTTTTTATATAGTCACAGCCTATGTTGTAGCTAATAATATTTTCCTTTTGATCTGCTGGAGCTCAGAGTCAATTTTGCATTCATCTTTGCAATTTTACAAGTTGGATGCAATACACATGTATCAGGATAACTTTTTTTTGCTGGTTCCCATTGTAATCTTTGCTTTCCCCCTTTAGCTATTTTTATATATCTTAACTACATAGTTTTAGAAAAGACTTCATATCTCTTGGAATTCTGTGGTATATGCAAACAGATGACTACTAAATACTCTGTTTCTGAGAGTCTGAGCATTTTGAGCCTACATTTTCCCCCTGCTTAAGTTGAGAGCTAGGAGGTTTTAATACCAGTTTCTGATAAATATTTGCCTTTACTGTTCTGAACAAGTACAGATTTTAAATGTGTTGCTCTTAGTATGAATGGGCAAATCCAAGTCTATTTATGTAATGTTCAGGTAAGATAATTTTGCATATTTAAGTTTTGCTTTTTCTCTTTACTCTTCTCCTCCTCTACAAATCACAGAAGGGAGATCTCAAATCATTTCATTTGTATAATAGTAATTCAATTTACATTTGTTAATTTGAGAATAATTTAATTAAGATTGCCTTAATTTTGATTGCTTCCAATAGAAATGGAACTATTTTTTCCAAGTTTATATGTATTTAGAGAATGAGAGAATTCCAGAGATATAATTTGAAAAACAAAATTATCAATGTTTATACAGCTCTACATCTATAGAAACAAAAGGAAAGTTATTCAATTTTCTGGTGATTTAAGCTTTCCATCAAAGATATAATAAAGTAATTTTGACAAAACGGAGGAGCTCTTGTTGTTTTTATAGTTTTTCGTTTAGTTACTATTAAGAAATTACCTGATTTAATGCTTGGTGAAACAATGATACATAGTTTTATGATGATTTCTAGCAAGGAAGCATGATTTGGGAACATGGAGCACCATGTTATCGGAAGCAGTGACTCAAAGATGACGGTAATCAACTGGTAGGTTAGATCTGGAAGATGGGGTGGTCAGGGAATGCAAGTTAGGATGAAAAAGCCCGTGGTTTATCTGGTCCTAGGTTTCTGAATCCAGAATTGTAAGCCGGAGATTAGGTTTATGACCTGAAAATTGAGTGATCGTGTTCACAGATCAGACATAGATTGATGAGTCTTTCAGGACACATGAGTACAGGCAGAGGCCTTTCTGCTGTTTTATACTATAGTGCACTCATGAGAATCTAAGCTGGGTAGGAAGAATAAGTGGAAAGACACATTACAGAAGTCTTAGAAGAAGTAATTAGACACTCAGCAAAGAACACGCATCACAGGAAAAGAACAGTGTGCCTTTCAGACACACGATACCCTGTCAGGCAGCTCAGAACACACTGCAGGAGTCAGTAATATCTGAGCAGGGCGAGGCCATATGATTCTGAGGTAACCAATTTTGTGGAAGAGGCTCCTTATGGCTTTAATATTTTAGAAGATTCAAACTAAAATTAGACCGTGAGATGAGATTGAGATAAAGGAACAATCAATCAATCAATCAATCATTCAATCTATAAAAAAGGAATATCTGTAGGCAAGAAATTAATGATAGCTCCTGCTTCTGTCAATTACTAAGTGTACTAGGGAACTTTTCATTTAAGGCAATATTGATTAAAGTTTGATCAAATATGATTAATATGCTAAATCCTAATATCATGGAAATAAGGTTAATGAATACAAAATATAAAAGCCATGAAAACAAAGTTTTAATATTTAAGACTATATCTTCCGCTTCTCTGTAATAATGAAGGCAAACTTACATTTTTCTTTTAACCACAACTGGTTGGATAACCTTGGACAAGTTTCTTGAATTCTCTTGGCATCAGATCTGCCGCTGATGACAATACTATCTAACAATTTTTTTATGAATATAAATGAAAAAGTGCATATGAAGCACTGAGTACAGTGTCTGGCTCCCTGAAATCTCTCAGACAATGTTCACAGTCCTTGTTAGCTCTTTTATTGGGATAGTTCTCTCTTTTTACCTACAAGATCATAGTAATCTCGGACTCAAAATGTTCTAATTCAGCATGCATAGTGCATATGCTATTAAAAACATCATTCCATTGAACACTTAGATATGTTGTCATTGCCCTTGAAACCAAATAGTGGACTTATCTTTCTAGAACTCACATTTAGCATCAATATAGAATACTAATTTTCCTCTTATTTTAAAGGCAGAATAAGGAATATTTATAAAATTTGACAGTTAATGTGAGAACGGTTTCTCCCTTATATAATGACTAAGCAAATTCTATCTTTGAAATACCATTTCTTTACTAAAATCTTATCTCACTGTGAAATAATCAGCATAAACATTTCAACTTGAATAAATTAAATGACATAGTTCCCTAATATCAAAAAGGTTCCAATTGATTGGTATTTATGAGATATATTTACATGTCTAAAATAAATGGCATCTTAATACCCTATTTTGAATATTTTGTACACATTTTTCTTGTAAATAATTATCAATAGCTTGGTATTTGCCTTTCAGAAAGCTGTACCAAAGTTAAGAAAAACAATCTCTGCATACACAGTTGTGAGGTTCTGAGAAACAAATGCTAACAGCACAGCTCAGAGAAGTTACAGCCTTCAGATAGAACTAGCATCAATTTATCCAGAGAACAGCTTTAAAAAGAATATTTTTTAAAGAGTAAATTAGAGTTTTGCATCCTGATCACACTAACCATAAAATTAACCGATGCTATCTTTTAGGAATTAACATATCTGAAAAGTGGGTAAAAAAATCTTGAAGTCCTCTTTAATTAAAAAAAAAAACCCAACAAGTCAGTAATCACTTTTTTTTTGTTTTATGTAAATTTGATTTTTTTTCTATCGTATCTGCTCTATCATTCACTCAACAAAAGGTTTATTTTATTATTTTATTTTATTACTTTTAAGTATATAGCACATTGGGTTTTTTTATATGGTTAATAAAACAATTCCCCTAATTGCTCCTTCTCTTCTCCGTGTTTCCACCTGGCCAATATATTAATGCTACCTAAATTCCATATAGCATGCTCCCAATTCCAGTGACCATAGATCAACTTACTAATTTCTACTTCTTTAACCCTTCATCTCATTCTCACAGACCCCAACCTCCAATTCCTTCTGCTCATCACCAAGAAGTATTCTATATTTGTGAGTCAGTTTTTGATTAGTTTGTTCTTTTGGTTCCTTAGATTCTGCATCAAAGTGAAATCATGTGATATTTATCTTTCTCTGAATTATTTCATTCAGCATAATAACCTCTAGGACCATCCATGTCATTGCAAAAGGTAGGAGTTCATTTTTTTAATGGCTTACTTACATTGCATCATATATTACATCATATATATATGAACCATAATTCTTTATCTAATCATTTCTTGATGGGCATTTAGTTTGCCTCCATATCTTTGCTGTTGTGAATTGTGGCACCACGAATATTGGGTTGCATAGATCTTACCAAATTATCGTTTTGCCTTTCTTGGATGAATACCAGGAAGTACAAATGCTAGGTCAAAAAGTATATCCAGTTTTAATTTTTAGAGAAACCTCCAGACAGTTTGCCACAGCGGTTATAACAATTTTAATCACACCAGTTATGTACGAGGGTTCCGTTTTCTCTGCAACCTCACCAACACTTGTTTTCTGATTTATCAATCATAGTCTTCTGACAGGTGTGAGGTTATATCACATTGTGGTTATAATTTGCATTTGTCTGATGATTAGTGACCCTGAGCAACTTTTCATGTCTATTGACCATCACTATTTCCTCTTTGGAGAAGTATCTATACAGATCTTTTACAATTTTTTAAATTGTATTGTGCTGTTGTTGTTGCATTGCATGAGTCCTTTATATACTTTGGATTTGACACAGCAAACAGCTAATGGAGGACAGAGTCCACAACGTGGCCAGATTCAACTGCATGGACAACAGCTGTTATTATTGATAGCTAGCCCACCTGCCAATCCAGGGTTCCAGAGATGCTAAATTGATGTCAAAGGGCACATGGCCAGCCAGAACTTTCCTCTGGGTTTTTGCCTGCCTTGGGCCTGGTAGTTTCAACATTGCACAAGGGCCAAGCAAAGACAGGGCCAGAGAGAAAGAAAAACCTCCAGAAGCAAAGATGTTGGGCTCAAAGAGTGGATCCTAGTTCTTTGTTTGTCAACCTAGCGACTTGAAGTGAAAACATGAATATTGGTTAACTGGACAGTCAGGGCAGGGAAGGAACTGGAATCCAAATGGCCAGCTATCCCTCAGGTTCCTGGCTGTTCAGCCAGGTGCTGATTACCCGGTAGGGACAAAGCAGTAACTCCCAACTCCTCAAAGCCAGGATATTGCCGGGCCTGGACCCCAGGATGAAAGAGAACAGCTGGCCAGCTCTTGGCTTTGACCTTCTCTGAGATTTGGCTTCTTCATCCATGCTGGCATTGAAGGCGGGAAGCTGGTAATAACAGCCATGCCAGGGCCATGAGCAGAGGGCTTCATTCATCAGCAAAGGTTTCATTTGTGTGTCCTGAATCTCAAATGAGTGCTCAGTATTCCTTCATATACTGATGTTCCATCAATAGCACACTGTGTTGAGCCCCATGCTACTGAGTCACACCACTTCCTCCCCTGCCTCAGCCCCATGCAGATGAGAGGGACAGGGTATGCCCTCTCCATTGGCCCCAGTGTTCTTGAAGACCGCATAAGAGCCAAGGCTTAGGCTTTCTGCTTTCCCACCTGCCTAAGGGCTGGCAGTTAGCAGCCGGTGGGGCTGTGAGGCTGGCCTCACTTGCTTTACATTGAACTCTATCTCCATTCAAATTGTGTCTGCATCTTCCATCTGTTTTGCCCAAATACCACAGGCTGACTCAGCCTAGCAGCTTGTGCAGCCACCGGAACTTAACGAAAAGATGGGTGGTTGCCAAACAACCCTGGGATTTCTGGGCTGTGTTTTCCTGGAACTCGAGCCTCTGCCACTTCCCGCTGAATACTTCACATAAACATGCTCTGACTCTCATCCTTTTGAACAGTCCCCCAGCCCACCAAGGAAAGGGAAATATGTTGCTGACAGTAACAGGGCCTTTCTGCTGTCACTCCCATGTGGACATGGAACAGAGGGCAAGATGTACAGAAGCACAATGAACAAAAGAGAATTTAGAAGCTCCAACAACAGACCAGAACCTCAGGGTGGCAGGAAGACAACAACGTGTAAAGATGGTCAGTGCGCAACATACTAAATGGGTGTTGGCACGTGTGTTAACACACCTGAAATTTTGGACCTGTGGACTCGCTGTCACCTGGGCAGGTCGTGAGTCCAGCTGTCTTTTGAGATTGACAGCAGAGAATAGTCCCACATTGACTTAAGCACTTTTAAAATTAAAACAGATAACCTAAGCTCAAATTCTCACATTTCCTCAAGGTGTGCTAAGGAGAATAAGGATGCTGTCTGGAGAACACGGTTGGGAGTCGCTATCCCACCCCACTGTGTCATCTGGCATCCACTGCCCTGTGTAGAATAAACAGACTATAGTGATAGTCAGGACTTCCTGGACTTTTTTTACAACTCTTCTAACGGGGTCTCACGCACCTCACCTCACCTCCCCAGCCCCACAGCCAACCACCATGGGACCACAGGCAGCAGGCAGGGTGCACCCACCTGACCTACCTGCATGTGTGGCACCCTCTGTGCTTCCCAGCCTGTCGGGAGCCGTTTTGAGGCAAGATTAACTGCCAGTAAAGCTGGGAGTTTTGCAGAGTTAACAAGCTGTGTAGTCTGCTGGCTGGGGAGGAGGTGCACCTGGCTTTGGGGAGATAAACTAAAAGTTCTTTGACCATGGGAAAGATATGTTAAGATAGTTCCAAAATTTCCTGAGTGAATATCAGCAATTAGTTACATACTTTTGGGTGTTTGCTTCTCATGCACTTTGTAGGGTATAAATATGCTGTGCTAAATTAACCTGGGGCTGCAGCAGTGACTGTATGCCCTCCCGAAGAGCTTTCCTTTTTTTTTTTTTCCTTAGGCTTCACCCCCCTCTTTTAGGTGCTGTTCGACTTTAGCCAGCTGGCTCCGGCACCAGCCCAGAAGCCCTCCTGCCCAGCATGGATCAGGTCAGCAACCTGGGGCTCTTCTAAGGGCTCCTGCCCTGCCCACTCCAGGCTTCTGCCCCAGCCCATTTGGAGGCCTCTTCTTCCCCATGGGCTTCTCTGCAGCCTCACTTGTCCTGGGCTGGCAGGTGTGAGCTCCAGCGCCCTGCCTGTCTCCTTTTCTGTTTGCCACATCCTTCTTCCTCTTCTGCCCTCCTTTCCTTCTTCTACTCTCAGTGGGCTCGGGAAGACACCAGTCTTAGCCTGAGACGCTGTGTTCCCACCAGCAAAAGGAGGCCTGATTGCCGGAGTTACTCTCCCCTGTCACAGTTACAGCTGGGGCTTGCCCGTGCAGCCTGGTCACAGTCCCCAGGGCCTCAGAGTTATTCCTGGCCACGAGTTCCTCTTCTTCATTTCTATTTCATATTTTACTCTTCTACTTAATCATTTTCTGCAGCGGTCTTCATAACCAGCCCCATGAAATAAGTTTAAGGACATTCTGGGACAGAGAGGCAGGAAACAGGATTTTAAAAATTAAATAACTAAATAGGACATGTTGGCAGGAAAGAGCACACTCTGGTATCTTGGAATCCAGAAGGCTGGATTCTGCTATTAGTTAAATGCGACAATGACAGAAGCAACCTGACTTTGCAGTAAGGAGCACAGGGCAGATGTTAGTATGCGCCATGGCTGTTACACAACCGTGTGGCTTCTCTACTGGTAAGGTATGATGATCTGTTTTGTCACTTGGAATAGAAGGGAATTTTGCAAAGTAGAAGCTCAAGTTTCACTAACATTGGACACGTTGTTTGCCAAATGCTGCACGGCAGCTTCATCAAACCAACAGAACTGTTCAGTTTGACTCTGAGAGTGCTTAAATTTTAAGTGTAAACATTTCAAGTTGTTGCAGATATTACTGAATCAAAAGTTTGGACATGGAAATCTGCGTGTTGGTCTTTTCTTGAAAGATTTGCCAACTTAGAGTGAATGTCCTGATGGCAACAAGCTAGTGGAGTCGGCAGTGGTCGCCCCTTTAGAAGCCCAGGTTCTGTGGACATCTCGGTCCCGTCCTGCTCACTGCTTTTTATGGTCTGTCTGGTCTGTGGAGACCAGCTGTTTACAGTGAAGTGCGGAGTAAATGGGGAATTGGTGAGGATGATGTTTGAGCTGTCACAGCGACCGAGGAGTGGAGAGGACAGGGGTGATAGGAATGACAGGCATCCTTTGGGACTCTCCAATGCCACTGGACTGCCATGTGAGTGAAATGCATGTTTATAATGATCAGAGCCTGGAGCCTAATTCCAATTTCATAATAAAATAAATTATTTTGGGGGGAAACACTTTTATTGTATCAGGCTAGGTTATGCCTCAGTTACAAATAAACCTAATCCTCAGTGGCTTAACATAACAAACATTTGTTTTTCATCATGCTTCAGAGGTGGATCTCGGCTTTTGGAGTTTCCATCACATGGAGCAGTATTGCATCAACATTAAATGCCCCAGCCCTAAAGTGACAAACTTTGCTTATACACATTTCATTGGCTGGGGCAAGTCACATGTCACCTCTAACGTCAAGGGAGTTAGAAAGTTCAATTTTACTAGTGTCTGGGAACAGGAGAACTTGGAATATTGGTGAGCAGTATGATGACTACCATAAATGTACCCTGCATTTTCCCTGAATGCAACATAATTCATTTATTCAGAACCTAAGGGTTATTGACCATCGGAGCAACTGTTCACCTAGAATTGTGTTGATTTTGGTATTTGCGATGTTAAGACAACGTCTCCCATATTCCTTATTCATACTTCTCCATATGCTGAGTCTTTAGTGTGGGATATCCTTCCAAATTTTTGTGGAGTGGCTAAACTCTACTTTCCTTCAGTATACAGTTCAAATCCTTGGTGATTGTGTTCAAACACAGTAAAATGTTTCTCCAACATGCTTCCTCAATAGTGTGAGCTTCAGTGATTGTGTTTCTCAGTGTACTGTATTTTTCATAGAGTTCTTCATTTCTAGTGATAGTTGAAAACCTCTGGAATACAATGAATGGCTGCCTTTTAATGATATGCCCAGAACAAGGAAATCATTGTGAGAAAACTATCTCCTGTGAGTCCTAACCTACTAATAAAAGTACACTAATGTTTTAACTTGGAGCCAAAAATAAAACAACATGAAAGAAAATTCTACTATGTTTTCAGGAGAGTGTTCTAAATCTTTCTATTGCATATATCTAAGTATGAAGCAATCCTAAAATACGGTAATTTTAATTTCATTATTTGTCAATAAATTCTTCACTTCTAAAGATACTCATGCACATGCCATGGACTGAATTGTTTTCCCCTAAAATTCACATGTTGAACCCCTAATCCTCTGTGGAACATATCTGGTGATGGTCCTTTAGCAGAGAATTAGATGTAGGTGGACCAGGAGAGTGGGCTCTTTTCTTGGGATGACTGCCCTTACAAGAAAAGACATCAGAGAGCTTGCTTGCTCTCTATCACTTTCCTCTAAGTGAGGACAAGTGAGAAGGCAGCATTCTGTAAAATTGGAAGAGTGCCCTCACTGGAACCTGACCATGCAAGTGCTATGATCTCAGACTTCCAGTCTCCAGAACTGTGAGAAATAAATATCTGCTGCATAAGACACCCGGTCTGTGATATTCTGGTATAAGAGCCTGACCTGACTAAGAGTGTATACACATGAACTCTATAGCTGTACTATATAATATATGCACATAAACACATACATACTCTTAATTTTTAAAAGATTTTTTGAAGTCTCTTAATTTTAATGTTATTTTATTTTCAATTACAGCTGACATTCAATATTATATTCATTGCAGGTAGACAGAGTAGTGCCTATACATTTATAGAACTTATAAAGTGATACATCCGATGAGTCTAGTACCCAGCATCATACCTTATTATTATAATATTATTGACTATAGACTCTATGCTGTACTTTACATCCTTGTGACTCATCAATATTTTGTAACTACTAACTTGCACTTCTTAACCCCTTCTCTTTGTTCACCTGTACCCCAACCCCCTCTTCCCTTCTGACACGAAAAGTTTGTCCTCTATATCTATAAGTCTGTTTCTGTTTTGGTTGTTTGTTTATTTTGTTCTTTAGATTCCACATAGAATAAAATCATGGGCTCTTTGTCTTTCTCAGTCTGACTTATTTCACTTAGCATAATACCCTCTAAGTCCATCCATGTTATCGCAAACGGTAAAATTGTAAAATTTCATTTTGTGTGGCCGAGTAATAGCCCGACATAAATGCGTGCCATGTCTTCTTTATCCAGTCATCATCATGGACTGATTTTTTTTGAAAATATCACTTCAGATGTGTGTCAAGAAGTAGAAAATATAGAGTATCTGGTAAGAAAATAAATGTCTACTTCTCACCATCAAGATCATTAGTCAATTGCCTTTTAAACTCAAAAACATAGTGCTGTACTTTTCAAAACTTGTTTTTATTATTTTAATGAATCCATTATTAATCAAAGCATTACTAAAACTGATATTCTTTACACAAAATTATCATTTTAACTATATTAACTTTTAAAATAAACACAATGTTAATTTAGAAAAGCTTAAACTAGAATTGGAAGTGTACCTCATTGATACATTCATATCGAATCAGCATTTAGAGACCAAAACAAAACCAAAACATTCATGTATTATAAAACCTGATAGGACTCAATACCCATATTCCTCTTGTGTGAAGCACAAGATTTCTCCAAGATGTAAGACAAGAATTTTAACTGTGGCACTGCTGGACATCATAGCTCACTATCATCAAAAGCAACAATCAACAACTTAAAGAGTAATAAAAATTCAAGGTAAAAAACTTATTAACAAGAAGAAAATAAAGCATTATTTTACTATGTATATTTTAATGACTGGACTGCCTGGATCCAGAAGGGGGAGCACTGCAAACCAGGTGGCAGACATTGTACTAGTGTATGGTACATATATTTTCATTTAATCTTCACAATGATTCTGCCAGGTAGATGTTATTATTTTCACTTATCAGATGAGAAAACTCAGGGAAATTGAGTTACGAACTCTGTGATAAAAACTATCAGTAAAGCAGGAATATGACGCAACATCTCTCCAATGATAAAGGCTTTCCCACAATTCCACTGGTGCTTACAGTGAAAACATGTGCCTTTATAAATGCTGACACTTTTTGAAAGTGTTAAATTGAGTCACATTGATAGCAAAAAGTTAATTGACTTGCAATAAAAACACAGTAATTTTTCCAATGAATTAATTGAATGCAGGACTATAAGGCAGAAATACTTAGTCTGGAGGAGAAAATTAGAAGTCTGTATTTTAACACACGTCAATATACATGCTTTTAAGAACAAAGGCAACATATGAAACCCAGTTTAAGCTGTATAGCAGAAATTTTTCAAATAACGCAAACTCAAGAAAACTTTTAGTCTTAAGATGTGATTGATGCATATTATTATTATTGAAATAGAGTTTATGATTTATCACTTTCTTGATAACCTATATTATGTCAAAAAGAATTCTGTTGCTTATTTAAGAAATGTTATTTTCAAAATTATGTGATTTCTATAATATAATTTCAGAAGCTGGACATTACTAGTCTGAACTAATACAACCTAGATTATGGAAACAACCAAGGTTCATTATGAGACACAAGATTTACCTAGGGGTACAGTATTGCAAAAAGAACAATTATTCCAAAAGTGGATAAAATAATGTGTACCTTCCAAATATCCTTTGTCCTAGACGAGACTGTGCATTTTCCTAAAAAGGTACACTTTTTATAAAACATTGAGAAAAGGAGTATAGAGTCAGAATCACAGCTTTCCTTTCACCCTGACAGTGCAGGAATATCCAACTGTTGGCAACTGCCTGGGTTCAGGGAGCCACATTTTTACTCGACTCCTAAGAGACAAGGGCCTCCCAGTACCCTTCGTCCTTGATGAGAATGTTCACTTTTTCACAAATCTTCATTTAAAGTCAACCATTGAGAAAAGAAGCATCGATACAACATAACAACTTTCATTTCATGTCTCCATTCTGGGCTACCTGATCCTGTAGGTGTGAAGCTGTAACACCTCTGGCTTTTGAGAAGTTGCCTTCTCACTGAGAGTCGAATACCTCCATTTTGAGTTCATCTCCTTTTCCAACCAGGGTATTCATGCATTCGACATGTTTTCATGAAACAGTCATGCATTAGATCTGCTAGTCATTATCAATTTTGTCTCACCTTCATCCAATATCCTTTGCTACCATCTCTATCAGTTGATGGAAAACCAACCTGTCAAGTCCACACAACGATACAGTTGTCCTCGGTTCTGTGGATACCAGATAGCCAGACAGAGGGTTGGAACCCCAAACCCTGCTGCAGTCTGTCAATTTGAATAAATGAAACCTAGCCAAAAGAAGAGGCTTCAGAACATTAGAAAACAGTCAGGTTTGCTAACTCATTAGCCACCAGCTATTTAGTCCATGGTGTTTTCAGACCGTCGCCCTGCCGCTGACCCTCTTTATACATGTTGTTGTCCTGCCTCTGCTCTGAGGAACTGGTCAACCCTGGTCTGTTGTTTGAGCCTAAGAATTTGATTTTCTTGTTTTGCTTCTTAACGTCTTGTCATCTGTCCCAGGTCTATATGGGAGTGAAACCAGAAAGGTCTTGTTTCTTTCAATGACATCTTTCCCTTCCCTTAATGGAGTGGGGGACCAGTTGAAAGGGCTAGGGTCACAGAATGTTTGTGTGTATGTGTGGGTGTTTGAGAGAGAGACAGACAGACAGATACATAGAGAGAGAGAGAGACAGAGTGAAAGAGAGAGAGAGAAAGGGGGAAGGGAGGGAGAGAGAGAGATGCAGGAATGTGGCTAACCATGCAGGTGGAAATGTGTGAATGTCTGCATCTATGTGCCTCTGTGAATATTATCTTGAGTATCTGGGTTTGTTTTCAGTGTCTAATGATGTGGGTGTTTGGTGTCTTTCCTAAAATGTGAGTGCAAATCTGCATGCAAGCATAAAGCATCCTTTGCGAATATCGTTGTATAGATGAGTGTGTGAGAGTTTCATACATTTTTCCCCAGGGAGGCCTGTAAACGTTAGGCTGTACCTGCTCTGAAGGAAGTGTGTCAAAATGGAGGGGCATCATCTCAATCTTATTGTGAAAGTTTGCTGGGTGCCAGATGATAGCTGGACCCTTTAAGGGGAACACATAAAGAGGTATGTAACTATCTGATCATGACATAGTCGACGTGAAACCAGTATAAACTAGGACTCTGTCCATGCTTCAACCAAGGATCTCCATTTCAAACAGACCAAGAATTTCATCCAGGAATTCTGCCTGAATGGACAGCTGCCCACACCACAGCTCAGGATCGTGCAGTTGGAGCATCGTGTGCTGCATGCTGACAGCCACCAGGGGATGCAGAGTCTTCTCCTGCTTGGTGGCCTGCCCAGGATAGGGAAAGAAGCCACAACAGAATTAGGAAATCCAGTGGCCAACAGGAGGGAGCCCAGTGCGGCCTGTGGGGCCCAAGGACGCCCACTCTGCCCGAGGCCAAAGCTTGGTCCAGGGCCAAGATAGTTGAGGAGGGGGCCTGGCTAAGACTCATCTCACATGCTTTCCTACATAGTGAGTACGGAACCTTTCCTTTGCTCTGAGGTGACCTCGGGCTTCATCCTAGCTTTTCCCTCATAATGCTTTGGTGAATTTCAGGTGTGAAATTCACCAAATGCGGTGAACATGTTTTTCGAGATACCCCTCATTTCTAGTGACTGGACTTTAAATTCGAGCACTCCTGGAGTCAGCTATGTGCAGGAAGACACTGGATCACCTATAATCATATAATCGATCCCCTAGGCCCCTTTCACCCTCCCACACCCGCATTCTCATCTAATCCTTGACTAGCGTTTTCCCTGGAACCACTTACAAGGGTTTGCCTCACAGAATCAGAGCATCCTGGATTGTTCCTTACACGGGATTCGGGATTGCTTCCAGGAGGAATCAGAGCAGAGTTGCAATCAGATGCAAAAATTGTGACAAGGCAGCAATATCCAACTGCTGGGAACTGCCTGGGTTCTGGGAGCCATATTTTCACCTGACTCCCAGGGGATAGGTGCCTCTCCAGTACCCTTTGTCCATGACGAGAATGTTCATTTTTCCACAGAGCTGTCTTTTTTGGTAAACTATTGAGAAAAGGAGCATCGAGTTGGCATCACAGCTTTCTTTTCATGTCTCCACTCCCAGCTACCCAATCTAGAAAGTATTTAGCCGTAACACCTCTGGTTTCTGAGAAGCCTCCTTCTCGCTTGGAGTCGAACCCCTCCTTTCAAGTTCATCTCATTTACAAATCAGGGGATTCATGTGTACATGCTCCCATGAATCGATCATGGACCTGGTCTGCCAGCCGTTTTCAACTTTCTTTCACCTTCTACCAATATTCTTTGCTATTATCTCTGTGACTCATCAGAAAGCCATCCCCTTAAGCCCACACAGCATTCTAGTTTGTCCCCGGATCTGCCGTCACCAGAAAGCCCGACTCAGCATTGGCGTCCTAAAACCTGCTGTGATCTGTCATTTGTACCAAATGAAACCTAGCCGAATTATGTGGCTTTGGAACCTTAGGAAAATGTCAGGTGTGCTAAGTCATGAACCACCAGCCCTTAAGTTCATGGTGCGCTGAGCACCAGCTGCCTGTTGATTGACTGTCACCCTGGCGCTGACCCTCTTTACACATGCTGTTGTCCTCCCACCGCCCTGAAAATCTGGTCATCCCCAGCCTGTTGTCTGAGCCTAAGAATTCACTTTTGCTTATTTGCTTTTTACATCTTTTCATCTGTTGCCGGAGCCAGCCGGCTAAAGTCGAACAGCACCTAAAAGAGGGGGGTGAAGCCTAAGGAAAAAGAAGAAGACAGGAAAGCGCTTTGGGAGGGCATACAGTCAATGCTGCAGCCTCCAATTTATTTAGCATAGCCCTTATATTTCTTTTTGAACACAATAGCAAGGCACAGAGTACAATACCATAGGAATGCTGGCATTTACATAAGTTCCTATACATTGTTCCCTCAGGGTTCAAACATCCATCCTAGCTATTTGAAAAACATTCCACTATCTTATAAGGATTACTTTAGGAGGCAAACCTCTCCTTCAGGGTCAGTAATGTTTAACTCAAATCCCTGCTTCCTTGAACCATTGTTTAAGCAGTCTCAGTAACTGCTTTATGGCTATAAGCTACGTGACTTCTTCAGTGTCTCAAAATGGCTCCCGACAATCTGTCCCAGGTACACATGGGAGTGAAACCAGAAAGGCCCTGTTCCTTTCAGTGACATCTTTCCTCTCCTTTGGCAGGCTAGTGGACTGCTCGAAAGGGCCAGGGTCACAGCATGTTGATGCGAAGTGTTCATCCAGTGAGTGGCAGAGGCTGGAGTTCCAGGAAAACGTAGCCCAGAAATTCCCAGGGCTGTTCAGTGACCACCCGTTTTCAGACTAACGACTGGCGACTGCACAAGTCACTGGGCTGAAGGCATCAGCCTGTGGCATCCAGGCAGACAAATTGCACATGCAGACACAACTTAAATAGAGAAAGAGTTTGTTGCAAGGCGGGAGAGTCTGGCCCCACAGTAAACTAGTGACTAACGGCAGGCCTTCTGGCAAGAGACAAGGCAGAAATCCTGAGACTTGGATCTTATGTGGACTCCAGGAACACTGGTGGCAGTGGAGAGAGCACACCCTGTTCCTCCTGTCTGGCCTAGTCTGAGGTTGGGGAAGAGGTGGAGCAATTCAGTAGTTGGGGGCCACAGCAGTGTGTGGTATTGATGGAGTCTCAGCTGTAGGCAGGAATACTGAGCACTCATTTGAATTTCAGGATACACAAAAGCAACTTTGGCTGTTGATCTCAGCCCTCTGCTCACAATGCCATCACGTAGCTCATCAACAGCTTCCCGTGTTCCATGACAGCAGCGATGAAGACACTGAGCCTCAATGAAGGCACAGACAAGAGCTGGCCAGGTACTCTCTTGCAAACTGGGAGCCAACTCGACAACTGTTCTGGCAGTGGAAGGTCTGAGAGTCACTGCCCCTACTTGGGAAATCAACACCTGGCCAGGCACAGGGGGAAATGCGGGGTAGCTGGCCATTTGGGTTCCAATTCCCTTCCTGCCCTGACTGTCCAGTTCACTAATATTCATGCTCTCACTCCAGGTCTCTGGGCTGACAAGCAAAGGACAAAGAGCTACCATTTCATCCAGTCACCTACCCACTGGAGGTTTCTCTTTCTCCTTGACCCTGTCTTCGCTGGGCTTTTCTGCAATCCTGAAGCGGCCAGGCAAGTGAAAGCCCAGAGGCCAGCTCTGGCCAGGCTGGGGCCAGTTGGCAATAATTCAGCCTCTCTGGACCCCTGGACTGGCTCAGGTGAGTTGCCTAATTAAAGCTCCTAGGAGGGAGGATTAGCTCTTAATAAATCACAGTTGTCGTGTATGAGCTTGATGCCGACCAGGCCATGAACTCTCCCCTCCCCCAGCCTTTTGCTGTGTCTAATCATCATCCTCAAAACCTCTTCTTTTCCCTGACGCTCTCATTCCATTTGCCTTCTACTCTCAGCTTCCACCTTCATGCCCTGTCCCATTTCAACTCATGTGAATTTTCCAGCAGGCTATTTCAACTTTCCTTCAGATTTCTTTAATGCTCGCAGGCAATTCTACATTCCTCCGCTAACTCATTCTCTCATCTTCATCCCCCCGATAACCACGCCTATGTTCCTCACCCCCTGTTTCACAGCCCAAATCTGGCCAGTTGTCCCCATCTGCCATCCACAGCCTAGACACTTTGCCCTCCACAGAAGTGCTGTGGGATACAAGAAAGCGCCCAGTTTCTGGGAGCAGAAAGGGCTGCCTTTAGGGTCACTGCCCAGCCAGGCTGGGGCAGTCAGCGACTGGATTCTGGGGACATGGAGTTTGGTGATGTCTTAGTCACCCTGCTAGTGGCTCAGAAAGTGAGACCACACATCCTTGCCCCAACCTTGCTGCCAGGCTCACCCCCTTTCATCCTTTAGCAAGGTATACCAGGGGGTTGAGGAGAGTGTGGAAGGGTCACGCCTGCAGCGTCCCTGAATTAGAAAACTGGGTGTCATCAAGGGCCTGGCTGGGATCCTGGCATGACTTTGGGTGTCTTTCTGTGTCTGGGCAAACAGGGACAACCAAGGCCTGCCTCCTAGGTGCTTCTTACTAATGGGAGATGTGTAGCTGTGCCACACCCTGAAATGTCAGGGGAACAGAGTTCAGGTAAGTGCCGTGCTGTATATATTAGGTACCAGTCTTCATGTGTATGTGTGTGTGAGTGTTTTAGAGAGAGAAAGAGAGATAGGCAAACAGAGAGAGAGAGAGAGAGATGCAGGTGTGTGGCTAACCAGACAGGCGGACATGCGTGAATGTCTGCATGTGCGTGCCTATGTAAAAATTATCTTGAGTGTCTGCGTAGGTTTTCAGGTGTATAATGATGTGGGCGTTTGGTGTCTTTGCTAAAGTATGAGTACAAATCAGCATGTGAGCATAAGGCATCCTTTGCATGTGTCATTGAGTGTGTGAGTGTTTCATATATTTTTCCCCAGGGAGGCTTGTAAACATTGGGCTGGCCTGGTCTGAAGGAAGCGTGCCAAAAGGGAGGAGAGTCATCTAATTCCTAGAGTGAGAGTTTGCTGGGTGCAAGATGATAGCTGGACACTTTGAGGGAAACACATCAAGAGGTGTGTAATTATCTGATCATGATGTCGTGGACCTGAAACCGATACAAACTAGGACCCTGTCCGCCTCAATCAAGGATCTCCATTTCAAACTGACCAAGAATTTCATTCAGGAATTCTGCCTGAATGGACTGCTGCCCACACCACACAGCCTGGGATCAAGCAGTTGGAGCTTCATGCCCTGCACCCTGATGGCCACCAAAGGGCGCAGAGGCTGCTCCTGCTTGGTGGCCTGCCCAGGAGAGGGAAAGAAGCCACAACAGAACTAGAAACTCCTATGGGCAATGGGAGGGGTCCCCACGTGGCCTTTGAGTCCCAGTCCGCCTGAGGCCAAAGATTTGTCCAGGCCCCAATTGCTGTGGCTCATCTCACATGCTTTCCTACATAGTGAGTACAGAACCTCTCTTTTGCTCTGAGGTGAACTTGGGCTTCATCTTAGTCTTTCACAATGCTTTGGTAAACTGCAGGTGACTGTAGGAATACGGTTGTCCAAGATGCCTTGCATTTCTAGTGGCCAGCCTTGAAATTTGGGCAGCTGTGTGCAGAAAGACGCTGGATCACCCATCCTCACACAGTCGATCCCCTAGGCCCCTTTTGCCCACCTGCATTCTCATCTAATCCTTGACTAACATTTGCCCTTGAACCACTTACAAGGATTCACCTCACAGAATCAGAGCATCCTGGATTGTTCCTTATGGATTCAGGATTGCTTCTGGGAGGAATCAGGGCAGAGTTATAGACATAGGCAAAAACCCTGATGAGGCAGGAATATCCAACTGTTGGGAACTGCTTGGGTCCTGGGAACCATATTTTCAACTTCCATGGGACAGGTGCCTCCCCAGTACCCTTTGTCCATGACGAGAATATTCATTTGTCCAGAACACTCCCTTATTTGATCAACAATTGAGAAAAGTAGCATCGATTCAGCATCACTGCTTTTTTTTTTTTTTTTTTTTCATGTCTCCATTCTGGGCTATCTGATTCAGAAAGTATTAGGCTGTAACACCTCTGGCCTTTGAGAAGCCACCTTCTCACTTTGAGTCAGACCCCTACCTTTCAAGTTCATCTCCTTTTTACATCACTGGATTCGCTTGTTCCACATGCTCCCATGAAACAATCAAACACTTGATCTGCCAGTCATTTTCAACTTTCTCTCACCTTCCGCCAATGTCCTTTGCTACCATTTCTGTGGCTCAATGGAAAAATATCCCCTCAAGTCCACACAATGTTCCAGTTTTTCCCTGGTTCTGTCGTCACCAGAAATCTGACTCAGCTTATCCTATTCACATTCCTGCTATGGTTCTTTCCCCATATTTAATAAGGTATAGATTGCCTCTTTTGAAATGGGAGTTTTCTACCATGGATGGACCTAGAAAGTTTAATGTTGAGTAAATTAACTCAAACAGAGAAAGACAAATATCATGTGATTCTATTTATATGTGAGATCTAACAAAAGTAATTAACAAACACAACAGAAACAGACTCATAGATACAGAAAGTATATTGATGGTTACCCGATGGAGGAGGTGTTGGGGGTACGGGTGAATGGAGGGAAGGATCAGAAGTACAAATTGGTAGTTACAAAATAGTCATGGGGATGTAAATTATAGCAAAAGGAACATAGTCAAAAATATTGCAATGTTTATGTATGGGTCAGAGGGATACTAGATTTATTGGGGTGATCACTTCATTAATTATATTAATGTCTAATCACAATGTTGTTCATTTGAAACTAATATTATTTTGCATGTCAACAGTAATTAATTTTTTTAAAATATAAAATAAATGGGAATTTCTGATTGCATAGTCCTCGGGCTTTATTATCAATCAAATGATTACTGGTCTCAGAAAAAGAATATAAGTTAGCAAAAATATCTGTGAACCAGTGAATGATCTCTGTTTCAAATCCCAAGTTAAATTTAGACTAAACAGCTAAGAAAAAAAAATTCTTAGCTGTATTAATTAAACAGAAGTTTGTTAGCATGAAAAATATAAACCCCCTAATTATTGCTTACTCTTAGTATAAGGTAAGGAGAACTAGTTTATTCCTTTCTTAACTCTTAAATATTTTAATTTTAATTATACAAGGAAGCCATATAAAATGTTTTCCTTATGAACCATGATTTTCCTTCATATTACATTTGAAGAAATATGTATTATAATCTATACTTTAATTAAGAAAGTTTAATCACACATCATTGTCACCTGTTCAGAAAATCCTTTTCAGGAGGAATGTATTTGGATTCATAAATGTATTAATAAAATGTTGTAATGATTTTAAAATTACATTTTCAACAAAGCTACCTTTCACAATGGAATTGTTTTCTTGGACAGAGAAATTTGTTTTATTAAAAACGTAATCTTTTTAACTGTGTATATAAGATGCCTAGAATTTCTGAAGCAAAGACATCACAAAAGACACTGCGCTATCAGTTTTCATAAAGTAATATCTAAGTTTTAAAGGAATAAAGTTTGAATAGAGTTTCTAAAATGCTGGCCATAGATGTACATTAGAAATATAAGGCCTTGAACATACCTGGGATATTAGGACTGAAAAAATAATGTAACATTCTGCAATGCTGTATTCAAGTTATGCAAGGAATGCCTTTGTAAGTCCATTAATCATGAGTAAAGAGTCATTAGCATTATTTGTCACAGACCTTCTGTTTGGAACTAGAAAAGCCAAGGCAATGAAGTGTATTACATGTTCTACCCTAAAGCAAAACCATCAAATGAAATCAATAGTATTTGAGTTGTTATGTCGTCAGTTTAAGGATTATCTTATTTGTCCTGTCTTTTATTCCTGATTAAAAGGCTAGCTATTGAATCAAAACACAATGACATATCAATAGAAAGCTATGGGTTTTTTCTTCCACATTTAATGATAATTATCTATTATCATTAAATTTACCATAAAAGGAAACTTGCATTTCAATTGTAGCACTCCACAAATCAAACTGAGCTATAAAGATGCATATTATTGCTTTTGTTCTACATAAAGATATGGGAATGTGGATGATTTTTGTGGCCATTATATATGATATAAGTTTCTGTGAACACAGTTCCTTGAAGACTTTTCAGGATCAATAACATTCTGTCCTAAACCCAGAAGGAATTGAAGTGGTCTGGGGAGATAGAGATCATAGACAGGAACAAAAGAGGATTCATAATTTTGAAATAATATATTCAAAACATTAATGCATTCACATTTATCTTTCATTCATAAAATGAAGAAAATTATGTGATCAAATAATGGAGCCAAAAAATCATGAGAGCCAAAGAAGAAATTATGGATACCTGACAGAATAGGACCAGCAGAAGAGAAATAAAAACTGAGAATCTGGAAGACCAGAGGGTTTGTGGTAAAGGGCTGAGAATTCAACCTTTACTTTGCATCTGTGTATGGAGGGAGAGAAATTCTCCAAAGCTCTTCAGAGTCCCTGTAATATTGAGCACTGGGAGGCAGCTCCTAAACACATTCCCATAATTAAGGCATTTTACTGGCTCCATCTGTTGTAATGACTACCTAAATTATGGCAAGGAAAAAGTGACAAGTCTGCATAGGAGGTATAGGTGGTATATATGATGCATGTTTGCAAACTATTAGCCTGGTATTCAAATCCCTTCATAATCTGGCCTTAACTTTCCAGACTCACTAATTCACTGGACAAACCTTTATTGAGTATATTCATGTCCTGCGCATGTTAAGTCATGGGATATATCTGTACACATTACAAAAAACTCTGCTCTTGTGGAGTTTAAATTCATTACAATTGTTTTGACAATATTCTGCTTTCCAGCCACACTGAAATATCAGTGTGCTTTGTATGAGTATATGAAATATAGTCATAAAAGTCTAATTTTTTCTTTTCCACTCTCTCCTGTATTCTGCTGATTTGAGATAGTCTTTTCTTCTGCTGTCGAGTGAGAGCTCAAGAAATCCATGAGTTATTAAAAATGTGGTTCTAGTTAATAGAAAGTACTGTGACCATGATACGTTTTAAAAATAAAAGATTCTCTAATTCAATATGTCAGTCAATATTTCAATTTTATTTAAGGGTATTTTTTTTCTCTTCCTAACTATGTTCTTGGAAAGTCTATTACATTTAGAGAAGAGGTTGTTAAAGACTTCCTTTTTCTCTATTCATCTCCTCCTTGCTTTTTGACACTCAGGTTACCATCATTTGCAGTTGGAGACTGAGGAGAAAAGATCGGTAAGGTAGGGAGGAAAGGTCCAAATTAAATATTACTATTGTGAAGTAGATGAACATGCTTTGGGTCAGACCTGTGTTTAAAAGAGACATTGTCCATGGGTTAGTTTCGACACTGGAGTGGAGTGCTCTCCTGAAGCAACTTGATATGGGCAGCACATTTCATTTAATTCCATTTTATCATTTCAGGAGAAATTCAGCAATTCATCTCCAGCTTTTGCTGTTTGCATTCTCATCACTCCAAGTTGCCCCTATTAAATAGGATCTACAAAAACTGGCATTGGCATCTGGACCTTGGGTAACATTGACAAGTTCTTTGCCTGCATAATTCTAAGAGTACAGGCTTCTTTTAAAGTAGCTGTGATGCCCCTCTGCTGCAGCCACCAGAACAGCTTTTCAGCTCTAGAGTTCACACTCTGGATTACCTAACAGGTCTCAGACATGAATTTGTTGTGCCCTATGAAACATAGGGACACAGTGGTCTCACTCCAAGTGCCAATATTAAAACTCACAACCCCCTTTTCTGGGGGTGATGTACAACTTGGGGAATGAGAAAGACAATGCAAATGCTTTACAACTTTTTCCCCCCAAAGGACTATTTAACACAAAATCTTCACTTGACTTTTTTTCTTAAATTTATTTTAATTAATTAATTTATCTTTTTGGTGACATTGGTTAACACAATCCAGTAAGTTTGAGGTTACAATTTAGCGATAATACATATATATATGTGTGTGTGTGTTCTCCTCCATAGTTAGGTTTTCTTTCTGTCACCACACATTTGACCACTTTTACCCCATCTATCCTCCACTACCCTGTGGTAACCACTAGTCTAATATCCATGTCTAGAAGTCTTTGTGTGTTTGTCCTGCTTGTTTTGCTTTTAGGTTACTATTCCCACAGATAAGTGATATCACGTGACTTCAACTTTTTCTGTCATCTGGCTTATTTCACTTAGCATGATTATCTTGAGGTCCATCCACATTGTTGCAAATGGCAGTATTTCCCTCTTCTTATGGCTGAGTAATATTCCATTGTCTATATGTACCATAGCTTCTTTATCCAATCATCTATTGTAGGACACTTCAGTTGCTTCCATGTCCTGGTCACTGTGAATAATATTCCTATCAGCATCGGTATGCAAATATCTTTTTGATATGGGTTTTCAAGTCTTTGGGGGAAATACTCAGTAGAGGGATTGCTGGATTGTATGGCAGATCAATTCTTAGTTTCTGAGGAAACTCCTTACTGTTTTCCACAGTGGCTATCCCAATTTGCAGTCCACCAGAAGTGTATGAGGGTCCCTTTTTCGCTGCATCCTCTCCAATATTTGTTATTTGTTAACTTGTCTCATTGATAACAGCTAGTTCTAACAGGTGTGAGATGAACTCATTGTGGTTTTGGTTTGCATTTCCCTAACAGCTAGTGATGAGCATCTTTTCACATATGTGTTGGCCATTTGTATGTCTCGTTGGAGAAGTGTCGTTAGGTCCTCTGACCATAGAAGTCAGAGGATAGTTGTCTCTTTACCTTGTTGACTATTTCTTGTGCTGAGCAGAGGCTCTTTAGTTTGATGGAGTCTCAATCATTTATTCTTGCTTTACTGCTCTGCCTTTGAGGTCAAATTCATAAAATATAAATACTTTTTATGCCCAAGGTTCATGAGTTTAGTTACTATGTTCTTCTATGCACTTTATTGTTTTAGGTCTTATATTCACTTTATACTAAATCTTTTAAGTTAATTTGGTGTGTGGTGATAGACAATAGTCTAGTTTCATTCTTTGCAGGTGGCTTTCCAGTTTTCCCAGAATCGTTTTTTTGAAAGATTTCCTTTCTCCACTGCATGTTTTTGGCTTTTTTGTTAAAAATTATTTCCTATATAAACATGGGTTAATTTCGGGACTCTCAATTCTGTTCCACTGGTCCGAGTGTCTGTTTTTCTGACATACCATGCTGTTTTGATTATTGTCACTTTTTGTATAATTTGAAGTTGGGCAGAGTGATGCTCCAGCCTCGTTCTTTTTTTTTTTTTTTCTCAAGATGGCTTTGGCGATTTGGAGTCTTTTGTGCTTCCACAAACTGATTATTTTTTGCTCCATTTCTTTAAAAAATGTTATGGGATTTTGATGGGGATTGCCTTGAATCTTTATAATGCTTAGGTATAGATCATTTTAACTATGTTATCTTCCATCCAATACACAAAATATCTCATTCCTTTGTGTCTTCTTCATTTTTTTAAAAAATGGGTCTTATAGTTTTCATATATAGGTGTTGGCATGTTTCATTAGATTTACTAGGTAGTCTCTTGATCTTTTTTTATCTCCTTGGAAATAGGTGATTAGAGGATTAATTGTTGTGCTGTTTGTTATTAGTTAAATAACTTCGATAACTTGTCTGTTTCTTGTACCTTTCTTTGTAATTTTGGTTTATTGTATCTTGGTACTTCTGTCTCAATTTTAATTTAATACTTATTTTATCATTTCTAATATTTCACTGTGGAACTGTCCTTTCAAATCTTTTCTATTTCTTCAGGATACAGCTCAAGGTTAATCCAATTGAAAAGACTTTCTGATCACTCATTTTTTAGTTGTTCACTCTCTGTACCATGCTGCAGTGTGTACTGCACCTGTCTCTCTGCAGTCCTGAACCGATATTCAGTGACGTGCTAAACTAGAGTATTGAGTAGAAAATAACCACAGCAGCAGCAACAACAACAACACAGAAATATAGCAAGATTTTGTGATTATTAATACAAGTTATCTTTACCACTTTTATTTTAGTAATAATCTAATGAACTAGTAGTCCAATATTACTTGATCTTTCTCTCTATGTTTATTTATCAATTCTTGAAAAATTTGCTCTGTAAAAATGCTTTTTGTTAACTTGGGCTATTTTGTTCATAATTCATTTATTCAGTTTATCATATATTTATTATGTTACACACTACTTTCAAATATGATTATAGAGTTGAAAAGTAAAAACCAGTAGTTAGATAAGGGGAAAAGTGTATCTAAGAAGACTTGGATTAAAAATCTTAATGCAATCGAGTGAGAATGTAATCCTAAACCTGGTAACAGCTAACACAGTGTCAAATCAGAGGGCTACATAGTTCCCTTTCTCTCAAATTCATCAACTGTGAAACAATTCTACCGATTCACCAAATATTTCAAATATCCTTGGGTTAAAAATCGGAATTAGAAATTTGAGAAAATTAATGAAGGCAACAATGTAATATTTAAATCTTCCAGAATCCTCCATCATTACAAACCTACAGAGATTTGGATATCTAAATATTGGGAGACAATAAACCTTGGGGCCTTCTGTACCTCTACATATTTGCTGAGTGTGCCAAAGTGGAAATGCCCTGATGAATTTTCATCTGGGACACAGAACTATCTATCAGCTGGCAATTCTGAGAAGTGAGATAATATTTGCAGGAATGCATCACATAGTCGAGCAACTTACCTGATCTCCCATTTGACAAAGACTTGCTATAAGAGTTGCAGAATCTCTAAGTTTAGAGTTCTTTGTGGTATATTCCATTCATTAACAGGTTTTATCTGGCCTTACAATTTTCCTGTGAAATTTGGGGCTTAGGAAGAGCTGCATCTCTAGGCTGATTACTATACTGATACATCTACTAGTATTTTTTTTGTAATAAAGTCCTCCATGTCTGCACAGGAATTTTTTGTCTTTTATCAAGATCTGTGGACCTTTACTGGGCTCAATTAATAACCTGTACAGCTATTTCCATGGAAATTCTCCTGCTTCTGCATCTCCTCCTCACTCTCAAACTTATTTAAGTAGTAAAGTACAGCCTCAAACCAAAACCACCCAGATAATACCTACAATTAAATAAAGCAATAAGCTAACTTCCAAATCACAGAATGTAAGTGGTTGTGGAAAACAACCGACATAAACAAAATCTCTATAATATCAGCAAGTATGATGACCACTACTTTTTAGGATGTTTAGGGAAGAATAAGGCTTTCTGTTGGTCATGAGAGCCAGTGACACTCAAAGTTGTCCAGCTGCATTGAATGAAAACTTTACTAAGCTGATAGGAAAGCATTATCAGGACAAAAGTCCACAAAAGGAGAAAACACTGAGAGCAGAATATAAATTGAGCAGGACAGACACAACAGGCCAGAAAAGAAAAAAAAGAAAAGTAATTCTCCAATTAAAGTAGGAACGCAGAGAAAAGCAAATGGATTTCAAAAATAAAAGGATATATATTTTGAACACTTTATAAAAATAACTAAAACGGGTCTTCTAGAACTGTGAATTAGAAAAGCTATCCTAGCACATATTACTTTTTTAAGTGTATGAATAGGATCATTTATTTTAAACATGAACAATAAAAAAGGATCATGATGAAGTCACAAAGTAAAAAGAGAATAGTGAGGAAAATAATGGCTCTAAAAAATGAAGCCAATTTTTAAAAAGATAAAAACTGTACCTTCATATTTTGAAATAAGCTATATTATTTGAAAAAGAGAAGCTGTAAAAAACATGTATCAGAATTAGGAAAAATCATAAATAAAAAACTTAAATCTAAATGCAATAAAAATATTAAATAGATCAAACAGAAAGTAATATAAAAGATAGGAAATGATGTATCGTTTACATAATAAGATTCTTCTAAGATGAAAAACAAATTAAGGAAACTAAAAAAATAATAAAATATAGAATTCAAGCAAACTTTCCTGAAATAGCACTTGAATGGATATATCTATCATATATATGCAGAAAATGACTCGGAATAGCAAACATGGAGGTATATTAAATAAATTATTGGACTTAAAAAAAAGTAAAGTCTTTGAAAACTCAAAATAAATCAAACACCCATTGAAAAAGAAAAGCAATTTGGAGTTACACCTTTTGAAAGTAATGCCTCATAGAAGAAAAAAAATGGAGTAATTTATTTGTCAAAGAAAAAAATATGAGTCAAGGCTCACATAAAATATCTAGCCAAATTTATGTTCAATTACAAGGGTCTCAGATAAACTCTAAATAATCATCTGAACATAGCAAATGCTGGTCTTATGAGCCTTCTCTGAGGAGTCTACTGGAGCACAAGATACAAATGATTATATGACTGATTATATTATCCATATTAACAGGAGAAGACAATGTTACTTCAAATTAGGTGTGCGGGAAAGGTAGAGATGAAGCAGAAGCATTGCTCCAGTAGAAAGTACATACAATAGCCAAAGTGAAAACAAACTATGCTAAACATAGTATGTAAAGTAAAAGTAAGGATTAGAACAAAAGTCAACAAACTATAGTCCCTTGGTCAAGGCTGGCTCACATTAGTTTTAATAAGTCAAATTTTGTTGGACCACGGTCACACCCATTTGTTTACCTATTGGAGTACAGCCCGCCCTTTTGTTTGCAAATTGTCTCTTACTACTGTTAAACTCCAACAGCAGAGTTGAGTACATTCAACAAAATCTAGATGGCTCATAAAACCAAATCTATTTATCTCAGTAGTCACATTTGGAGTATGAAAACCAGTGACTTAAAGAAAAGATGTATACTTTTCTCTCACCTTTACTATGGGAGCAGGATCCCTGAGTAACCAATTATTTGATATGGAGAGGTTCCTCTTTATAGAAATATTTTAGCTAATAAACACAGAAGAACTTAAAGGAATTAATAGGAAATGACTATCAGTGAATGCTACTATCACAAAAGGAGAGTTAAAAGGATTTGGTGTACCTCCTTAAAGAAATAGTACATAAAGTAGTTCTCCTTTATTCCTGGTTTCACTTTTCAAGGTTTCAGTTATTATCATCTGAAAATATGACATGGAAAATTCCAGACATAAATGATTCAATTTACAATTCGTAAGTTTCAAATTGTGCACTGTTCTGAGTAGCATGATGAAATCTCTTCCCATTCAATCCATCCGAGACGTGACTCAACCCCTTGTGCAGTGTCTCCATGCTATATACACTCCCTGCCCATTAGTCAGTAGCCCTGTGGGTTTTCAGATCAACCTCTCTGATATCTTGGTGCTTGTGTTCAAGCTACCCTTTTTTACTTAATATAGCCCCAAAGTGAAATTGTAGTGATGTTAGCAATTTGGATATGCCAAAGAGAAGCCATAAAGTGCTTCCTTAAGGTAAAAAGGTAAAAGTTCCCCATGTCACAATAAAAGAAAACAAACCATACGCTCAAATCTACAGGAAGAACAAATCCTCTATCCATGAAATTGTGAAGAAGGAAAAGAAATTTGTGCTAGGTTTTCTGTGTTGCACCTCAGACTGAAGTTATGGTCACAGTGCATGACAAGTGTTTAGTTAAGATGAGAAAGACATTACATTTGTGGGCAGAAGACTTGAACATAAAATGTGTTCTAATTGACACCAATGTGTTGCACCAGAAAACACTGATGCTATATGAAGTCATCAGCAAAAGATCCCTTGAAATGAGTAAGCACATTCACATAACTATTATAATTGTTCTATTTCATTATAGCTATTACTCCCTTACTATGCTAATTTATCAGTTAAACTTAATCGTAGGTATATATGTATAGGAAAAAAAAACATAGTACATATAGGGTTAAGTGTTATCTGAGGTTTCAAGCAACTACTGAGGTTCTTGGAAAGTATATACCCTGAGGATAAGGGGAATACTGTATCACCTATGATTTATTTCTAAAAACTACAACAAAAACCTGTATCTAATCAGGACTGTCAATCTAAATATTAATTTGTAGGAAATAGAAGAGACAGAAAAATATGAAATGAGCCACTGAACATATAGTCATCAGTATCTAGACTTTGAAAATCCGGTATTTTGAACGAGGTGAATAAAAAGAAGTGTCGGTGCTGAAGCCTATAGGTTAAAAAGACTTAAAAGATCTCTAAACCTGTTGCAATATATGGATGGACCTTATTTGGATAGTGATGTGAATAAAATTTTAGTGCAAATAGTGACAGGATATTTGTTGATATGAAGGACTTTTTTGTTAATTTGGAGGGAAGTAAGGAATGTATCGTGATTAAGTTTACGCAGTCCTTACATTTAAGACACACATATTAAAATATTGACAGGTGAAATATTATATCTCTGCTCTGCTTCAAAAGAATGGAATGAGGGAGCAATGGGAAGTATAGAAAAAAAGATTTCCCAGGACTTGATAATGTTGAAATTGGGTAGTTGATACGTGGAGGTTCATTGTAATAGTCTCTTAATTTTATTTATGTTTAAGATGTACAGTGCCAAAATATTAAAATGTTCTAAATGCCGCTGATGTCAAATTTTGGAGACAAATTCTAAACTTTTTCTATTTTATTATTAATTTTCATTTAAATATTAAATTAGTTACAACATAATGTAAAGCTTACTTTGCAAATGACTTCATTAATACCTTATGGTATAGAAATCACAATGAAAGATTTTTTTCGATTCATACTGTTCATTATTCTCATTCATATGATATGTGGTACAGCTCAAAACCATAGGACAGCTCATTCTGAAGTAAGGATGAACCTTTAAACAATTAATTACCCAATTTATATCGTGATCTTATTTGCATAGCTAAAGGACTAACGATAGATTATAGGCTATTAACAATCATATTAATAAATAAAACCAAGTTAGAAATACATAGTGAAGAGGCAAAAGGCAGTCATGAAATGTTAGTAATGATATTCAAGAATCAGGCATTAAGCTAACTAATAGTTAGCATTTAGGCTTCACAAATTTTGGGGGTAATATTTCATGAATTTGCTACTCCTTCCTCTACATGCTTAATGAGGTACATACAAAGATAAATGTATGCATTAGGTAAATTGTTGTTATCCTTAGATTTACATTCGAATTACAGTAATGAGACTCAGCTGTATAATATTCATAAATGAGTACTAAATATATTTCTAGTCCTAGAAATCAGAGCTATTTTATAAAAAATACCAAGTTCTACAACTAAATATTTATCAAAATTTTCTTTTTAAATTTAACTACACATTTGTTTCATAGGAAGATGACAAATACAGTTTTGATAAAATTTTATAGTTATGTATATTTATAATATGGTATATTTTAATACGGTAGTTTATGTGATGTTTACCCTCATCTGTTGACTCCTTACATTTTATAAAAAATATAATGGCCTGACACGTAAAGATTTGAAAAACTCAGATATGTGGTCTGCTATTTTTTAAAAATCTAAATATGCAAGTCATGCTTAATAATGAAAGACAACTTTGTGGGCAATTGCACTGGGCAATTGAAACTTTTTATTTAAAAAAACCCAAGATACAAATGTAGTCAAGAAAATTAACTTTCATAAACATCTTGTCCAAATCGCTATGTTCTTTGACACTATAGTCTATATATTGATTGACTAAGTGTGAAGCAATCTATCTTATTTATAGTTGTTCCAGCACATGATGGTGGTCCACATATTAATTTTAGGATCAATAAATATATCTCATGTTACTTTACTCTCCTGTATCTTTTCTGCCTTCTTCGTTAACAGTATTTAGATATTGCTTAGATAATCATAACTCCTCCCTTCTCAGTCTAACTGGTTTGTGTAGGACTGACCCAATATCTAGGTGATATGGATAGACACATTACCTAACTCTGGCCAGTGAGGACACTTTATTATCCTCTTTGCTCAGTGTTCATGTGTGATAAATGTCTCATATAAAGCCAATGAAAATCTGTTGGGGCCTGCTCGGCTAAAATGGCTGCCTGACCAAAATGGTCGCTCAGCAAATACTTAAAGGCTTCTCTCTAAGGCCCGCGTAAGCCTCCCGGATATCTCGGTTTTGCTTCCCGCCAAAGGACTTTCGGTGGGACTTTCTGTCCGGCCCCTTTTAGTTACGCAATATCGCCTGACTGCCCCTGGCCAATCAGCCCCGCCAGCGCAACATCACCTGATCACGCCCTATATAAGCCTGCAGCAAGCCTTAATAAATGAGGCTTGATCAGAACACTGTCTTGCCTCTACTCCTTTCTCTTGCCCATGTTTCCTTTTCAGGTGAAGTCCTCCTCGGGTTCCATTAAATAACTGTGCCCCGCTGGCCGGGGCAAGTGGCTCCCAACGTGGGGCTCGAGGCACGGATCTTCATCAGACAGCGGCCACAGTGTCGACTCGAGAAGAGGGCCTTTCGGCGACTGCCGCCCACAGGCGTCTGAAACAGCGGGTAATTCACTGTCTAGAGAAGAGTCTTTTGTCAAAGAAATAAAAGGGTCGTTAAGAGAGAGAGGAGTTAGGGTTAAAAAGAAAGATTTGATTAATTTTTTCTGTTTTGTTGATCAGAAATGGCCTTGGTTTATTCTTAGTGGCCCAGATATCCGCCCCCTTAGTTGGCAAAAGGTGGGCAGAGACCTAAATAAACTATTAGAGACTGAAGGGCCAGATGCTGTTCCTGTTAGCTGTTTTAGCTACTGGGGACTGATCCGAGACATCATTGAGGGAGCAGAGACAGACGGAAATAAGAGGCATTGTTATCTGTAGCTACCGAGACACTCCGAAATTTGTCTCGCCCCCCTTCTCGGAAAGAGGGGGCCCAAGCCTCTCCCTGCCCCTCCGTTGTTGTTGATATAGGGACCCCTCCTCCAAAAAACCCCATTTCTCAGGCATATCCAGTCCTTCCTCAGGCCTCCTCAGACCCCTTGATCCGGGCAATGCAGCAACCTTAGAAGAAGAGGCCGCTCGATATCATAACCCTGACTGGCCTCCGCCTAACATGTATTTTGCCACCGGGGGGAAAGTTTCTTGCCCTCCTCCATATAACCCCGCCATGATTCCCCCTCCGAGCGTACCCCCCGCCATTTTAGATCCTCTCATAGAAGCCAAGAAACAACTACAAAACCAAATTCAGAGTCTTAGGAGAGTTTTCGCTTACAAAATGAATTAGCTGATTTGCAATTAGAAGTCTCCGCCCTACAAGATTCACTTGCCTCTGGCCTGCGGCTTAGAGCTCAGAAAGGGCCCCAGGCAAAACCACTTGTCCTTCCTGTCATGACCCGGTCTAGCAGCAGGCCCTCACAAGACCCCGATACTACCCAAGATGTGTCTAACGACCATCACGATACCATTGAGGTACCGAGACCCAGTGATGACCCCCCTTATGACAATCCAGCAGATTCCGATGAAGGGGAGGGAGGGGGATTGCCAAGACCTCCGACCTGCATATAAAAAGATCAAATTTAAAGCCATAAAAGACTTACACAATGCTATTAAAAAATATGGCCCCAATGTTCCTTATACTCAGGCTATGTTGGAAACGTTATCCTTAGAAGCCCTAACTCCAGCTGATTGGAGGAATTTGGCTCAAGCTTGTCTCACCCCTGGGGATTTTTTGCTATGAAAATCAGAATATTGTGATCTATGTGAAAAAACAGTAGAATTGAATAGAAATCAGAATCCCCCAATACTAACCACATATGAGATGTTGGCAGAAGGCCAATATTGTGCGAATGATCAGCAATTAGGGTACGAAGGAGGAGCTTATGCACAAATAAGTGCTGCTGCAAAAAGGGCTTGGTATAAATTACCTGCTAATGGAAGGCAAACTGAAGATTTATGTAAAGATAAGGCAAGGGCCAGACGAGCCCTTTCAGGATTTTGTGGCCAGGCTCATGGAGACAGCTAAAAGACTAATAGGAGAATCAGAGGCAGGACTTAATAAAACAACTGGCTTATGAGAATGCTAATTCCGCATGTCAGGCCGCTCTCAGACCTCATAGGAAGAAAGGAAATCTTGCGGACTATATTCGATTATGTTCTGATATTGGACCAGCATATACGCAGGGTCTAGCCATGGCCGCAGCATTCATTACAAGGGAAAACAGTAAAAGAAGTGCTATTTCAACAAACTAGAAACAATCAAGGCAGATCTCTCTGCAGCCCTGGCCATTGTTTTGAATGTCAGCAACCTGGGCATTTTGCTCGAAATTGTCCTCGAAAGCGGTCCCCACAGAAGCCTCCACCTCGCTCACTAGGACTATGTCCTCGATGTGGGAAGGGATGTTATGAAATTTTGCAACAGAAATTTACTCCTCAAAAGATAGAAATTAGGTGAGAATCTCTCAATACTGTTAATAATTTTCAAAAATTATTGAGAGATATTAATTGGCTCTGTTCTTCCCTTTATCCTCACATATGCTTTAACTAATTTGCTCTCTATTTTAGAAGGGCCCACTGCATTGGATAGTCCTTGGAAACTAAACGCTGGTAGACAAAGAATTTTAAAGATTGTATTGTTTGAAAGACACTCTTGTAGTCACAAACTTGCATTGCTCAGGTTTCATTATTGTGTAGTAAAGGCTTTTTCTAACTTGAAATTTAAAAACTTTTTATGATTTTCTTTTTCTTTTATTGGTTAATTAGTCTAAAACTTAGGACATTTTAGCATGGAGTCAACAGCGAAAATAACTTGATTTTGTATTGGAAATGAGAAAAGTAATGACTAAATTACAAGTTTCAGTGCTTTTAAAGGTACCTTCTGTTCCTGTTTCTGTTGACCGGTCACCAGAGGTCTGCGGAGAGACTGGACACAGTCATATCTCCTGGACCATGGCCAGGCTGCGGGACGCCGCCTCCTATGCCCTGTTGTCAAAGTCTGTTTATTGTCTTTGGTCTTGTCTAGGATGTAGGTGGCAAATTTCTCTAGGCCACCTACACACCAGTAATTGTCCTTGTCTGAGTGTCTGTTTTGTGTTTTGTGTTTTGTGTTTTCTGCGCAAGCGATGGGGGAAAACCAGAGTTCACAGTAGACACCCTTGGGGTGTCTCCTGCGACATTTCAAAAAAAAATGCTTATAAACAAAAAGGGGGGTATTTGCTTACCCTTAGGAGAAAAGTGTTGTTTTTATGCTAACAAGTCAGGAATTGTTTGAGATAAGATTAAATAGTTGCAAGACGATTTAGAAAAAAGAAGGGAAATGTCCTCCAACCCCCTGTGGACTGGTCTGGGTGGGGTGTTGCCTTATTTGTTTCACTTGCTTGGCCCTCTAGTTGGATTGCTGATCTTACTGTCACTAGGACCAGTTCTGTTTCAAAAACTTATGACTTTCATTCGCCAGCAGATAGAAGCCTTACAATCAAAACCCATACAGGTTCATTATACTCGACTAAAGATGCTCAAGCGAGGCGATGCCTATATCCACTTAGGAGAGGACTAAACAGCATCTCTCCACAAGATAAAAGCCGTTCAAAGCCAAGCCCCACTAGCAGAGGCTGGTAGTCAAAGACGGGTAAGATTTCTCTAAGACTGAGACCAACCTAAGACAGGGCATGACTGCACGACACTCATGTACCAATGACGGGTAAGGCTCACGTCTGTAGAGAGTCACCTAAGACAGGCACAGTCTATCTGCTCCGAAGCTGTGAAAGCTTTGGCCCCTTCCATTTTTAATAAAGAAAAAAGGGGGATCTGTTGGGGGCTGCTCGGCTAAAATGGCTGCCTGACCAAAATGGTCGCTCAGCAAATACTTAAAGGCTTCTCTCTAAGGCCCGCGTAAGCCTCCCGGATATCTCGGTTTTGCTTCCCGCCAAAGGACTTTCGGTGGGACTTTCTGTCCGGCCCCTTTTAGTTACGCAATATCGCCTGACTGCCCCTGGCCAATCAGCCCCGCCAGCGCAACATCACCTGATCACGCCCTATATAAGCCTGCAGCAAGCCTTAATAAATGAGGCTTGATCAGAACACTGTCTTGCCTCTACTCCTTTCTCTTGCCCATGTTTCCTTTTCAGGTGAAGTCTTCCTCGGGTTCCATTAAATAACTGCGCCCCGCTAGCCGGGGCAAAAATCAGGCCCAGAATTTTTACTGTTAATTATTAGGGAAGAAAAAGGTATTTATTTTGGTTTCTTGGGTTTTGGTTGTTGTTGTTTTCTTTTTTTGGCTAAGATGTTGATGTTTGTACTCTTTAAGTAGGTTCGTATTAATAATGATACCAACATGAATGAAATAACTTAGGGCTGAAAATAGATCCCATACACTTAGCATAACATTTTAAATGCTGCTGTACTTAAAGTTTGGTAAACTCATCATGTCCTTTATGCAAAATAAACAAATTCTCTTTTATTTCTTCTTTATCTAAGATTTCTATTACTTCCAATCGAAGTGTTCCCTCTGCTTCATGAAAAACATGTTCAGACACTTCTTTTAAGAAAGATATCTGAGGTAACAAAATTATATTCTGAAAGCAATTTACTTAGTCATTGTCATAGTGTCAGTGCACTGAACAAAGCATAACTTTGTTAACTTCAAACAAAAAATAAGGATAGGCTACCATATAAAGGAAGGTATTTACAGAACTGACACTAAAGTTGGTTGTGATGGAGTGCTTTGCTTATAAATAGATCCAGTACATGACATTTTAGATTATAAAGAGACATGAAGACAATATGCTATTGGTCACATTGCTTCAAGGTTGACAATGGCTATTGTGAAAGAAAAACCTGAAAAGGGTTAAAATGAGAGAGCTAAAGAAACACAATAATCCCTAAAAAAAAAAAAAAAACCCTCAATAATCTCCCCCTACTAGTCTTTCTATCCTCCTTTCTTGCAGGAGGGTCAGAGGGAAACTTGTTTCTAACCAATAGAAACTGGCACAGTAGATGGGATGTCACCTCGGTGATTATATAACATATGATTATAGCTTATAACATCATTCTTTTTAGAAGACTCTCTTTTATTTACTGTATTTAATGAAGTGAATACATGGAATCATCCACATGACAGGATATTGAAGGTGACGTCTGACCAACAGTCAGCAAGGAACTGAGGCCCTCAGTCCAATATCCACGAGTATCTGAATCCTACCTAAGTCAGCATGAACTTGGAAATGTACCCTTCTCTAGTCAAGCCTCAGATGAGACCCCAGCAGTGACCAATACCTCATTTTAAACCTGTGTGAGACTGCAACAGAGAAAACAGGTGACTAATTTCTAACCTACAGAAACTTCAAGATGAGATGTGTGTTTTTTAACTTATTAAGTTTGTATTAATGTTGTGATGCTGCAATAGATAGCTAATACACATGGCTTCAACAATAAGAGCAATGAATTGCTAACTTGTGACAGGTCAAATTTCATACAACTTAACTTTGATACAAGAAAATATATGCTAGTCATAAACTAAATGTCTTTTTTTGTAGCATTAGACACTGCTTAAATTGTTTACTTGTCTGTCTTGTTACTACATGAGGTAAGAGCTAGATTTTGTGCTTTCCATATTTAGTTTATTGATCCTTATAAAATATAGAAACAAAGTCTGCAGCTTATGAACTTTCAGCTTTAACATAAAAAAGTTATCTTTTATTTCAAACTTATTGTATTTTTCTACAATAAGGATAGAAATGATTAATACTGGACAAATTAACTGGCCTAATTTAAGAAAGAATTTACATCCAATCCATACCACTAAAAGCATTTCAAATTCTTTTGTTAATAAGTGTTTAAAACAGATCCGCTTCTAGACAAAGTATCTCCTCAGTATCCTGTGTCTTAATTGTTCCAACACACTTCTTTCTACTGTAAAAATGCAATTTTCTACAGGCTACAATTGAATGCGCCTCTATAATAATGAGCATTAGATTATAAAATTGTAATTCTGTTCTATTTGTTGCCAGGCAAGATCCATTTTATTTCATTGTATGGCCTGGAAAGTACCAGTTACATGATTGGGGCGAATTACATATTCCCTTTGGAGACACATATAATTTAAATGCAAAATGAAGGAAAAAGAAGTCAAGATCCATAAAATCAGATGGCAGAGAGGCTAGAAAGATAACAAAATTGAATAGAATGAACTCGACATAAATCCATAGGGAAGGTGGTGAAACTAAAGAATTGGACCCTACTTGTTCTATTTAACTCCTTTGCAATAATACACTTCCAGCTTGATTTTAAAGGGCAAATTTAAATTCAAAATTTCATGTGAATTCTATAAACTTCCACATTTGGCAAGCAATGGAAGTCTTCATTTTAAAGCTTCATCTGACTTGGTTTGATCTATGGGCTTGATCTATGAGCTGACTGACTATAAGCTGATGAGGATTTGACAGGATAAAGACATTTGGGTTTGAGTGTTTACTTAATAAGGAATAAGTTGAATTTGGGCTTGGGGTAGTAAATTAGTTAAAAAACAACTACAAAAAAAATACAAGGTTTGCTTATACAGGCTTCTCAGCCCCATATTCTCTATCTCCGGTGCTAAAGGTGTTTGTTTCTCTTACCTTCTGGTGCAGGCAAGGTAATTTTCACATGGGGTAGTTATTTTCTGCTTTCAGAGGGACATAAGGGATAAAGTGTCCTCTATGTGCTGACTGCTTTTTACATATTTTAATCAAAATGTCAATACGCAACTTTGGCATATTTAGAGGGGCCCACACTAAGCACCAATAATGCTATGCTAGGTCCTCAAAATTCTCCTCAGAAAATTAACTCATATATTTCCCTCAAAACTCCCACGAGGTAGCTACTATGATTATTCTCAGTTTCCAGAAGAGACCACAGTCACAGAAACAAATGCAAGCTGCCCATGGTATACAACTAGTCTGTGATGAGACCAAGATTTGTAGCCATGCACTCTGGCCTGGAGACAATGCTCTATATCTCAGGTGGAAGAACACTGGGCTAGGATTCAAATCACTCATACACAACCCAGATTTGCTCTTAAATCTACATAGGATGCTATATTTTACTACTCCTGGCCATGGTTGTTTTCTATTATGCCATTATTGCTTTAGAACTAGGGGCCCTTGAATGTCTTTAAACATTTATAATTTGTATGAAAAATACAAATTTGTAGAAAAATAATGGCAGGGAGAAAAAATGCCAAGTGCTATAAAAATACTATTATATTTTTATATTTAATATATATTAAATATATACATTAAATATATATTTATATATATATTTAAAATTCAAATAGTCTAGATTATTTAACTTAAAAATCCAAAGCATCATTTATGTATCACAGATTTGGTGGTCTATGTCACTTAAAGCTAGTGTAATATTTTGTGACAACTTTCTTCCTAGTTGCTCTAACTAATGGAGAGATAAACAGTACCAGTCTGAATTAAAGTCTCATCAAAACTACTTTTGATCCTCCTTTGCCGATTTTGGGACACCCAGCTTTATACAAACACTTCTCTTTACTTCAGGACAGCAATATCTCTTAGGAGATCTTACTAACCATGGTTATCTTCACGATTGCCATGCCATCTGCCCTCGTATAGTGTCTACCTCACACAGAGAGAATATACATAGGTGCCTGAGGGTTCATTGTCTTCTTGGCTATGACCCTATAACTGAACTACCATGTGTCTGATTGGGCACTTAAGAATGTTACACCGTATCATATATTTATTTGCCAATTTTTTTTACTGGAATTCATATTTTGTCAAAGCAGGTGCCATGTTACTCCATAATGAGAAAATCTCAAATTGGTATTCGTTTAAAATTTTATCTGTTCATTTTTACATATAACCTTGTTTTTACCTATTTAATCAAGACTTTCTGTGTAATATTTGAATTAATTATTTATTTTCAGATAAGTCAAATATTCCTTCAATAACTTTCTTGAGCCTGATTACAGTATTAGGAGTAACATGATCCATCATTTCCCTCAGAAATGTCCCTCTCGTCAAAATTTGGAACTTAGACTTGATAATATCTTTGTGAAAGCTATACATCTATCACAATTTTTTTTTCATTAATTTTACCCCACTGGAGAAAACAAATGTCAAGAAAATTGTTTTTTCCCAACAACTGATATGTTTTTGTTATATGGTCACAGCCTATGTTGTAGCTAATAATGTTTTCCTTTTGACCTGCTGGAGCCTCAGAGTCCAATTTTGCATTCACCTTTGCAATTTTACAAGTGGAATATAATACACATTAACATGATAACTTATTCTCTGGTTCCCATTGTAGTCTTTGCTTTCCTTCCATTTAGCTATTTTTATATTCTTATATACTATGAAGTTTTAGAAAAGATTTCATATCTCTTTTGGAATTCTGTGGCATATATGCAAACAGATGACTACTAAACACTCTGTAAGAGTCTGAGTATTTTAAGCCTACATTTTCCTTCTATTTAAGTTGAGAGCTGGGAGGTATTAACTCCAGTTTCTGATATAGATTTGCCTTTATTGTTCTTAACAAGTACAAATTTTAGATTTGTTGCCCTTACTATGAGTGGGCAAACCCAAGACCATTTATGTAAGCTCAAATGAAGTGTTCAGATAAGATAATTTTGCATATTTTAGTTTTACTCTGTTTCTTTTACTCTTCCCATTCTCTACACAAATGAGTCTTTTTATTGTCACAGAAGGGAGATCTCAAACCATTTCATTCACATATAGTAATTCAATTTACAATTTAATTAAGGTTGCAATTTGAATGCAATTTAATTAAGGCTGCCTTAATTTTGATTGCTTCCGTTAGAAATGGGACTGTTTTTTTCCAAGCTTGTATATATTTAGAGAATGAGGAATTTCAAAGTAGATGAAAAACATCTTACCTAACTAAAAATTTTCTTAAGTGAAAGGTTCCAGGACTTTTTATGCATTTTAAGCCCTCGGACATGATACATTAGGAAAAACAGTTTTTTTTGTGGAATGGCCAAGTAATTTTTCCTTTCCTCAGTTCACCGGCCATGCATATATTTCAAAGACTGATCACACTAGTACCATTAGAAATTTATTTAATTCCTGTATGTCTTTCAGATGAATAAATGCATAAAAATCCAGAGTATGGTATGGAATATTATCTTTTGAGTCAAGCTTGCATTTTGTGTAGCAGCTTTTATATGTTGTAGAGCAGTGATAATTTTGTGTAATTTCCTATATTATGTTTCTAGAACTGTATTTAGTATCATCTGGTAGAGATCTCTCTGGAATATTGACACTCACTTTAAACACCTCAGAATTTTTTTTTTGAAATTGCATACTGCATTGTAAGACATAATCTTAAAGATATTTTAGTCAAATAAGAAATACTTTTTTTCTGGAAATGGCCTGTAATTTCTTAAACTTCCAGTCAACTTTGTGTTCTACAGACTTGAAATTGTAACACAAATCTGAGGAAAACTGATTCCAATGAGGTTTTTAAAATATTTTTATTCATAATTCTCTAAATATATTTTTATTTGGAACTGCCTATGTATGTTGCCTATAAGAATAAAGTGCTAGATTTATTTAAAACATACTATGAAATAAAATTAATTCCAAATATCATAAAGAATGGGAGAATCCCTAGTAGTTCTAATTAATTACATTAGTGAAATCAGTAATTCTGGAGCAAGATTGTTTATAAAACAAGAATAGAATTCACATTCATTAGTTTGCATTTCACTGTACATCTGAAAACTTTGAAGAGACATTAAATGTTGTTTTTTCAAAAACATGCCAAGAGATGTCTTGCTTCACCAAAATACATTCTAATGAATAGGAATAATAAATATCAAAGGATTAAATTAATCTTGAAACTTGATGTGGTAACTACACTAGTTTTTATAAACTTGCAGCTTTTTTTGGATTTGATTCATTTTATTTATTCCCAGGATTTTTTTTTTCATAGATGACTAGGCCTTTTATTATCCCAGTATTATATAAAAAGGCAAAGTCAATGAAGTTCTTAGTGATTTGATATACTCTATTACCACCTGAAGGAAATAGAACCCAAGATATGCTAAAAACTTAAAACCAAAGATCTCCAGATGTGTAAAGAACTCTGACTCATTGATGAGTAAAGAAAGGCCCAAGAACAGCAACAACAAAAACAGGAATAAAGTTGGAATAGGAACAGATTGAGGAAGATATAAAACTTGTCAAAATACATTATATGTATGTATGTATGTATGTATGTATGTATGTATGTATGTATATACACACATATATGTATATATGCACACCCACATGTATTTACCGATCTTTGTAGCAAGATTTTTGTAGTGCCCTAAAAATGCAGAAAAGTTGATCTTCACATACAGTCCTCTCTCATATTGGACAATAAATCTAAATTAAATAGAAATCAGTCTTAGCAAACAAGTGATGCTCTCTGCACGTGGATTTATGTAGTAATAGTTGACAGATAGCTTTTTTCAATCTTTAAAATCAGGACCATTCGTTCTCCCCGAAATATTGTACTTACTCATCAAAAATCCCTCAGTCCAAACTGGTATGGGTTATATAAGAATGATGGCAATGTTCCTCAGTGAATAGGGTAATTTTAAGTCTCTTGAATAATAAGATGTTAATATGAATTTCTAAAACACCATTTCTGCGGCCTTGTTATAAAATTGTTTTCATTCTTCATAGTCTATAAACATGAATGTCTGGATTTGAAATTATGCTTTTTTCTCAGTTTTTATCAGGTGGACTCTAAGTCTTTTATAGTTCATTATAAAATCAACTCTATTTTTATTCTTCAAAAGAAAGTGACTCAAAAACATTTTTTAAATATAAATTGTATAAAATTTTTGCTTTTTCTTTTGTTACAAGAACAATTTACATTAATTAGCAGACAGTGAATTTTTTACTTTAATAGGGAACTGATAAGATTATGTTCTCCACTCAGGGGATATGAATTTTTTAAAAAATGTTAAGATACTTATATGTATAGTATTCTTATTTTGGATTTCATATATTAAGTTTAAGTAATACTAGAAATTGAAAATGATTCAATATGTTTTCTAAAAATTAGCAAAATATCTACTTGTTCAAGAGATTAATAAAATTATGTTCAGTATATTTGCCTCTTTTATATATATATATATATAAATATTGAATTTGTTTTTATAGAAAATTTATTTTAGAATATATGAATCCTTAAAAGGAACATCAGTGTGGCATTAAACCATGCAAAGTGTAATAGTTTAATAATCAATGTTGATACTTTCCATTTCAAATAAATTCTAAAGGTATGACTATATTGCTAGCACATTTGTTTAGAGAAGTTGTAAACAATTGTCTTTAATAAAATTTTTGGTAAACTGCATGAGATACTGCATTTACCATTCAAAACCAATATTCATATTTAGATTCTATGATTTATTCCAGATGTATTGACCTTCCCATGATATTTACCTCTAAAACAGATGACAAGTGAATCCCAGTGTGTGTCTTAGTCCATCATCCTGAGATGGAGGGCAAATGTTAGTCTTCCAAATGCCAACTCAACCTGCAAGAGTCCCTTTATTCTAAAGTAATATTATGTGTTTGAATTACTATTAGAATTTTGATATTTCTGTTTGGTTTAAATGAAAGAAATAGTGTTTTTTCCTGATTTTAACAATACAACTATTTTCCAAAGACCTAAATGGATAATTGACTGAAAACTTCTCATCGGATAAGGACATATGGTAGCAATGAGATTGTTCCTCACAGACCTCCAACTATAGAAAGCACATTGACCAAGGCCCCTGTTGCTGTCCTCTGAAGTCTACCACTGTGTTTACATAAAGGTCATGCTTCCTAAGTGCTGTTTACAGAGAACGATTGAGAAAAGCAAAAATGCTAAGGCAGGTTCCTTCCTGGGAGACACATGACTTATCTGCCAGCTCACTATGAACTGAGAACTCCCTGCCCATCATGCAGAAGCTCACTTAAATGACATTGTAGTTACTTAAAAGACACGGCAGACTAGAATTATTCATGCCCATTTTTTCACTTAGATCAGAACGCATGTGATTTGAAGGTTGACCCTGCTTCCTAATAATTTCTTTCACACAAGAATATCATCTAAGCAATATTTGCTTGTTAAATCTCACGTCGATGTCTAATTGTTAGAGAACAGACCTGCACTAACTACTAACACAGGGCATTAGGAGATTAAAGTAAAAAAGTAGTATTAGTATGTCAAAATATATAAAGTAAATTCAAAGTATTCATGATAATTTACAAAAAGAGTTCTGGAGAAAATAAAGGTGAAGATATTGAAAAGACATTGCTATAGAACATTAATATGTATTGATATAGGTATTAATATATATCGATATATAATGATGAAGATAAATTCAATAAATGTAATACAGAAATGAATGAGTAAACTTTGAGGGTTATAGGATACCATTATTTAAATATGATTACAATGTAGAGGAGTGCCATATGTTATAGGATATTTTAAACTACTATGAGATACTCCAGTTAATATTTCCATCAGCTCAGCAGCTACATGGTTGCTAGCACTCTTTTCTTCCACATCGGTGGCAGACACCACAAGGTATACAGAGTTCTCTTTCTCACTAATCCCAATCCTTGTCAAGATACCTTCAAATAATGAAAAGGAGAGCATTATTTGTTACACCTGTCCAAAAGAGTTGAGCTCAATTTCAATTGAAGGGTAGCAGAATATGCCACCCTAAATTACAACAGTAGAAGTTTAGGTCATGCCACTTTGATATATTGATTAAAAAACTGCAAATTCAGGGGGAGATTTTCTCTGAACTCTCTTTATCTACTTAAAGACAGACCCCCAAAAGAACTCAATTGTCATAGATCCTCTCTCCCTAGAAACTTCATCAACTAGCAAAGAGTGATTCTCATCAAAGGAGAACAGACTAGAAGTGGACACAATACCCAGACAAACTCACAAACTATTAAATCTTCCATCTACTCTTTTATCTATCCAAAGAGCCATGTACTCCTAAGAGGCTTACACAATCCCCTTCCCTTTAACTATTAATATAATATTTAATCATGAATTCTAAAGCCACCTCTTTGAGTTGCTCATTTTTCCTAGGTATCTCCTATGTATACAAAAAGAATGCATGTTAATAAACTTGTGTTTGTTTTTCTCTTGTTAATTTGTTTTATATTACTGAGTCTCAGCTAAGAACTCAGATTGGTTTAAGGACAATGTTTTTTTCAATCCCTGCACAGTCATACTAATTAAAAGAAGTTTCAGATGTTAAAATTGATGAAGACTCAGAAGACATTGCATAGAAAATTATGTAAGAGAATAAATATAGTCACAATAATCTCAGCATAAGAACTGACTTTTCAGCTTTCACAGTGATTCAAACATGAAGAGTGTATTTCCTCCTACTGTAAGTTTTTTAAAAGAGATAAGTCGACATTGAGGTAAGAATATTAGAAAAATCAACTTTTAAATTATTATGCTGACTAAAATATCTCTATGGTATATTTCATCCTTTATATGATATGACTCTAAGAACAGAGTTTTGGTAAGTAAGATTACCCTCTTTTCCTCTACTTTCAGTGAAAAAACAACTGAGGAAAATGGTTTAAATTTAGATATGAGATTGAATATAGATACAGAAAAACTTCTTAATTGCCTGAATGGTAATAATTTGAAATTAATGCTTATTTATGGGGGAGGGGCTAGCTAATACTTGAACTCGATTCATTGAAAAAGATATCAAAGCCATCTGGAGAGGATTTTAAGAAAGAAGAGATGTTTCAATAACAAAAGTTAAAGAAAATGCCATTATCCATTAACTCCTTAAGAAATTTATTTCATAAGAGGGAAGTGAAGAAAAATAAATAAACAATTATAAGGGCATGCAAAGTCGAAGTCACTGAAATTACTGAGATTTCCTTTTTTCTTGAAAAGGAAAACTGAAGGAACCAAATGCAACCTTAACGATGCATTAAAATAAATATTTGTTACAATTTTGGAATTATGTTTGTGCATATGATTATAAATAATGTGAATGTTGTTTATAATTATATAAGATGTTGATAAATAATATAATTAATAATATAAGTAAATACTATACAGTCTGAAGAGTTATATTCTTTCAAAATTTGAAGAGGAACTCAGTGCATCCAGGAAAATGTAGATGTTCATTTAATGAGAGATAAAGCAAATAATGTCTCAATCCTCCATTTAACCTAATTAAATGACTCAAGTAAAGACTGGTTAGAAGAGATTATGAAATAACTTGAGTCTGTTTCAACTATGTCAACTGCCATAGAGAACAAAGAGAATCAAGTGCATACTTAAGTTAAGAATTACTGCATATCCTGCTGTTATAAAAGCAAATATCTATCTGTATGGGGTAAATTGCTTTCCCATTATGAGATTCCTCCTGCCCTGAAAAATTACTTGAAGCTAGACCATCAGGAAGCAAGCTTAGTTCACAGGATTTGAGAAAAAAACAAAACTCTAATCTTTTTCTATACATACAAAATATTATCAATTTAAACATGAAAAATAATGACAGAAACTTTGGTTCTAATCTTGGCAAGCTAAATTAGTTCACTTAATGCTTAAGGTGGTCTTTGTGAAGTCCTTGACTAATTTTACCAACTTCATTCTTTATTTATTTTTCAAAGAACCATTAGCAGAAAGGAAGTTTTTAAAACAGAGAAATAATAAGTATGAAAAATGAAAGTTTGGTTTTCTGTTGTATTGCTACTGTTGCTTTGGTAAGCCAACCTACTAATTATCTATCTGTCACCAAAAAGTTAGCTGGCAACCCATTAGGTTTTTCTTTTTTAGTTATTATTAAAGTATTTATGATGATATTTATTATAATTTTAGAAAATATAATAACGGGTCTGTTGCTATATTCCAGCAACCAAGCATCAGTAGTTCAATGCTTAAATGTTTTTAATTTTATGAAAAGGACAATGGATTTTGTTCCTCTATCTAGGTAGGACAGGTACATTGGAAAATGGTTTGCCAAATAGCTAGTTTACATCTAAAACTCTCATTTACACTCCACCATGCTTTATTTATCACTTTTATTTTTCTTTCACTTTTGTGATGAAGACGATTGGACTTTTCTGGAAAGTGGAGAAAGCAATTAATTGTACTCAAGTAACCAAACTTTATTTTGAAGTCCAGAAAGCTTTAGTTTGGAATACATGATATCAAGACGTGATATAAGCCTAGAGTTGCTGTGGCAGGGTAGAGGCCAGTTGTTACCAACTGAACCTCTCTGTTCCCCTGGACTGCCTCAGGTGAGTTGACCCATTAATGGTCCTAAGAAAGAGGATTAGCTCTCAATAAGTCACAGCTGTTGTGCATATGCTTGATGTCAGCCAGGCCCTGGTCTCTCCTCTCCCCCAGCCTTTTACTGTGTTTAATCATTAATCGCAAGCCCTATTCTTTTCCCTGACTCTCTCATTCCATTGGCCTTCTACTTTCAGCTTCCAACTTCACACCTAGTCCCATTCCAGTCATGAAAATTTTCCAAAAGGCCATGTCACTTTTCCTTCAGTATTCTTTAACTCTCAGGCAATTCAAAATTCCTGCACTCACCCATTTTCCTATCTTTATCCACACATTCCTCACCACAGCTGTTTCACAGCCCACTTTCGGCCGGTTTTTCGCATTTCCAATCCTCACCCTAGAAACTCTTCTTCACAAGAAGGGCTGTGAGACCCAGGAAAGCACCCAGATCCTGGGAGCAGGTCTACAACCAGGCCCGCTGCTCAACCAGTATGGGGCACCCAGGGACTGGATACTGAGGGCCTGGGCTGTGGTGATGTTTTATTCAGCCTGAACAATAGTTCAGAATGCAAGGCCAAAAGTTTTTGCCCAGTTCGTGCCACCAGGCACATTCCCTTTCATCCTTTAGCTGGGCATGCCAGAGGTCTGAAGAGAGTGCAGAAGGCCCAGGCCTGCAGTGGCTTGAAGTGAAAAACTAGGTGTCCTCAAGCACCTGGCTGGAATTCTGGCATGACTTTGTGTGTCCTTCTGTGTCTGAAACAGTGACAGCCAAGGCCTGCCTCATTGGCCTTTCCTGCTGTGGGAGCTATGGAGCGGTGCCATGTCCTGGAATGTCAGGGGAAAAGAGTTCAAATAAGTGCTGTGGAAGCCGTATTAGGTAACAGTCTGTGTGTGTGTTTTATGAATGTATCTTACTGAATGTCTATCTGTGTGAGAGAGAGATGTGTCTGTGTGGATATCCAGGCAGGTGGACAGAAGTGAATGTCAGCATGTGCGTGCCTGTGTGAAAAGTTCTTGGGTTTCCTGGTACATTTTCAGGTGTATAATGATGTGGGAGCTTGGTGTCATTTCTAAAGTGTGAGTAAGAATCAGCATGTGAGCATAAAGCATCCTTCTGAGTATATCAGTGTCCAGATTAGTGTGGGAGTGCTTCATATATATATTTTTCCCCCAGAGAGGCATGTAAACATTGGGCTGGGCCTGTTCTGAAGGAAGGGTTTTAAAAGAAAGGGGAATCATCTCAGGTCTCTTGTGAGACGTTGCTGGCTGACAGATGATAGTTGGACACTGCAGGAAACATATCAGGAGTGTGTAACTGTCTGGTCGTGACACTCTGGACCTTAACTGATAAAAACTTGGATTCTGTCCATGCTTTAATTCAGGACCCCATTTCAAACAGTCCATAAATTTATTTTAAGAATTCTCCCGGGATTGTCCACAGCCCACACCATAGCCTGGGATCATGTAGTTGGAGCTTCATGTGTCACCCGCCAACGGCCACCAGGGGGACCCATGGCTAACTCCTGCCTGCTGGCTAGTCCACGTTGAAGGCAGAATCCACAAGAGAACTAGGGCTTCCTGTGGCCAATGTGAGAGCCCCACGTGGCATTTTGCCCAGGAGGTCCAGTCAGCTTGTGGCCAAAGCCTGGAACAAGGCCCCGATGGATGGGGAGGCGGTCTGGCTGTGGCTTGTCTCACATGCTTTTCCTTTGTTCCGAGGTGATCTCGCGCTTCATCCTCGCCTTTCCCTCATAATACTTTGGTAAATTTCAGGTGATTGTGGGGACATGGTTGTCCAAGATGACCTGCATTTCTAGTGGCCAGGCTTGAAATTTGAGCATTCTTGATGCGTCAGCTGTGGGCGTAAGACTGTATCAGCCACCATCATACATACAATCGATCCCCTAGGCCCCTTTCGCCCTCCCCTACTAGCCCTCCCCCACCCTGACTCTCATCGAATCCTTGACTAGCATTTGCCCTTTAACCGTTTATGAGGCTTTACCTTGCAGAATCAGAGCATCCTGGGTTTTTCCTTATGGATTCAGGATTGTTTCGGGAAGGAATCAGAGCAGAGTTGCAGAGAGGTAAATACCTTGACAGGGCAGTAATATCCAACTGTAGGCAACTGCTTCAGTCCCAGGAGCCATATTTTCACCCGACCCCAGGAGACGGGTGCCACCCCAGTGCCCTTTGTCCGTGAAGAGAATGTTCATTTCTTCACAATGCTCCCTTTTGTGGTCAATTATTGAGAAAAGGAGCATTGAGTAAGCAACACAGCTTTCTTTTCATGTGTTATTTGCGGGCTCCTCAGTCCAAAAAGTATGAAGCTGTAACACCTCTGGCCTTCGGGAAGACGCCTTCTCACTGAGAGTCGAACCCATCCTTTTCGAGTTCATCTTCTATTGCAATCAGGGGATTCACATGTTCCACATACTCCCATGAAACGGTCATGCACCCAGTCTGCCAGTCATTTTCAACTTCCTCTCACCTTACACTGATGTCCTTGACTACCACCTCCGTGACTCATCGAACACCATTCCATCGAGTCCACACAGAGATCCAGGTTGTCCATGGTTCTGTCGTCACCAGAAAGCCCAACTCAGCATTGGCCCCCAAACCCAGCCACGGTCTGTCATTTGTAGCAAAAGAAATCGAGCCAAATTACGGGGCATCGGAACCTCAGGGAAAGGTCAGGTGTGCTAGCCCATCAGCCAATAGCCATTGAGTCCATTGCGCACCCAGCACCAGCTGCCTGGTGATTGACATTAACCCTGGCGCTAAACCTCTTTACACATGTTGTTGTCCTCCCGCTGCCCTGTGGCTGTGGTCATCCACGGTCAGTTGTCTGAGACAAAGAATTTGCTTTTGCTTGTTTTATTCCTTCATGTCTTGCCCTCTGTCCCAGGTCCACATGGGAGTGAAACCAGAAAGGCCCCGTTTCTTTCCGTGACATCTTTCCCTTTCCTTGGTGGGCTGTGGGTCTGGTCAAGAGGGGTCACAGCATGTTAATGTGAAGTGTTCTTCTGGTGAGTGGCAGAAGCTAGAGACCCAGGAAAGCACAGCACCAAAATTCCCAGGGATGTACAGCGACCACCCATTTTTGGACTAAGTACTGGCGGCTGCACATGCCACGGGGCTGAAGGATTCAGCCTGTGGCATTTGGGCCAACAGATTGCAGATGCAGACACAGCTACAGTGGAGAAAGCAGTCAGTGCAAGGCTGGTGAGGGTGGCCTCCTAGTAGGCTGGCCACTAACGGTCGGGCTTCTGGCAAAAGGCCAGGCAGAAGTCCTGAGCCTTGGCTCTCATGCAGTCTCCAGGAACCCCAGGGCCAGTGGAGAGTGCACACCTGTTCCCCCAGTCTGGTCTGGCTAAGGCTGAGGAATATGTGGTGTGACTCAGCAGTGGGATGCCACAGCACCACATGGTATTGATGGAGTGTCAGCTATAGGCAGGAATACGGAGAACTCATGAAGTTCAGGACACACAAAGGAACCTTGGTTATTAAATTCAGCCCTCTGCTCAAGGCTCCATCGTGGTGATTTTCACTGGCATACGTAGCCTTCAATGCAAGCAGGGATGAAGAAACCATTTCTCTGGCAAGGCCCAGGACAAAAGCTTCCCGGGTGCACTCTTTCACACTGGGGGCCAGGCCTGCAAAATTCCTGGCACTCGAGAGACTGGGAGTCACTGCTCTGCCTCTTTCTGAACAATCAGCTTCTGGCAAGATACTAGATAATGGCAGGGCAGCTGGCCATTTGGGTTCCCATTCTCTTTGCCCTGACTGGTTCAATTGCATTCAAGCTTTCACTCCAAGTATCTGGGCTGAAAAACAGGGGACTAGGAGCCACTCTTTCAGCTGGGTACATTCCCATCTGGAGGTTTTCTCTCTGACCCTATCTTCACTCAGCTATCTGCAATCTCAAATCGGCCAGGCCCAGGGCAGGCAAAGGCCCAGAGGGGAACTGTGCCCGAGTAGGGTCCAGTCGACCTCAATTGAGCCTTTCTGGGCCCCCAGACTAGTTTAGGTGAGTTGCCCCATGAACACTCCTAGGAGGAAGTATTAGCTCTCAGTGAATCACAGCTGTTGTGCATGCACTTGATGCCAGCCAGGCTGTGGGCTCTCCTCTACGCCAGGCTTTTGCTAGGTCTAGCCAATACCCTCAAGCTCTGTTCTTTTCTCTGACTTACTCATTCCATTGACCATCTATCTCAGCTTGCAACTTCACATCCCTTCCCATTCCATCTCATGAGAATTTTCCAGTAGGCCAACTCCCTTTTCCTTTAAGTTTCTTTAACTCTGGCAGGTAATTCGACATTCCTGCTCACCCATTCTCCCATCTTCTTGCCCCGACATCCACGCCGACGTTCCTCATGCCACCCACTTTGGACTGGTTTTCCCTAGCCCCTATTCTCACCCTGGACACTCTTGCCTCCCTCGAATGGACTATGGGAAGCAAGAAAGTGCCCAGCTTCTGGGAGCAGACCTGCCGCAGACCCACTGCCCAGCCAGGGTAGGGCAGCCTGGGACAGAATTCTGGGGACATGGAGTTTCGTGGTGTCACTTTCAGCCTGGCTAGTGGTTCAAAAAGCAAGTCCACACATTCTTGTCCCAGTTATTCGGACAGGCACACTCAGTTTCATCCTTCAGCAAAGCATGCTAGAAGGCTGACGGGAGTATGGAAGGCCCAGACCTGCAGTGGCCCTGAAGTGAAAAATTAGGTGTCTGCAAAGGCCTGGCTGGGATGCTGGCATGACTTCAGGTGTCGAGGTGAAACAGAGACAGCAAAGGCCAGCCTCATTAGCCCTTCCTGCTATAGGAGTTGTGAAGCTTTGTCACATCCTAGAATGTCAGGGGAAAGAGTTAAAATAAGCACTGTGCGTATTTTATTTGGTACCAGTCCGTGTGTTTGTGTGTGTAAGTGAGTATGTATGTGTGTGCATGAGAGAAAGAGATGGAACCATGCAGTTCTAGGCAGGTAAAATGCGTGAATGTGAACATGTGTGTGCCTGTGAGAAAAGTTCTTTGGTGGCTGGGTACATTTTCAGGTGTTTAATAATGTGGGCATTTGGTGTCTTTGCTAATCAGCATGTGAGCATAAATCGCCCTTTGTGTGTATCAGTGTCCAGGTGAGATTGAGTGTTTCATATATTTTTTCCCACAGAAATTTGTAAACATTGGGCTGGGCCTGGTCTGAAGAAAGGGTATAAAAAGTGTGTGGAAATCCTCTCAGCCCTATTGTGAGAGTTTGCTGGGTGGCAAATGATAGCTGGACACTTTTTGGAGGGCATAGTAGGAAGTTTGTAACTGTCAGATCATAACGTCGTAGACATGAAACCAATATTACCTTGGATTTTGTCCACGCTTACATCAAGAATCTAAATTTAAAAATGTCCAAGAACTGAATTAAAGAAATATGCCCAAATGAACTGCTGCCCACACCACAACCTAAGAACATTCAGTGGGAAAATTCATGTGCTACTTGCCTTCTTAGATTAATGGCAGAATCCACCTCAGATTAGGTGCTCCTCTTGCCAACGGGCGAGAGCCCAGCTTGGACTTTGTGGCTCAAAGAGGCCCCGTCCACCTGAGGTCAAAGCTTGGCTGAGGGCCCCGATGGCTGAGGAGGAAGACTGGTGGTGTCTTATCTCACATGCTTTTCTACATAGTAAATACAGAAGCTTTCCTTTACTACCAGGGGATATCAGGCTTCACTGTAACATCTCCCTGTAACATTTTGAAGAATTTCAGGTGTTTGTGGGAACACGGTTGTCCAAGATAAGCTGCCTTTCTAGTGGCCAGCCTTGAAATTCAAGCAGTTTCTATCAGTCAGCTGTGCTCAGGAGGACTCTTTTTCACCTGTCATCATAGAGTCCAATCCTCTGGGCCCCTTTTGCCCTCACTCACTCCCATTCTCACCTCATACTTGACTAGCATCTGCTCTTGAATATTTAAAAAGGTTTGCCTCACAGAATCAGTGTCTCCTGGATTGCTCTTTATATATTCAGAATTGCTTAAGGAAGGAAATATAGCAGAGTTTTAAACAGGGGCAAAAGTCCTGACAGGGCAGAAAAATCCAACTGTTGGGAACTGTGTGGGTCCTGAAAGCCATCATATCACCAGACATTCTGGAGACTATGGCCTCCCAAATACCCTTTGTCCTTGATGAGAACATTTTTCCACAAAACTTCACTTTTTTTTTTTTTTTTTGGTGAAATCTTGTGAAAAAAAGTTTTGAGTCAGCATCACATCTTTCTTTTCATATCTCCATTCCTGGCTACTAAATCCAGAATGTACTACACTCTAACACCTCTGGCATTTGAGAAGCGGACTATTCACAGAGAGTTGAAACCCTCTGTTTTGAGTTCAATTCTTTTTCAAATCAGGGGATTCACGTGTTTGGCATGTTCTCATGAAATGGTCACGCATCAGATCTGCCAGTTATTTTCAACTTATTTTCACCTTATACCAATGTCCTGTGCTGCCTTCTCCGTGACACACCTGAAAACCATCCAGTCAAGTCCACACAGTGATCCAATTTATCCACAGTTCTGTCATAAGCAGTAAGCCCTGGTGGATGTTGGCACCCCAAACCCTGCTGCGGTCTGTCATTTTGACCAAATGAAACCTAGCCAAAATGCATGGCTTCAGTAACTGAGGAAAATTTCAGGTGCGTTAACACATGAGACAACTCCTGTTTAGTATGATGCGTGCTCATAAACAGCTGTCAGGTTGTTGAACTTCATCCTGGCACTGGCCCTCTTACACGCGGTTGTCTTCCTGCTGCCCTGAGATTCTTGTCTGCTGTTGGAGCCTCTAAATTCTCTTTTGTTCATTTTGCTTCTGTATGTCTTGCCCTCTGTTCCAGGTCCACGTGGGAGTGAAAGCGCAAAGACCTTGTTACTTTCAATGACATTTTCCCCATCCCTGGGTGGGCTGGGGCACCATGCAAAAGGATGAGAGTCACAGCATATTTATGTGAGGTGTTCAAACAAGAAGTGGCAGAGGCTCAAGTTCCAGGGAAATGCATCCCCAAATCTCAAGGTTGTTTGGCAACCACTCATCTTCTCATTAAGGTCTGGCGGCTGCACAAGCTGCTAGGCTGAAGAAGTCAGCCTGACGTATTTGGACAAACAGATGAAAGAGGCAGATATGACTGGAATGGAGAAAGTTTTCAATGCAAGGCAGGTGAGGGCCAGCCTCCCCGTAGCATCCTAATAGAGAATTAAGAGCAGGTCTGGGCCTGAATCCGAGTGATTTGACTCCCAGTTCAGTGTCTTCCACCTGGAAGGCATAGAGCTTAGTCTCCAGGTCAGGGTGCATTGTGGCGAATTTTGGCCTCATCCTGGACTAGTTCTATACAATGGGCAGGATACATTTTTTTCTGGGACTCAGTGTTCTCATCTGTAAATTGAGAGTAAGCTACCTCATGGGATTTTTGAGGAGATTAAATGATTTAATTTCCTGAGAAGCATTTAGAGGATGTAGAATAGCGTTATTTGAGGATAGTGCGGTTCCCACAAAAATATGTCAAAGTGGCATATTGATATTTTCAATTAAAGTTAGAGGTAAAAAGCAGTCAGCACAAAAAGGACACTCTGATCTTCTATGTCCTTCTGAAAGCAGACAACAACGATCCCATGTGAAAGGTACCTTTCCTGCACCAGAAAGTATGAGAAACATATTTAGCACCAGAGATAGCAAATATGGGGCTGAAAAGCCTATATAAACAAACCTTGTTTTATTTTTTATTTATTTTTAACAATTTACTACCCCAAGCCCAGACTCAACTTATTCTTTACTACTTAAACACACAAGCCTGAGGTTCTTTGTTCTATCAAATTCTCATCAAGTTATTGTTTTGTCTTCTAAATTGTACAAAAACTGCCTGCATTGGTCTTTTCCTTAGGTCCCATATCTATGAGAACTCCTTATGTACATACATAATCAAATTTGATTCTCTTCTGGTATTTTTTCATGTCAATTTAATTCTTAGACCACCCAGAAGAACATATAAGGGTAGAGGAAAGATACTACCTCCCCGATAGTGTAAACATGAGGTAAGATTTTGCAATCGGTATCACTTTTGACACGAGTCAGGCGAGTCTGGCCTAGGAAAAGATGCTACACTGGGGAAACACATAAATATGATGCAATTATTTTCCTTCCATCAGTCTCACATCATCAGGCTAGGACTGGCAACTAGGAGCCCTCAGAAGCTCTAATTTCTGTCTAGAAGCAAATTATATTGCTCTCTGCATTGTTACCCTTACATATTTCTATACTTTTGTCATTAAGAAAATTTGCATCTTCTAACAGTGCCTGTGGCTTTTTTTCTCTCCATAGCAGCATTCTCCTGATACCTCTCATTACCATTCCGTGCTTATTTAGGAAATGTAATGAAGAATTAGAGATTTGTGAGCATCAAGAACTTTCCTTTTCTTGATGCTTTTTCAAAAAATTATGTTCTTGTCCATAAATTTAAACATGTCTTCTTTGCTAACTCAAGAATATAATGTTCATAGTCCTTTTGACATCCAGGAGATATTCAGCCATCATTTTAATCCAATTTTTATATACTGAGTTTTTTGTATCTGTAACATGTAGAAGGAGCAATTTTTCCTTATTGCATTAACGTCTGGGGAAATACCAGAGGTTTTAAAAATTAATCTTAATCATATTTTGCCTCTCCTTATAGTTGCATTAATTTAGGTTAATTGTTGTATTTAGAATGACATGTAGTAAACTGGAAAAGTTGGTTAATAAATTGAAAGGTGTTTCTAAAACCAGATCGAACTTCTTACCTTAATAGAGGGTATTATATTTCACACAGGAAATCTCATTTGAATACCATTTAGTTTCCTTATTATTTTCTAAGTTTTCATAAACCCTCCCTTTACCTAATTATCTTATTTTTGCAATGACTAGTCATTAAACTTTAATTCTCATAATGAAATAAGTTAGGTTAGATGAGGCTTCTTGGCAACCAGTCTTTTTTTGTACTAAGCACTAGCACCTGCACGCGCCACTTGGCCCATGGGGTCAGCCTGTGGAATTCAGGCCGACAGATTGCAGTGCAGAGAGGGCTTGAAGGAGAAAGAGTTCAATGCATGGCAAGTGCGGGTGGCCTCCTGATAGACCAGCAGCTAACGGACGGCCTTCTAGCAGGTTCCAGGCAGAAGCCCTGAACCTGAGCTCTCATGCAGTGTCCAGGATCTCTGGGGCCATTGGAGAGTACGCACACACCGTTCCTCCAGTCTGGTCTGGCCTGAAGCTGCGAAAGAGGTGGCGTGGTGCTACTCAGTAGTGGGGTGCCACAACCCCGTGTGGTATTGTTGGAGTGTCAGCTGTAGGCAGGAATACTGAGCACTCATATGAAGGTCAGGAAACACAAATGCAAACTTGGCTATTGGATTCAGCCCATTTCCCATGGCTCTATCATGGCGGTTCTCACTGCTTACTGGCTTTAATGCCAACAGGGATGAAGAAACCAGTTCTCAGGGAAGGCTCATGTCAAGAGCTGCCTGGGTGCTCTCTTTCAAGCTGGAAGTCAGGCCTGCAAAGTTTCCTGCACTAGAGGTTCTGAGAGTCACTACATTGCCCCTTTCTGGACAATTAGCTGCTGGCAAGACACCGGGGAAATGGAGAGATAGCCGGCCACTTGGGTTCTGCTCCCCTTCCTGCCTGGACTATCCGGTCCCACAATATTCATGCTTTTGCTCCAAGCCTCTGGGCTGACAAACAGGGCACTCTTTCAGCCGGGCACCTTCCTGGCTGCATGTTTTCTTTGTCCCTGGCCCTGTCTTCGCTGGGCTCTTCTGCAATCTTGAAGCGGCCAGGCCCAGAGCAGGCAAAAGCCCAGAGGGAGCTGTGGCCCAGCAGGGGCCAGTCAACCTCAATTGAGCCTCTCTGGGCCCCTTGACTGGCTCAGGTGAGTTGTCGAATTAACACTCCAGGGAAGGAGGATTAGCTCTCAATAAGTCATAGCTGTTGTGCATTTTTGATGCCGGCCAGGCCGTGGGGTCTCCCCTCCCCCAGGCTTTACTGTGTCTTGCCATCACGCTCAAGCCCTGTTCTTTTCTCTGACTCCATCATTCCATTGGCCTTCTATTCTCAGCTTCCATCTTCATGCCCCGTCCCATTCCAAACATGGGAATTTTCTAGCATGCCATGTCTCTTTTCCTTTAGGTTTCTTTAACTCTCATAGACAATTCAACATACCTGCACTCACACATTCTCCATTCTTCTTTCCCCAGGCAACCACGCCTATGTTCCTCACCTCACCTGTTTCACAGCTCGCTTCTGGGCAGTTTTCCTCATCCCCTATACTGACCCCAGACAATCTTGTTCCCAAGAGAAGGTTTGTGGAACCCAAGAAAGTGGCGAGCATCTGGGAGCAGCCCTGCATTCAGGCTCACTGCTCAGTCAGTGTGGGGCAGCCAGGGACTGGATTCTGGGGACTTAGAGTTTGGTGAAGTCTCATTCAGCCTGGCTAGTGGCTCAGAAAGCAAGACCACAAATCCTTACCCCAGCCGAGCCGCAAAGAACACTCCCTTTCATCTTTCAGCAAGCCATGCCAGAGAGCTGAGGAGAGTTCAGAAGGCCCAGGCCTTCAGCGTCCCTGAAGTGAAAAACTAGGTGTCCTCAAGGGCCTGGTTGGAATGCTGGTATGACTTTGGGTGTCTTTCTGTGTCTGGGTCAAACAGGTACAGCCAAGGACAGACTCATTGGCCCTTTCTGCTTTGGGTGTTGTGGAGTAGTGCCATGTCTGGGAATATCACAGGAATAGAGGTCATTTAAGTGCCATGTGGCTGTGCTAAGTAACAGTGTGTGTGTGTGTGTGTGTGTGTGTGTGTGTGTGTGTGTGTGTGTGTGAGAGAGAGAGAGAGAGAGAGAGAGAGAGAGAGAGAGACATGCGGCCGCAGAAGCGGGTGAAGGGACTCTGGGATTGTTTTCAGCTGTTTAATGACATGAGTATTTGGTGTTTTGGCTAAAGTGGAGTGCGAAAGAAAAAAATCAGCATGTGAGCTTAAAGCATCCTTTGTTTGTATCAGTGTCCAGATGAATGTAGGAGTGTTTCGTGTATTTTTCCCAGAGAGGCCTCTAAACAGTAAGCTAGGCCTGGTGTTGAGGAAGGGTGTAAAAAGTGCCAGGAATCCTCTCCGCCCTAATGGAAGTGTTTGCTGGGTGGCAGACAATAGCTGGACCCTTTTGCAGAGAACATTAGGATGTGTGTAACTCTCAGATCGCGACGTCGTGGACCTGAAACTGATATAAACTTGGATTCCGTCCGTGCTTCTATCAAGCATCTAAATTTCAAAAAGTCCAAGGATTGAGTCAAAGAAATCAGCTCACAGCACAGCCCAGGAACATTCGATGGGAGCTTCATGTGCTGCATGCAAGCGGCCACCAGGGGGCACACAGCCTGCATATGATGCTTGCTTTCCCAAGGTTAAGGGCAGAATCCACCTGAGAGAGAGGTCTTTCTCTTGCCAATGGGCAAGAGCCAGGCACGGACTTTGTGGTTCAAGGAGGCCTGACCGCTTGAGGCCAAAGCTTGGCCGAGGGCCCCAATGGCTGAGGAGGCGGACTGGCGGTGGCTTGTCTCACATACTTTTCTACACAGTAAGTACAGAAGCTTTCCTTTGCCCTGAGGTGACTTTTGGCTTCACCTCAGCCATTTCCTGAACGTTTTTGTGAATGTCAGGTGTTTGTGGGAACATGGTTGTCAGAGATAAGCTTCTTTCTAGTGACCTGCCTTGAAATTCCAGCAGTTCCCAAGAGTCAGCTGTGCTCAGGAGGATTCTTTATCACTCATCGCCATACAGTCAATCCACTGGGCCCCTGTAACCCTCACCCACTCCCATTTCTGACTTTATATTTGACTAGCATCTGCCCCTGACCCACTTAAGAGGGTTTGCCTCACAGAATCGGAGCATCCTGGATTCTTTCTCATGGATTCGGAATTGCTCCAGGAAGGAATCATAGCAGAGTTTTAGACAGAGGCAAAAACCCTGACAGGGCAGGAATATGCAACTGTCCACAACTGCCTGGGCCCCGCGAGCCAACATTTCACTAGATTTCTAGGAGACAGTGGCCTCCCGAGTACCCTTTGTCCTTGACGAGAACGTTCATTTTCCCACAAAACTTCATTTTTGTCTGTGTGAAAACTTGTGAAAAGAGGTATCAAGTCAGCATCACAGCTGACTTGAAAGTATTACGCTCTAACACCTCTGGACTTTCAGAAGTGGACTACTCAAAGAGAATCAGACCCCTCTGTTTTGCATTCAATTCCTCTTCAAATCAGGGGATTCATGTGTTTGACATATTCTCAAGAACCGGTAATGTACCAGATCTGCCAGTTATTTTCAACTCCCTCTCACCTCACACCAATGTCCTGTGCTACTATCTCTGCCACTCACCTGAAAACTATCCTGTCAAGGCCACACAGTGATCCAATTTGTCCATGGTTCTGTCATAAGCTGCAAGCCCAGCTGGGGGTTGACACGCCAAACCCTGCTGCAGTCTGTCATTTTGATCAAATGAAACCTAGCTGAAATGCATGGCTTCAGTATCTTTATAGCACATTAAGTGTGTAATTTGTGATTCAATATTGATTTTGATTGCTGTAGATATTCTAAAATGAGTTGACATCTATTAAGAATATATATTATTCGGTACATGAACAAATGTTATGGAAACATTTTAAGATATATGTTATGGAAATAGAATATATTCTTCCAATAATAAAAGAAATAATACTTCTTTTTCTTTGAATTCAAAGGAAAGTGAATATTTTTGGATGCTTTAACACATTTCAAATTATTTTGAAGTGAATATTTTTGGATGCTTTAACTCATTTCAAATTATTTTAGCTTATCAAGTCTTGATATCATATATTCCAAATTAAAGCTTTCTAGACTTCAAGCTGCAGTTTGGCTATTTTAAAACAATTAATAGCTATCTCCCCTTTCCAGAGAAGTCCAACCGTCTTTATCACAAAAGTGAAAGGAAAAATAAAAGTGAAAAATATGCATGGCAGAGTTTAAATGAGAGTTTTAGATGTAAACTTGCTTTGTGGAATCTATCAAATAAGACTTGAGAGGTGCCATTTACTATTTGGCAAAACATTTTCAAATGTGCCTGTTCATCTAGACAGAGAAACAAATCTATTGTTTTTGTTTTTCGTTTTTGGGGTTTTTAAAAATAAATTTAAAAGCATTTAAGCATTGAGCTACTGATGCTTGGTTGCTGGAAAATAGCCACATACCCATTATTATATGTTCTAAAATTATAATAACATCATAGTAAATAATATTAACTAAAGGAAAAAAAAAAGCCTACTGGGTTGCCCGCTAAGTCTTTGGTGACAGATGATTAATAGGTTGGCTTACCAAAATAAAGAAGCAATACAACAGAAAACCAAATCTTCATTTTGCATGCTTGATTATTTTTTCTCTGTTTCCATATTTAAAAACTTCCTTTCTGCTAATGGTTCTTTGAAAAATAGATAAAGAATAAAGTTGGTAAAATTAGTCCAGGACTTAACAAAGACCACTGTAAACATTTAAGTCAACTAATTTAGCTTGTCAAGATTAGAACCAAAGCTTCTGTAATTATTTTTCATGTTTATAACTTATAATATTGGCATACTTTATATGTGTAGGAAAAAGATGTGATTTTTGCCTTTTCTCAAATCCTGTGAACTAAACTTGCTTCCTGATGGTCTGGCTTCAAGTGATTTTTCAGGGTAGGAGGAATCTCATAATCAGAAAGCAATTTGCCCCATACAGATAGATGTTTACTTTTATAATGGCCAGATATACAGTAATTCTTAAAATAAGTATGCATTGATGCTCTTTGTTCTCTATGGCAGTTGTCATAGTTGAAACAGACTCATTTTGTTATTTCTTGATCTCTTTTAACTAGTCTTTACTTAAGTCATTTAACTAGGTTAAATGGAGGATTGAGACATTATTTGCTTTATCCGTCATTAAATGAACATCTACATTTTCCAGGATGCATGGAGTTCCATTTCAAACTTTTGAAAGAATGTAACTCTTCAGACTGTATAATATTTATTTATATTATTATTTATTAATTCACATTTCATAGAATTGTAAGCAACATTCACATTATTTAGAAACATGCACAACACACAATTGCAAAATTGTAACAAATATTTATTTTAATGCATCATTATTGTTGCATTTGGTTCTCTCAGTTTTCCTTTTTTGAGAAAAAAAGGAAATCAGTAATTCCAGTGGCTTCGACTTTGCATGCCCTAATAATAATTTATTTATTTTTCCTCACTTCCATTTTCTTGAAACAAATTTCTTAAGGAGTTAATAGTTAAGTGTTTTGTTTGTCTTTTGTTATTAAAACAACTCTTCATTCTCAAAGTCATCTCCAGATGGCTTCAATATCTTTTTCAAAGAATTGAGTTCAAGTGTTAGCCTCTCTCCCCAATAAATAAGCATTAATTTCAAATTATTACCATTCAGGCAATTAAGAAGTTTCTCTATATTTATATTCAATCTCATATCTAAATTTAAACCATTTTCCTCAGTTGTTTTTTCATTGAAAGGAGAGGAATAGAGGGTAATCTTACCAAAATTCTGTTCTTAGTCTCATATCATATAAAGGATGAAATATACCATAGCAATCTTTTAGTCAGCATAATAATTTAAAAGTTGATTTTTCTAATATTCTTACATCAATGTCAACTTGTCTCTTTTCAAAAACTCACAGTAGGAAGGAATTCACCTCTTCATCTTTGGATAGCAGTGAAAGTCGGAAAGTCAGTTCTTATGCTGAGATTATCATGACTATATTTATTCTCTTACATAATTTTCTATTTACTGTCCTCTTAGTCTTCATCGATGTCAGCATTTGATCCCTTTTTAAAGTAGTATGACTGTGTAGGGAGGAAAAGTCATTGTCCCTGGACCCTTCTGGGTTCTGTGCTGAGATTCTGTAATAAAACACAGAATACAAAGAGAAAAACAAACACAAATTTATTAATTTTTTTCCTTTATGTATATGTAGGAGATACTTAGGAAAAACGAGCAACTTAGAGTTGACTTTAGAATTCAGGGCTAAATACTATAATATGGAAAGGCAAGGGGGCTGTATAAGCCTCTTAGGAGAGTAAATGGCTCTTTGGATAGATTTAAGGGTTCTTAGAAGAGTAGATGGACGATCTGATAGTTTGTGACAAAGTTTGTTTCAGTGTCGTGTCCACTTCTAGTCTGTTCTCCTGTGATGAGAATCAATCTTTGGTAGTTGATGAAGCTCCTAGGAAGAGAGGATCTATTACAATTGAGTTCCTTTTGGGGGGATCTGTCTTTAGGTAGATAAGAGCAGTTCAGAGAAAACCTCTCCCTGAATTTTCTGTTATTAAATTGCCTACTGCTCAAAGTAATCAATATACCAAAGTGACATATTTTGGGTTGGCGTGATCTAAACTTCTTTGTCGTAATTTAGAGTGGAATATTCTACTACCCTTCAACTGAAATTGAACTAAACTCTTTTAGACAGATGTGACAAATAATGCTTTCCTTTGTATTATTAGAAGGTATCTTGACAAGGATTGAGATTAGAGAAAAAGAGAACGCTGTGTACCTTGTGGTGTCTGCCACCGATGTGGAAGAAAAGAGTGTTAGCAACCATGTAGCTGCTGAGCTGATGGAAATATTAACCGGGCATCTCATACAAGTTTAAAATATCCTATAACCTATGGTACTCTTCTACATTGTAATCATATTTAAATAATGGTGTACTACAACCCTCAAGGTTTTCTAATTCATTTTTGTCTCCACGTAAATTCATATGTATTACATCTATTGAATTTACCTTCATCATTATATATGAATATATATTAATACCTACATCAATACACATTCATGTTCTATGTTAATACCTTTTCAATGTCTTCATCTTTATTTTCACCAGAATTCTTTTTGTAAATTATCATGAATACTTTGCATTTAATTTATATATTTTGGCATACTACTTCTTTACTTCAATCTCCTAATGTCCTCTGTTAGTAGTTAGTGTAGCTCTGTGCTATAACAAATAGACATTAACATGAGACTTAACTAGCAAATATTTTGTTAGGTGATATTCCTGTGTGAGAGAAATGATTAGGAAGCAGGGTCAGCCTTCAAACCACATGCCTTCTGACCCCAAATGAGAAAGGGGGCAAGTACAATCCTCATCTGTTGTGTCTTTTAAGTGATTAATCTGTCATTTAAGTGAGCTTCTGCATGATGGGCGGGGAGTCCTCAATTCATACATAGTGAGGTGGCAGACAACTCACGTGTCTCCCAGGAAGGGACCTCATTTAGCATCTCTGCATTTCTCATTCATTATCTGTAAGCAGCCCTTTGGAAGCATGAGCTTTACGTAAACTCAGCAATAGGCTTCCGAGGACAGCAACACGCACCTTTGTCAATGTGCTTCCTGTAGTTAGAGATCTCTGAGGCACAATCTCATTGTTACCACATGATCATACCTAATGAGAGGTTTTCGGGAAATTACTCACTTAGATCTTTTGGAAAATATTTGTACTGTCATAATCAGAAAATACATTTTGTATGTCTTTTGTTTGATACAAACAGAAATATCAAAATTCTAATAGTAATTCAAACACATAATATTACTCTAGAATAAAGGGACTGTTGCGGATCGAGTCAGCAGGTTGAGTGAGCTCTTCATCTCAAGATGAAGGACTAAGACTCATACACTCTGAGGTTCACTTGCCATCTTTTTAGAGGACTATCATGGAAAGGTCAGTACCTTTGAAATAGATCTTAGAGTCTAAATGTGAATATTGATTTTGAATTGGAAATGCAGTATCTCACAGTTTACCAAATATTTTATTAAAACAGTTGTTTACAAATTCTCCAAACAAATGTGCTAGCAATATAGACATATGTTTAGTGTTTATTTAAAATGAATTAAACTATTTGCATGGTTGAATGCCACACTTATGTTCATTCTCTGGGTTTGTATATTTTAAAATGCTTTGTCTATAAAAATAAACTCAACATTGTTATTTTTTATATAGAAAAGAAGCAAATGTATCAAACATTTTTATTAACTTCTTGAAGAAGTTGATATTTTGCTAATGTTTAGAAATATTGTGCCATTTTTAATTTCTAACATTGTGCAAACTTAATATATTAACTCTAAAATAAGAATACTATGCATATAAGTATCTTAACATTTTTTTTTAAATTCAAATTCCCTGAGTGAAGCAAGTAATCTTATCAATTCCCTATTAAAGTCCAAAACTTCACCCTTCGCTTATTAATGTGAATTGGTCTTGTAACGAATGAAAAAGCAAAAAATTTATACAGTTTATGTATATAAACATTTTTTTTGAATTGCTTTCTATTGACGAATAGAGTTGATTTCATAAAGAAATATAAAGGAATAACAGTCCACCTGCAGATATGCAGATACAGAGAAAAAGCATCATAAAAATCCAGAAATTCAAGTTTATAGACTATGAAAAATGAAAAAAAAAATTACAACAAGGGCCAAGGAAATGGCAAAAGAGTAGTTCTAGTTAACATCTCATTATTCAAGAGATTTAAAATACCCTATACACTGATGAACATTGCCATCATTCTTATACAAACTGCACAAGTTTGTACTTAGGATTTTTAATGATTAAGTACAATATTTCAGGGAGAATTATTGTTCTTGATTTTAAAGAACATATAGAAAGCTATCTCTAAACTGTTACTATAATATAACTACACACAGAGTACATTACTCTTTGCTGATTTAGATTTATTGTCCAATATGAGAGATGGCTTTACCCGAAGATAACCTATTCTGTGATTTTTGGGCTCTTCTCAAATCTTATTTGGAGATAGGAAACTTTGCCTTTTTAACTGTTGAAAGGGTGACATTTTACAAATGATATTCCTAGGTCTGGCCTCATGAACCTACTAAATCAGAATCGGTAAGTATGAGCCAAAAAAATCTGAAAATTTTAATAAGTTCTTCAGCTAATTCTTATGGTTTTAAATTTTGATGGCCAATGACTAAGAGAGAGGAGGCAAACTCTATTCAGCACAATGAATGAATCAAACAAACACATAGACATCCTTAATGACAAATGCAGTTTTCTGGGCTTGAGGAATTGTGTATATTTCCAGGTCTTCCATTTTTGTTTCCTCAAGATGAGGAAATTTCATTGCTCTTAATAGAAGCAAAACTCTTAACAACAGTAAGGACAGTTTGGGAAGAATGTAAAAAGCAGTGTCTAAGCATTTGATCCTTTCTTAATTTTCTTATCTACAATGCATCTTAAGAATTCTGGAAGAGTCAGAATCCCTTTTCTGCTCTATGTCAATTCGAAACAATTTTCTCAGTGAAATATGTAAAATATGTTAAATTAAATCACCCTTATAAAATTACTCCAAGGATACAAATACAATTGGTGCATTTTTTTTCCTATTTTTATTAAGTTATCTCGTAGTAGATAAAGAAACCATTTCTTAATTGGTCCTGATTTTCAAATATATTGAATGCTAACATGTGAAACTAAATTAGATTTTTCTCTCAGTAGAAGGAAGGTAATAGAGCCCGGTCAAATCCCAGTGTAGCTTTATAGCCTCAATATACAACCACATTTATATACTAAACTGCAATAATTAAAATAATTACGTGACGCATATAACTTTTACTTTTATTGTTACTTCATGAACCTAACAATAAAGTAGATTTGAAATTGTACAATAATTGTGTCATCTGTATTTAAAATGTCAAATCTGGGTCTAATATTTGAAAATTACAAATTCTGTTATTTACTGTAGTCATTATTCACAGGACAAAGATTTTAAAAATAATCTGATTTAGAGGGCTTTATTGTAGTATATATTTTCAAGTAATAATAATCATTTGAAATGTTAAATGGATATTTATGAATAAATTTTTACATCTGTGATACAATTATTTGGTAGTATTTTGCATATAAATCCTGTAGCTGTTAAATTTCCTGGGTTGTATTTTGTGTGCACAAATTTACTTCTATACAAGTGATCTGGAGTTATTTTGGTCAATTTTCTTCTTCCTAAAATGCAACTGTTTGTAGTAAATCTTTACAATGTTTTGTGATTCAGCAATAAAGGATATCAAGCCTTAAATGGTACGTGGGAAGCCAAAGTATATATTCTTAAGAAAGGAAGCGAGTCCAAAATTACTACCTACTTACTATAGGATTGAAACTATTTGTATTCCGGAAAAGGCAAAAGTATACAGAAAGGGAAATGATCAGCGGTGGTGGATTCAGGGGATGGGAATGATGACTAGATGCACGGGAGATTTTATTTGGTCAGTGAAACAGCCTTCTTTGTATGATGCAGTTATAGTGGAAATATGACATTATACATGTGTGTAACCTCAGTAGCACTTGCAACACAAAGAATGACGTCTCATGTAAACTTGTGGACTTTAGTTAATAGTTTATCAACATTGGTCCATCAATTGTACTAAATGGACCATATGAATGCAAGACATGAATAAACGGGGAAACTGGAGGTGGGTGATGCACATGGAACTGCATACTGTGCTCAATTTTTCTTGAGACCAAAAAGTACTCTAAAACACAAAGTTCATTAATCTTCAAAAATATGCAGCTGTTTCACATGTGGAATTTAGGGGTGGTAAGGACAGTGCAAACAGTAAGATAATGAAGTAATAAGATTTAAATTTGAAATCTATTAAAACTGAGGGTTTTAACTGAATTATTATCTAGTCTCTATTTGAGTATTAATTTAGGAAATGATGCATTTCAGTCAAAATTTGTGGGATTTGTTTAAAATGACCAATAATGCCCTTAGCGTTGCTCCTGAAGGAAATATAGGAGCTAGCGCTGCCATCAGGAATATGTCAGGAACACGGGCATGAAACCCAACTTAGATAAAGCTTTGTGAAGGAGCTTCTGGTGAAGAGCTTTCTGGAGGACATTTTCAAAATATGAAAGCATCTGTCTCTCCAATGTTCTAGGTGCATATTAGAGATATAATCATTTCCTCAAGCATGACCTTAGCAGTCCTTTTCTGGACAGTGGGGATCCACCTGATCTCTTGAATCCTAAGCTTCATCACTAAAGCTGTAGAGTTCCACTACCTGCCTCTCTTATTGTAAAAGCTTGTTCTCAATTCTATCATCCATAAATCTAGCTTTAAAAATTGAACTCTTGAATTTCAGACACTCAGCAGCTATTTGCTTTAAAATAGTTGTTAAAAAGTCAATTGGAAGAGAGTTAATGATGCACTGTTTATCATCAAGTGATTAAATTACAAATATATGAATCAACAACAAGAGAAAGATATGTTTTTATAAGGCCTTTGGAGAAATCCTTTATTGAGCTATACCTCTAGGCTTCTGAAATTAACCAATAGATTTGGATTTTACTCAACAGAAAGAAAAGAGAAACTGGTGTAGTAAATAATGTTATATCAAACTCCTAATGGTGGAACTGGGAAATACCTTTCAGATAGTTCATTCTAAGTCTTACAAACTGTCAGCCAGCTCATAGATCAAGCCCATAGAGCAAGTCAAGTCAGATGATGCTTTAAAAAGAAAACTTCCATTGCTTGCGAAATGTAAAAGGTAATGGAATTCACATAAAATTTGGGTTTACTTTCAACTTTAACATCTCGGTGAATGTGCATTATTACATAGTAGTTACCCTTGTTAAAAAAAACATGCGGTGTCCAATTGTATACTGCCACCATTTTGCCTATGAACTGATGTTCAGTTCATTCTATTCAATTTTGTTATCTTTCTGTCCTCTCTGCCATCTTATTTTATGGATCTTGACTTTTTGCTATATTTGTATCCAAATTACATTTTTCTCACAACAGAATATGTAAGTTGTCCCAATCATGAAACTGGTACTTTCCGGGGCATAAAATAAAATCAGCCCTGCCTGGCAACGAATAGAACACAATTAAAATTTTATCATCCAATGCTCATTATCATAAAGGCTCATTTAATTGTAGCCTGGAGAAAATTGCATTTTTATGATACATTTTGATACTGGTAGAGAATAGTGTGTTGGAAAAATTAAGAAAGGTTTTGTCTAGAAGTAAATCTGTTTAAACATTAACTAACACGTAGTATTTGAAATGCTTTCAGTGGTATTAATTGGATGTAATTTTTTTCTTAAATTAGGCCGGTTAATCTGTCCAGTATTAATTATTTCTATCCAGATTGTAGAAAATGTGTAGAAAATATCACCTTTAAATTTTGAAATAAAAGATGTCATTTTTCGATGTTAAAGCTAGAAGTTCATTAGAGCAGACTTTATATTTCTGTGCTTTATAAGAATCGAGAAACTAATTATGGACAGCACAAAATTTAGCCCCTTTTCACACATTGTAACAAGACAGACAAGGAAACAACTTAAGCAATGTCTAATTCTACAAAAAAGAAATTTATGTAGTTTATGAAAATTATTCCAGAATATAACTAACATCTGTTTTCTTGTATCAAACTTAAGTTGTATATAATTTCACCTGTCAGAAGTTAGCAATTCAATGCTCTAATTAGTGAAGCCATGCGTGTTAGCTAGCTGTTGCAGCATACCAATATAACACAAACTTAATAAGTTAAAAAACATATATATTATCTTGACATTTCTGTGGGTTAGGAATGAGTCACCTGTGTTTTCTGTTTCATAGTCTCATACAGTATGTGCAAAAAAATGGAGAAAAAGCAAACAGACTGTCCCTACACAATTAACATTCTAGTAAACTAGACCCCCAAAAAAAGTAAATAAATAAAGCTTTCATTTATACAAACATGTAGAGATTCAATTTCTGACTGAAAATTATGAATGTTCATGTCATGTTAACATAAAACTTGGATGGTGTCAAATGGACAATGGACAAAAGAATTAATTCCGGAATATTCCCTCTATTTACTATGGCATGAGGCTGATAACTTACAACTAGATCCACCAAATTGATTTTCGTTCGTCACAAGCAATCCGTCATTTTAATTCCTACAAGAGGGAGAAAAAAGTAAGGTGTTAATTTCCCTCTTTAGCCTTTAATACAAGAATTCATATCAGTTAAAATGATAGCTCTTAGTATACATCCAAAAGAAGTAAAAGCAGGAACTAGAACAAGCATTTGCGTGGCAATATTCATTTAATTATTATTCACAGTAACTTAAAGTGTGGAAACACCCATTAACAGATGAATGGACGAACAAGATGTGGTATATACATACAATGGACTGTCATTGAGTCTTAAAACATATATGTTAAGTGAAAGCAGTCAGACACAGGACAAATATTATATGATTTGAGGTTCCTAGAGTAGTCCAATTCACAGAGACAGAAAAGAGAATGGTGGTTACCAGGGGCTACGGAGGGTGGATCGATGAGTAACTGTTTAATGGACATGGAGTTTCAAATTGGGAGGATGAAAAAGTACTAGAAATAAGTAGTGGTGACGGTATCAGAACAGTGCGAATGTACCTAATGCAAGTGAACTGTACACTTTAAATGGGTAAAATGATAACTTCCATATGATGTATATTTTACACAGTAAAAGAAAAACTCCAAGGGTGGGGAGGAGCATCATCAGTATTGTTAGAGCATGAAAACCATTATTTTCAAAGCTGTCATTCATCAGTGGTATCCACTTTTCCTAATTTGGTTTGAATGTGAATCTCATATTCACATTCAGAAGCAGAGATTTGTGTTACTATATTGATATTTCTTGATTCCATAACTGTGGTTTTGAACATTTATTCTCCAACCCCTCGTCAGCGATACGAGCACCAGTTGCAACCATTTGGCAGTGATGTTCACTGTGAGGCCATACATCCGCTTCCCAGCCTGAAAAGAGTATATGTCAGAATCCCCCAGAATATCCTGATTTACCTTTCTCTGGGGCAGGACACTAGTTGAATAACACTAATTGAAGTCTCCTATTCCAACAAGAAGTGACTGATAGATTTGGTTTCATCAGAATAATAGACTACCATGGCAAAGATGTTATAAATGATTAAGAGACAAGCAAGAAACTAAAAGCAAATATTCACACTCTCTCTCCTCTCTCTCTCTCTCTCTCTCTCTCTCTCTCTCTCTCTCTCTCTCTCTCTCTCTCTCTCTCTGTGTATGTGTGTGTGTGTGTGTGTGTGTGTGTGTGTGTGTGTGTGTATATTTTAACTCTGATAAACAGCACCCAGATGTTGAAGGAATTTTTTGAAAACAACTGTTTGGCCAACATAAAAAAAATAAAAAGGTAATGTATCTTTGATGTATTACTCACAATTTTTTTTGTGTGAGATAAAGAAGATTTAACTTAACCTTTAAGATTTAGCTTTTCTGTTCCTCTTGGGCCTTTGAGAAATAGTCATCAATATATATTCCTTATCAATAGCAATAGTTGCCTTTTTTTCCTTTATTACTTTTTGGGAACTGTAAAAAATCTTTACTTATTTTAGCCTACAGAATTTATTTTAATAGATAAGCACATAAAATCAAACCGGCAAATTAAGGAAACATTTATTTACAAGTTAGTTGCAATTATTCCTAATTTTATTGTTGTGAAAATGAAGATGAGTAAAATTGGGTAGCTATTCAAGTATCATTCAGCCAGTGAAGACAGAATTCAAAGTTAAATTTACTATAGTTCAAGGCCTTTTCTTGTAATATCTATGCCATTTGTTGTTTCTCATGGAAACAGAAGGTTAGAACCTTAACCAAAGTAGAATGTTGGCAGAAAGTAACAGAACACTAAGTTTCTATGAAAACCCAGGAAATAATCATCAAGGCAAAGAAATGATATTAAAATTGAGGTGTCCTATGTGAATTATAACCTTCCCTATTAAGGTAACAAGTCGGATCTGGTATTAGAAACACCTTTCAATTTATTAACCAACTTGTCCAGTTTACTGCATGTCATTTTAACTGCAACCATTAGCCTAATTTACTGCAAGTATAAGGATAGGCAAAATGTGATCAAGATTAATTTTTAAAACCTCTGATATTTTTCCAGAAGTTATTGCAATAAGGATTACTCTCCTTGTACAAGTTGCAGATATGAAAAACTCGATGTCATAAATATTAAAATAAATTTTGACTGAATTTCTCCTGGATATCAATACAACTATGAACATTGTACTCTTGCGTTAGCAAAGAAGACATTAACTTCTGGAAAAAACAAATCAGAGATTTTAAAAATTAATCTTGACCATATTTTACCTCTCCTTATATTTGCATTAAATTAGAGTAATGCTTACATTTAAAATAACATGTAATAAACTGGCAAATTTGGGTAATAAATTGAAAGGTGTTTCTAATACCAGATCCAACTTGTTACCTTAATAGAGGGTATCATAATTCACATAAGACTTCTCAATTTAAATACTTTTTAGTCACTTTGATGAATATTTCCTAAATGTATGTAGAATCTTAATGTGTTCTGTTATTTTCTGCCAGCATTCTACTTCTGCTAAAGTTCCAATCCTTCCTTCCCATGTGAAGCAACAAATGGTACAGATATTACAAGAAAAGTCCTTGAACTACAGTAAATCTAACTTTGAATTCTGTCTTCCCTGGCTGAGTGATACCTGGAAAGTTACACAATTGCACTAATCTTTGTTTTTACAACAATACAATTAGGAATAACTGCAAGTAACTTGTAATTAAATGTTTCCTTTATTTGTTAGTTTGATTTTTTTTGCTTATCTATTTAAATAAATTCTGTAGGCTAAAATAAGTAAAGAATTTTTTATAGTTCTCAATAAGTAATGAAGGCCAACAAATGGCAACTATTGCTATTAATAAGGAATATATATTGATGAATATTTCTCAAAGGCCAAAGAGGAACCAAAAAAATAATGTTTAAAGGTAAAGTTCAATTGTCTTTATCTCACATAGAAAATTGTGAGTAATATGACACAGAAATACATGACTTTTTAATTTTGTTTTTGTTGGCCAAGTAGTTACTTTCAAAAATTCTTTTTACATTCTGGACATTGTTTCTTTGAGTATAAAAAAATGTTTTAAATATTTTATCTCTTGCTTGTTCCTTAATCATTGCTTACATCTTTGTCACAGTAGTCTATTATCCAAATGTAACCAAATCTATCAGTCATTTTTCGTTAAAATAGGATACTGAAGAAGGGTAAATCAGAACTTCTGGGGGATGACAAGTACTTCTAGCTAGCTGAGAATCAGATTGGCCCCACAGTGAGCATCACTGTGAAACTGTTGCAACTGGTACTGATATCACTGATGATGTGTCGGGAATAAATGTTCAAAACTACAGTTATATAATCAAGAAATATAAATATAATAGCACACATCTTTGCTTTTGAATGTGCATATAAGATTTATAGTCAAACAAAATTGGTAAAAATGGATACCACTGATAGATAACAGCTTTGAAAATAACAGTTTCCATGTGCTAAAAATATTCATGATGTTCCTCCCCGCCTTTGGAATTTTGCTTTTATTGTGCTAAAATATAGTTCACATGAAAGTTACCATTTTAGCTGTTTAAAGTGCACAATTCAGTCACATTATGTGCATTCACACTGTTCTGAACCTGTCAGCACCACTTATATCTAGTACTTTTTCATCCTGTTGTCAGCGCCAAGCTGATCAAGAAAGGAAGGCTTCAGTGATGATACACCCATTTGAAAAAAATGCATGAGGAGCCCACCTGAGAATAAAATGGCAGGCACCAACTTTATTGCGAGGAGCGTGGGCTTCTGCACTAGGAGACCACATGGGCACAGACGCCTTACTAAATTAATGTAACATTTCATATGCAGAGTTCTATCCCTAGCCACAAGCCTGGATCACAGCCAGACCTGGGACTCACACTCCCAAATTAAAACTCTGTGACCATTAAACAATAACTCATTGATTCACCCTTCATAGCCCCTGGTAACCAGCATTCTATCTTCTGTCTCTATGAATTGTATTACTCTAGGAACCTCAAATCATTTAGTATTTGTCCTGTGTCTGGCTGATTTCACTTAGCATATATCTTTTTTAAGACTGAATAAACAGTCCATTGTATTTATATACCACATTTTATTTTGTCAATTCGTCTGTTAATGAGTGTTTCCATACTTTAAGTTCCTGTGAATAAAAATGTCATGAATATTGCCAAGCAAATGCTTGTTCAAGTCCCCACTGTTAATTTTTTTGGTTACATACTAAAAGCTATAATTTTAATTGATATTAATTCTTGTATTAAAGGCTGAAGAGGTAAATTACCACTTTACTTTTTTCTCCCTCTTGTAGCAATTAAAAGGACTGATTGCTTGTGACCAATGGAAATCAATTTGGTAGATTTCTAATTGTAAGTTGTCAGATTTACCCATGGTAAACATTGCGGATATTCTCAAATTAATTTTTTTGTTCATCGACACTGTCCAAGAATTACTTTAACATGACATGAACATTCACGATTTTCAGTCCGAAATTAAATTCTTACATATCTGTATTAGTAAAAGCCTTCTTTATTTACTTTTGATTTTGGTCTAGTTTACTAGAATGTTAATTGTCTAAAGGCAGACGGACAGTTGGTTTTCTTTTTTTCTGTATTTTTAGCACACACTAGGGACATAATATATATTTTCTAAAATTCACTTCCACAGTCTCTAAGCACATTAGATGTACTAGTTTAGAGCATAAATACACACACATACACATACAAATATCTCTTACTATTACTTACATTGGATAATTCATTTCAATAATGCTCTCATTGTGTTGTCTTTCCCTTAACATATTTTTAGGAATGCACTTAATCCACTCTCCATAGTTTAAGTTAGTAAATATAGTTTTATTCTTTGATATTTCAGTCTCCCCTTTCTTGGTCAATTCTATATGTTTTCTCCTCCCTTTCCTACATATAATATCATTTTTCATTTAAAATTTATCATTATGCATTTCATGATGAACTACAAAATTAACATGCATGTATGGTAGATAAAATACGACACTACAACAATATTATATAGTATGTGGTACAAAATCATCTTTAAAAATCTTTGGCTTCTTCCTTCTTTTTTCAAACATCATTCCATCCAACATCAGCACTTGGTAGGCGCTGATTCAGTGCTGTTGCCAATAAGATTTTTGCCACTCTACATATCAGATGAGAATTACTTAATTCACTTTCGCTCTGATTAAATTTGGAATGGCAAAAGATTCCAGGCTTCGAGGCTAAAAGCAGCACTTGAAAATGTTCACCATTTAAAGATTTATGACTTCCATCCCCTTTCAAGATACCTTCCTCTTATCATCATTCCACAAACATGCTTTGCACTTTGTTTCATATGGGTTTTGGCTCACTGTGGTTCCTCTGTTTAGACTATCCTCCTCATTCATGATTCACTGAGGTTATTATGCTAAGCAAAGTAAGTCAGACAGAGAAAGATAAATACCATATGATTTGACTTATATACAGAATCTAAAGAACAAAAAGAAGAAACTAATTGAAAACATACTCACAAATATAAAGGACAATCTGGTGATGGCCAGAGGGAAGGGGGACTAGTGGGCTGTGGGAAAGCAGAAAAGGATTAAAGAAGTACAAATTAGTGTTGAGAGATGGTCATGGGGATTGGGAGCACGGCCAAGGGAACATAGTCAGCAGTAATGTAATGGCTATGTATAGAGCCAGAGGGAAGACACAGTAATTGGGGTGATCGTTTCATAAATTATATGAATGTCTAATGAATGTACTGTTTACTTGAAACTAATAATAAAATAAAATACTGAAAAAACAAAAGTACACTGAGAAACTCTAACCACCCTTCAGTGTCACACATATCCTTCACCCTCTAGGAAACTGTTTATGTTATATCACCAATTGAAATGTCCCTTCTTTGGAATCTACATGGCAATATGTGATTTCCCAATTGAATTACTAATTATTACATACTTGCTTCAATATGTTGCTAAACTTTCTATCTTTTTATTTCTCTCTCTCCAACTTTTGGAGAATGCTACATCACATGACAACGTTTTTCTGAAAACACCCCTTTCCCTATTCTGAATAACCCACTGGTAGATTAAAGATATCTTTCACCACCCAGATACTCCTTCCCAATTAGCTCTTTAAACATCTTAATACGAAGCAGTTTTCCACCTCACCTTTATCTTTACCACCAAACTTTTCCCAGGACTTTCCGGGATTTATAGTCCATCATCAGCAATATCCTCTAAAAATTCAACCTTACTAATGAATATTATTTCTGTTTCTTCCCACCCTGCACCTCTCCCCAACATGAAACACTGCTATCTCAAAGAGTTGCTTCCGTACTTTACATAGCGCAGATCCTAGAGGAAGATAGATAGCAGGTATATTTCTGTCTCTGAATTGCTTCTAGAATATTATTCCATCTCCTTTGCTACTTTTTCCAAATCCTTTGAAGTAAATGCCATCATCTGAATTTATCACCCGCTAATCTCTCTTGCTATACTCCTCTACAGATTTCTTTAATGACCCTTGATTAATGCAATATTTAATCAAATATCCCATTATTTAACCTTACTGTTATTTTCTCACTACAATATACTTTTGTTATCATGATTGATCATGTAAAAATCTACAGGAACATTCTATTCACAGCAGCAGGAGAGAGTTGATCACTCCCTTTCATTATGAATCTTGTTCTTTACATGGTACATACATTCTACATTTTCCTATTATTCCTGCTACTTCAAGAAAGGGAGTTCTCAGTATCCCTTGATGAATCTTCCTCCAACTTCTAAGTGTTGAGTAACCAGGGAACAATTTTTGGATTTTTGTATCTTCACTAATTTTCTAGGTGATTTCATCCTGCAGCATGATTTCTTTCCTGAATGTAGAACAGCACCTGTGACTGTCTTGTCAAGAACTATACTTGTGTATTGCAAAAGCTTTACAAACATAAACTCTCCAAAATTGAACTCTTGATTCCTGCCTCCACCATATCTGGAGGGAGGAATGTTCAGAAAAAACCGCAAGATTCAATTTTTATTTTCTCTAATATATCACATATAATCCATCGGCAAATCCTTTTGGCTGTCCTTTGACTCTCTTATCACCATCTCCCTTGCCTACAGCCATGGTTCAAGCCACTATCAATGTTACATGGAAAGTACTGCATTATGCTCTGTTTCTATTCCTATCTTATATCTCTTACTCACCCCCACATTCAATTGTGCACAAAATCTTGAGTAATCTTTCTGAATTGGATTATGTTACCCCTCTGGACAAAACCATTCAACATCTGTCTTTCTAAAATTCCTAGAATAAATTTCATACTGTAGTCTTGGATTACACTTCTAATATAAAGTTTCAACCAGTCTTTCAGTCACACTGACCTCCAAGCTCCCTTTAGCTTTAGGGACTTTATACTGGGATGCCCTAAATGTTCCATACCCAGGAATCCACAAGTCTTTCTCTTGACCACATAAATCTGTAGTAAATAGCCACTGATTCTTCATAGACTATTTGTTGAGTTCTATAGTTTGTATTAGTAGAGTGGTAATAATGTTTGTTTCATTGCTATGTCCAACTTCTAGAAGAGTACACACTTTAAGTACTCAAAAATATTTACTGATTAAATAAATGATTAAATAAATGAACTGAATCAATCAATTATCAATGGTACTAAAATATAAAATGAGATAAAAATCAGCTCCATAGGATGGTAAATTGTAATGTCACACACACACACACACACACACACACACACACACACACACACACGTGTGTGTGTGTGATTGATTTAAAATCGTGGACCACTTTAGTTATAACTGGTGATTCAGATCAGAAGTCAGTATTCAGCACTTGAAAGAGCTCTTTTGTACAAACAACAACAGGCTATTTTGTAAGTTTTGTGTGCTTGGTCTATTTTTCTCTCTCTTAAGGTGTTTAAGGTGGTAGATCTATATGCAAGAAGAGCTCTGGTAATAGGGAAAAAAAGACAAATGTTCATGTCCAAAACTATAGGCAATCGATAGCTGGCTTTGCTCAGGGAAATTTAGATTTTATGCATGTATGTTAATGGTGATTTTAAAAAATTATTGAAATACTTTTAGAACATAACTGTGATTGAGAATCTAAAATGCTCTAATTTCTAAGCTTTTATCCTGAATGCAAGTAATATTTATAAATTATTTCTTAGTAATAAAATTTTGCAACTTTATATATCTTTAATAATTAGAAATTCTTAAACTAATTGGGGAAAAATGAAAAATTAGCAACTTCAGTCAAACTGGGATTTAAAAAAAATTACTTAGCAATTATTTCTGACATATCTAAGTTTCTAAAATGGTAGTAAAGCACTAAAATTGGCAGTGTTGTTTTACATTAATATAGCTAGCATTTTGAATTTTAAAAATGATTGCAGCAAAAATAATTTCAGAATTTATTGCATTACTTCTATTAGAAAATGGCAACTTTATATTTGCCACTGGAAACTCCATCATAAAATCTTTGGAATTACCTTGGATGAAACCTTTTAGAAACATAATGAATCTATGAGGACAACATACATTTTTAATATTCATTATAACACATCACAAATAATTTGTTCTTATTTTTGTAGTAAAAATAAACTCCCACATTCGTTTAGTAGTCACATCATGTTTGTGTATTAAGTTTGGCTCTTTAAACTCATTTGTCTCCAAGTTTAAGATTTGTTTTAAGCAGGAATAGCTACTCAGTTAAGTCAAATACATGGTTATAGTGTATCTGCAAAATTTAAGCACTTCACTTTTACTATAGTTTTCTATCTTAATAAACTGGCTCATACCTTAACTCTTAGCACAGAAGCAAACATTCTTATATCTTAAGATACACCTCAGGTGTAGAATTTTTTCTGAAACACTAGAGGATGATCGTTTTCATCCTGAATCTCAATATATATACTTTTGCTGTATAACCTAAAGGATAAGAAATAATATATGTTTTATTGATGATTATTTATTCTAAAAGCTGCACTGCAGTGAATGCTTATTGTACTTTATTTTTTCTGAAACAATTGGAATTGCTTAAATAAAAAAAAAGTCATTCCTAAACGACATGTCTAATACCACAAAACCCACAGAGTACACTGATAATGATGCTTCCTGCACAATAATGTTAAGTTGTTGCTATCACTTTAAATCACGATCTCCTGGTAATTCATTTTACTTGATTTATTAGGCACTACAGTATTGTAGTCTAATAACTTCAATGATACAACTCAACTATGTATGTTTACAAATAGTTCACACATATTAACAGGTATACAAAAGAGATACAAATATATAAACACCTTGTGAAGTAATTGAAACTGCTATAAACAATATATACATATATATTTTATTCTTTCTTAAAACAAATTTATTGGGGTGACATTGGTTGATAAGATTATATAGATTTCATGTGTACAATTAGATAATCCAATATTGTATATTGTATTGTGTGTTTACCACTGAAAGTCAAATCTTTTGTCTGCATGTATTTGAGCTCCTTTACCCTTTGCTACTAAGCCCCTTCCCTCTAGTAACCACTAAACTTTTGTCAGTGTCTATCAGTTTTTGTTTGTCTTGTTTACTTTTTGCTTCCAGTTTTAGATTGTACAAGAGTAAAATAATATGGTTCTCAACTTTTTCCATCTTGCTTATTCCACATAGCATGATTTTCTCAAGGTGCAGCCATGTTTTTGTAAATGGCAGTATCTCATCTTTTTTTATGGCTGTGTAATATTCCATTGTATATACATACAACCTATTCTTTAGCCAATCATCTATGGAAGGGCATTTCAGGTGTCTCCATGTCTTGCCTACCATGAATAATAAAGATATGTGTGTGTATTTCATAAAACCCAGAGAGAGTACAGTAAAATAAACATTTAAAATGCCAACATAGCAGTTATTAAAAATCAATAAAATTAACATCTATAGAAACATCTAGATAAATATTTTCACTATAGATAGTCAATGATTATAAACTTCCTATAAAAAATTATCCAACTTTAACAATTGAACTGAAGTTTCTCAAGCTTTTTTTATCATATATTCATCTAACAAACAACATTATTACAATATAAGATATCATGCTTCCATGTCAATTATGTTTCAGTCTATATTTTTATGAGACTAATATAGAATTTAATAATATTTAATTAAGTGCTTTAAATAAACCATGGAATAAAATTTATGATAGGATTTCCATGCCATACATTATGAAAACAAGTATAATATGGAAAGATAATTATAGTATGCATTTACATATTTATTTAAATTCTTTTAAAATTTTTCTATCTGCCTGGTTCATGCATCTTTAACTTTATATGCATAATAACATTAATAATAATAAATATATATATTAAACTTACATACTTATCTCAGTTTTTAAAATTGATTGCTTTTATTGTCTTTAAATGCTTTTCAATATGGATTGTGTGTGAATTTTTCCTCTTGATTTTAAAAATATTTGACGAAATATTTAATTTGTATAATTAAATTTTATTATAATTGAATCATTTTTCTCTGTTTCTGAACTATGTGAAAAAAATGTCCTTTTATTTGTCTTGAAGATATGTTTATCCACTTTAAGAAATGTCCTCTCATCGGTGTCAGATTTGGTCACAAAACAAAAGAATGTCTTAATGGTATAGTGCCTAATCTAGAAAATGAAGGGCAGGAAGGGCAACATGGATGAACCTGAAGGGCACGGTGCTAAGAGAAGTAAGAAAGAGAATGAAAAGTAAATACTGTATGGTCTCATTTATAGGCGATACAAAATTTTAAGCAAAACCTTTTGAGCCAGAGCCTAGGTCAAACACCACTAATTCCCCCATGTATGCTGTGTGACCTTACACAGGTCACTTATCCATTTCGAGCTGCAGTTTCTCATCAATAATCTAGTAATCATATATAACTGACTAGATTAAAGGAGCAAATACATGTAAAGCATTAAATACATGATAGCTTCTTCACTATTTCAAGATGGCACAGTATTTAGTGACCCTCAAGGTAGAGAGAAAGTATTAATAATATTATTGTTGTTATTATCATCATCATCATCATTATCAATATCATTATTATTATCAGAAAGAGGAAGAATATCAATGCCATGAAATTAAAAACATATCCTAGCATCGAATTATAAAAGATAATTGTTTTCATATGGGTCATTATATAGGGAGTGTTAAATGATATAGTAGAAAATATGTATATTTTTACTGTAAATACAAGAATTTAAAAAATAATAACACGATTGGAAAACTTAGCAAAAGTGCCTTTTTAAATATCCATACTTTAAATATCCAAACTTTAGTTTACATAGCAAGACTACACATTTACAGAAAACTCATTTAAAAAAGTCAACAGTCATTACCAATTAGGAATACAAAGTGCTGTAGGAATTATAAAAATATCATGAATGAATGAATGAATGAATGAATGAATATTTGAAGAAGTGTACAGTGTTGGGGAAAAACATACACACACTATAAACTACTTGATGTAAAAATATTCTGAAATTACAAGCCTATTAGGGATCATTTTATCATAAAATGCAGAACTGTAGGTGAGCCAAAAAAAGTTTGATAAACCATGAAATAAACTGTTTGTTTTTAACATATAGTTAAAAATAAAAGTATATTTTAAGTCCAACGCTGTTTTGTTTACATAGAAGCAATGAATGATGAATTTGGTGTAAAAAATAGCTTTGGAAAAGGTACATTGACCGTGGTGACTCATATCACGTAGGCAGTCTTATATTGTCATACATATTCCTACATACTCACATAATCAAAACAAAACATTATGGCCTTCTTTCTTGAGACTATAAAGTAAGTTTAAATGAGATCATAAAGGAGAGGTCCTGGTCCAAAAGGATTAGTGTCCTGATTCCTGACACAGAGCTCCTAAAACACCTTGTAAATAGGAGTGAGAGAAGAACATTTTGTTCTGACATTTTGACTGTGACCCCAGTTCCTAATACATAGCTCCTATGTATTATTTCTCATTTCCTGAGTGATGAGAACATCTGATACCAAGCTTTTAAATCCCAGGGTGATAGGAATATCTTTGGTTCTAATGAGGTGACCCTTGGTGGGCTTCAGGATGGATACTGGTTACAGAAAGAACAAGTCATGATTTAGAAGCTTTAAACCTTCATTCCTCTACCCTACTTTCTGTAGAGGGTAAATAGCTGTAAACAGATTTAACAATCAATCATGCCTATGTGATTAAGCCCCCATAAAAATCTCTAAAATATGAACTTGTAGAGCTTCCAGATTGGTGAACACATCCATTTACCAGGAGGAGGGTGTGCCTGAAATCTATAAAAACAGAAGCTCTTGAACTGGGATGCTTCCCAGTCTTGCCCTATGTATCTCTTCATCTGGCTATTCATCTGTGTCCTTATCACATATTTTAATTCAGAAAGAGCCTTAACTTGTGGAGTCTGCAATAACTAAATTGAATTGTGGGACACCCAGCTAGTATTGCTGAGAATTGCTTGATGAGTGGCAAACCCATATATCTGGTGTCAGAAGTGTTGTGGTGTGGTAGTAGTGCTAGAGTAAAGTAGAGACACACAAGTGGAGTGTTTCCCTGAATTCTGTGGGCTTTTCTAGAAACTGACCAAATTCAAGACGGGCATCATGGGAACTTCTGATTTATAGGCAAGTCAAACAGACAAAAGATGTGGGTATCTTGAGGACCTAGTATTTTTGATTGGCATCTAAATTAGGAGGCAGTCTTGTGAGACTGAGCCTTAATTTGTGTGGTCTGCACTAACTCTAGTTAGTATTAGAATTAAATTGATTTGTAGGCCCCCCACCTGGTATTGCTGGGAATCGCTTGATGAGTGGAAAATACATATATTGCTGTCAGAAGTGTTGCAAGTGTGGTAGTAGGGTGATAGTAAATGAGAAATGTGCAAGTGGAGTGGTTTCTTTTTCCTACATAGTATACATTAGGATACTAGCAAACTTTTTTGATCATTGTGCTGAATCCTTTAGAAGGAGTAAAAGAAGACATTTAGTGTATAGGATATGAATTAGTAGCTGAATTCATTCATCCTCATTTGGTATAAGTGTAACTTTGGACATTTTTATGAAAATTATGGGCCATATTCTCATTAAAAAAAGAAGTAGCTATATGAGTAAAGACTTTTCATTTTAGATCAGTCATGTACTCCCATAATCTCATTAAGAACTGCTGCTTTCAAATGAGACTTGTAAAAAAAACTAGATTTTCTGGAATATGGGAAGAGAAAAGTAAATTACAATAGTCCACATGATAGAACATTACACATGAAGTTTACACATTAAAATGAAGTTTTTGAAGGATATCTAATGATATAAAATATTTTTCAACTAAAAAGAAAAACTCAAGATTTTAAAACCAAATTATGTGATCAAAATTATATATTTGCATGTGTGTGCATGTGTGTATGTCTGTGTATGCATGTGAGTGTGTAGCCCTGGAGGAAACTTAAAAATATGCATGTAAAAGAACAAGATTATAAATCATTTTCTTCTTTATATTCTTTCCTTAATTTTATAGAATGATAGTACCTTTATAATTTTAAAAAAGTTAATGTTTAATATGATGAAAGTCTAGAAGGAAAAGAGAAAAAGAAGTTATAAAGCATAATATACAAAAATGAAAGGTCTTTGGTCCCTTTCTATGCCTTTTCCAAAACATCTCTTGCGTCTTAAGAGCCCGGGGAGACAACCTGCGAATCTTTACTATTTTTTTTTTGCATCAACAAGCCTAATGATGCTAGTTAAGCATACATTATCCCACCACCCCCCCCACCCGCCGCCAAATAAAAAGAATTTGCTTAGTTGTTTGTCTGTATGAAGATATTTCCTCAGACATATATATTTACTTGTGAAGATTTAAGCAAGAAGCTATGAATACAGAGAGAAGTAACCTTGCAAAACACAATCCAATTATTCTTTATCATTCATTAGTCCTCTGGTACTCAACATATTTAATAATTGATTTTTGCAGAAATTTTAGAAGCAATACAAAATGAAGCAATTTAATTACAACTACTTAGCACAATGCACACACGAAATTTAGTCCTTAGAAAGTGTTTTACGAACTCTTTCTAAATAGGGGCAATTTTCATTAAATTTAAGCATTATTTTTAATCTTTCCAAAATTTTTAAGAGGAAAAAAAGTTTGAAGTAACATAAAGTTGTAAGTTTTGAAACATTCTAGTAAATCAGCTATTTCCAAGCATCAGTCATACTAAAAGTAAAAATAAGTTTTCATTGTGATAGACAGTGAAATCTAGGACTATAACTTTTAAGTAATATGTCACTCCTCTACACCTGTCCCCACATTGCTCACCTAAGTATTTCAATCAACCTCATTTCACTTGTTTGATTTGTCTGTCCCCACACATCCCACTTAAATATTGCAGTCAACCACATTTGCGGGCTACATTGGCTTTTGAAAAGGCAAAATAGAATTTTTGGGTTTGCATGTCAAACATCCCTTCCTCCTTTATTCTGGACCCTGAACTCCATTTTTTACTCCCTTGTGTTACTATACCTCAATATGCCATATGCTCTTAGTGAAACTGTCAATCACAGTGCTCTGCACTCCATCCTTACCTAAGGGTGCATGAATTTCTTAATCCAGGCTAATTGGATGCTCCCCTTCAGATCCTTGAGGGCTCTTAGCATATGATCCCAGGTGTCTTGATGGCACTGCCCCAACCCACTCCCCACCAACACTCCAAAAAAATTCGTTTGCCAAGTCTGATCAAGATTGCTAAAGCTTATCTTGTTTTATTTTCTTCTTTTCTTACTTAGATTCTATTCAACTTTTTGTTTTTTGCAAGCTGCCAAATATACTTTTGATAAGTTCTTTTTAGTATGTTTCCAAACAAATAACCATTCCAAATACAGTTGAGAACAACCAATTTAGTCTATATTAGAGAATAGGGCCATATCTTCTCACCTACACATAGTTTGCATTTTCCCTCCCAAAGTACTAAAGACATCATAAAAAGCAAATTTTCACATAGTGATCAAAACTGAATCAAATATTATATTTTTCACATTTTCTCCTTTTCAATATAGATGACTATATTATTATTACCATTAATTTGGGGGGAAATATTATCTATGCTTTTGTTCCTACTTTGATCATCAATAAAGATCAGGATACTCAAATTTAAAGACTCTGAAAGGTATGACTGCTTTTCTAATATGTCCCAAAATACAGCCATTGGTTATACAAAGAACTTAGAGAAAAACACATGGAATCCTATATGCAATAAGTAAGAATAAATGAATCATTTTTAGTATGTGATTGCTCTATTTCTAAATGTCACTCAAACATATCATAGCTGGTAAAACGATAAAAATAATAGTAACAATAATTATAGCTTTTTAATTTGGCATCATTCTAATAAGTTAAGTACATTGCAGATACTGTTTTGCTTGAAAATTTTCAAACACCCTAAGAGGTATACTAATATTTGTCTTCATATATAATGTCGAAGATTCTAAAGCTTAGAGAGGTTAGTAAAGGTCAAAGATGAATATGAAACCCATGCCTGTCTGATATCAAAGTCAGGGAACTTGAACAATTTATTACATTGAATTTTTACATACCTGCCTTTTCTCTACTTTTCTATTACGGTAGTTTTTAATTTGAGGCGTGCCATTGGTAAATCTTCTAGTTATAACAGTTTTTATTAAGTATGTTTTATAAAAATTTTCTTTACCTCTTGTTCTTTAATCTTTAATCTCATATTTATGGAATATTATCTAATAGGAACCTTTCATTAGTTAAATTGCGATGCTGTACTGGCTAGAGTATCCAAATGTCTCATGCATTTGAACACAACATAAACATAGCAATCTCTATCAGGGAATCAGGATAGAAAGCATATAGTGTAAATTAATAACTGAATATATACTTTGAAAACTGAAAGTGACAGCATTAAATTAATGACTTTCCTTAAATTGTTGCCTGCAATTATTTTCAAGATATTACATTAGGGTCTAATTCAGTATATGATATCCAGATATCCAGAGGGAGCAAAACAGGAATAAGACTGATTAATTGAACTTATAAATGTTCCTTGGGAAAAAAATTAGCTTTGGAAGAATACTTGTGTGTTGAATAATGATTAAAGAATAACAAACTAAATTTATGTTTCCTATTTCTGAAACATAAAAATTCTTAGTTTGTGCTTTTGGATTCATATGAATTATTCATATAATTCATATGAATTTAAGCCAAAATGCAGGAGATCTCAAAACTATAAAATTTAAAAATAAATAAAGAAATAAGAATTCACTAAATTGTTTATTGTCTTGTGTCAATAAAATCACGAAATCCTTTACCTACTGTAATTTCCCTATTTCTTCCATAGAAAAGTTGTCACTATTTGCCATTAAATGTAGTTACTGTGCAGTCAAACTGACTGTCATTAAACCTATTTTCTTTAGTCATAAATTTTCTTGAACATCACTAATGTTCAATGTTTTCACCATCCTCTACCTCTCTTGAAATTCCTCCTCTTCTTTGCCTAACAGGACATCATTACACAGAACTAACTGTTCTTTTCCATGGCCTCTTCAGTGGCTATTTCTTTCTCTCATTCACTAAATGGAGGGCTTTTTCAAACTCAGACTTTTGTTCTTTTCTCCTGTCAGTCTCTCAGAGACACAGGGCTAAATGATCCTTGAGGCTCATTAATTCTTCTCTTTGGACAAATAAACGTGTAATCCATTCATTGGATCAGAGCTGTGTCAATAAAGCTGAACTGCCTCTCTCTGTTATAAGCTGCTTAGCTTCATCAGCTCTCCTGCTTTAGGATATGTTACCTTGACCAGGAAGCTTCCATTGTTACATGGTCAATTCATTTTACCTTACCTCACTTACAAATTCCCTTTCAATACATAGAGCAGCACTATTGTAAGTCTGTTGCTTTTAGCTCCTCTTATGATGTGTTCAGTTATGTACCAACTATTTTCTTCTCTCTATGGGTTAGAGAAACTAGATAGATGCTTTTTCTTCCTTGATGCCTTTCTGCCTCAATCTTTTCTTGTTCCTCATCCACCTACCCTAATCAGAATCAATTGCATTAAAAAAATCAGTTCTTACTTCAAATAAATTTTCCACTTCCTTCCTCAATTCAGAAGTTATTTATTTCACCACAACATTTATTTTCTCTACACTCAAACTATGCAAGTCTATGTTGCTATCATAGCAATTAGCCACATACTATTTTTTTTTGTTACTACTTATTTGTATGCTTCAGCATCATAGATTCTCCACCAGAATCTAAAGTCTTTGAAGACAATGGTGTCATCTTACTTATTCCCTTATGTAACTCAGAATGATTCTATGATGATCAAGTACTCTATTTATTTATTTGTTTGTTTGTTTGTTTGTTTGCTTGTTTGTTTAATGTATTGTTTTGGCATGATCCTTGAAGCATGAAAATAATGTTTCAGGAGCTCTGTAACAGAAAATACATTCATATTACATGTATTTCAAAAATAAATGGAGTATAGTCATTGCAAGTAACATAATAACTCCACAAGTATTAGTGTGCAAGAAAGGTTATACATTTGTTTACACACACAAACACATATGATAATTGTTTGCTTTACTTTGTTCTTTTAAATTTCTCACTGTGTCCATTAATACAATTTAGGATATTTTTTCCTAAAAATAAGGTATATGTTTTTCATGCATAATTAAATATGAAATAAAGTTCAAGTCTTCATGTCTCATATAAATTATCTTGATTCTAAATAATTGTAAGATAGCACACTAGCATTAAAGAGTAATAATAATTACAAGAGGGCCAATAAAGCCTTTATCAATCTATGTAATGTAACCAAGGATAATAAGTAATATCTGATCTCAAAATTAAAAACATCACAATCCCAGTATCCTACATTGTATATAAATTTACCATTTCTATCTTAGAAGGCAGTAGTTCTGTTATTTTGCTCTATAATCAGAATTTTATTATCATTTCATATGTTTAATTCATAAAATGTCTTTGTAAATGTATTGCAATTCATAATTACTGAGAAGAATTATAAAATTATGTTTCTATTAATTAGTCCAGGTCAGAATTACATACATTTTGACCAAAGTCAATACAACAAGCTCTAAGACTAAGGGCAATATGATTTTTGTATATAAATAATAAAGTTCAAAAGGTAAAATTCAATAGAGAAATAGATATAATGACTGCAGTTCTTTGATAGCCAACATCAGAGCATGCATTTCAGTGTAGAAAAATTAATTTTCCTTCTTCTTTCTAAGTTCTTCTGGGAAGACTAAAAATCAAATTAACATGAGGGATTAACAAGACAAAATTAGCAAATTTGTTATGCACGTAAATACGCAGGTTCCATAAGAATGTGAGACCAGATGACAGATTAGCTATTTAAGGCTTATATTACGACTTGAGCTAAGAAGATGCGGCGGTTGTGGTTTGGGATTTTTAAAGGGAAGGACAGCAATTCACATGGAGATGGAAAATCAAATGTTTGATAAACAAATGTTTGTTGGGCCATCTTTAACAATAGGACATAGAGAGGACTTACATCAAATGGGCCTTGCTTGTTTCTCTCTGGCTATCATACCTAGTACATATGATGTGTCTATGATAATAAGATTCTTCATGGAGCAATTACTCTTTAACTTCTTTAGGCAGTAATGGGAAGTTCAGAAGTTTTTCCTGAATTTTTATTTTCTTAAAAAAAAAAAAACAGCTTAAAATAACCAATACCCCAAAAGGCATATTTTGGGATGCTGAATTCTGCTTCTATGTAGCATCAAACATAATTTACTAGGTAAATACATTGTCTATTGTACAAGCCAAGGAGGGTTCACTAGTTTCCCCTGAAATAGATCTCCATCTGCATACTATTATCTATACTCTTCTCTCCTTCAAGATCCATCTCAAATTATATCTCCTCTGAGATCACCCACATAGTCCCTGTGCTCCTGAGATGGAAACTGAGCAATATGAAATTGGATAACATTATATCCTTGCCTTTGAGAATTCACAGGCCAGATGTATTTGTTTCCCATGATACAGGAATAATGGAAGATTAAGAAAAGTTTCAAAAATGAGATTATTTTTAAACTGAGCCTTGTAAAAGAGGAGTTTATTCCAAATCAATGAAGGAAGGGCATTTTAGTGGTGATAGTGCAAGCTGAAACAGCAAAGTGTAGTTATTCCTTGAGATTAAAGGGAAATAACTCATTCAATGTGAAACTGAGAACACAGTGACTTAGGAAATGCCAAGCAAAGCAAGATCAAGAACCCCAATGAAGGTGTGAAAATGAAATTTCAAGAAGGTTCATTGTATTTATATTCCTTCTATGTGAGTCTTTCCCCAATATTTCTTTCTGTTATATAAACATAATGTTGAAGTTTATTTTTTTTGTTCCATGAATGGGAACCTTTTAAAAAAAATTCCTTAGCATTTTCAACCAAGAACTTCAACAGCTTGTTAATGCTGGTCAAAATAGACTATGTCACAGAGAGAAAAGAGTGTTCACTTTCCATTTGTTATGAGGTAAAAATAAATCACATGAAGCTAACAGCTATACTAAATCTTTAGTAAAATACTAAAAAGATTAGTGCTGTCTTCCTTTATAGTGAAGATCTGACCTTCATTTATAACAATAGACTTTGAAGGATCCATTACTGCTGTCAAAAACAATATTAACTATTATCGTATTGATGAAAAAAAATCTGATAACTTTCCTCCATATTTTTAATGGCTAAAATGGGTTTTATGCCTATGCTATCCAAATAATGGCTTCAGTTTTCCATTCATGGGAATGCTACTATTTCTGTAATGTATCTGATTTAACAAGTTTCAGCTCTATTGAGCCCAGTTTTATGTGCACAGTGACTTAGAAAATGGCACACAAAACAGAATCGAGGACCCCACTAAAGCTGAGAAAATAAAACTTCTGAAGGTTTATCCTATTCATATTCCTTCTACGTGGATCTTTCCCCCATATTTAATAAGGCATAGTTTGCCCCTATTGAAATGGGAGTTTCATACCATGGATGGACCGAGAGGGTATTATGCTGAGTAAAATAACTCAGAAAGAGAAAGACAAATATGATATGATTTCACTTATGGGAAATCATTAACAAAAATTAACAAACACGACAGAAACAGGCTCATAGATACGAAAAGCATTTTGATGTTGCCAGATGGGAGGAGGTATTGGAGAAATGGGTGTGGCTAAGAAAAAAATAAATTATTAACACTTAAAAAGAAGTTCCTAAGAGTGAAAAAAATATATAGCTCCTAAGTTTTAGTCCCATTACTTACTCCTAGTATAAGTTAAGGAGAACCAGTTTATACATTCCCTGACACTTAAGTATTTTAAATTTATGTACGTGAAAGCCTTATAAAATGTTTTCCTCATGAAACATGATTTTCTTTTGTATTACATTTGAAGAAATGTATGTTACAGTCTATACTCTAATTAAGAAAGGTAAATCACACATCACTATCAGCAAAACAATTTTTGGAAGAAAATTGCCTCCATGTTGTTGGGATTCAGAAATGTATTATTACAATTCCATAACCATTTGAAAATTACCTGTTCAACAAAGCTATTTACAACAATGGAATCATTTTCTTGGAAAGATAAATCTGTTGTGTTACACATGTAATTTTTTCAACTGTGTATATAAGATGTCTAGAATGTTTGAGACAAAAATATCACAAAGAACATTATGGTATCAGTTGTCATAAAGTAATCTCTAAGTTTTAAAGCAATGAAGTTTAAATAGAGTATTTAAAACTGAGGCTATATTTTGATATTAGAAATAAAAGGCCTTAAACATACTTGGGATATTAGGACTGAAAAAATAACAAAATTCTGCAATGTTATTACTCAAGTTATACCAGTAGTGCTTTTGTAAGTCAGTGAATCATGAGTAAAGAGTCATGAGCATTATTTGTCATAGACCTTCTGTTTGGAACTAGAAAAGCCAAGAAAATGAAATGTATTACACGTTGTAATACATACCCTAAAGCAAAACCTCAAAATAAAATTAATAGCATTGGAGTTGTTCTATCATCAGTTTAAAGTGTATCTTAATTGTGCTATCTTTTATTACTGATTGAAAGGCTAGTTATTGAAGCAAAACTATGGGTTTTTTCTTCCACATTCAATGGTAATTATCATTTTACCAGAAAAGAAAACTTGCACTTAAATTGTAGCACTCCATAAATCAAACTGAGCTATAAAGATGCATATTGTTACTTTTGTTCTACATAAAAATATGAGGATGTAGATGATTCTGTGGTAGTAACATTGATATAAGTTTCTGTGACAATCCTTCTGAACACAGGTTCTTTGAAGACTTTTCAGGCCAATAACATTCTGTCCTGAACCCAAAGAGTTCAAGTTGGTCTTGGGAGATAGAGATCATAGACAGGAACAAAAGAGGATTCATAATTTTCAAATAATATATTCAAAGGATGAATTCACTCATATTACCTTTCATTCATAAAATAAAGATAACTCTTTGATCAAAAATAATGGGGGTCAAAAAGTCATGAGAGCTAAAGAAGAAATTATGGATATTTTAAAATGGGACCAATGGAAGAGAAGTAACAACTGGGGATCTGGAAGATCAGAAGGTTTGTGGCAAAGGACTGAGAAAACAACCTTTACTTTGCATCTGTATATGGAGGGAGAGAAATTATCCAAAGCTCTTCAGAGTCCCTGTAATATCGAGCACTGGGAGGCAGCTCCTAAACACATTCTCATAATTACGACATTTTTCCAGCTCCATCTGCTGTAATGACTACTCAAATTATAGTAATGAAAAAGTGACGAGTCTGCTCTGGCTAGGAAGTATAGGTGGTATACATGCCACATATTTGTTAGCCTGATGTTCAAATCCCCTCATAATCTGGCCTTAACTTTACAGACTCACTACGTCACTGGACAAGCTTTTGTTGAGTACACTCATGTGCTGCACATTTTAAGCTATTAGGGGATATCGATACACATAGACAAAAACTCTGCCCTCATAGAGTTTAAATTCATTACAAATGTTTTGACTCTATTCTGTTCACCTGCTCCACTGAAATATCAGTATGCTTAATATGGACATATGAAATACAATCATAAAAGTTTATTTTTCTTTTCTACTATCTCCTGTATTCTACTGGTTTAAGATAGTCTCTGATTCTGCTGTCGAAAGAAATCTCATGAGTTCTTTAAAACGTGGTTCTCATTAACAGAAAGTTCTATGATCATGATGTTTTAAAAATAAAAGATTCTCTAATTCAATATGTCAGTCAATATTTCCAAATCATTTCATGGTACATTTTTTCTCTTTTCTCAGCTAAGATGTGTTCTTGGAAAGTCTACTGCCTTTAGAGAAGAGGCTGTAAAAAATTCCTTTTTCTCTATTCCTCACCTCCTTGGCAGTTTACTAGAAGCTGCTTTTTACCACTCAGATTGCCATCATCTGCAGTTGGAAACTGAGGAGAAAAGATTGGCAAGGCAGGGAGGAAAGTTCCAAATTCAATACTACTATTGTGAAGTGGTTGAACATGCTTTGAGTCAGACCTGTGTTCAAAAGAGACATTGTCCATGGGACACTTTCAGCACTGGAGTGCTCTCCTGCAGCAACTTGTTTTGGGCAGCATGTTTCATTTAATTCTATCTTATCACTTCAGGAGAAAATCAGCAATTCATCTCCAGCTTTTGCTATTTGCATTCTCATCACCCCTCCAGGTGACCCTGCAAAAGAGGATCCACAAAAATCTAGCATTTGCATGTGTCTCAAATCTGGACCTTGGGTAACATTCACAGGCTCTTTGCCTGCATAATTCTATGAGTACCGGCTTCTTTTAAAGTAGTTGTGATGCCCCTCTGCTCCAGCCATTGAAACAGGTTTCCAACTCTATAGTTTACACTCTGGATTACCTAACAGGTCTCAGACATGAATTCACTGTGTGCTCTCTGAAATATAGGGACCCAGTTGTCTTACTCTGGTTGCCAACATTATAACAGAGAAGAAAGTGTGTATCCCCATTACCCTTTTACTGGGGGCTTGAACATCCGGGGAGATGAGAAAGAGAATGCAAATACTTTAAAAATTCTATTTCCCAAGAGGATATTTTACACAAAATCACTTCTAATGTCATTCACTTGCCTTTTTTTATTCTTCTTGGGGATATGGGTTTTTGAGTGATTAATTGTGCTGTTTGTTCTGATTTTAAGGATCTTTGATATCTGTATTTGTTTCTTGTACAGTTTTTATTTTAAATTTTAGATTTATTATATCTTGGTACTTTTGTCTATTCTATTTAATACTCAATAATTTCTAGTATATGCTTGCTGTGTTTGTAACTGTCCTTTCAAACCTTTTCTATTTCTTCTTCAGGATGCAGCTCAAGGTCAACCCATTTGAAAAGCATTCCTGATTACTCATTGTTAGTTGTTCATTCTTCTGTACTACACCCCAATGTGTACTACCAGCCCTCTCTAAAGGTCCTGATAGTCAGTGATGTGCTAAGCCTAGAGTTTGTTCAATAGAAAATAACAACAGCAACAACAACAACATGAGAGATATCATATTTTGACTTATTGAGATATACTTTCTCTTTATTTTTCCACTTTTATTTTAGCAGTAGTCTAATGAACTAGTTGTCCAAAATTACTTAACCATTCTCTCTATGTTTATTTATCAATTCTTGGAAAATTTGGTCTTTATAGTGCTCTCTGCTAACTTGGACTATTTTATTCATAATATATTTATTTAGTTCATCACATATTTATTATGTTACTCTCCACATTCAAATATTTTTTAATGGAGTTTAAATGATAAAAGCCAGAAGTTCAGAAAGGGAACAGTGTACCTAGAAGCCCTAGATTAAAAACTGAGTGCAATCAAGGGAAAACTTAATCCTAAACTTGGCTCCAGCTAACACTGTATGAAACAATTCCATGGATGGATTCAACAAGGATTTCAAATATCCTTGGGTTAAAGTTTACATTTAGGAATTTGAGAAAATTGATTAAGTTGAGAATGTAATATTTGAGTCTTCCTGAATTCTCCATCATTACAAACAGCCCAAGATTTGGAAGGCCAAATATTGGGAGACAATAAACATTGGGCTTTTTGTAGTTCTACACATCTTGCAGAGTATGCCAAACAGGCAATGCCCTGACAATTTCACTTAGGAAACAGACTGTCTATGCAGCTGGCAGTTCTGAAAAGTGAAATAATATTTGCAGGAATGCATCACATAGTCCAGCATTTACGTGATCTCCCATTTGACAAAGACTTGCTATTGCTTGCTATCACAGTGGCAACATCTCTACATTTAGAGCTCTTTTGTGCCATACTCCACTCATGAGCAGGAGTACAACTTGCCTATGAACTTTGGGGCTTAAAGAGAGCTGTATCACTATGTTGATTAGTATGCTGATAAACCTACTAGTATTTTTCGTTGGAATAAAGTTCTTCATTTCTGCCCAGGAATCTTTTGTCTTTACCTAGTTCTATGGCCCTTTGGTGGGCTAAATTAGTAAGCTGTATAGTTATTTCAGTAGAAATTCTCCTTCTCCTAGGTCTCCTCCTCACATATAAACTTATTTAAGTAGGAAAACATAGCATCAAACCAAAACCCCACAGATAATATCTACAATTAAATAAAACAATAAGCTTAGTTCCAAATTGAAGAATGTGAGTGGCGGTGGAAAACAAGTGACATAAACAAAATCTTGACAATATCAGCAAGTATAATGAAAACTACTTTAAGTTTGTTCAGGGGAAGAATAGGATTTCTGTTGGTCATGACAGCCAGTGAATCTCAAAATTATCCAGCTGCATTAAATGAAAAATTTACTGATAGGATTGCACTCACAGTACAATGGTCCACACTGAGGTGAAAACACCGAGAGTAGACTATAAGTTGAGTCAGACAGACACAATAGGGCAAAAAAGAAAAAGAAAAAAGAAAAGAAGGTTTCTCCAATTAAAGTGAGAGCACAGAAAAAAAGCAAATGAATTTCAAAAATGGTAGGATATATTTTGAACATTATAAAAATACTAAAACAAGTTTTCTAGAGCTGTGAATTAGAAAAGCTATCCTAGCATACCTTCCTTTTTAAAAGAATGTAAAGGCTAATTTATTTAAGCCTCTTCGATAGAAAAGAATCATGGTCGAAATCACAAAGTAAAAAGAAAATACCAAGCAAATAATGGCTCTAAGAAAAAAAACCATTTTTTAAAACGATAAAAATTGTACTTTCGTATTGTGAACGTAGCTAACTTATTTAAAAAAGGCAAGCTATGAAAAACATGCATTAAATTAGAAAAAAATCATAAATAAAGAAGTTAAATCTAAATGCAATGAATAAAGATGTTAAATAGAGTAGACAGAAAGTAATGTAAAGGAAAGAAGAAGATTCATCACTTATGTAATGAGTCTCCTAAGATGAAAAACAAATCAAGGAAACAGAAACAATAATAAGATATAGAACTCAAGAACTTTTCTGAAATAATACTTGAATGGATATAGCATATATAAACAGAAATTGACTCAGAATAGCCAATATGGAGTTATGTTAAATAAATATTAGACTTTACAAAAAAGTAAACTCTTTAAAAAGTTGAAATAATTCCAACAGCCTTTTGAAAAAAAAAAAAACAGTCTATAGTTACATCTTTTGACATCAGTGCCTCATAGAAGAAGAAAATGTAGTGACATATTTGTCAAAAAATATATATATAAGACAAAGCTCATATAAAATATCTAGCCAAATTTAGGTTCAGTTATAAGGGCCTCAGATAAACTCTAAGCAATGTGTACAAACATAGGAAATGCTGAAACTATGAGCCTACTCTGAGGAGTCTACTAGAGCATAAGATACAAATAACTATGTGACTGATTATATTATCGATATTAACAGTGAGAAAACAGTGTTACTTCAAATTAGATGTGCGGGAAAGGTAGAGATGAAACATAAGCATTGCTCAGAGTGGGAAATATACAAACAATAGCCATAAGAATATAGAAAAGAATGCGAAGCATATTATGTAAAGTAAAAGTAAGGATTAGAACGATTCAGCAAACTATAGTTCCTTGGTCAAGTCCAGCTCATGCTTGTTTTAGTAGGTAAGATTTTACTGGAGCACTGTCACATCCATTTGTTTACCTTTTGGAGTACAGCCCATCCTTTTGTTTGCATATTGTCTCTATTCAAACTACAACAGCAGAGTTGAGTACATTCCACAGAATCCAGATGGCTCATAAAACCAAATCTATTTATCTCAGTAGTCACATTTGGAGTATGAAAGTGAATCAACTTATTATTTTGAAGTCTAGTGACCCAAAGGAAAGAAACATACTTTTCCCTGTATTTACTATGGGAGCAAGACCTCTGGGTAATCAATTATTTGATATGGAGAAGTTCCACTTTATAGCAATGTTTTAACTAATAAACACTGAGAAACGAAAGGAATTGATAAGTAGGAAGTGACTATCAGTGGATGCTGCTATCACAAAAAGAAACTCAAAGGGATTTGGCATACATCCTTAAATAATAAATAGTACATAAAGTATTCCCCCCTTATCCCTGGATTCACTTTTCAAGATTTCAGTTATTGTCATCTGAAAAATCACATTGACAATTTCAGACATAAACAATCCAATTGTCAATTCATAAGTTTCAAATTGTGCATTGTTCTGAGAAGCATGATGAAATCTCTTCCCCACCCTCTTACTCGGGATGCGGGATGCGTAACAACCTTTATGCATTGTCTCTACGCTGTATACACTCCGGTCCATTAGTCACTTAGTAGCCCTGGGTTTTCAGATCAACCTCCCTGGTATCACAATGCTTGTGTTCGAGTTGCCCTCTCTTTACTTAATGATAGCCCCATCGTGCAATTGTAGTGATGCTAGCAATTCAGATACACCAAAGAGAAGCCACAAAGTGCTCATTTAAGTACAAAGGTAAAAGTTTCCTGCTCCATCATGAAAGAAAACAAACAAAATGCTAAAATCTAAAGCAAGAATAAATCTTCTATCCATAAAATTGTGAAGAAGGAAAGAGAAATTTGTGCTAGGTTTACTGTGTTGGACCTCACATTGAAAGTTACAGTCACAGTGCATGGCAAGTGTTTAGTTAAGATGGGAAAGACATTAAATTTGTGGGTAGAAGACATGAACAAAAAATGTGTTCTAATTGACAGCAATGTGTTGCGCAAGAAAACCCTGAGGCTAAATGAAGGCATCAGCAAGAGATCCCCCGAAATGGGTAAGCACATTTACATAACTGTTGTTATATTGTTATAATTGTTCTCTTTTATTGTTAGCTATTCTTATTACTCTCTTACTGTGCTAATTTATAAGTTAAACTTAATCATAGGTATATATGTATAGAAAAAAAAAACATAGTGCATATAGGATTAAGCATTATCTGAGGTTTCAAGCAACTATCGAAGGGTCTTGGAAAGTATATATCCTGAAGATAAGGAAGATACTGTATTACCTATGATTTATTTCTAAAAAACAACAACAAAAACCTGGATCTAATCAGGACTCTAGATCTAACTACCAATTTATAGGAAATAGAGGAGACAGAAAAATATATAATGAGCCACTGAACATAGTCATCAGTATCTAGACTTCAGAAATCTGGTGTTTTTATTCAAATCTGGTGTTTTATTCATAAATGTTAATAATGATATTAAAGAATCAGGCATTAAACAAACTAATAGTTATCATTTAGACTTTATGAATTTTGAGAGGATAATTCATGGATTTGCTATTCTGTCTCACCTCTACATGCATAAAGAGGCACATAGAAGCATATATGTGCACTTTAAGTAAATTGTTATTATCCTTAGATTTACATTCAAATTAAAGTAATGAGACTCAGCTGTATTATATTCATATATGAGTATGAAATATATTTCTATTTCTAGAAATCAGAGCTCTTTTGTAAAAGAAAAAATACCAAGTTCCACAACCTAAATATTTACCAAAATTTTCTTTTTAAATTTAACTGCTCACTTGTTTCAAAGGAAGATGATACAGTTTTTGATGAACAATTACATTTATTTTTATTTGCAATAAGGTAGTTTATATAATGTAAACTAGAATGACCCTAATCTTTTGACTCCTTAGATTTTATTTTAAAAATATAATTACCTGCAGTTTAAATATTTTAAAGAACTGGTCTGCTATTTTAAAACAATTTAATTATGCAAGCGATCTTTCAGCGTGAAAGACAACTTAATTCCTTTCACTCCAAAGATACACTGTGTATAACCTGATTTTTTTCAAACAATTTGATTGTACCTCTGTAGTCCTCAATGCTAGAGCATAAGTGTGATTTGAAGTAAAGGAAAAGAGTGATTTATTTTTAATGATCATCAGTTAAACTCAGGTGTGAAATTCCTCATGCCTCTTCTACCATTTACCATCTTACTCTCCTTTCTCTTCCACTGGCATTCATATGTGTGTGTGTTCACTTGCTCTGGCTCTCTTCTTTTGTCCTCTTCTCCCTTCTAAAAATGTTGATTGATGGAGTGTTGTGATAAGATGTCTAGGAATGGCCCCCAGAGTAAAAGGTAAATGATCCAGATCCTATTCCCACTTTGTGCTTTTTCTGAGTCTCTATTCTACTAATGGTAAATTAAATTTGACTTTTCCTAGATTCTAAAAAAAGTTGGTATGATTGCTTAAAATAAAATTTAAAAAATATGTATTGCTTAAGTGCAAAGGAGGGTTACCTCAACGAATTGGGGGGGGGTAGTGTTTATCCCATTATTGATAATAGCTCATGGAATCTGTGCTGGCCTACTTCACAAATTGGCTTTTACTTCCTTCTCTGTGTGTTAGAGTATACCGAACTGAAGTGTTGAAGAAAGATTTCAAAGATAAAACATGTGAGACTGAATCTTCAACTTTTCATTTACTGTATGAAATCTGAGACTATGACACCCTCTCAGCATCTATAAGAAATTAAACTAATTAAGAAAACATCTCTGAGATTTCATGATCTTTCTACATTCTTCATGAGAACATTTAGACTTATGTACTTCATTAGACGTTGAGCAGAACACCATCAATTTATTGAACATCCCTGAAATAATATAACTTACTTTTTGAAGGAACTCAGAGATTGGAGAGGACCACTTCCCAGGAGTCAGCTTGGACTCAAAGCACATAGCTTGTCCTTGTTTCATAGTCCAGAGGGGCATTCACATAGATAATACCCATGATGTTATTAATTCCAAACTTATCGAGAATTAAAGTACGATTTCTTGGTCATTTCTTTATACTATAAGGAAAATAATTCTCTTTAAAAGGCTCTGTGATTTATAAAACACCTAATTATAATAAAAGTAATGCATAAAAGGGATAACATACTGTCTTTCGGAAACCATGTTCCAGAATCGATTGACATCAGTGTTATCCTAAGTGCATGCCTTGAAATTCTAGTGCTTTTTTATTTTTTATTTTTTTACTTTTATTTTTTCAGATTCTCCTGACAGTTAATGTTTCTGTCAACAATTACATTGAGGAGCAATGCATATTATATTTCTCAGCATGGATTCAGGTGGCCCGCTATTGTACTAAAGGCCTTCAGAAATTCGGTTTTAAAGAAACTCGTATGATTTTTTTTAACCAAGTCATTTCTGACTTTATTAGATTATAATAGTTTTTATGATGTAATGGACCTTAATATTATGTATATTCTGCTATGAACCATTGAGGGAAAAACAGATAATTTAATATGTTGGTTATTTAGAAAACATATTTCATCATTTTAAATGGCTAAAATATTGTGTCCTGGTGTTCATTTCTTAAATAAATTTGCTCATAAACAATTGAAGGAAGAGTAGGACACCTTGGAATATTTTATAATATCCTAATTCTTGCACTCCTGGTATCTTTTTCTCACTTTAGTTTTCTCCACAGCATTTATGACTACCTAAATTCTATATATTTATCAGTTAATAATTTTTATTGTCTAGATTCATTTATTGGATGTTTAAGTCTGTGAGAACAAGGATATATTTTTTTCTTTGCTTTATCCCTCATGGCTGGGAGAATACTTATCATATAATAGATGCTCAATAAATATTCAAATGAATTAATAATTACTTGTTGAATAAATTGATAAATGAAGAAATTGATTTTAAGAAATAGTCTTGAGAGGGAAAGAGGGTAATAAGTAGAGCCACTGTGCTATTGTCAAGGAAAAGAACTGATATAATCACAGAAAAAATATATCAGAACAGTCTTTTGGTGCGAACCGCCATCTTCCAGTAATTTGCCAAAGGGAAGGAGGAAAAGCTCCAGCTATATGTTCTCTAGGCCCTTTAGAAAACATGGAGTTGTTCCTTTGGCCACATACATGCAAATCTACAGAAAAGGTGATATTGTACACATCAAGAGAATGGGTGCTGTTCAAAAAGGAATGCCACACAAATGTTACCATAGGAAAACTGAAAGAATTTACAAAGTTACCCAGCATCCAGTTGGCATGGTTGTAAAAACAAGTTAAAGGCAAGAGTCTTGCCAAGAGAATTAATGTACATATTGAGCATATTGAGCACTCTAACAGCTGAGATCACTTCCTGAAACATGTGAAGAAAAATGATCAAAAAAAGAAGGCAGCTGAAGACAAAGGTACCTGAGATGAACTGAAATGCCAACCTGCTCTATCCAGAGAAGCACAATTTGTGAGAATAAATGGAAAGGAATCTGAGCTCCTGGAGCCCATTTCCTATGAATTAATGGCATGATAGGTTTGAAAAATAAAATGAAGACCTATAATTGAGTAGGGGTCTGTTCTTCTAAAGAAATGTTTAAAGAAAAATAGTTGTCTTAATGCATTGGGCCATTTCTTTATTATTCAGAGTTAGTATTTTTTTTCTTGCCGAAAGATGTGAGATAGTTTAATGTGCAACAAAGTATAGTCTATTGATCAAGAAACCTCATCCCTTGCATTACAATTAAGCTCAGAGAAAGTTGATCACTACCAGTTGCATCATAAATAGCTGTATTTTAAGGATAAGGAACTTGAATTTGAAGCTTGCTACTTGAAAATAGATTAAAAGTCCTCTGTTCTTCGTGAGTTACATTTGGTTCCACCTTTCATGGAACACAGCTCAGAAACTAACAGTGTTTGTGATCATTTGGAACTAGACTACCTTTTTTTTTTCAACCAGGGGTAGATATTTTTGGATAGCAGTTTACAGGATGCATGACATCCTAAGCACTTTACATAATTTACTGAAAACTTTGGAGTAAATAGTGCTTTACCCATAATTACATAAAGGAAGCTGACTCACAGTTAACTCATTCAAGGATACAGGTGTGCAGAGATTCAAGCCCAGGTATAGTGGCTCCACAATCAGGTCTCAATCCCTAATGTTATATTGCCTCATATGGGTGGGGACATTTTAAAGCTACTTTGTATAGTTCGAGCACATTTCGGATGTTTGGTTGCTTCCTGGATAGTTTTACTTGGATGTGACACACATCTTAAATGCAGCATAGTCTAATGGGAGTTGATCACATCCCACCCTAGCCACCTTCAGTTTTCTGTAATAGCTGTAGCTATAACATCTGTTTATTTTAAATAAAAACCTGACTTCTAGTATTCTCTTACCACTAATAGAAAAAAAAAATAGAGAAAGAAAGTAACAGAACAGATTGAGAAATCACAACTTCATTCAGATGTTGGAAGTCTAAGGGACAAGGAATTTTAGTAATATTTAGAGAGGAGGCACAGCTGCACAGTAGAAGATTATGATCTTGAGTACTTGCTACAGGGACAGCAATGGGACAACCATGACAAACATTCTATTCTCTTGAGTATGCTAACAGGGACAGCAATGGCTGACAACTCATGTGAATTGCTGGGTAGACAAAACTTAAATGATTTCTTACAATAACTAATTGTATGTCTAATTTAACTGTTTGAGGAAACTTTAAACACTATAAATGTCTTTTATCGTGGATGTGGCTCTTTGGACATTCATAATTATTTATGATTTTAATGTTTATTTAGGTCTTGCATGGTACAGAACAGTGTGAAGAGATCCTATAAGGCAACAATTATGACAAAAAGCTGAAAGCAGATGAATTAATTTTGAAGAAATGCCATGAAAATATTCCTAGAGAGCAGGAGAAGGCTTCCAGAATTGAATGTTTAGTATTTCCTGGGTCGGGGTGGGGGATCTCTTTTGTTACTATAACTGAATTTTTAGTCAGATTCAGTGCACAGTTATCAATTCATTTATGTTGGACATGTTTTCTTTATTAGAAATATAGAGTAAAAATAATCCACCCTGAAGTTAATTTCAAATCCAAGTTGATGGTTTATGGTGAAAATACCAACTGAGTAAACATCTACTCATCCTCTTCACTTCCTGAAATAATGGAGTACATAATATTCTGATTGATGGCCAGAAGAAATTTCACTGACCCTAGCCCCTCTGGCTGCAAATTTACTTACTGGAGGAGCACTGCAGATATTGAGAGAAAATTAACAATCTTTTTTGTCCACTTTGCCATGATGGAGTCCTGAATTTCATAACAAAATGTTAGTTTATATGTGGGCTTATTTGAAAACACTGTTTTCTGAATTTTTTAGGAATCACTACATGTAGACACCAGCCCTAGAACACTGTGTTCCAAATCATGCAATTGCTTCTTTAAAATATCTTGCCACCTGTATTGTTTTTAATTTCAAATATAACATTATTTCTACTTTTATTATCTGCCAAATATCATACAGACATATTTTCACTTGGTCTCTAAAACACTTTGGGACTGAAAGTAATAGAGGGACACAATTTGCTACCTCACTCTTGCTAAAGTATAATGTTGCTATTGTGTTGCTGATGTTATCATAGCAAATGATGTCCAAATGTTACTTTCTGATCCTTACTGGAGGTTTACTGTAAAGCTGTAACTATACTAAAAGTATACGAATGGATGGCATCTCAGTATTCATATTTATTTTGAATTAACTTTTTTGTGTGTAGCTGTAGCCACATTATATACCTGGTATCATGCTATCTGCTTAATTTCAAAATACATTTTCAACAACACATTGTTTCAATCTCAAAATCTCAATTTCATTATATAATGTGTGTCAGTGGCTGTTGTAATTTTATTTTAAAAAATGATGCAAATAAACTCAGTTTTATAATTTTGGTATTTATATTATGCAGTTTCAAGAGATTTAGATTACTGAATACAAAATTTTAACAATGCCTCTGAGCCTTTTTGTAGTCTAGTCAATCTATTAAATCATCTGATTTCGAATAACCTTTAGCTTCTTTTCCCAAACTGATCAGATTAAGATTGTTTATTTTTCACATGGTCTTGTTTCTTTTAATAATTACTCTTTTAATACCAACCTACATTTTTTCTTCATTTGCTCAGTTCTTCTAATCTAAATTGCACTGAGCAATCGTATCATTACTACACTGAAACCTTTTATAACAAAACTTGAGACAAAGATTGTCAGGAAAATTAAGTACATACAATCTTTCATAAACATTTTGCTCAAATTGCTATGTTCTTTGTCTATATGTTGATTGACTAAGTGTGAAGCAATCTATCTTATTTATAGATGCTCCAGCAACTAATGGTAGTCATATATTATTATGTGCTCAATGAATATATCTCAATTTACTTTACTCTCCTGTATCTTTTCTGCCTTCTTTCATCAACAGTATTCAGATATTGCTTAGATAATCATACCTTCTCCATTCTCAGTCTAATTGGTTTGAGTAAGACTGACCCAATCTCTAGGTTAATGGATAGAAAAATTTCCTATCTCTGGCCAATGAGGACACTTTATTTGTTCTCTTTGCTCAGTGTTCATGTGTTAAAATGTCTCATACAAAACCAATGAAAGACATGCCCAGACTTTTACTGTTTACTATGGGAAAAAAAGAGAATTTACTTGGTTTCTTGGTTTTTGGTTGTTTTGGCTAGGATTTTAATGTCTGTAGCCTGCAAGTAGTTTCTAATTGATAATGATACAACACAAATGAAATAACATAGGGTTGAAAATAGATCCCCTACGCTTTGCCTAATATTTTAAATGCTGCTATTCTTAATGTTTGGTAAACTCATCATGTCATTTATGGAAAAAAATAAATTCTCTTTTTTTTCCTTTATCAAAGATTTCTCATCACTTCCAGTCAGTGTCCCGACTACCTCATAAAAAACATGTTTAGACACTTCTTTTAAGTAAGATATCTGAGATAACTTAATTATATTCTACAAGCATTTTTTTAGTCATTGTCATAGTTCAGTGCACTTAATAAAGCTAACTCTAATTTTGAATAAAAAAATAAGAGTAGGCTACCATAAAAAAAGGCATTTACAAAAGTGATACTAAGGTTGGATGTGATGGACTGCTTTGCTTATGAATGCATCCACTGTACGACATTTTACATTACAAAGAGACATTAAGGCAATCTGCTGTTGATCACATTGCTTGTGTGACCATGGTGATTATGAAAGAAAAACCCGAAGAGGGTTAAAATTAGAGACTAAGGAAATACAATAGTCTCTAAAAAGACCCTCAATAATCTTCCCCTCCTGCTATTTCTACCCTTGAGTCTTCCTCTTCCCTTGCATAGGGCAGAGAATGACTTTTTTTCTAACCAATTGAAATTGGCACAGTATGCGGATGTCCCTTCAGTGGTTATGTAACATATGATTTTAACATAACATCATTCTTTCTAGTAGGTCTATTTCTTTTGCTGGTTTTAATGAAGTGAATACATGGAATCGTCTACGTGACAGGATAAGGAAGACATGTCTTACCAATAGTCAGCAAGGAACTGGGCCCTCAGTTCAATTTCCCACAAGTAACTGATCTTACCAAACCACATGAGCTTGGAAATGTACCCTTCTCTGGCAAGCCTCAGATGAGTCCCTATGAGACTATGAAACAAAGAACACTGGTGACTATTCCTAACCCACAGAAACTTCAAGATGATATATGTGTTTTTAAATTCTTAATTTTTGTAAATATGTTACACTGCAATAGAAAGTAGTCCACATGGCTTCAATAATAAGGGCAATGGATGCTAACTTGTGACAGATTAAATTGCATACAACTAAATTTGACATGAGAAAACATATGTTAGTCATATTCTGGAATAATTTTCATAAACTAAATGTCTTTTTTATGGAATTAGACATTGTTTAATTGTTTACTTATCTGTATTTTTAGTATGTGAGGTCAGAACCTTATTTTGTGCTTTCCATATTTTTTGTTGATCCTTACAAAGTAGAGAAATACAAAGTGGCAACTAATGAACTTTCAGCTTTAACATTGAAAACTTCAAACTTCATTCAAACTTCAAACTTCAAAATGATATTTCATGTGTATTTGTCTACAATATGGATGGAAATGATTAATACCGACACATTAACTGGCATACTTTAACAAGAAATTTACATCCAATTCATACCACTAAAAGCATTTCAAAATCTCTTTGTTAGTAAATATTTAAAATGATTTACATCTAAACAATATCTCCTCATCAACTTTGTCTTAATTGTTCAATACAGTTCTTTCTATCAGAATCAAAACATACCATAAAAATGCCAATTTTCTCCAGCTAGAATTAAATGAGCCTCTACGGTAAATGGGCATTAGATTATAAAATTTTATTTCATTCTATTTGTTGCCAGCAGGACCCATTTTATTTTGTTTTATGCTCTGGAAAGTACCAGTTACATGATTGGGGAATTACATATTTCTTTGGAGTCACATATATTTAAATACAAAATGAAGCAAAAAGAAGTCAAGATCTAAAATCAGATGGCAGAGAGGATAGAAAGATGACAAAATTGAATAGAATGAACTGAACATAAATTCAAAGGAAAAGTTGAGGAAGTAAACCATTGGGCACTGCATATTCTATTTAATATGGTAACTGCTATGCAATAATGCAAGTCCAGCAAGATCTTAAAGTGGAAAGTAAATTCAAAATTTTAGTGAATTTCATAAACTTTCACATGTGGCAAGCAATGAAGTTTTTTAAAGCATCATCTGGCTTGGTTTGATCTATGGGCTTAATGTGTGAGCTGATTGACTGTTTATAATCTTAGAGTAAACTGAAAAGTGTTTTCCAGTTCTACAATTCTCAGTGTGATATAGTGTGATTTAACATTTCCTCTTTTCTTCTGTTGAGTACAATCCAAATCTACTGATTGATTTCAGAAGCCAAGAATTATGGCCATATAAAGCATTAAAAAAAATTTCTCTTGCTGTTAATTCATATTGTGTAATTCATTATTTTATAATTAACCCTCTTTCAATTAACTGTTTAATACCTATTTTAAAACAAGTAGCTGCTGAAATTCAAGAATTCTACTTTTTAAAGCTAGATTTATTGCTGATAGAATTGAGAAAAAAACTTTATAATACAAGTGGCACTTGAAACAGGTACTGGAACTATATAGTGTAGTAATGAAGCTTAAGAGTCAAGAGATTAACTGGATTCACTGTCCAAAAAGACTGCTAACATCATGCTTGAGGAAATAGTTACATCTTTAACAGATATGGACCTAGACATTGGATAGACAGATGGTTTCATATTTTAAAAATGTCCTCCAGAAAGGTCTTCACCAGAAGCTCTTTCACAAGGCTTATCGAGTTGGGTCGATGCCCATGAAACTGACATATTCCTGATGGCAGTCTAACTTCTATTTTTCCCCAAGAGCAACACTTAGGGCATTATTGGCCATCCTATGCAAATCTCACAAATTTTGACTGAAATTTAAAATTATCTGAGTTAATAGCTAAACGGAGACTAAATAATTCAGTTAAAACCTTCAGTTTTAATAGATATCAAATTTAAATTTTATTACTTTATTATCTTAGTGTTTGGACTGTCCACCACCTCTAAATTTCAATGTAAAACAGCTGCCTATTTTTAAAGATTAATGAACTTTTTTTTAAAGATTAATGAACTTTGTTTTTCCATGTGCATCAACCTCCAGTTTCCACTATTATTAATGTCTTGCATTGATATGGTCCATTTGGTACAATTGATGAACCAATGTTGATAATTATTAACTAAAGTCCACATTTTACACGAGGCTTCATTTTTTTTGTCGTATGTGGTACTGAGTTTAGACACATGTATATCCACTATTAAGATCATGCAGAAGCTCACTTAAATGACAGAGTAGTCACTTAGAAGACACAGCAAGCTAGAATTGCTCTCTCCCTATTTTTCACTTGATGTCAGAAGGCATGTGGTTTGAAGGTTGACCATGCTTCCTCATCATTTCCTCACACAGGAGTATTACCTAACAAAATATTTGCTCGTTCAATCTCATTTTGATGTCTAATTGTTAGAGGACAGACATGAATTAACAAACATAGGACATTAGGAGATTAACATTAAAGAGTAGTGTTAGTATTTCAAAATATAAAATAAATTCAAAGTATCCATATTCATTTATAAAAAGAGTTCTGGGACTAATGATGAAGAAATTGAAAAGGTATTAAGATAGAACACTAATATTTATTATATGTAATAATGAAGATTAATAAACTGAGTAAATTTAATACACATTAATTTATGCAGACAAAAATGAACAAGAAATCCTTGAGTGTTATAGTATGCCATTATTTAAATATTATTACAATTTAGAAGGGTGCCATATGTTATAGGATATTTTAAACTTGTACGAGAAAATCAAATTAATATTTGCATCAGGTCAGCAGCTACATGGTTGCTAGTACTCTTTTCTTCCACATCAGTGGCAGACACTACAAGGTACGCAGAGTTCTCTTTCCACTAAGCCCAGTCCTTGCCAAGATACTTCTAATATTAAATAGTAAAGCATTATTTGTCACATCTGTCAACCAAAGTATTTAGCTCAATTTCAGTTGAAGGGTAGCAGATATGCCACCCTAAATTACAACAGCAGAATTTTAGGTCATGACAGCCCCAAATACACATTTGGTATATTGATTACTTTGAGCTTGGTCATTAACAACACAGCTAATTCAAGGAGAAGTTTTCTCTGAACTCCCCTTATCTACCTAAAGACAGATCCTCCAAAAGCACTCAATTGTCTCATTAGGAGCTTCATCAACTAGCAAAGATTGATTCTTATCACTGGACAAGAGACTAGAAGTGGACATGACGCCCAGAAAACTTTGTTACAAACGATTGATCTTCCATTGCTCTTCGAGGAACCCATTTATCTTTCCAAAAAGCTGTTTACTCTCCTAAGAGGTTTAGACACCCCCCCCCTTTCCTTTCCCTATTAAGGTAATATTTCATTCTGAATTTTAAAGCCACAGCTTTGAATTGCTCATTTTTCCTAGGTATCTCCCATGTATACATAAAGTATACATGTTAATAAATTTGTGTTTGTTTTTTCCCTTTTTAATCTGTTTTTTATTACAGAGTCTTAGCTAAGAACTCAGAAGGTCCAGGGACAGTGATTTTTCCTCCCCTACACAGTCATACTCCTTAAAAATGGAGCGAATCCTGAAACTGCTGACTTCTCAGAGAAAAGTGCAGAAAAAATAATGTAAAAGAATAAATATAGTCACAGCAATCTCAGCATAGGAATGACTTTCCAAATTTCACAGCTATCCAAACATTAGGCGGTGAATTTCTCCCAACTCTAAGGTTTTTAAAAGAGACTAGTCGACTTTTGGGAAGAATATTAGAAAAATCAAGTATTAAATTGATACACTGACTGATCCCTATGGTATATTTCATCTTTATATGATATAACTCTAAGAACAGAATTTTGATGAGTAAGATTACCCTCTTTTCCTCCATTTCCAGTGAAAATCAAACCAAAGAAAATGGTTTAAATTAACATATGAGATTAAATATAGATATAGAGAAACTTCTTAATTGCCTGAATGGTAATAAATTGAAATTAATGCTTATTCATGGGAGGGAGGGGCTAATAATTGAACTAAATTCATTGCAAAAAAAAATTGAAGCCACCTGAAGATGATTTTGAGAAAGAAAAGGGAGTTTTGGTAATGAAAGATAAAGAAAATGCCATTAACCATTAACTCATTAAGAAGTTTGTTTCATGAAAAGGGAAGAGAGGAAAAATAAATAGATAATTATCTGTGCATGCAAACAGGAAAGCACTAAAATTACTGATATATCCTTATTGGCAAAAAAGAAAACTGATAGAATCAACTAAAACAGGAATGATGCATAAAAATAAATATTTGCTACAATTTGTATAAATATTTGTATAAATATTTTGTATAAATATTTTGTATAAATATTTGTATAAATATTTATATAAATATTTTGTATAAATATTTGTATAAATATTTGTATAAATATTTGTATAAATATTTGTATAAATATTTGCTACAAATATTCTAAATAATGTGAATGTTTTTTATAATCATATAAGATATTAATAATATGATTAATAATATAAATAAATACTATACAGTCTGAAAACTTATATTCTTTCAAAAGATTGAAGAGGAACTCAATGTGTACTAGAAAATGTAGATAATTATTTAATGACAGATCAAGCAAATAATGTCTTAATCCTCCATTTAACCTAATTCTAACCTAACTTAACTAATCATTTCATTCTGTGATTTAAAGATTTAATGATGGGGTATTGCAAAAAATAAAAGATTACTGGGTCAAGGGAGGGGTTAAGGTTAAGAATACAGTTCAAAATTCTGAACTAAACGAATACTTTAGAACCTCTCTGTAATATTTAGTCATATGTTGAGAATTAGTTTTTCCTAAGGAATTTTTAAAAAGTCAGTATTGAAATTATGACATTCTTGAGTTGTAAATACCAAATCTCAGCTCACGGTGTCACTTACCTTGGATGACTGTCCTGTGTAACTCATGAGCATTCGTCTCCTCCACTCTGCAAAGAACAGAAATCTTACATTATAAATTTGTGTCCCCCAAAATTTGATGACATGAAACAGAAGTTTTTCTACCTGAAACAATTTTACAGGGGAGGTAAACATTTACCTGTATCTTTTTAGGGGTTTTTGGCTAGATTTAAGTATTAAATTGACATCAGATAAACAGGAGACAGCATACACAGTTATATAAACTTTATATAAACATACCTATGGAGCCCTCATAAGGAAATGAAGACTCAAAGGTATGACACAACCTACGTGCTTTTATATTAAGTTGAACAAAAAGAGAGAGTTGCAGAAAATAATTACAGTATGTAGGAAGGCTAAATGGAGAAAAGAATTATTTTAACAAGGCCTGTTTGTGTAGCAATCTCTTGGCTTTGACTCCATGTTAACAAATTTGTTTCTTCTTGTAGGGGATCTTTCACATAGGTGTTTTACTCTCCTATTTCCAGAAACAAAAGGGGAGATTACAATGCCCTTCTTGCACTTGTTGTCTTTTAAGTGCTTTTAGCTCAAATAATCTTTACACCAAAGCAGCATAAATCTGTGTGGCATATTCTGCCATCCTCAATTCCAATACAAGGGATCATCCTGATAATTGGGGATTAATAACAGAGTTTGTCATCTCTAGAAGCTATGTGCATCTAGCTGAGGAAGAAAATGGATTTGAAAAAATAGAGATGGAAGGAGCAACCACTCACTCTATTTTCTTTCTTTCTTTCTTTCTTTCTTTCTTTCTTTCTTTCTTTCTTTCTTTCTTTCTTTCTTTCTTTCTTTCTTTCTTTCTTTCTTCTTTCTTGCTTTCTCTCTCTCTTCTCTCTCTCTCTTCTCTTCTCTCTCTCTCTTTCTTTCTTTCTTCTTTCTTTTCTTTCTTTCTTTCTTCTTTTCTCCGTTAAGGAATGATACTGTGTTAGCCAATGTAACAATCAGAAATAGTGTGTATTTTGCCAAAGCTAGTCATTGAACATATAAAAAGATATACATGAGCATAAAAGTTTTCTACTACAAATACTTTTTTTAAATGACAAACTAGGAAATGTTACAATATAAAGACAAAAGTTTCTAAAATGATTACTATATTGTGCCATTAGTTGTTTTATACTAATAAAACATTGACAAATGTTGTTAGTTGAAATGGTACTAGCTATCATAGTAGATAAGCCCCTAAATCTCTTGCACACATACCAGTTCATTGAGGGCATTCCTAGCAATTCTCCAAGCTGTGAATGAGAGGCCTAAGCTCCTTTCATATCGCATTTCTACAATTGTCAACATATGGCTCCCAAGTTTTCCTGAATTTTTGCCATTTCACACATCTAACAGGGGAAAAGGTTAAATCAGACCAGGAAATAATGCAGACCATATTGTTCCACATTTTATTGGGCAGAATTCAATCACATGGCTCCATGTAGCAAATAAGGCTAGGAAATGTAATCTAATTGTATGCCGAGAAATAAGAGGAAACAAATGAGGAACCCCAGGAACTCTCTGCTATGGCCTTCTCTAAAAATCTCCAAAAGCATGATAAATGATAAATGATAAAGAGATGATTGATGAAGAAGATAATCATCAGCCTTAGTTTTTTTAATAGTTCGTTCCATGTTTTAAGTCAAATTTAAGCCTACATATACATTTTGATTCAGTTATTTACATTCATTCAAACAGTAGTATCTTCTGCCAGTACTTAATATGACTTTTTATTATCTATAGACTTATCCAGTCATCTTTTGATGGACATATATATCACTGATTATTTTTTAATGTATCACTTCATATATGTCAAAAATTTGAAAATACTGCGTATCTGGCACGAGACTAAATGCCTACTTCTCACCCTCAAGATCATTAGTCAGTTGCATTTGAAACACAAAAACATAATGTATTTTTCAAAGCTTCTTTTGATCATTTTTAATGGATCCAGTATTCATCAAAGCATTACAAAAACTAATATTTCTTGCAAAAAATTGTCATTTTAACTATATTAACTTTTAAAATAAACATGTTAATTTTAAAAAGCTTAAACCAAAATTGAAAATCTTCTTCATTGATAAATACATATCACATGAATTTTTAGAAACCTAAATAAAATAAAAACCTTTCTGTATTACAAAACCTGATAGAAATCTATATTCCTCTTGCATGAGTCGTGCAATTTCTCAAAGATATAACACAAGACTTTTTACGATGGTACTGCTAGACATCACAGCTTACCATCATCAAAAGCAACAACCACCAACTTACGGAGTAATAAAATTTCATGTTAAAAGACTTACTAACAAGAAGAAAAGAAAGCATCATTTTACTACGTATATTGTTAATCACTGGACTATCTAGTTCCAGGATGGGAAACAATGCATGCCAGGAGGCAGATATTATCCTAGTGTAAGGTACATATATTTTCATTTAATCTTCACAATAATCCTGCCAGGTAGATGTTATTATTTTATTTCTCTTCCTTGAGAAGAGAAATCTCAAGGAAATTGAGTTACTAACACTATAATAAAAATACCAGTAAAAAAGGAATATGATAAAACATATCTCCAATGATAAACTCTTCTCTACAATTCCACTGGTGCTACATTAAAAAAAAAAAAAAATGAGCCTCTATAAGCACAGACACTTATTTTTAAAATGTTAAATTCAGTCACATCGATAACAAAAAGTTAATTGGCTTCTTATAAAAGCAATTTAATCTTTCCAGTGAATTAATTATATGCAGGATTATAGGGCAGAAATACTCACTCTGGAGGACAAAATAGGAAGTCTAAACTTTAACACACTTTGATATACATGCTCTTAAAAACAATTGAACCATGTAAAACCCAGTTCATACTGTAGAACAGAGTTTGTCAAATAATGCAAACTCAAGAAAAGCTTTAGTCTTAAGATGTGATAGCTGAATATTATTTATCTCTAAAAGAGCTTTTATGGTTTACTGCTTTCTCGATAACCTATATTACATCAAAATGAATTCTTATGTTTATTTTAAGATGTTATTTTAAAAAAATTATCTATTTCTCTGTAATATAATTTTAGAAGCTGCACATTACTAGCCTAAATTAATTCAACCTATTCTTGGAAGCATAACCAAGGGCCATCCAGAGATGCAGATTACCTTTGTGTTACAATTTTACAAAGAGAACAATTATTCCAAACAGTGATAGAATTATGTGTGTCTCCCCAGTACCCTTTGTCTCTTACTGAGAGTCAAACCCCTACTTTTGAGTTACCTCATTTTCAAATCAGGTGATTCATGTGTTGGACGTGTTCTCACAAAACGGTCATGTACCCAGTTTAATAATCATTTTCAATATCCTCTGAAATTACACCAATGTAAATTGCTACCTACTCTGAGACTCCACTGAAAACAGTGCCATCAAGTCCACACAACAATCCAATTTCTCCACAGTTGTGTCTTAATCAGAAAACCTGGCCCAGACTTGGAGTCCCAAATGCTGCTGAGGTCATTTGACCAAGTAAATCATGGTTGAAAAAAGAGCTTTTGAATTTGAGGAAATGTTCAGGTGTGCTAACTCATTAGCCAGCAATGTATCAACACCAGAGTCCCAGTGTTTGACGGTCACCTTGACATTGACCCTCTTTACACATGTCATTGTCCTCCTGCTCCTCTGGGGCTCTGGCCAGCCCTGATCTGTTGTCTGAGCTTTTGAATTCAATTTTGTATGTTTTGCTTCTTTCTGTTCTGCCCTCTCTCCCTGGTACACATGGGAGTGAAAGCAGAAAGGCCCTGTTTCTTTCAAGAACATATTTCCCTTCCCTTGTGAACTGAGGTGCCAGTCGAATGGGCCAAGTACAGAATGTTTATGTGAAGTGTTTAGCCAGGAAATGGCAGAGGCTGGAGTTCTAGGAAAATGCAGTCCTGAAATGCCCAAGGCTGTTTGGTGACCACTGATCTTCGGACTAAGGCTTGTGCTTGCATAGACCGCTGGGATGAAGGAGTCAGCCTGTGGCATTTGGGCAAACAGATGGAAGATGCAGACATGACTTGAATGAGAGAGAGTTTGATGCAAGGCAGGTGAGGCTGGCCTCCCAGTAGGCTGGCTGGTAACTGCCGGTCCTTATGCAGGTGCCAAGCAGAAGGCCTGAGTCTTGGCTCTCATGCAGTCTCCAAGAACACTGGGGCCAGTGGAGGGGGCATACCCTGTCACTCTTGTCTGCCCAGTGCTGAGGCAGGACAAGAGGTGTTGCAACTCAGTAGTGGGGGGGGCCTCAACACAGTGTACGCAGGAATACTGAGAACTCATTTGAAATTCAGGACACACAAATGCAACCTTTGCTGATGAATGAAGCCATCTGCTCAGGTCTCCATCATGGCTGTTATCACCTGCTTCCCACCTTCAATGTCAGCAGGGATGAAGAAACCAAGTCTCAAAAAAGCCCAAACCAAGAGCTGGCCAGGTGCTCTCTTTTGCCTTGGAGGCTGGGCTGGCCAATGTCCTGGCATTGGAGGGACTTGGAGTCACTGCCATGCCCCAACATGGGAAATCAACACCTGCATAGCAGGGGAACTGTGGGCTAGCTGGCCATTTGGGTCCAGTTCCATCCCTGCCATGACTGTCCGGTTCACCAATATTCATGCTTTTGCTTCAAGTCTCTGGGCTGAGAAATGAGGGACCAGGAGCCGCTCTTGGAAAACTAATTTAGTTTTGATGAAGGTGGTGGTGATAAGTACTGTTAGACCTGATTCAGCATCATGAATCTCCAAAGACTCACTGGTAATGTCCAGGGATGAATAATGAAAACACACACGTAACCGAGGTAGACAGCAGAGCGCCAATTTGTTCATTAAAAATAAGAATTTATCGTTCCGGTGACCAGCCTAACCAGCACATTTATTTCCTATAGATGTTTTTAGATGACAAATTACATCATCATCAAAGTAATTTTCTATGTTTCCAGTGAGGCATCCTTATCATTTGAAGTAGAAAACTTGAATTCCATATGGTCATCACTTATTTTTTTCTTTAGGAAGAATCTTCTGTGAGGACAGATCGTAATCCAAAGTTTCCTTGGTCAACAGGAAAATAGCACAAACTGAGAAAGTTGATGAAAGGAAAATTTAATGACAGTATGTCCATTTCACAATGGGGAATGTTTTTGAAGGGGTCAGTATCTTTTGCTGGCTAACAGCACAGTGCCTGGAAAATAGGATGCTCATAGTAAGTGTTAGCTGTTATGGTAATGATAATGATTACCTTCTGTCTCTTCTGGAATTGGCTTAAATGGCTGTACTGAATTTTTTAAAATTATTTTTGTTAAGTTATGATTATATAATTAACACACACACACACACACACACACACACACACACCATGGACTGAGTTGTATCCCCCTAAAATTCACACATTGATGCATTAACCCTCCATGGAATAATATTTGGAGATGGCAATACTTCCTAACTCATTTCATGGGAGTGAAACCAGAAAACCCTAATTCTTTCAGAGGCATATTTCCCTTCCCTTGGTGGGCTGGGGGACCAGTCAAAAGGGCTAGGGTCACAGAATGTTTATATGAGGTGTTCAGCTGGTAAGTTTCAGAGGCTGGAGTACGAGCCTGAATGCAACTGTGAAATTCTCAGGGCTGCCTGGTGATGACCCAACTTCAAACTAAGGGATGGCAGCTGCAGCAGCCACTAAGCCAGAGTAGGCAAAGAGATTACGGTTGCAGACATAGCTTGAATGGAGAAAGAGTTCAATGCAAGGCAGGTTAGGCTGGCCTCCCAGTAGGCTGGCAACTAACAGCCGGTCCTCTGGCAAAAGGCTCTCATGTGATCTCCAAGAACACTGGGGCCAGTGGAGAGTGCACACCCTATCCCTCTCTCCTGCCCTGGACTGACGCTTGGGAGGAGGTGGTGAGACTCAGTAGCGGAGGTCTTCAGCAGAGTCTAGTATTGATGGAGTCTCAGCTGTATGCAAGAATTCTGAGGAGTCATTTGAAGTTCTGGACACAGAAATGCAACTTTGATTGTTGAATGAAGCCCTGTGTCCATGGCTCTATCACAAGCTTCCCACCTTCAATGCCAGCAGGAATGAAGAAACCAAGTCTCTGAGGAGGCTAAGGCAGTGAGCTGGCAAGGTGGTGTCTTTTGCCCTGTTGTCCAGGTGGGCAAATGTCCTAGCATTGGATGGTCTATTAGTCACTGCCCTGTCCCCACCTGGGAAATCAGCACCTGGCCAGATACTGGGTAGCTAGACATTTGGGTTCCAGTTCTCTCCTGCCCTGACTGTCTGCGTCGCCAATATTCATGCTTTCACTCCACATCTCTGAGCTGACAAACAAGGGAACGCTAGGCGCACTTTCAATCTGGCATCTTCCCCGCTGGAGGTTTTTTTTCTCCCTAAATGTCTATGTGCTTGGATTTTCTGCAAACTTGAAGTGACCAGGCCCAGGGCAAGTGAAAGCCCAGAGGGGAGCTCTGGCCAGGCTGGGGCCTGTTGACATTAATTCAGCCTGTCTTGGGCCCTGGGCTGGCACAGGCTGGTTGCCCAATAAATGCTCCTGGGAGGGAGAGCTCGCTATCAATAAATCACAGCTGTTGTCCATGTAGTTGATGCTGGCCAGGCCGTGGATTGTCCCCTCCCCCAGCCTTTTGTTGTGTCTAAATCCAAAATACATTTAAAAAATCACACAACTCAACAGCAACAACAACGTAATCCAATTAAAAAAAAAAAACTGGTAGAAGAACTGAACAGATATTTCTCCAAAGAGGAAATACAGATGAATAATAGACATATGAAAAGAAGCCCAAGTTCACAAATTATCAGAGAAATGCAAATTAAATCCCCATTGAAATATCACCTTACACGTGTCAGAATGACTATCATCAATAAAAATGAATAATAAATGTTGACAAGGTTGCAGAGAAAAGGGAGACTTATACATTGTTGGTGAGACTGGAAATTGCTACAGCTGGTATAAAAATCTGTCTAGAGATTTCTCAAAAAATTAAAAGTGGATATGTCTTTTGACCCAGCATTTTCATTTCAATAATTCACAAAGATCTCTACACCCCAATATTCATCGCAGCACAATTTTCAATAGCCAAGATATGGAAGCAACCTAAATACCCATCAACAGACAATTAGATAAAGAAGTTATGATTCATATATAGAATGGAACATTACTCAGCCACTGAAAAAAATGAAAATCTACCATTTACAATGACATGGATGGAACTAGAGGTTATTATGCTGAGTGAAATAAGTCAGAGAAAGATAAATACCATATGATTTCACTTACATGCGGAATCTAAGGAACAAAAAGAATAAACTGATCAAAAGCTGACTCACAAATATAGAGGACAGTTTAGTGATAGAGGATATGGGAGGTTGGGGGCTGCGAGAATGGGGTGAAAGGTTAAAGATGTACAAATTAGTAATCGATAGATGGTTATGGGGATGGGGAGCATGGCATAGGGAATTAGGGAATGCAGTTAGCATTAATATATTGGCTAGATGAAAAACCAGAGGAGAGAAAGAGCAGTTAGGTGGATCATTTTATAAACAATATAAATGTTTAACTAATGTACTATATATTTGAAATTAATAAAATAAAGAAAAATATATAAAAAAGCCATTTGTTGAGTGAATGAGCAGCTACAGCAGAGAGGATCAAACTTATATAAAGCAAAAGCAGAAAAAAAGTTAATTTTACTGACTTGGTTATTTTAAATTTTTATTTAAGTGGACTTTGAGATTTTTCCCCACTTCTCAAATATGTTAATTCCTAGATGATAGACTCATTTAATTTTATGGTTTACCATGGTATAGTGTGATCAGGACCAAAAACCCAATTTACACTTAAAAAAATCTGTTTAAAACTGTTCTTGGATGAATTGATGCTGGTTCTATCTGAAGACTATAACTTCTCTGAGCTGTGCTATTAGAACTTGTATCTCAGAACCTCACACCTGTGCATGCTGAGATTATTTTTTTTTCTTAAATTTGTTACAGCTTTCCAAAAGAGAAATAACAAGCTATTAATAATTATTTACAAGGAGAATATGTACAAAGTACTCAAAATACAGTGTTAAGATAATGCCATTTATTTCAAACATATAAATATATCTCATAAATGCCAATCAATTGGAACTTTTTTGATATTAGAGAACTACGTCATTTAATTTATGAAAGTTGAAGTGGTTATACTGATTATTTCACAATGGGATAAGATTTTAGTAAAGAAATAGTAATTTGAAAGATAGAATTTGCTTAGTCATTACATAAGGGAGAAACTGTTCTCGCATTAACTGTCACATTTTATAAATATTCCTTATTCTTCTGTTTAAATAAGAGAAAAAAATTAGTATTCTATATCGATGCTAAATGTGGGTTCTACAAAGAAAAGTCCACTATTTGGTTTCAAGGGCGATGATAAGATATCTGAGTGTTCAATAGAATGGTGTTTTTAAGAACATATGCACTGTGCATGCTGAATTAGAACATTTTGAGTCTGAGATTACTATTATCTTATAGGTAAAAAGAGAAAACTATTCCAATAAAAGCGATAATAAGGACTATGAACATTTATTTAGAGATTTCAAGGAGCCAGGCACTGTACTCAGTGCTTCATATACACTTTTTCATGTATATTCATAAGAAATTGGTTAGACAGTATTATCATCAGTGGCAGACCTGATGCCGAGAGAATTTAAGAAATTTGTCCAAGGTAATCCATCCCAGTAGTGGTTAAAAGGTAAAAATGTAGGTTTGTCTTCATTATTACGCTTTGGAAAAGGGAACGATATAGACTGAAATAGTAAAACTTTTGTTTTGATGTATTTATATTTTGTATTCATTAACCTTATTCTTCATGATCATAGGATTTAGTATATTTATCATATTTGATCAAACTTTAATCGATATTGTCTCAAATGAAAAGTTCCCTAGTTTCCTTTAGTAATCAACAGAAGCAGGAGCTACCATTCATTTCCTGCCTTCAGATATTTCTTTTTTATTGATTGAATGATAAATTGATTGGTTGATTGATTGCTTACACCTTTATCTCAACCTCATTTCATGATCAAATTTTAGTTTGAATCTTCTAAAATAATAAAGCCCTAGGGAGCCTCTCCCACGAAAGTGGTTACTTCAGAATCAGCTGGCCTTGCCCCGCTCAGATGTTACTGACTCCTGCTGTGAGTGTGTTCTGAGCTGCCTGACAGGGTTTGTGTGTGTGTGTGTGTTGTGTGTGTGTGTGTGTGTGTGTGTGTGTGTCTGAAAAGCACACTGTTCTTTTCTGGTGAAGCCTGTTCTTTACTGAGTGTCTAAGTCCTTCTTCTAAGACTTTAGTCATGTCTCCTTCCACTTATTCTTACTACCCAGTTTAGATTTTCACGAGTGCTCTATACTCATGTGTCCTACAAGACACATCAATCTGTTTCTGATCTGTGAACATGGTCACTCAATTTTCAGGTCATAAACATAATCTCTGGTTTACAATTCAAAAACCTAGGACCAGATAAACCCATGTGCTTTTTCATCCTAACTTGCATTCCCTCTGATACCCCCATCTTCCAGATCTAACCTACCACACTTGATTACTGTCATCTCTGAGTCCCTGCTACTGATAACATAGTGCTCCATGTTTCCAAATCATGCTTTTTTGCTAGAAATTATAACAAAACTATGCAGCATTGTTTCACCAAGCATTAAAAGCAGATAATTCCTTAATATTAACTTAACAAAAACTATCAGAACAATAAGAACTCCTCCATTTTGTCAAAATTATTTTATTATATCTTTGATGAAAAGCTTAAAATCATCAGAAAATTGAATAACTTTCCTTATGTTTCTATAGATTTAGAGCTTTACAAACATTTTGATCATTTTATTTTTCTAACTATATCTCTGGAATTAACTAGCATCTAGATCAAAGAGGAGAACATTATCAGTCTCGGGCTCAAAAAAACAACTTTTCGATTGGATTAGTGTTTCCTTTTTAGTATTTTAGATCAATTGACTTAATTGGAACGTTTCCTGAGTAAATTTGCTCACATTTATTTCTAAGATCCTTCCAAATCATTGCCTGTAGTCATATTCATTTTCTTTGCTCCATAGAATCCCTTTGCACAAATATACTATGGTTAATGTATCCTATGTACTGTTGATAGACATTTAGGTTTTCTTCTTTTTGATATAACGAATAGTGTTCATGCCTACACTACAAAGAGTGGATTCCTTTGTACACATCTTTTATGAGTGCTTTTCTGTTGGGTAAATACTTAGGTGTAGAAATTCTGAGTAAGGGGACATAGATATGTTCAAACTTAACTAATGATGTCATACTGTTTCCCAAAATGTAGTACTAATATATATCTCATCAGCAATCTCTGAGAACTTCAGTCTTTTCAAATTTGGTTTGGTCTGTCATTTTCTAATTAATTAATTAATTAATTAATTAATTGTGATATGGGATAATGAAATCCATTAAATTTCATCTGCACATTTTAACAGTAATGTGTGTGTGTGTGTGTGTGTGTACATTTACACTGTGTATTCACCTTCTATAGTTAAATTTCCTTCTATCACCCCATATACCACATATTTGACCCTTTTACCTAGTCTATCTCCTTCCTTGACCTTCCTGTCTACCCTCTGGAAACCATTAGTTTATTGTCCATGTCCATCAGTCTCAGTTTTCAGGTTCATCCTTTGATTTTTAGGTTTATATCTCACGATATATAATATCATATGATTTTCAACTTTTTCTGTCTGGCTTATTTTGCTTAGCATGGTTATCTCGAGATTCATCCATGTTGTTGCAAATGTCAGTATTTCATCTCTTCTTATGGCTGAGTAATATTCCTTTGTACATATGTCCCATAGCTTCTTTATCCAATCATCTATTGTAGGACACTTCAGTTACTTCCATGTCCTAGAGCTCTTTGAATAATGAAGATACCTTTTTGGATACAAATTTTCAAGTATTTTGTGTAATTAACCAGGAGAGGAATTGCTGGATCAAATGGTAGATCAATTTTAACCCTTCTGATGAACATGTGGTGGTTTCTTGTGGTTTATTTTACAATTCCCTAGTACTTAGTAAACTTGAATGCTTCTCTCTCTCTCTCGCTCTCGCTCTCGCTCTCTCGCTCTCTCGCTCTCTCTCTCTCTGTGCATGTGTATAAATATAAATTTTTTGGCCAAGTTTTATATTTTCCTCAATCAGTTCCTAGTCCAATCTTATTTCTGTATTTTTTTTTTTTTGGTCTTGGGACTTGTTTTTTTCTTCACTCATCAATGTGTCAGAATTCTTTAAACATCTGTAGATCTTTGATTATAAGTTTGTAGTGTATCTTGGGTTCCTTTGGCGTCAAGTGGCAATAAGTATTTCAAATTATTATGAACTTCATTGACTTTGTCTTTTTATATATTCGTGGGATTATAAAAGGCCTTGATCATCTACGAAAAAAACCTTGGGAATAAATAAAATGAAACAAATACAAAAGTGGTGAAAGTTTACAAAAACCAGTGTAATTACCATATAAAGTTTCCAGATATACTTAATCTTTTCAGATTTATTATTCCTATTCATTAAAATATATTTTGGTGAAGCAAGACATTTCTTGGCCTGTTTTTGTTTTTTTAAAAAACAACATTTAATGTCTCTTTGAGATTTTCAGATGTACAATAAAATACAAACTAACTAATGCAAATTATATCTGTGTTGTATACATAATTTTGCTACAGGATGACTGTTTTAATTAATGTAAATTAATTAGAACTATAGAGATTCTCCCATTCTTTATGATATATTTGGAATTAATTTTATTTTATAATACATTTTCAACAAATCTAGCACTTTATTTTTATAGGCAATATAAGTAGGCAGTTCAAAATAAAAATATATTTAGAGAAGTATGAATAAAAATATTTAAAAGGCTCATTTTAATCAGTTTTGCTTAGATTGTGTTATGTCAGGTCAGTAGAACATAAAGTTAACTGGAGGTTTAAAAAATTACAGGATATTTTCAGAAAAAAAGTATTTCTTATTTGCCTGAAATATCTTTGAGATATTTGCAGTCTGCAATTTTGAAAGCAATCTGAGATGTTTAAAATGAGTGTCAATATTCCAGAGAGTTCTCTACCAGATGATTCTGAATACAGTTTTTGAAACATAATATCGGAAAGGTAACACAATTACACTGCTCTACAACATGTAAAACCTGGTACACGAAATACAAGCTCGACTCAAAAGATAATTTCCATATCATACTATAGATTATTACACATTTAATTATCTAAAAATCATGCAGGAATCAAATACATTCTAATGCTAACAGAATGTGATCAGTCTTTGAAATATATGCATCACCAGTGAATTGAGGAAAGAAAAAATGATTTGGCCACTCACCAAATAAACTATTTTTCCTAATGTATCATATCCAAGGGCTTAAAATGCATAAAAAGTCCTCAAACTTTTTACTTAAGGAAATTTTCATTTAGGTGAGCCACTTTGCGGCTACTTTGAAGAGCTAAAATTCCTAATTTTCTAAATACATACAAGCATAGAAAAAAAGTTTTATTTCTATTGGAAGCAAACAAAATTAAGGCAATGTTAATTAAATTACATTCAAACTAACAAGTGCAAATTGCATTACTACTATATGAATGAAATTGTTTGAGACCTCCCTTCTGTGACCATAAATGAGACTGATTTGTGTTGAGAAGGAAAAGAGTATAGAAACAGAGTAAAACTTAAATATGCAAAATTATCTTATCCAACAGTTTATTTGTACCTACATAAAGATGGGTTTCCCCACTCATACTAAGAGCAACAAATCTAAATTTGTACTTGTTCGAACAAAAAAGGAAAGTATATATTAGAAACTGATGTTAATACCTCTCAGCTCTCAACTTAAACAGGAGAAAAATGTAGGCTTAAAATGCTCAGACTCTTAGAAACAGAGTATTTAGTAGTCACCTGTTTGCATATACCACAGAATTCCAAAATAGACATGAAGTCTTTTCTAAAACTATATACTATCTAAGAATATAAACATAGTTAAGGAGAAGGAAGGCAAAGACTATAATGGGAACCAGAGAAAAAGTTATCATGATACATGTATATTGCATTCAACTTGTAAAATTGCAAAGATGAATGCAATATTTGACTCTGAGGCTCCAGCAGATCAAAAGGAAAACATTATTAGCTACAACATAGGCTGTGATCACATAACAAAAACATATCAGTTGTTAGGAAAGAAAATTTTCTTGACATTTTTTTCACCAGTGGGGTAAAAGTAATGAAAAAAATTTGCGATAGATGCATAACTTTCACAAAGATATTATCAAATCTAAGCTCCTAATTTTGACAAGAAAACATTTCTAGGAAATGGTGGGTCATGTTACTCTTAATGTTGTAATCACACCCAAATGTAATTGAAAGAATATGTAACTTATCTGAAAATAAATAGTTAATTCAAGTATTACAAAGGATGTCCTGATTAAAAGGTTAAAAGACATGCTATATGTAAAAATAAATGAACATATGAAATTTTAAATGAATACCAATTTGAGATGTTCAGGTTATGGGGTAACATGGCACTTGCTTAGACGAAGTAAATTCTAGTAGAGAAAATTGGCATATAAATATATGACAATGGTATAACATGGTTAAGTACCAAATCAGAAACCTGGTAGTTCAGTTATAGGGTCTTAGCCAAGAAGGCAGTGAACTCTCAGGCACCTATGTATAACATGGTACAAACTGTATGAGGTTACATGACATGGCAATCATAAAGATAACCATTGTTAGTAAGATCTCCTGAGATAATACTCTCTTGAAACAATGAGAAGTGGTTATATAAACCTAGGTGTCCCGTAGTTGGCAAAGGAAGATCAAAAGTAATATTTTATGAGTCCTTCATTCAGACTGGTACTGTTTATATCTCCATTCAATAGGGCAACTAGGAAGAAAATTGTCACAAAATATTACACTAGCTTCAGGTGACATAGACCACAAAATCTGTGATACATAAATGATGCTTAGTATTTCAAAATAAAATAATCTAGACCACTTGATTTTAAAGTGTAGCTCTCAAATATAATAGTATTTCAGGGTGCTTGGCATTTCTTTTCCCCATGCCATTATTTTTCCAAAGTAAATAACGTACAAACAATTATAAATGGTTAAAAATATCAAGGCCTCATAACTTTAGAGCAATATTTGCATAAGACGACAAATGTGACCAAAGTAATAAATATAGCAGCCCAATAGAGAATAGAGAACAGATTTGGGCCTGAACCCAAATAATTTGACTCCAAGCCCAGAGTTCTACCACCTGAGAGGCATAGAGCTTAGTCTCTAGGCCAGAGTGTGTGGTGGTGAATCTTGGCCTCACCCTGGACTAGTTAGACCATGGACAGTGTACATTTCTTGATGCTATTTCAAAATATATTCTTGTCTATAAATTTAAATATGTCTTCTTTGCTAACGCAAGAGTGCAATGTTCTCTGATCTCCAGGGGAAATTCAGCCAAAATTTATTTTAATATTTATGACATCGAGTTTTTCATATCTGCAACTTGTACAAGGAGAGTAATCCTTATTGCATAACTTCAGAGGTTTTAAAAATTAATCTTGATCACATTTTGCCTATCCTTATACTTGCAGTAAATTAGGCTAATGGTTGCAGTTAAAATGACATGCAGTAAACTGGACAAGTTGGTTAATAAATTGAAAGGTGTTTCTAATACCAGATCCGACTTGTTACCTTAATAGGGAAGGTTATAATTCACATAGGACACCTCAATTTTAATATCATTTCTTTGCCTTGATGATTATTTCCTGGGTTTTCATAGAAACTTAGTGTTCTGTTACTTTCTGCCAACATTCTACTTTGGTTAAGGTTCTAACCTTCTGTTTCCATGAGAAACAACAAATGGCATAGATATTACAAGAAAAGGCCTTGAACTATAGTAAATTTAACTTTGAATTCTGTCTTCACTGGCTGAATGATACTTGAATAGCTACCCAATTTTACTCATCTTCATTTTCACAACAATAAAATTAGGAATAATTGCAACTAACTTGTAAATAAATGTTTCCTTAATTTGCCGGTTTGATTTTATGTGCTTATCTATTAAAATAAATTCTGTAGGCTAAAATAAGTAAAGATTTTTTACAGTTCCCAAAAAGTAATAAAGGAAAAAAAGGCAACTATTGCTATTGATAAGGAATATATATTGATGACTATTTCTCAAAGGCCCAAGAGGAACAGAAAAGCTAAATCTTAAAGGTTAAGTTAAATCTTCTTTATCTCACACAAAAAAAATTGTGAGTAATACATCAAAGATACATTACCTTTTTATTTTTTTTATGTTGGCCAAACAGTTGTTTTCAAAAAATTCCTTCAACATCTGGGTGCTGTTTATCAGAGTTAAAATATACACACACACACACACCACACACACACACACACACACACACACATACACAGAGAGAGAGAGAGAGAGAGAGAGAGAGAGAGAGAGAGAGAGAGAGAGAGGAGAGAGAGTGTGAATATTTGCTTTTAGTTTCTTGCTTGTCTCTTAATCATTTATAACATCTTTGCCATGGTAGTCTATTATTCTGATGAAACCAAATCTATCAGTCACTTCTTGTTGGAATAGGAGACTTCAATTAGTGTTATTCAACTAGTGTCCTGCCCCAGAGAAAGGTAAATCAGGATATTCTGGGGGATTCTGACATATACTCTTTTCAGGCTGGGAAGCGGATGTATGGCCTCACAGTGAACATCACTGCCAAATGGTTGCAACTGGTGCTCGTATCGCTGACGAGGGGTTGGAGAATAAATGTTCAAAACCACAGTTATGGAATCAAGAAATATCAATATAGTAACACAAATCTCTGCTTCTGAATGTGAATATGAGATTCACATTCAAACCAAATTAGGAAAAGTGGATACCACTGATGAATGACAGCTTTGAAAATAATGGTTTTCATGCTCTAACAATACTGATGATGCTCCTCCCCACCCTTGGAGTTTTTCTTTTACTGTGTAAAATATACATCATATGGAAGTTATCATTTTACCCATTTAAAGTGTACAGTTCACTTGCATTAGGTACATTCGCACTGTTCTGATACCGTCACCACTACTTATTTCTAGTACTTTTTCATCCTCCCAATTTGAAACTCCATGTCCATTAAACAGTTACTCATCGATCCACCCTCCGTAGCCCCTGGTAACCACCATTCTCTTTTCTGTCTCTGTGAATTGGACTACTCTAGGAACCTCAAATCATATAATATTTGTCCTGTGTCTGACTGCTTTCACTTAACATATATGTTTTAAGACTCAATGACAGTCCATTGTATGTATATACCACATCTTGTTCGTCCATTCATCTGTTAATGGGTGTTTCCACACTTTAAGTTACTGTGAATAATAATTAAATGAATATTGCCACGCAAATGCTTGTTCTAGTTCCTGCTTTTACTTCTTTTGGATGTATACTAAGAGCTATCATTTTAACTGATATGAATTCTTGTATTAAAGGCTAAAGAGGGAAATTAACACCTTACTTTTTTCTCCCTCTTGTAGGAATTAAAATGACGGATTGCTTGTGACGAACGAAAATCAATTTGGTGGATCTAGTTGTAAGTTATCAGCCTCATGCCATAGTAAATAGAGGGAATATTCCGGAATTAATTCTTTTGTCCATTGTCCATTTGACACCATCCAAGTTTTATGTTAACATGACATGAACATTCATAATTTTCAGTCAGAAATTGAATCTCTACATGTTTGTATAAATGAAAGCTTTATTTATTTACTTTTTTTGGGGGGTCTAGTTTACTAGAATGTTAATTGTGTAGGGACAGTCTGTTTGCTTTTTCTCCATATTTTTTGCACATACTGTATGAGACTATGAAACAGAAAACACAGGTGACTCATTCCTAACCCACAGAAATGTCAAGATAATATATATGTTTTTTAACTTATTAAGTTTGTGTTAATATTGGTATGCTGCAACAGCTAGCTAACACGCATGGCTTCACTAATTAGAGCATTGAATTGCTAACTTCTGACAGGTGAAATTATATACAACTTAAGTTTGATACAAGAAAACAGATGTTAGTTATATTCTGGAATAATTTTCATAAACTACATAAATTTCTTTTTTGTAGAATTAGACATTGCTTAAGTTGTTTCCTTGTCTGTCTTGTTACAATGTGTGAAAAGGGGCTAAATTTTGTGCTGTCCATAATTAGTTTCTCGATTCTTATAAAGCACAGAAATATAAAGTCTGCTCTAATGAACTTCTAGCTTTAACATCGAAAAATGACATCTTTTATTTCAAAATTTAAAGGTGATATTTTCTACACATTTTCTACAATCTGGATAGAAATAATTAATACTGGACAGATTAACCGGCCTAATTTAAGAAAAAAATTACATCCAATTAATACCACTGAAAGCATTTCAAATACTACGTGTTAGTTAATGTTTAAACAGATTTACTTCTAGACAAAACCTTTCTTAATTTTTCCAACACACTATTCTCTACCAGTATCAAAATGTATCATAAAAATGCAATTTTCTCCAGGCTACAATTAAATGAGCCTTTATGATAATGAGCATTGGATGATAAAATTTTAATTGTGTTCTATTCGTTGCCAGGCAGGGCTGATTTTATTTTATTTTATGCCCGGAAAGTACCAGTTTCATGATTGGGACAACTTACATATTCTGTGTGAGAAAAATGTAATTTGGATACAAATATAGCAAAAAGTCAAGATCCATAAAATAAGATGGCAGAGAGGACAGAAAGATAACAAAATTGAATAGAATGAACTGAACATCAGTTCATAGGCAAAATGGTGGCAGTATACAATTGGACACCGCATGTTCTTTTTTAACAAGGGTAACTACTATGTAATAATGCACATTCACCGAGATGTTAAAGTTGAAAGTAAACCCAAATTTTATGTGAATTCCATTACCTTTTACATTTCGCAAGCAATGGAAGTTTTCTTTTTAAAGCATCATCTGACTTGACTTGCTCTATGGGCTTGATCTATGAGCTGGCTGACAGTTTGTAAGACTTAGAATGAACTATCTGAAAGGTATTTCCCAGTTCCACCATTAGGAGTTTGATATAACATTATTTACTACACCAGTTTCTCTTTTCTTTCTGTTGAGTAAAATCCAAATCTATTGGTTAATTTCAGAAGCCTAGAGGTATAGCTCAATAAAGGATTTCTCCAAAGGCCTTATAAAAACATATCTTTCTCTTGTTGTTGATTCATATATTTGTAATTTAATCACTTGATGATAAACAGTGCATCATTAACTCTCTTCCAATTGACTTTTTAACAACTATTTTAAAGCAAATAGCTGCTGAGTGTCTGAAATTCAAGAGTTCAATTTTTAAAGCTAGATTTATGGATGATAGAATTGAGAACAAGCTTTTACAATAAGAGAGGCAGGTAGTGGAACTCTACAGCTTTAGTGATGAAGCTTAGGATTCAAGAGATCAGGTGGATCCCCACTGTCCAGAAAAGGACTGCTAAGGTCATGCTTGAGGAAATGATTATATCTCTAATATGCACCTAGAACATTGGAGAGACAGATGCTTTCATATTTTGAAAATGTCCTCCAGAAAGCTCTTCACCAGAAGCTCCTTCACAAAGCTTTATCTAAGTTGGGTTTCATGCCCGTGTTCCTGACATATTCCTGATGGCAGCGCTAGCTCCTATATTTCCTTCAGGAGCAACGCTAAGGGCATTATTGGTCATTTTAAACAAATCCCACAAATTTTGACTGAAATGCATCATTTCCTAAATTAATACTCAAATAGAGACTAGATAATAATTCAGTTAAAACCCTCAGTTTTAATAGATTTCAAATTTAAATCTTATTACTTCATTATCTTACTGTTTGCACTGTCCTTACCACCCCTAAATTCCACATGTGAAACAGCTGCATATTTTTGAAGATTAATGAACTTTGTGTTTTAGAGTACTTTTTGGTCTCAAGAAAAATTGAGCACAGTATGCAGTTCCATGTGCATCACCCACCTCCAGTTTCCCCGTTTATTCATGTCTTGCATTCATATGGTCCATTTAGTACAATTGATGGACCAATGTTGATAAACTATTAACTAAAGTCCACAAGTTTACATGAGACGTCATTCTTTGTGTTGCAAGTGCTACTGAGGTTACACACATGTATAATGTCATATTTCCACTATAACTGCATCATACAAAGAAGGCTGTTTCACTGACCAAATAAAATCTCCCGTGCATCTAGTCATCATTCCCATCCCCTGAATCCACCACCGCTGATCATTTCCCTTTCTGTATACTTTTGCCTTTTCCGGAATACAAATAGTTTCAATCCTATAGTAAGTAGGTAGTAATTTTGGACTCGCTTCCTTTCTTAAGAATATATACTTTGGCTTCCCACGTACCATTTAAGGCTTGATATCCTTTATTGCTGAATCACAAAACATTGTAAAGATTTACTACAAACAGTTGCATTTTAGGAAGAAGAAAATTGACCAAAATAACTCCAGATCACTTGTATAGAAGTAAATTTGTGCACACAAAATACAACCCAGGAAATTTAACAGCTACAGGATTTATATGCAAAATACTACCAAATAATTGTATCACAGATGTAAAAATTTATTCATAAATATCCATTTAACATTTCAAATGATTATTATTACTTGAAAATATATACTACAATAAAGCCCTCTAAATCAGATTATTTTTAAAATCTTTGTCCTGTGAATAATGACTACAGTAAATAACAGAATTTGTAATTTTCAAATATTAGACCCAGATTTGACATTTTAAATATAGATGACACAATTATTGTACAATTTCAAATCTACTTTATTGTTAGGTTCATGAAGTAACAATAAAAGTAAAAGTTATATGCGTCACGTAATTATTTTAATTATTGCAGTTTAGTATATAAATGTGGTTGTATATTGAGGCTATAAAGCTACACTGGGATTTGACCGGGCTCTATTACCTTCCTTCTACTGAGAGAAAAATCTAATTTAGTTTCACATGTTAGCATTCAATATATTTGAAAATCAGGACCAATTAAGAAATGGTTTCTTTATCTACTACGAGATAACTTAATAAAAATAGGAAAAAAAATGCACCAATTGTATTTGTATCCTTGGAGTAATTTTATAAGGGTGATTTAATTTAACATATTTTACATATTTCACTGAGAAAATTGTTTCGAATTGACATAGAGCAGAAAAGGGATTCTGACTCTTCCAGAATTCTTAAGATGCATTGTAGATAAGAAAATTAAGAAAGGATCAAATGCTTAGACACTGCTTTTTACATTCTTCCCAAACTGTCCTTACTGTTGTTAAGAGTTTTGCTTCTATTAAGAGCAATGAAATTTCCTCATCTTGAGGAAACAAAAATGGAAGACCTGGAAATATACACAATTCCTCAAGCCCAGAAAACTGCATTTGTCATTAAGGATGTCTATGTGTTTGTTTGATTCATTCATTGTGCTGAATAGAGTTTGCCTCCTCTCTCTTAGTCATTGGCCATCAAAATTTAAAACCATAAGAATTAGCTGAAGAACTTATTAAAATTTTCAGATTTTTTTGGCTCATACTTACCGATTCTGATTTAGTAGGTTCATGAGGCCAGACCTAGGAATATCATTTGTAAAATGTCACCCTTTCAACAGTTAAAAAGGCAAAGTTTCCTATCTCCAAATAAGATTTGAGAAGAGCCCAAAAATCACAGAATAGGTTATCTTCGGGTAAAGCCATCTCTCATATTGGACAATAAATCTAAATCAGCAAAGAGTAATGTACTCTGTGTGTAGTTATATTATAGTAACAGTTTAGAGATAGCTTTCTATATGTTCTTTAAAATCAAGAACAATAATTCTCCCTGAAATATTGTACTTAATCATTAAAAATCCTAAGTACAAACTTGTGCAGTTTGTATAAGAATGATGGCAATGTTCATCAGTGTATAGGGTATTTTAAATCTCTTGAATAATGAGATGTTAACTAGAACTACTCTTTTGCCATTTCCTTGGCCCTTGTTGTAATTTTTTTTCATTTTTCATAGTCTATAAACTTGAATTTCTGGATTTTTATGATGCTTTTTCTCTGTATCTGCATATCTGCAGGTGGACTGTTATTCCTTTATATTTCTTTATGAAATCAACTCTATTCGTCAATAGAAAGCAATTCAAAAAAAATTTATATACATAAACTGTATAAATTTTTTGCTTTTTCATTCGTTACAAGACCAATTCACATTAATAAGCGAAGGGTGAAGTTTTGGACTTTAATAGGGAATTGATAAGATTACTTGCTTCACTCAGGGAATTTGAATTTAAAAAAAAATGTTAAGATACTTATATGCATAGTATTCTTATTTTAGAGTTAATATATTAAGTTTGCACAATGTTAGAAATTAAAAATGGCACAATATTTCTAAACATTAGCAAAATATCAACTTCTTCAAGAAGTTAATAAAAATGTTTGATACATTTGCTTCTTTTCTATATAAAAAATAACAATGTTGAGTTTATTTTTATAGACAAAGCATTTTAAAATATACAAACCCCAGAGAATGAACATAAGTGTGGCATTCAACCATGCAAATAGTTTAATTCATTTTAAATAAACACTAAACATATGTCTATATTGCTAGCACATTTGTTTGGAGAATTTGTAAACAACTGTTTTAATAAAATATTTGGTAAACTGTGAGATACTGCATTTCCAATTCAAAATCAATATTCACATTTAGACTCTAAGATCTATTTCAAAGGTACTGACCTTTCCATGATAGTCATCTCTCAAAAAGATGGCAAGTGAACCTCAGAGTGTATGAGTCTTAGTCCTTCATCTTGAGATGAAGAGCTCACTCAACCTGCTGACTCGATCCGCAACAGTCCCTTTATTCTAGAGTAATATTATGTGTTTGAATTACTATTAGAATTTTGATATTTCTGTTTGTATCAAACAAAAGACATACAAAATGTATTTTCTGATTATGACAGTACAAATATTTTCCAAAAGATCTAAGTGAGTAATTTCCCGAAAACCTCTCATTAGGTATGATCATGTGGTAACAATGAGATTGTGCCTCAGAGATCTCTAACTACAGGAAGCACATTGACAAAGGTGCGTGTTGCTGTCCTCGGAAGCCTATTGCTGAGTTTACGTAAAGCTCATGCTTCCAAAGGGCTGCTTACAGATAATGAATGAGAAATGCAGAGATGCTAAATGAGGTCCCTTCCTGGGAGACACGTGAGTTGTCTGCCACCTCACTATGTATGAATTGAGGACTCCCCGCCCATCATGCAGAAGCTCACTTAAATGACAGATTAATCACTTAAAAGACACAACAGATGAGGATTGTACTTGCCCCCTTTCTCATTTGGGGTCAGAAGGCATGTGGTTTGAAGGCTGACCCTGCTTCCTAATCATTTCTCTCACACAGGAATATCACCTAACAAAATATTTGCTAGTTAAGTCTCATGTTAATGTCTATTTGTTATAGCACAGAGCTACACTAACTACTAACAGAGGACATTAGGAGATTGAAGTAAAGAAGTAGTATGCCAAAATATATAAATTAAATGCAAAGTATTCATGATAATTTACAAAAAGAATTCTGGTGAAAATAAAGATGAAGACATTGAAAAGGTATTAACATAGAACATGAATGTGTATTGATGTAGGTATTAATATATATTCATATATAATGATGAAGGTAAATTCAATAGATGTAATACATATGAATTTACGTGGAGACAAAAATGAATTAGAAAACCTTGAGGGTTGTAGTACACCATTATTTAAATATGATTACAATGTAGAAGAGTACCATAGGTTATAGGATATTTTAAACTTGTATGAGATGCCCCGGTTAATATTTCCATCAGCTCAGCAGCTACATGGTTGCTAACACTCTTTTCTTCCACATCGGTGGCAGACACCACAAGGTACACAGCGTTCTCTTTTTCTCTAATCTCAATCCTTGTCAAGATACCTTCTAATAATACAAAGGAAAGCATTATTTGTCACATCTGTCTAAAAGAGTTTAGTTCAATTTCAGTTGAAGGGTAGTAGAATATTCCACTCTAAATTACGACAAAGAAGTTTAGATCACGCCAACCCAAAATATGTCACTTTGGTATATTGATTACTTTGAGCAGTAGGCAATTTAATAACAGAAAATTCAGGGAGAGGTTTTCTCTGAACTGCTCTTATCTACCTAAAGACAGATCCCCCCAAAAGGAACTCAATTGTAATAGATCCTCTCTTCCTAGGAGCTTCATCAACTACCAAAGATTGATTCTCATCACAGGAGAACAGACTAGAAGTGGACACGACACTGAAACAAACTTTGTCACAAACTATCAGATCGTCCATCTACTCTTCTAAGAACCCTTAAATCTATCCAAAGAGCCATTTACTCTCCTAAGAGGCTTATACAGCCCCCTTGCCTTTCCATATTATAGTATTTAGCCCTGAATTCTAAAGTCAACTCTAAGTTGCTCGTTTTTCCTAAGTATCTCCTACATATACATAAAGGAAAAAAATTAATAAATTTGTGTTTGTTTTTCTCTTTGTATTCTGTGTTTTATTACAGAATCTCAGCACAGAACCCAGAAGGGTCCAGGGACAATGACTTTTCCTCCCTACACAGTCATACTACTTTAAAAAGGGATCAAATGCTGACATCGATGAAGACTAAGAGGACAGTAAATAGAAAATTATGTAAGAGAATAAATATAGTCATGATAATCTCAGCATAAGAACTGACTTTCCGACTTTCACTGCTATCCAAAGATGAAGAGGTGAATTCCTTCCTACTGTGAGTTTTTGAAAAGAGACAAGTTGACATTGATGTAAGAATATTAGAAAAATCAACTTTTAAATTATTATGCTGACTAAAAGATTGCTATGGTATATTTCATCCTTTATATGATATATGAGACTAAGAACAGAATTTTGGTAAGATTACCCTCTATTCCTCTCCTTTCAATGAAAAAACAACTGAGGAAAATGGTTTAAATTTAGATATGAGATTGAATATAAATATAGAGAAACTTCTTAATTGCCTGAATGGTAATAATTTGAAATTAATGCTTATTTATTGGGGAGAGAGGCTAACACTTGAACTCAATTCTTTGAAAAAGATATTGAAGCCATCTGGAGATGACTTTGAGAATGAAGAGTTGTTTAATAACAAAAGACAAACAAAACACTTAACTATTAACTCCTTAAGAAATTTGTTTCAAGAAAATGGAAGTGAGGAAAAATAAATAAATTATTATTAGGGCATGCAAAGTCGAAGCCACTGGAATTACTGATTTCCTTTTTTTCTCAAAAAAGGAAAACTGAGAGAACCAAATGCAACAATAATGATGCATTAAAATAAATATTTGTTACAATTTTGCAATTGTGTGTTGTGCATGTTTCTAAATAATGTGAATGTTGCTTACAATTCTATGAAATGTGAATTAATAATAATAATATAAATAAATATTATACAGTCTGAAGAGTTACATTCTTTCAAAAGTTTGAAATGGAACTCCATGCATCCTGGAAAATGTAGATGTTCATTTAATGACGGATAAAGCAAATAATGTCTCAATCCTCCATTTAACCTAGTTAAATGACTTAAGTAAAGACTAGTTAAAAGAGATCAAGAAATAACAAAATGAGTCTGTTTCAAATATGACAACTGCCATAGAGAACAAAGAGCATCAATGCATACTTATTTTAAGAATTACTGTATATCTGGCCATTATAAAAGTAAACATCTATCTGTATGGGGCAAATTGCTTTCTGATTATGAGATTCCTCCTACCCTGAAAAATCACTTGAAGCCAGACCATCAGGAAGCAAGTTTAGTTCACAGGATTTGAGAAAAGGCAAAAATCACATCTTTTTCCTACACATATAAAGTATGCCAATATTATAAGTTATAAACATGAAAAATAATTACAGAAGCTTTGGTTCTAATCTTGACAAGCTAAATTAGTTGACTTAAATGTTTACAGTGGTCTTTGTTAAGTCCTGGACTAATTTTACCAACTTTATTCTTTATCTATTTTTCAAAGAACCATTAGCAGAAAGGAAGTTTTTAAATATGGAAACAGAGAAAAAATAATCAAGCATGCAAAATGAAGATTTGGTTTTCTGTTGTATTGCTTCTTTATTTTGGTAAGCCAACCTATTAATCATCTGTCACCAAAGACTTAGCGGGCAACCCAGTAGGCTTTTTTTTTTCCTTTAGTTAATATTATTTACTATGATGTTATTATAATTTTAGAACATATAATAATGGGTATGTGGCTATTTTCCAGCAACAAGCATCAGTAGCTCAATGCTTAAATGCTTTTAAATTTATTTTTAAAAACCCCAAAAACGAAAAACAAAAACAATAGATTTGTTTCTCTGTCTAGCATGAACAGGCACATTGAAAATTTTGCCAAATAGTAAATGGCACCTCTCAAGTCTTATTTGATAGATTCCACAAAGCAAGTTTACATCTAAAACTCTCATTTAAACTCTGCCATGCATATTTTTCACTTTTATTTTTCCTTTCACTTTTGTGATAAAGACGGTTGGACTTCTCTGGAAAGGGGAGATAGCTATTAATTTTTTTAAAATAGCCAAACTGCAGCTTGAAGTCTAGAAAGCTTTAATTTGGAATATATGATATCAAGACTTGATAAGCTAAAATAATTTGAAATGAGTTAAAGCATCCAAAAATATTCACTTTCCTTTGAATTCAAAGAAAAAGAAGTATTATTTCTTTTATTATTGGAAGAATATATTCTATTTCCATAACATATATCTTAAAATGTTTCCATAACATTTGTTCATGTACCGAATAATATATATTCTTAATAGATGTCAACTCATTTTAGAATATCTACAGCAATCAAAATCAATATGAATCACAAATTACACACTTAATGTGCTATAAAGATACTGAAGCCATGCATTTCAGCTAGGTTTCATTTGGTCAAAATGACAGACTGCAGCAGGGTTTGGCGTGTCAACCCCCAGCTGGGCTTGCGCTTATGACAGAACTGTGGACAAATTGGATCACTGTGTGGCTTGACAGGATAGTTTTCAGGTGAGTCACAGAGATAGTAGCAGGACATTGGTGAGGTGAGAGGAAGTTGAAAATAACTGGCAGATCTGGTACATTACCGGTTCTTGAGAACATGTCAAACACGTGAATCCCCTGATTTGAAGAGGATTGAATGCAAAACAGAGGGGTTCTGATCTCTTTGAGTAGTCCACTTCTGAAAGTCCAGAGGTGTTAGAGCGTAATACTTTCTCAAGTCAGGGATGATGCTGACTTGATACCTCTTTTCACAAGTTTTCACACACACAAAAATGAAGTTTTGTGGAAAAATGAACTCGTCAAGGACAAAGGGTACTCGGAGGCCACTGTCTCCTAGAAATCTAGTGAAATGTTGGCTCGCGGGGCCCAGGCAGTTGTGGACAGTTGGATATTCCTGCCCTGTCAGGGTTTTTGCCTCTGTCTAAAAACTCTGCTATGATTCCTTCCTGGAGCAATTCCGAATCCATGAGAAAGAATCCAGGATGCTCCGATTCTGTGAGGCAAACCCTCTTAAGTGGGTCAGGGGCAGATGCTAGTCAAATATAAAGTCAGAAATGGGAGTGGGTGAGGGTTACAGGGGCCCAGTGGATTGACTGTATGGCGATGAGTGATAAAGAATCCTCCTGAGCACAGCTGACTCTTGGGAACTGCTGGAATTTCAAGGCAGGTCACTAGAAAGAAGCTTATCTCTGACAACCATGTTCCCACAAACACCTGACATTCACAAAAACGTTCAGGAAATGGCTGAGGTGAAGCCAAAAGTCACCTCAGGGCAAAGGAAAGCTTCTGTACTTACTGTGTAGAAAAGTATGTGAGACAAGCCACCGCCAGTCCGCCTCCTCAGCCATTGGGGCCCTCGGCCAAGCTTTGGCCTCAAGCGGTCAGGCCTCCTTGAACCACAAAGTCCGTGCCTGGCTCTTGCCCATTGGCAAGAGAAAGACCTCTCTCTCAGGTGGATTCTGCCCTTAACCTTGGGAAAGCAAGCGCTCATATGCAGGCTGTGTGCCCCCTGGTGGCCGCTTGCATGCAGCACATGAAGCTCCCATCGAATGTTCCTGGGCTGTGCTGTGAGCTGATTTCTTTGACTCAATCCTTGGACTTTTTGAAATTTAGATGCTTGATAGAAGCACGGACGGAATCCAAGTTTATATCAGTTTCAGGTCCACGACGTCGCGATCTGAGAGTTACACACATCCTAATGTTCTCTGCAAAAGGGTCCAGCTATTGTCTGCCACCCAGCAAACACTTCCATTAGGGCGGAGAGGATTCCTGGCACTTTTTACACCCTTCCTCAACACCAGGCCTAGCTTACTGTTTAGAGGCCTCTCTGGGAAAAATACACGAAACACTCCTACATTCATCTGGACACTGATACAAACAAAGGATGCTTTAAGCTCACATGCTGATTTTTTTCTTTCGCACTCCACTTTAGCCAAAACACCAAATACTCATGTCATTAAACAGCTGAAAACAATCCCAGAGTCCCTTCACCCGCTTCTGCGGCCGCATGTCTCTCTCTCTCTCTCTCTCTCTCTCTCTCTCTCTCTCTCTCTCACACACACACACACACACACACACACACACACACACACACACTGTTACTTAGCACAGCCATATGGCACTTAAATGACCTCTATTCCTGTGATATTCCCAGACATGGCACTACTCCACAACACCCAAAGCAGAAAGGGCCAATGAGTCTGTCCTTGGCTGTACCTGTTTGACCCAGACACAGAAAGACACCCAAAGTCATACCAGCATTCCAACCAGGCCCTTGAGGACACCTAGTTTTTCACTTCAGGGACGCTGAAGGCCTGGGCCTTCTGAACTCTCCTCAGCTCTCTGGCATGGCTTGCTGAAAGATGAAAGGGAGTGTTCTTTGCGGCTCGGCTGGGGTAAGGATTTGTGGTCTTGCTTTCTGAGCCACTAGCCAGGCTGAATGAGACTTCACCAAACTCTAAGTCCCCAGAATCCAGTCCCTGGCTGCCCCACACTGACTGAGCAGTGAGCCTGAATGCAGGGCTGCTCCCAGATGCTCGCCACTTTCTTGGGTTCCACAAACCTTCTCTTGGGAACAAGATTGTCTGGGGTCAGTATAGGGGATGAGGAAAACTGCCCAGAAGCGAGCTGTGAAACAGGTGAGGTGAGGAACATAGGCGTGGTTGCCTGGGGAAAGAAGAATGGAGAATGTGTGAGTGCAGGTATGTTGAATTGTCTATGAGAGTTAAAGAAACCTAAAGGAAAAGAGACATGGCATGCTAGAAAATTCCCATGTTTGGAATGGGACGGGGCATGAAGATGGAAGCTGAGAATAGAAGGCCAATGGAATGATGGAGTCAGAGAAAAGAACAGGGCTTGAGCGTGATGGCAAGACACAGTAAAGCCTGGGGGAGGGGAGACCCCACGGCCTGGCCGGCATCAAAAATGCACAACAGCTATGACTTATTGAGAGCTAATCCTCCTTCCCTGGAGTGTTAATTCGACAACTCACCTGAGCCAGTCAAGGGGCCCAGAGAGGCTCAATTGAGGTTGACTGGCCCCTGCTGGGCCACAGCTCCCATCTGGGCTTTTGCCTGCTCTGGGCCTGGCCGCTTCAAGATTGCAGAAGAGCCCAGCGAAGACAGGGCCAGGGACAAAGAAAACATGCAGCCAGGAAGGTGCCCGGCTGAAAGAGTGCCCTGTTTGTCAGCCCAGAGGCTTGGAGCAAAAGCATGAATATTGTGGGACCGGATAGTCCAGGCAGGAAGGGGAGCAGAACCCAAGTGGCCGGCTATCTCTCCATTTCCCCGGTGTCTTGCCAGCAGCTAATTGTCCAGAAAGGGGCAATGTAGTGACTCTCAGAACCTCTAGTGCAGGAAACTTTGCAGGCCTGACTTCCAGCTTGAAAGAGAGCACCCAGGCAGCTCTTGACATGAGCCTTCCCTGAGAACTGGTTTCTTCATCCCTGTTGGCATTAAAGCCAGTAAGCAGTGAGAACCGCCATGATAGAGCCATGGGAAATGGGCTGAATCCAATAGCCAAGTTTGCATTTGTGTTTCCTGACCTTCATATGAGTGCTCAGTATTCCTGCCTACAGCTGACACTCCAACAATACCACACGGGGTTGTGGCACCCCACTACTGAGTAGCACCACGCCACCTCTTTCGCAGCTTCAGGCCAGACCAGACTGGAGGAACGGTGTGTGCGTACTCTCCAATGGCCCCAGAGATCCTGGACACTGCATGAGAGCTCAGGTTCAGGGCTTCTGCCTGGAACCTGCTAGAAGGCCGTCCGTTAGCTGCTGGTCTATCAGGAGGCCACCCGCACTTGCCATGCATTGAACTCTTTCTCCTTCAAGCCCTCTCTGCACTGCAATCTGTCGGCCTGAATTCCACAGGCTGACCCCATGGGCCAAGTGGCGCGTGCAGGTGCTAGTGCTTAGTACAAAAAAAGACTGGTTGCCAAGAAGCCTCATCTAACCTAACTTATTTCATTATGAGAATTAAAGTTTAATGACTAGTCATTGCAAAAATAAGATAATTAGGTAAAGGGAGGGTTTATGAAAACTTAGAAAATAATAAGGAAACTAAATGGTATTCAAATGAGATTTCCTGTGTGAAATATAATACCCTCTATTAAGGTAAGAAGTTCGATCTGGTTTTAGAAACACCTTTCAATTTATTAACCAACTTTTCCAGTTTACTACATGTCATTCTAAATACAACAATTAACCTAAATTAATGCAACTATAAGGAGAGGCAAAATATGATTAAGATTAATTTTTAAAACCTCTGGTATTTCCCCAGACGTTAATGCAATAAGGAAAAATTGCTCCTTCTACATGTTACAGATACAAAAAACTCAGTATATAAAAATTGGATTAAAATGATGGCTGAATATCTCCTGGATGTCAAAAGGACTATGAACATTATATTCTTGAGTTAGCAAAGAAGACATGTTTAAATTTATGGACAAGAACATAATTTTTTGAAAAAGCATCAAGAAAAGGAAAGTTCTTGATGCTCACAAATCTCTAATTCTTCATTACATTTCCTAAATAAGCACGGAATGGTAATGAGAGGTATCAGGAGAATGCTGCTATGGAGAGAAAAAAAGCCACAGGCACTGTTAGAAGATGCAAATTTTCTTAATGACAAAAGTATAGAAATATGTAAGGGTAACAATGCAGAGAGCAATATAATTTGCTTCTAGACAGAAATTAGAGCTTCTGAGGGCTCCTAGTTGCCAGTCCTAGCCTGATGATGTGAGACTGATGGAAGGAAAATAATTGCATCATATTTATGTGTTTCCCCAGTGTAGCATCTTTTCCTAGGCCAGACTCGCCTGACTCGTGTCAAAAGTGATACCGATTGCAAAATCTTACCTCATGTTTACACTATCGGGGAGGTAGTATCTTTCCTCTACCCTTATATGTTCTTCTGGGTGGTCTAAGAATTAAATTGACATGAAAAAATACCAGAAGAGAATCAAATTTGATTATGTATGTACATAAGGAGTTCTCATAGATATGGGACCTAAGGAAAAGACCAATGCAGGCAGTTTTTGTACAATTTAGAAGACAAAACAATAACTTGATGAGAATTTGATAGAACAAAGAACCTCAGGCTTGTGTGTTTAAGTAGTAAAGAATAAGTTGAGTCTGGGCTTGGGGTAGTAAATTGTTAAAAATAAATAAAAAATAAAACAAGGTTTGTTTATATAGGCTTTTCAGCCCCATATTTGCTATCTCTGGTGCTAAATATGTTTCTCATACTTTCTGGTGCAGGAAAGGTACCTTTCACATGGGATCGTTGTTGTCTGCTTTCAGAAGGACATAGAAGATCAGAGTGTCCTTTTTGTGCTGACTGCTTTTTACCTCTAACTTTAATTGAAAATATCAATATGCCACTTTGACATATTTTTGTGGGAACCGCACTATCCTCAAATAACGCTATTCTACATCCTCTAAATGCTTCTCAGGAAATTAAATCATTTAATCTCCTCAAAAATCCCATGAGGTAGCTTACTCTCAATTTACAGATGAGAACACTGAGTCCCAGAAAAAAATGTATCCTGCCCATTGTATAGAACTAGTCCAGGATGAGGCCAAAATTCGCCACAATGCACCCTGACCTGGAGACTAAGCTCTATGCCTTCCAGGTGGAAGACACTGAACTGGGAGTCAAATCACTCGGATTCAGGCCCAGACCTGCTCTTAATTCTCTATTAGGATGCTACGGGGAGGCTGGCCCTCACCTGCCTTGCATTGAAAACTTTCTCCATTCCAGTCATATCTGCCTCTTTCATCTGTTTGTCCAAATACGTCAGGCTGACTTCTTCAGCCTAGCAGCTTGTGCAGCCGCCAGACCTTAATGAGAAGATGAGTGGTTGCCAAACAACCTTGAGATTTGGGGGATGCATTTCCCTGGAACTTGAGCCTCTGCCACTTCTTGTTTGAACACCTCACATAAATATGCTGTGACTCTCATCCTTTTGCATGGTGCCCCAGCCCACCCAGGGATGGGGAAAATGTCATTGAAAGTAACAAGGTCTTTGCGCTTTCACTCCCACGTGGACCTGGAACAGAGGGCAAGACATACAGAAGCAAAATGAACAAAAGAGAATTTAGAGGCTCCAACAGCAGACAAGAATCTCAGGGCAGCAGGAAGACAACCGCGTGTAAGAGGGCCAGTGCCAGGATGAAGTTCAACAACCTGACAGCTGTTTATGAGCACGCATCATACTAAACAGGAGTTGTCTCATGTGTTAACGCACCTGAAATTTTCCTCAGTTACTGAAGCCATGCATTTTGGCTAGGTTTCATTTGGTCAAAATGACAGACCGCAGCAGGGTTTGGGGTGCCAACATCCACCAGGGCTTACTGCTTATGACAGAACTGTGGATAAATTGGATCACTGTGTGGACTTGACTGGATGGTTTTCAGGTGTGTCACGGAGAAGGCAGCACAGGACATTGGTATAAGGTGAAAATAAGTTGAAAATAACTGGCAGATCTGATGCGTGACCATTTCATGAGAACATGCCAAACACGTGAATCCCCTGATTTGAAAAAGAATTGAACTCAAAACAGAGGGTTTCAACTCTCTGTGAATAGTCCGCTTCTCAAATGCCAGAGGTGTTAGAGTGTAGTACATTCTGGATTTAGTAGCCAGGAATGGAGATATGAAAAGAAAGATGTGATGCTGACTCAAAACTTTTTTTCACAAGATTTCACCAAAAAAAAAAAAAAAAAAGTGAAGTTTTGTGGAAAAATGTTCTCATCAAGGACAAAGGGTATTTGGGAGGCCATAGTCTCCAGAATGTCTGGTGATATGATGGCTTTCAGGACCCACACAGTTCCCAACAGTTGGATTTTTCTGCCCTGTCAGGACTTTTGCCCCTGTTTAAAACTCTGCTATATTTCCTTCCTTAAGCAATTCTGAATATATAAAGAGCAATCCAGGAGACACTGATTCTGTGAGGCAAACCTTTTTAAATGATTCAAGAGCAGATGCTAGTCAAGTATGAGGTGAGAATGGGAGTGAGTGAGGGCAAAAGGGGCCCAGAGGATTGGACTCTATGATGACAGGTGAAAAAGAGTCCTCCTGAGCACAGCTGACTGATAGAAACTGCTTGAATTTCAAGGCTGGCCACTAGAAAGGCAGCTTATCTTGGACAACCGTGTTCCCACAAACACCTGAAATTCTTCAAAATGTTACAGGGAGATGTTACAGTGAAGCCTGATATCCCCTGGTAGTAAAGGAAAGCTTCTGTATTTACTATGTAGAAAAGCATGTGAGATAAGACACCACCAGTCTTCCTCCTCAGCCATCGGGGCCCTCAGCCAAGCTTTGACCTCAGGTGGACGGGGCCTCTTTGAGCCACAAAGTCCAAGCTGGGCTCTCGCCCGTTGGCAAGAGGAGCACCTAATCTGAGGTGGATTCTGCCATTAATCTAAGAAGGCAAGTAGCACATGAATTTTCCCACTGAATGTTCTTAGGTTGTGGTGTGGGCAGCAGTTCATTTGGGCATATTTCTTTAATTCAGTTCTTGGACATTTTTAAATTTAGATTCTTGATGTAAGCGTGGACAAAATCCAAGGTAATATTGGTTTCATGTCTACGACGTTATGATCTGACAGTTACAAACTTCCTACTATGCCCTCCAAAAAGTGTCCAGCTATCATTTGCCACCCAGCAAACTCTCACAATAGGGCTGAGAGGATTTCCACCACTTTTTATACCCTTTCTTCAGACCAGGCCCAGCCCAATGTTTACAAATTTCTGTGGGAAAAAATATATGAAACACTCAATCTCACCTGGACACTGATACACACAAAGGGCGATTTATGCTCACATGCTGATTAGCAAAGACACCAAATGCCCACATTATTAAACACCTGAAAATGTACCCAGCCACCAAAGAACTTTTCTCACAGGCACACACATGTTCACATTCACGCATTTTACCTGCCTAGAACTGCATGGTTCCATCTCTTTCTCTCATGCACACACATACATACTCACTTACACACACAAACACACGGACTGGTACCAAATAAAATACGCACAGTGCTTATTTTAACTCTTTCCCCTGACATTCTAGGATGTGACAAAGCTTCACAACTCCTATAGCAGGAAGGGCTAATGAGGCTGGCCTTTGCTGTCTCTGTTTCACCTCGACACCTGAAGTCATGCCAGCATCCCAGCCAGGCCTTTGCAGACACCTAATTTTTCACTTCAGGGCCACTGCAGGTCTGGGCCTTCCATACTCCCGTCAGCCTTCTAGCATGCTTTGCTGAAGGATGAAACTGAGTGTGCCTGTCCGAATAACTGGGACAAGAATGTGTGGACTTGCTTTTTGAACCACTAGCCAGGCTGAAAGTGACACCACGAAACTCCATGTCCCCAGAATTCTGTCCCAGGCTGCCCTACCCTGGCTGGGCAGTGGGTCTGCGGCAGGTCTGCTCCCAGAAGCTGGGCACTTTCTTGCTTCCCATAGTCCATTCGAGGGAGGCAAGAGTGTCCAGGGTGAGAATAGGGGCTAGGGAAAACCAGTCCAAAGTGGGTGGCATGAGGAACGTCGGCGTGGATGTCGGGGCAAGAAGATGGGAGAATGGGTGAGCAGGAATGTCGAATTACCTGCCAGAGTTAAAGAAACTTAAAGGAAAAGGGAGTTGGCCTACTGGAAAATTCTCATGAGATGGAATGGGAAGGGATGTGAAGTTGCAAGCTGAGATAGATGGTCAATGGAATGAGTAAGTCAGAGAAAAGAACAGAGCTTGAGGGTATTGGCTAGACCTAGCAAAAGCCTGGCGTAGAGGAGAGCCCACAGCCTGGCTGGCATCAAGTGCATGCACAACAGCTGTGATTCACTGAGAGCTAATACTTCCTCCTAGGAGTGTTCATGGGGCAACTCACCTAAACTAGTCTGGGGGCCCAGAAAGGCTCAATTGAGGTCGACTGGACCCTACTCGGGCACAGTTCCCCTCTGGGCCTTTGCCTGCCCTGGGCCTGGCCGATTTGAGATTGCAGATAGCTGAGTGAAGATAGGGTCAGAGAGAAAACCTCCAGATGGGAATGTACCCAGCTGAAAGAGTGGCTCCTAGTCCCCTGTTTTTCAGCCCAGATACTTGGAGTGAAAGCTTGAATGCAATTGAACCAGTCAGGGCAAAGAGAATGGGAACCCAAATGGCCAGCTGCCCTGCCATTATCTAGTATCTTGCCAGAAGCTGATTGTTCAGAAAGAGGCAGAGCAGTGACTCCCAGTCTCTCGAGTGCCAGGAATTTTGCAGGCCTGGCCCCCAGTGTGAAAGAGTGCACCCGGGAAGCTTTTGTCCTGGGCCTTGCCAGAGAAATGGTTTCTTCATCCCTGCTTGCATTGAAGGCTACGTATGCCAGTGAAAATCACCACGATGGAGCCTTGAGCAGAGGGCTGAATTTAATAACCAAGGTTCCTTTGTGTGTCCTGAACTTCATGAGTTCTCCGTATTCCTGCCTATAGCTGACACTCCATCAATACCATGTGGTGCTGTGGCATCCCACTGCTGAGTCACACCACATATTCCTCAGCCTTAGCCAGACCAGACTGGGGGAACAGGTGTGCACTCTCCACTGGCCCTGGGGTTCCTGGAGACTGCATGAGAGCCAAGGCTCAGGACTTCTGCCTGGCCTTTTGCCAGAAGCCCGACCGTTAGTGGCCAGCCTACTAGGAGGCCACCCTCACCAGCCTTGCACTGACTGCTTTCTCCACTGTAGCTGTGTCTGCATCTGCAATCTGTTGGCCCAAATGCCACAGGCTGAATCCTTCAGCCCCGTGGCATGTGCAGCCGCCAGTACTTAGTCCAAAAATGGGTGGTCGCTGTACATCCCTGGGAATTTTGGTGCTGTGCTTTCCTGGGTCTCTAGCTTCTGCCACTCACCAGAAGAACACTTCACATTAACATGCTGTGACCCCTCTTGACCAGACCCACAGCCCACCAAGGAAAGGGAAAGATGTCACGGAAAGAAACGGGGCCTTTCTGGTTTCACTCCCATGTGGACCTGGGACAGAGGGCAAGACATGAAGGAATAAAACAAGCAAAAGCAAATTCTTTGTCTCAGACAACTGACCGTGGATGACCACAGCCACAGGGCAGCGGGAGGACAACAACATGTGTAAAGAGGTTTAGCGCCAGGGTTAATGTCAATCACCAGGCAGCTGGTTGCTGGGTGCGCAATGGACTCAATGGCTATTGGCTGATGGGCTAGCACACCTGACCTTTCCCTGAGGTTCCGATGCCCCGTAATTTGGCTCGATTTCTTTTGCTACAAATGACAGACCGTGGCTGGGTTTGGGGGCCAATGCTGAGTTGGGCTTTCTGGTGACGACAGAACCATGGACAACCTGGATCTCTGTGTGGACTCGATGGAATGGTGTTCGATGAGTCACGGAGGTGGTAGTCAAGGACATCAGTGTAAGGTGAGAGGAAGTTGAAAATGACTGGCAGACTGGGTGCATGACCGTTTCATGGGAGTATGTGGAACATGTGAATCCCCTGATTGCAATAGAAGATGAACTCGAAAAGGATGGGTTCGACTCTCAGTGAGAAGGCGTCTTCCCGAAGGCCAGAGGTGTTACAGCTTCATACTTTTTGGACTGAGGAGCCCGCAAATAACACATGAAAAGAAAGCTGTGTTGCTTACTCAATGCTCCTTTTCTCAATAATTGACCACAAAAGGGAGCATTGTGAAGAAATGAACATTCTCTTCACGGACAAAGGGCACTGGGGTGGCACCCGTCTCCTGGGGGTCGGGTGAAAATATGGCTCCTGGGACTGAAGCAGTTGCCTACAGTTGGATATTACTGCCCTGTCAAGGTATTTACCTCTCTGCAACTCTGCTCTGATTCCTTCCCGAAACAATCCTGAATCCATAAGGAAAAACCCAGGATGCTCTGATTCTGCAAGGTAAAGCCTCATAAACGGTTAAAGGGCAAATGCTAGTCAAGGATTCGATGAGAGTCAGGGTGGGGGAGGGCTAGTAGGGGAGGGCGAAAGGGGCCTAGGGGATCGATTGTATGTATGATGGTGGCTGATACAGTCTTACGCCCACAGCTGACGCATCAAGAATGCTCAAATTTCAAGCCTGGCCACTAGAAATGCAGGTCATCTTGGACAACCATGTCCCCACAATCACCTGAAATTTACCAAAGTATTATGAGGGAAAGGCGAGGATGAAGCGCGAGATCACCTCGGAACAAAGGAAAAGCATGTGAGACAAGCCACAGCCAGACCGCCTCCCCATCCATCGGGGCCTTGTTCCAGGCTTTGGCCACAAGCTGACTGGACCTCCTGGGCAAAATGCCACGTGGGGCTCTCACATTGGCCACAGGAAGCCCTAGTTCTCTTGTGGATTCTGCCTTCAACGTGGACTAGCCAGCAGGCAGGAGTTAGCCATGGGTCCCCCTGGTGGCCGTTGGCGGGTGACACATGAAGCTCCAACTACATGATCCCAGGCTATGGTGTGGGCTGTGGACAATCCCGGGAGAATTCTTAAAATAAATTTATGGACTGTTTGAAATGGGGTCCTGAATTAAAGCATGGACAGAATCCAAGTTTTTATCAGTTAAGGTCCAGAGTGTCACGACCAGACAGTTACACACTCCTGATATGTTTCCTGCAGTGTCCAACTATCATCTGTCAGCCAGCAACGTCTCACAAGAGACCTGAGATGATTCCCCTTTCTTTTAAAACCCTTCCTTCAGAACAGGCCCAGCCCAATGTTTACATGCCTCTCTGGGGGAAAAATATATATATGAAGCACTCCCACACTAATCTGGACACTGATATACTCAGAAGGATGCTTTATGCTCACATGCTGATTCTTACTCACACTTTAGAAATGACACCAAGCTCCCACATCATTATACACCTGAAAATGTACCAGGAAACCCAAGAACTTTTCACACAGGCACGCACATGCTGACATTCACTTCTGTCCACCTGCCTGGATATCCACACAGACACATCTCTCTCTCACACAGATAGACATTCAGTAAGATACATTCATAAAACACACACACAGACTGTTACCTAATACGGCTTCCACAGCACTTATTTGAACTCTTTTCCCCTGACATTCCAGGACATGGCACCGCTCCATAGCTCCCACAGCAGGAAAGGCCAATGAGGCAGGCCTTGGCTGTCACTGTTTCAGACACAGAAGGACACACAAAGTCATGCCAGAATTCCAGCCAGGTGCTTGAGGACACCTAGTTTTTCACTTCAAGCCACTGCAGGCCTGGGCCTTCTGCACTCTCTTCAGACCTCTGGCATGCCCAGCTAAAGGATGAAAGGGAATGTGCCTGGTGGCACGAACTGGGCAAAAACTTTTGGCCTTGCATTCTGAACTATTGTTCAGGCTGAATAAAACATCACCACAGCCCAGGCCCTCAGTATCCAGTCCCTGGGTGCCCCATACTGGTTGAGCAGCGGGCCTGGTTGTAGACCTGCTCCCAGGATCTGGGTGCTTTCCTGGGTCTCACAGCCCTTCTTGTGAAGAAGAGTTTCTAGGGTGAGGATTGGAAATGCGAAAAACCGGCCGAAAGTGGGCTGTGAAACAGCTGTGGTGAGGAATGTGTGGATAAAGATAGGAAAATGGGTGAGTGCAGGAATTTTGAATTGCCTGAGAGTTAAAGAATACTGAAGGAAAAGTGACATGGCCTTTTGGAAAATTTTCATGACTGGAATGGGACTAGGTGTGAAGTTGGAAGCTGAAAGTAGAAGGCCAATGGAATGAGAGAGTCAGGGAAAAGAATAGGGCTTGCGATTAATGATTAAACACAGTAAAAGGCTGGGGGAGAGGAGAGACCAGGGCCTGGCTGACATCAAGCATATGCACAACAGCTGTGACTTATTGAGAGCTAATCCTCTTTCTTAGGACCATTAATGGGTCAACTCACCTGAGGCAGTCCAGGGGAACAGAGAGGTTCAGTTGGTAACAACTGGCCTCTACCCTGCCACAGCAACTCTAGGCTTATATCACGTCTTGATATCATGTATTCCAAACTAAAGCTTTCTGGACTTCAAAATAAAGTTTGGTTACTTGAGTACAATTAATTGCTTTCTCCACTTTCCAGAAAAGTCCAATCGTCTTCATCACAAAAGTGAAAGAAAAATAAAAGTGATAAATAAAGCATGGTGGAGTGTAAATGAGAGTTTTAGATGTAAACTAGCTATTTGGCAAACCATTTTCCAATGTACCTGTCCTACCTAGATAGAGGAACAAAATCCATTGTCCTTTTCATAAAATTAAAAACATTTAAGCATTGAACTACTGATGCTTGGTTGCTGGAATATAGCAACAGACCCGTTATTATATTTTCTAAAATTATAATAAATATCATCATAAATACTTTAATAATAACTAAAAAAGAAAAACCTAATGGGTTGCCAGCTAACTTTTTGGTGACAGATAGATAATTAGTAGGTTGGCTTACCAAAAGCAACAGTAGCAATACAACAGAAAACCAAACTTTCATTTTTCATACTTATTATTTCTCTGTTTTAAAAACTTCCTTTCTGCTAATGGTTCTTTGAAAAATAAATAAAGAATGAAGTTGGTAAAATTAGTCAAGGACTTCACAAAGACCACCTTAAGCATTAAGTGAACTAATTTAGCTTGCCAAGATTAGAACCAAAGTTTCTGTCATTATTTTTCATGTTTAAATTGATAATATTTTGTATGTATAGAAAAAGATTAGAGTTTTGTTTTTTTCTCAAATCCTGTGAACTAAGCTTGCTTCCTGATGGTCTAGCTTCAAGTAATTTTTCAGGGCAGGAGGAATCTCATAATGGGAAAGCAATTTACCCCATACAGATAGATATTTGCTTTTATAACAGCAGGATATGCAGTAATTCTTAACTTAAGTATGCACTTGATTCTCTTTGTTCTCTATGGCAGTTGACATAGTTGAAACAGACTCAAGTTATTTCATAATCTCTTCTAACCAGTCTTTACTTGAGTCATTTAATTAGGTTAAATGGAGGATTGAGACATTATTTGCTTTATCTCTCATTAAATGAACATCTACATTTTCCTGGATGCACTGAGTTCCTCTTCAAATTTTGAAAGAATATAACTCTTCAGACTGTATAGTATTTACTTATATTATTAATTATATTATTTATCAACATCTTATATAATTATAAACAACATTCACATATTTATAATCATATGCACAAACATAATTCCAAAATTGTAACAAATATTTATTTTAATGCATCGTTAAGGTTGCATTTGGTTCCTTCAGTTTTCCTTTTCAAGAAAAAAGGAAATCTCAGTAATTTCAGTGACTTCGACTTTGCATGCCCTTATAATTGTTTATTTATTTTTCTTCACTTCCCTCTTATGAAATAAATTTCTTAAGGAGTTAATGGATAATGGCATTTTCTTTAACTTTTGTTATTGAAACATCTCTTCTTTCTTAAAATCCTCTCCAGATGGCTTTGATATCTTTTTCAATGAATCGAGTTCAAGTATTAGCTAGCCCCTCCCCCATAAATAAGCATTAATTTCAAATTATTACCATTCAGGCAATTAAGAAGTTTTTCTGTATCTATATTCAATCTCATATCTAAATTTAAACCATTTTCCTCAGTTGTTTTTTCACTGAAAGTAGAGGAAAAGAGGGTAATCTTACTTACCAAAACTCTGTTCTTAGAGTCATATCATATAAAGGATGAAATATACCATAGAGATATTTTAGTCAGCATAATAATTTAAAAGTTGATTTTTCTAATATTCTTACCTCAATGTCGACTTATCTCTTTTAAAAAACTTACAGTAGGAGGAAATACATCTCTTCATGTTTGAATCACTGTGAAAGCTGAAAAGTCAGTTCTTATGCTGAGATTATTGTGACTATATTTATTCTCTTACATAATTTTCTATGCAATGTCTTCTGAGTCTTCATCAATTTTAACATCTGAAACTTCTTTTAATTAGTATGACTGTGCAGGGATTGAAAAAAACATTGTCCTTAAACCAATCTGAGTTCTTAGCTGAGACTCAGTAATATAAAACAAATTAACAAGAGAAAAACAAACACAAGTTTATTAACATGCATTCTTTTTGTATACATAGGAGATACCTAGGAAAAATGAGCAACTCAAAGAGGTGGCTTTAGAATTCATGATTAAATATTATATTAATAGTTAAAGGGAAGGGGATTGTGTAAGCCTCTTAGGAGTACATGGCTCTTTGGATAGATAAAAGAGTAGATGGAAGATTTAATAGTTTGTGAGTTTGTCTGGGTATTGTGTCCACTTCTAGTCTGTTCTCCTTTGATGAGAATCACTCTTTGCTAGTTGATGAAGTTTCTAGGGAGAGAGGATCTATGACAATTGAGTTCTTTTGGGGGTCTGTCTTTAAGTAGATAAAGAGAGTTCAGAGAAAATCTCCCCCTGAATTTGCAGTTTTTTAATCAATATATCAAAGTGGCATGACCTAAACTTCTACTGTTGTAATTTAGGGTGGCATATTCTGCTACCCTTCAATTGAAATTGAGCTCAACTCTTTTGGACAGGTGTAACAAATAATGCTCTCCTTTTCATTATTTGAAGGTATCTTGACAAGGATTGGGATTAGTGAGAAAGAGAACTCTGTATACCTTGTGGTGTCTGCCACCGATGTGGAAGAAAAGAGTGCTAGCAACCATGTAGCTGCTGAGCTGATGGAAATATTAACTGGAGTATCTCATAGTAGTTTAAAATATCCTATAACATATGGCACTCCTCTACATTGTAATCATATTTAAATAATGGTATCCTATAACCCTCAAAGTTTACTCATTCATTTCTGTATTACATTTATTGAATTTATCTTCATCATTATATATCGATATATATTAATACCTATATCAATACATATTAATGTTCTATAGCAATGTCTTTTCAATATCTTCACCTTTATTTTCTCCAGAACTCTTTTTGTAAATTATCATGAATACTTTGAATTTACTTTATATATTTTGACATACTAATACTACTTTTTTACTTTAATCTCCTAATGCCCTGTGTTAGTAGTTAGTGCAGGTCTGTTCTCTAACAATTAGACATCGACGTGAGATTTAACAAGCAAATATTGCTTAGATGATATTCTTGTGTGAAAGAAATTATTAGGAAGCAGGGTCAACCTTCAAATCACATGCGTTCTGATCTAAGTGAAAAAATGGGCATGAATAATTCTAGTCTGCCGTGTCTTTTAAGTAACTACAATGTCATTTAAGTGAGCTTCTGCATGATGGGCAGGGAGTTCTCAGTTCATAGTGAGCTGGCAGATAAGTCATGTGTCTCCCAGGAAGGAACCTGCCTTAGCATTTTTGCTTTTCTCAATCGTTCTCTGTAAACAGCACTTAGGAAGCATGACCTTTATGTAAACACAGTGGTAGACTTCAGAGGACAGCAACAGGGGCCTTGGTCAATGTGCTTTCTATAGTTGGAGGTCTGTGAGGAACAATCTCATTGCTACCATATGTCCTTATCCGATGAGAAGTTTTCAGTCAATTATCCATTTAGGTCTTTGGAAAATAGTTGTATTGTTAAAATCAGGAAAAAACACTATTTCTTTCATTTAAACCAAACAGAAATATCAAAATTCTAATAGTAATTCAAACACATAATATTACTTTAGAATAAAGGGACTCTTGCAGGTTGAGTTGGCATTTGGAAGACTAACATTTGCCCTCCATCTCAGGATGATGGACTAAGACACACACTGGGATTCACTTGTCATCTGTTTTAGAGGTAAATATCATGGGAAGGTCAATACATCTGGAATAAATCATAGAATCTAAATATGAATATTGGTTTTGAATGGTAAATGCAGTATCTCATGCAGTTTACCAAAAATTTTATTAAAGACAATTGTTTACAACTTCTCTAAACAAATGTGCTAGCAATATAGTCATACCTTTAGAATTTATTTGAAATGGAAAGTATCAACATTGATTATTAAACTATTACACTTTGCATGGTTTAATGCCACACTGATGTTCCTTTTAAGGATTCATATATTCTAAAATAAATTTTCTATAAAAACAAATTCAATATTTTTATATATATATATATATAAAAGAGGCAAATATACTGAACATAATTTTATTAATCTCTTGAACAAGTAGATATTTTGCTAATTTTTAGAAAACATATTGAATCATTTTCAATTTCTAGTATTACTTAAACTTAATATATGAAATCCAAAATAAGAATACTATACATATAAGTATCTTAACATTTTTTAAAAAATTCATATCCCCTGAGTGGAGAACATAATCTTATCAGTTCCCTATTAAAGTAAAAAATTCACTGTCTGCTAATTAATGTAAATTGTTCTTGTAACAAAAGAAAAAGCAAAAATTTTATACAATTTATATTTAAAAAATGTTTTTGAGTCACTTTCTTTTGAAGAATAAAAATAGAGTTGATTTTATAATGAACTATAAAAGACTTAGAGTCCACCTCCTGATATGCCAAAACTGAGAAAAAAGCATAATTTCAAATCCAGACATTCATGTTTATAGACTATGAAGAATGAAAACAATTTTATAACAAGGCCGCAGAAATGGTGTTTTAGAAATTCATATTAACATCTTATTATTCAAGAGACTTAAAATTACCCTATTCACTGAGGAACATTGCCATCATTCTTATATAACCCATACCAGTTTGGACTGAGGGATTTTTGATGAGTAAGTACAATATTTCGGGGAGAACGAATGGTCCTGATTTTAAAGATTGAAAAAAGCTATCTGTCAACTATTACTACATAAATCCACGTGCAGAGAGCATCACTTGTTTGCTAAGACTGATTTCTATTTAATTTAGATTTATTGTCCAATATGAGAGAGGACTGTATGTGAAGATCAACTTTTCTGCATTTTTAGGGCACTACAAAAATCTTGCTACAAAGATCGGTAAATACATGTGTGTGTGCATATATACATATATGTGTGTATATACATACATACATACATACATACATACATACATATAATGTATTTTGACAAGTTTTATATCTTCCTCAATCTGTTCCTATTCCAACTTTATTCCTGTATTTTTGTTGTTGCTGTTCTTGGGCCTTTCTTTACTCATCAATGAGTCAGAGTTCTTTACACATCTGGAGATCTTTGGTTTTAAGTTTTTAGCATATCTTGGGTTCTATTTCCTTCAGGTGGTAATAGAGTATATCAAATCACTAAGAACTTCATTGACTTTGCCTTTTTATATAATACTGGGATAATAAAAGGCCTAGTCATCTATGAAAAAAAAAATCCTGGGAATAAATAAAATGAATCAAATCCAAAAAAAGCTGCAAGTTTATAAAAACTAGTGTAGTTACCACATCAAGTTTCAAGATTAATTTAATCCTTTGATATTTATTATTCCTATTCATTAGAATGTATTTTGGTGAAGCAAGACATCTCTTGGCATGTTTTTGAAAAAACAACATTTAATGTCTCTTCAAAGTTTTCAGATGTACAGTGAAATGCAAACTAATGAATGTGAATTCTATTCTTGTTTTATAAACAATCTTGCTCCAGAATTACTGATTTCACTAATGTAATTAATTAGAACTACTAGGGATTCTCCCATTCTTTATGATATTTGGAATTAATTTTATTTCATAGTATGTTTTAAATAAATCTAGCACTTTATTCTTATAGGCAACATACATAGGCAGTTCCAAATAAAAATATATTTAGAGAATTATGAATAAAAATATTTTAAAAACCTCATTGGAATCAGTTTTCCTCAGATTTGTGTTACAATTTCAAGTCTGTAGAACACAAAGTTGACTGGAAGTTTAAGAAATTACAGGCCATTTCCAGAAAAAAAGTATTTCTTATTTGACTAAAATATCTTTAAGATTATGTCTTACAATGCAGTATGCAATTTCAAAAAAAAAATTCTGAGGTGTTTAAAGTGAGTGTCAATATTCCAGAGAGATCTCTACCAGATGATACTAAATACAGTTCTAGAAACATAATATAGGAAATTACACAAAATTATCACTGCTCTACAACATATAAAAGCTGCTACACAAAATGCAAGCTTGACTCAAAAGATAATATTCCATACCATACTCTGGATTTTTATGCATTTATTCATCTGAAAGACATACAGGAATTAAATAAATTTCTAATGGTACTAGTGTGATCAGTCTTTGAAATATATGCATGGCCGGTGAACTGAGGAAAGGAAAAATTACTTGGCCATTCCACAAAAAAAACTGTTTTTCCTAATGTATCATGTCCGAGGGCTTAAAATGCATAAAAAGTCCTGGAACCTTTCACTTAAGAAAATTTTTAGTTAGGTAAGATGTTTTTCATCTACTTTGAAATTCCTCATTCTCTAAATATATACAAGCTTGGAAAAAAACAGTCCCATTTCTAACGGAAGCAATCAAAATTAAGGCAGCCTTAATTAAATTGCATTCAAATTGCAACCTTAATTAAATTGTAAATTGAATTACTATATGTGAATGAAATGGTTTGAGATCTCCCTTCTGTGACAATAAAAAGACTCATTTGTGTAGAGAATGGGAAGAGTAAAAGAAACAGAGTAAAACTAAAATATGCAAAATTATCTTATCTGAACACTTCATTTGAGCTTACATAAATGGTCTTGGGTTTGCCCACTCATAGTAAGGGCAACAAATCTAAAATTTGTACTTGTTAAGAACAATAAAGGCAAATCTATATCAGAAACTGGAGTTAATACCTCCCAGCTCTCAACTTAAATAGAAGGAAAATGTAGGCTTAAAATACTCAGACTCTTACAGAGTGTTTAGTAGTCATCTGTTTGCATATATGCCACAGAATTCCAAAAGAGATATGAAATCTTTTCTAAAACTTCATAGTATATAAGAATATAAAAATAGCTAAATGGAAGGAAAGCAAAGACTACAATGGGAACCAGAGAATAAGTTATCATGTTAATGTGTATTATATTCCACTTGTAAAATTGCAAAGGTGAATGCAAAATTGGACTCTGAGGCTCCAGCAGGTCAAAAGGAAAACATTATTAGCTACAACATAGGCTGTGACCATATAACAAAAACATATCAGTTGTTGGGAAAAACAATTTTCTTGACATTTGTTTTCTCCAGTGGGGTAAAATTAATGAAAAAAAAATTGTGATAGATGTATAGCTTTCACAAAGATATTATCAAGTCTAAGTTCCAAATTTTGACGAGAGGGACATTTCTGAGGGAAATGATGGATCATGTTACTCCTAATACTGTAATCAGGCTCAAGAAAGTTATTGAAGGAATATTTGACTTATCTGAAAATAAATAATTAATTCAAATATTACACAGAAAGTCTTGATTAAATAGGTAAAAAGACAAGGTTATATGTAAAAATGAACAGATAAAATTTTAAACGAATACCAATTTGAGATTTTCTCATTATGGAGTAACATGGCACCTGCTTTGACAAAATATGAATTCCAGTAAAAAAAATTGGCAAATAAATATATGATACGGTGTAACATTCTTAAGTGCCCAATCAGACACATGGTAGTTCAGTTATAGGGTCATAGCCAAGAAGACAATGAACCCTCAGGCACCTATGTATATTCTCTCTGTGTGAGGTAGACACTATACGAGGGCAGATGGCATGGCAATCGTGAAGATAACCATGGTTAGTAAGATCTCCTAAGAGATATTGCTGTCCTGAAGTAAAGAGAAGTGTTTGTATAAAGCTGGGTGTCCCAAAATCGGCAAAGGAGGATCAAAAGTAGTTTTGATGAGACTTTAATTCAGACTGGTACTGTTTATCTCTCCATTAGTTAGAGCAACTAGGAAGAAAGTTGTCACAAAATATTACACTAGCTTTAAGTGACATAGACCACCAAATCTGTGATACATAAATGATGCTTTGGATTTTTAAGTTAAATAATCTAGACTATTTGAATTTTAAATATATATATAAATATATATTTAATGTATATATTTAATATATATTAAATATAAAATATAATAGTATTTTTATAGCACTTGGCATTTTTTCTCCCTGCCATTATTTTTCTACAAATTTGTATTTTTCATACAAATTATAAATGTTTAAAGACATTCAAGGGCCCCTAGTTCTAAAGCAATAATGGCATAATAGAAAACAACCATGGCCAGGAGTAGTAAAATATAGCATCCTATGTAGATTTAAGAGCAAATCTGGTTGTGTATGAGTGATTTGAATCCTAGCCCAGTGTTCTTCCACCTGAGATATAGAGCATTGTCTCCAGGCCAGAGTGCATGGCTACAAATCTTGGTCTCATCACAGACTAGTTGTATACCATGGGCAGCTTGCATTTGTTTCTGTGACTGTGGTCTCTTCTGGAAACTGAGAATAATCATAGTAGCTACCTCGTGGGAGTTTTGAGGGAAATATATGAGTTAATTTTCTGAGGAGAATTTTGAGGACCTAGCATAGCATTATTGGTGCTTAGTGTGGGCCCCTAAATATGCCAAAGTTGCGTATTGACATTTTGATTAAAATATGTAAAAAGCAGTCAGCACATAGAGGACACTTTATCCCTTATGTCCCTCTGAAAGCAGAAAATAACTACCCATGTGAAAATTACCTTGCCTGCACCAGAAGGTAAGAGAAACAAACACCTTTAGCACCGGAGATAGAGAATATGGGGCTGAGAAGCCTGTATAAGCAAACCTTGTATTTTTTTTGTAGTTGTTTTTTAACTAATTTACTACCCCAAGCCCAAATTCAACTTATTCCTTATTAAGTAAACACTCAAACCCAAATGTCTTTATCCTGTCAAATCCTCATCAGCTTATAGTCAGTCAGCTCATAGATCAAGCCCATAGATCAAACCAAGTCAGATGAAGCTTTAAAATGAAGACTTCCATTGCTTGCCAAATGTGGAAGTTTATAGAATTCACATGAAATTTTGAATTTAAATTTGCCCTTTAAAATCAAGCTGGAAGTGTATTATTGCAAAGGAGTTAAATAGAACAAGTAGGGTCCAATTCTTTAGTTTCACCACCTTCCCTATGGATTTATGTCGAGTTCATTCTATTCAATTTTGTTATCTTTCTAGCCTCTCTGCCATCTGATTTTATGGATCTTGACTTCTTTTTCCTTCATTTTGCATTTAAATTATATGTGTCTCCAAAGGAATATGTAATTCGCCCAATCATGTAACTGGTACTTTCCAGGCCATACAATGAAATAAAATGGATCTTGCCTGGCAACAAATAGAACAGAATTACAATTTTATAATCTAATGCTCATTATTATAGAGGCGCATTCAATTGTAGCCTGTAGAAAATTGCATTTTTACAGTAGAAAGAAGTGTGTTGGAACAATTAAGACACAGGATACTGAGGAGATACTTTGTCTAGAAGCGGATCTGTTTTAAACACTTATTAACAAAAGAATTTGAAATGCTTTTAGTGGTATGGATTGGATGTAAATTCTTTCTTAAATTAGGCCAGTTAATTTGTCCAGTATTAATCATTTCTATCCTTATTGTAGAAAAATACAATAAGTTTGAAATAAAAGATAACTTTTTTATGTTAAAGCTGAAAGTTCATAAGCTGCAGACTTTGTTTCTATATTTTATAAGGATCAATAAACTAAATATGGAAAGCACAAAATCTAGCTCTTACCTCATGTAGTAACAAGACAGACAAGTAAACAATTTAAGCAGTGTCTAATGCTACAAAAAAAGACATTTAGTTTATGACTAGCATATATTTTCTTGTATCAAAGTTAAGTTGTATGAAATTTGACCTGTCACAAGTTAGCAATTCATTGCTCTTATTGTTGAAGCCATGTGTATTAGCTATCTATTGCAGCATCACAACATTAATACAAACTTAATAAGTTAAAAAACACACATCTCATCTTGAAGTTTCTGTAGGTTAGAAATTAGTCACCTGTTTTCTCTGTTGCAGTCTCACACAGGTTTAAAATGAGGTATTGGTCACTGCTGGGGTCTCATCTGAGGCTTGACTAGAGAAGGGTACATTTCCAAGTTCATGCTGACTTAGGTAGGATTCAGATACTCGTGGATATTGGACTGAGGGCCTCAGTTCCTTGCTGACTGTTGGTCAGACGTCACCTTCAATATCCTGTCATGTGGATGATTCCATGTATTCACTTCATTAAATACAGTAAATAAAAGAGAGTCTTCTAAAAAGAATGATGTTATAAGCTATAATCATATGTTATATAATCACCGAGGTGACATCCCATCTACTGTGCCAGTTTCTATTGGTTAGAAACAAGTTTCCCTCTGACCCTCCTGCAAGAAAGGAGGATAGAAAGACTAGTAGGGGGAGATTATTGAGGGTTTTTTTTTTTTTTTAGGGATTATTGTGTTTCTTTAGCTCTCTCATTTTAACCCTTTTCAGGTTTTTCTTTCACAATAGCCATTGTCAACCTTGAAGCAATGTGACCAATAGCATATTGTCTTCATGTCTCTTTATAATCTAAAATGTCATGTACTGGATCTATTTATAAGCAAAGCACTCCATCACAACCAACTTTAGTGTCAGTTCTGTAAATACCTTCCTTTATATGGTAGCCTATCCTTATTTTTTGTTTGAAGTTAACAAAGTTATGCTTTGTTCAGTGCACTGACACTATGACAATGACTAAGTAAATTGCTTTCAGAATATAATTTTGTTACCTCAGATATCTTTCTTAAAAGAAGTGTCTGAACATGTTTTTCATGAAGCAGAGGGAACACTTCGATTGGAAGTAATAGAAATCTTAGATAAAGAAGAAATAAAAGAGAATTTGTTTATTTTGCATAAAGGACATGATGAGTTTACCAAACTTTAAGTACAGCAGCATTTAAAATGTTATGCTAAGTGTATGGGATCTATTTTCAGCCCTAAGTTATTTCATTCATGTTGGTATCATTATTAATACGAACCTACTTAAAGAGTACAAACATCAACATCTTAGCCAAAAAAAGAAAACAACAACAACCAAAACCCAAGAAACCAAAATAAATACCTTTTTCTTCCCTAATAATTAACAGTAAAAATTCTGGGCCTGATTTTTGCCCCGGCTAGCGGGGCGCAGTTATTTAATGGAACCCGAGGAAGACTTCACCTGAAAAGGAAACATGGGCAAGAGAAAGGAGTAGAGGCAAGACAGTGTTCTGATCAAGCCTCATTTATTAAGGCTTGCTGCAGGCTTATATAGGGCGTGATCAGGTGATGTTGCGCTGGCGGGGCTGATTGGCCAGGGGCAGTCAGGCGATATTGCGTAACTAAAAGGGGCCGGACAGAAAGTCCCACCGAAAGTCCTTTGGCGGGAAGCAAAACCGAGATATCCGGGAGGCTTACGCGGGCCTTAGAGAGAAGCCTTTAAGTATTTGCTGAGCGACCATTTTGGTCAGGCAGCCATTTTAGCCGAGCAGCCCCCAACAGATCCCCCTTTTTTCTTTATTAAAAATGGAAGGGGCCAAAGCTTTCACAGCTTCGGAGCAGATAGACTGTGCCTGTCTTAGGTGACTCTCTACAGACGTGAGCCTTACCCGTCATTGGTACATGAGTGTCGTGCAGTCATGCCCTGTCTTAGGTTGGTCTCAGTCTTAGAGAAATCTTACCCGTCTTTGACTACCAGCCTCTGCTAGTGGGGCTTGGCTTTGAACGGCTTTTATCTTGTGGAGAGATGCTGTTTAGTCCTCTCCTAAGTGGATATAGGCATCGCCTCGCTTGAGCATCTTTAGTCGAGTATAATGAACCTGTATGGGTTTTGATTGTAAGGCTTCTATCTGCTGGCGAATGAAAGTCATAAGTTTTTGAAACAGAACTGGTCCTAGTGACAGTAAGATCAGCAATCCAACTAGAGGGCCAAGCAAGTGAAACAAATAAGGCAACACCCCACCCAGACCAGTCCACAGGGGGTTGGAGGACATTTCCCTTCTTTTTTCTAAATCGTCTTGCAACTATTTAATCTTATCTCAAACAATTCCTGACTTGTTAGCATAAAAACAACACTTTTCTCCTAAGGGTAAGCAAATACCCCCCTTTTTGTTTATAAGCATTTTTTTTTGAAATGTCGCAGGAGACACCCCAAGGGTGTCTACTGTGAACTCTGGTTTTCCCCCATCGCTTGCGCAGAAAACACAAAACACAAAACACAAAACAGACACTCAGACAAGGACAATTACTGGTGTGTAGGTGGCCTAGAGAAATTTGCCACCTACATCCTAGACAAGACCAAAGACAATAAACAGACTTTGACAACAGGGCATAGGAGGCGGCGTCCCGCAGCCTGGCCATGGTCCAGGAGATATGACTGTGTCCAGTCTCTCCGCAGACCTCTGGTGACCGGTCAACAGAAACAGGAACAGAAGGTACCTTTAAAAGCACTGAAACTTGTAATTTAGTCATTACTTTTCTCATTTCCAATACAAAATCAAGTTATTTTCGCTGTTGACTCCATGCTAAAATGTCCTAAGTTTTAGACTAATTAACCAATAAAAGAAAAAGAAAATCATAAAAAGTTTTTAAATTTCAAGTTAGAAAAAGCCTTTACTACACAATAATGAAACCTGAGCAATGCAAGTTTGTGACTACAAGAGTGTCTTTCAAACAATACAATCTTTAAAATTCTTTGTCTACCAGCGTTTAGTTTCCAAGGACTATCCAATGCAGTGGGCCCTTCTAAAATAGAGAGCAAATTAGTTAAAGCATATGTGAGGATAAAGGGAAGAACAGAGCCAATTAATATCTCTCAATAATTTTTGAAAATTATTAACAGTATTGAGAGATTCTCACCTAATTTCTATCTTTTGAGGAGTAAATTTCTGTTGCAAAATTTCATAACATCCCTTCCCACATCGAGGACATAGTCCTAGTGAGCGAGGTGGAGGCTTCTGTGGGGACCGCTTTCGAGGACAATTTCGAGCAAAATGCCCAGGTTGCTGACATTCAAAACAATGGCCAGGGCTGCGAGAGATCTGCCTTGATTGTTTCTAGTTTGTTGAAATAGCACTTCTTTTACTGTTTTCCCTTGTAATGAATGCTGCGGCCATGGCTAGACCCTGCGTATATGCTGGTCCAATATCAGAACATAATCGAATATAGTCCGCAAGATTTCCTTTCTTCCTATGAGGTCTGAGAGCGGCCTGACATGCGGAATTAGCATTCTCATAAGCCAGTTGTTTTATTAAGTCCTGCCTCTGATTCTCCTATTAGTCTTTTAGCTGTCTCCATGAGCCTGGCCACAAAATCCTGAAAGGGCTCGTCTGGCCCTTGCCTTATCTTACATAAATCTTCAGTTTGCCTTCCATTAGCAGGTAATTTATACCAAGCCCTTTTTGCAGCAGCACTTATTTGTGCATAAGCTCCTCCTTCGTACCCTAATTGCTGATCATTCGCACAATATTGGCCTTCTGCCAACATCTCATATGTGGTTAGTATTGGGGGATTCTGATTTCTATTCAATTCTACTGTTTTTTCACATAGATCACAATATTCTGATTTTCATAGCAAAAAATCCCCAGGGGTGAGACAAGCTTGAGCCAAATTCCTCCAATCAGCTGGAGTTAGGGCTTCTAAGGATAACGTTTCCAACATAGCCTGAGTATAAGGAACAGTGGGGCCATATTTTTTAATAGCATTGTTTAAGTCTTTTATGGCTTTAAATTTGATCTTTTTATATGCAGGTCGGAGGTCTTGGCAATCCCCCTCCCTCCCCTTCATCGGAATCTGCTGGATTGTCATAAGGGGGGTCATCACTGGGTCTCGGTACCTCAATGGTATCGTGATGGTCGTTAGACACATCTTGGGTAGTATCGGGGTCTTGTGAGGGCCTGCTGCTAGACCGGGTCATGACAGGAAGGACAAGTGGTTTTGCCTGGGGCCCTTTCTGAGCTCTAAGCCGCGGGCCAGAGGCAAGTGAATCTTGTAGGGCGGAGACTTCTAATTGCAAATCAGCTAATTCATTTTGTAAGACGAAAACTCTCCTAAGACTCTGAATTTGGTTTTGTAGTTGTTTCTTGGCTTCTATGAGAGGATCTAAAATGGCGGGGGGTACGCTCGGAGGGGGACTCATGGCGGGGTTATATGGAGGAGGGCAAGAAACTTTCCCCCCGGTGGCAAAATACATGTTAGGCGGAGGCCAGTCAGGGTTATGATATCGAGCCTCTTCTTCTAAGGTTGCTGCATTGCCCGGATCAAGGGGCTCTGAGGAGGCCTGAGGAAGGACTGGATATGCCTGAGAAATGGGGTTTTTTGGAGGAGGGGTCCCTATATCAACAACAACGGAGGGGCAGGGAGAGGCTTGGGCCCCCTCTTTCCGAGAAGGGGGGCGAGACAAATTTCGGAGTGTCTCGGTAGCTACAGATAACAATGCCTCTTATTTCCGTCTGTCTCTGCTCCCTCAATGATGTCTCGGATCAGTCCCCAGTAGCTAAAACAGCTAACAGGAACGCATCTGGCCCTTCAGTCTCTAATAGTTTATTTAGGTCTCTGCCCACCTTTTGCCAACTAAGGGGGCGGATATCTGGGCCACTAAGAATAAACCAAGGCCATTTCTGATCAACAAAACAGAAAAAATTAATCAAATCTTTCTTTTTAACCCTAACTCCTCTCTCTCTTAACGACCCTTTTATTTCTTTGACAAAAGACTCTTCCTAGACAGTGAATGACCCATGTTTAATAATGGGACGGCAATGACTTACCCGCTGTTTCAGACGCCTGTGGGCGGCAGTCGCCGAAAGGCCCTCTTCTCGAGTCGACACTGTGGCCGCTGTCTGATGAAGATCCGTGCCTCGAGCCCCACGTTGGGAGCCACTTGCCCCGGCCAGCGGGGCACAGTTATTTAATGGAACCCGAGGAGGACTTCACCTGAAAAGGAAACATGGGCAAGAGAAAGGAGTAGAGGCAAGACAGTGTTCTGATCAAGCCTCATTTATTAAGGCTTGCTGCAGGCTTATATAGGGCGTGATCAGGTGATGTTGCGCTGGCGGGGCTGATTGGCCAGGGGCAGTCAGGCGATATTGCGTAACTAAAAGGGGCCGGACAGAAAGTCCCACCGAAAGTCCTTTGGCGGGAAGCAAAACCGAGATATCCGGGAGGCTTACGCGGGCCTTAGAGAGAAGCCTTTAAGTATTTGCTGAGCGACCATTTTGGTCAGGCAGCCATTTTAGCCGAGCAGGCCCCAACAGATTTTCATTGGCTTTATATGAGACATTTATCACACATGAACACTGAGCAAAGAGGATAATAAAGTGTCCTCACTGGCCAGAGTTAGGTAATGTGTCTATCCATATCACCTAGATATTGGGTCAGTCCTACACAAACCAGTTAGACTGAGAAGGGAGGAGTTATGATTATCTAAGCAATATCTAAATACTGTTAACGAAGAAGGCAGAAAAGATACAGGAGAGTAAAGTAACATGAGATATATTTATTGATCCTAAAATTAATATGTGGACCACCATCATGTGCTGGAACAACTATAAATAAGATAGATTGCTTCACACTTAGTCAATCAATATATAGACTATAGTGTCAAAGAACATAGCGATTTGGACAAGATGTTTATGAAAGTTAATTTTCTTGACTACATTTGTATCTTGGGTTTTTTTAAATAAAAAGTTTCAATGTAGGCACGATATAATTGCCCAGTGCAATTGCCCACAAAGTTGTCTTTCATTATTAAGCATGACTTGCATATTTAGATTTTTAAAAAATAGCAGACCACATATCTGAGTTTTTCAAATCTTTACGTGTCAGGCCATTATATTTTTTATAAAATGTAAGGAGTCAACAGATGAGGGTAAACATCACATAAACTACCGTATTAAAATATACCATATTATAAATATACATAACTATAAAATTTTATCAAAAACTGTATTTGTCATCTTCCTATGAAACAAATGTGTAGTTAAATTTAAAAAGAAAATTTTGATAAATATTTAGTTGTAGAACTTGGTATTTTTTATAAAATAGCTCTGATTTCTAGGACTAGAAATATATTTAGTACTCATTTATGAATATTATACAGCTGAGTCTCATTACTGTAATTCGAATGTAAATCTAAGGATAACAACAATTTACCTAATGCATACATTTATCTTTGTATGTACCTCATTAAGCATGTAGAGGAAGGAGTAGCAAATTCATGAAATATTACCCCCAAAATTTGTGAAGCCTAAATGCTAACTATTAGTTAGCTTAATGCCTGATTCTTGAATATCATTACTAACATTTCATGACTGCCTTTTGCCTCTTCACTATGTATTTCTAACTTGGTTTTATTTATTAATATGATTGTTAATAGCCTATAATCTATCGTTAGTCCTTTAGCTATGCAAATAAGATCACGATATAAATTGGGTAATTAATTGTTTAAAGGTTCATCCTTACTTCAGAATGAGCTGTCCTATGGTTTTGAGCTGTACCACATATCATATGAATGAGAATAATGAACAGTATGAATCGATAAAAAAATCTTTCATTGTGATTTCTATACCATAAGGTATTAATGAAGTCATTTGCAAAGTAAGCTTTACATTATGTTGTAACTGAATTTAATATTTAAATGAAAATTAATAATAAAATAGAAAAAGTTTAGAATTTGTCTCCAAAATTTGACATCAGCGGCATTTAGAACATTTTAATATTTTGGCACTGTACATCTTAAACATAAATAAAATTAAGAGACTATTACAATGAACCTCCACGTATCAACTACCCAATTTCAACATTATCAAGTCCTGGGAAATCTTTTTTTTCTATACTTCCCATTGCTCCCTCATTCCATTCTTTTGAAGCAGAGCAGAGATATAATATTTCACCTGTCAATATTTTAATATGTGTGTCTTAAATGTAAGGACTGCGTAAACTTAATCACGATACATTCCTTACTTCCCTCCAAATTAACAAAAAAGTCCTTCATATCAACAAATATCCTGTCACTATTTGCACTAAAATTTTATTCACATCACTATCCAAATAAGGTCCATCCATATATTGCAACAGGTTTAGAGATCTTTTAAGTCTTTTTAACCTATAGGCTTCAGCACCGACACTTCTTTTTATTCACCTCGTTCAAATACCGGATTTTCAAAGTCTAGATACTGATGACTATATGTTCAGTGGCTCATTTCATATTTTTCTGTCTCTTCTATTTCCTACAAATTAATATTTAGATTGACAGTCCTGATTAGATACAGGTTTTTGTTGTAGTTTTTAGAAATAAATCATAGGTGATACAGTATTCCCCTTATCCTCAGGGTATATACTTTCCAAGAACCTCAGTAGTTGCTTGAAACCTCAGATAACACTTAACCCTATATGTACTATGTTTTTTTTTCCTATACATATATACCTACGATTAAGTTTAACTGATAAATTAGCATAGTAAGGGAGTAATAGCTATAATGAAATAGAACAATTATAATAGTTATGTGAATGTGCTTACTCATTTCAAGGGATCTTTTGCTGATGACTTCATATAGCATCAGTGTTTTCTGGTGCAACACATTGGTGTCAATTAGAACACATTTTATGTTCAAGTCTTCTGCCCACAAATGTAATGTCTTTCTCATCTTAACTAAACACTTGTCATGCACTGTGACCATAACTTCAGTCTGAGGTGCAACACAGAAAACCTAGCACAAATTTCTTTTCCTTCTTCACAATTTCATGGATAGAGGATTTGTTCTTCCTGTAGATTTGAGCGTATGGTTTGTTTTCTTTTATTGTGACATGGGGAACTTTTACCTTTTTACCTTAAGGAAGCACTTTATGGCTTCTCTTTGGCATATCCAAATTGCTAACATCACTACAATTTCACTTTGGGGCTATATTAAGTAAAAAAGGGTAGCTTGAACACAAGCACAAGATATCAGAGAGGTTGATCTGAAAACCCACAGGGCTACTGACTAATGGGCAGGGAGTGTATATAGCATGGAGACACTGCACAAGGGGTTGAGTCACGTCTCGGATGGATTGAATGGGAAGAGATTTCATCATGCTACTCAGAACAGTGCACAATTTGAAACTTACGAATTGTAAATTGAATCATTTATGTCTGGAATTTTCCATGTCATATTTTCAGATGATAATAACTGAAACCTTGAAAAGTGAAACCAGGAATAAAGGAGAACTACTTTATGTACTATTTCTTTAAGGAGGTACACCAAATCCTTTTAACTCTCCTTTTGTGATAGTAGCATTCACTGATAGTCATTTCCTATTAATTCCTTTAAGTTCTTCTGTGTTTATTAGCTAAAATATTTCTATAAAGAGGAACCTCTCCATATCAAATAATTGGTTACTCAGGGATCCTGCTCCCATAGTAAAGGTGAGAGAAAAGTATACATCTTTTCTTTAAGTCACTGGTTTTCATACTCCAAATGTGACTACTGAGATAAATAGATTTGGTTTTATGAGCCATCTAGATTTTGTTGAATGTACTCAACTCTGCTGTTGGAGTTTAACAGTAGTAAGAGACAATTTGCAAACAAAAGGGCGGGCTGTACTCCAATAGGTAAACAAATGGGTGTGACCGTGGTCCAACAAAATTTGACTTATTAAAACTAATGTGAGCCAGCCTTGACCAAGGGACTATAGTTTGTTGACTTTTGTTCTAATCCTTACTTTTACTTTACATACTATGTTTAGCATAGTTTGTTTCACTTTGGCTATTGTATGTACACTTTCTACTGGGAGCAATGCTTCTGCTTCATCTCTACCTTTCCCGCACACCTAATTTGAAGTAACATTGTCTTCTCCTGTTAATATGGATAATATAATCAGTCATATAATCATTTGTATCTTGTGCTCCAGTAGACTCCTCAGAGAAGGCTCATAAGACCAGCATTTGCTATGTTCAGATGAATTATTTAGAGTTTATCTGAGACCCTTGTAATTGAACATAAATTTGGCTAGATATTTTATGTGAGCCTTGACTCATATTTTTTTCTTTGACAAATAAATTACTCCATTTTTTTTCTTCTATGAGGCATTACTTTCAAAAGGTGTAACTCCAAATTGCTTTTCTTTTTCAATGGGTGTTTGATTTATTTTGATTTTCAAAGACTTTACTTTTTTTTAAGTCCAATAATTTATTTAATATACCTCCATGTTTGCTATTCCGAGTCATTTTCTGCATATATGATAGATATATCCATTCAAGTGCTATTTCAGGAAAGTTTGCTTGAATTCTATATTTTATTATTTTTTAGTTTCCTTAATTTGTTTTTCATCTTAGAAGAATCTTATTATGTAAACGATACATCATTTCCTATCTTTTATATTACTTTCTGTTTGATCTATTTAATATTTTTATTGCATTTAGATTTAAGTTTTTTATTTATGATTTTTCCTAATTCTGATACATGTTTTTTTACAGCTTCTCTTTTTCAAATAATATAGCTTATTTCAAAATATGAAGGTACAGTTTTTATCTTTTTAAAAATTGGCTTCATTTTTTAGAGCCATTATTTTCCTCACTATTCTCTTTTTACTTTGTGACTTCATCATGATCCTTTTTTATTGTTCATGTTTAAAATAAATGATCCTATTCATACACTTAAAAAAGTAATATGTGCTAGGATAGCTTTTCTAATTCACAGTTCTAGAAGACCCGTTTTAGTTATTTTTATAAAGTGTTCAAAATATATATCCTTTTATTTTTGAAATCCATTTGCTTTTCTCTGCGTTCCTACTTTAATTGGAGAATTACTTTTCTTTTTTTTCTTTTCTGGCCTGTTGTGTCTGTCCTGCTCAATTTATATTCTGCTCTCAGTGTTTTCTCCTTTTGTGGACTTTTGTCCTGATAATGCTTTCCTATCAGCTTAGTAAAGTTTTCATTCAATGCAGCTGGACAACTTTGAGTGTCACTGGCTCTCATGACCAACAGAAAGCCTTATTCTTCCCTAAACATCCTAAAAAGTAGTGGTCATCATACTTGCTGATATTATAGAGATTTTGTTTATGTCGGTTGTTTTCCACAACCACTTACATTCTGTGATTTGGAAGTTAGCTTATTGCTTTATTTAATTGTAGGTATTATCTGGGTGGTTTTGGTTTGAGGCTGTACTTTACTACTTAAATAAGTTTGAGAGTGAGGAGGAGATGCAGAAGCAGGAGAATTTCCATGGAAATAGCTGTACAGGTTATTAATTGAGCCCAGTAAAGGTCCACAGATCTTGATAAAAGACAAAAAAATCCTGTGCAGACATGGAGGACTTTATTACAACAAAAAATACTAGTAGATGTATCAGTATAGTAATCAGCCTAGAGATGCAGCTCTTCCTAAGCCCCAAATTTCACAGGAAAATTGTAAGGCCAGATAAAACCTGTTAATGAATGGAATATACCACAAAGAACTCTAAACTTAGAGATTCTGCAACTCTTATAGCAAGTCTTTGTCAAATGGGAGATCAGGTAAGTTGCTCGACTATGTGATGCATTCCTGCAAATATTATCTCACTTCTCAGAATTGCCAGCTGATAGATAGTTCTGTGTCCCAGATGAAAATTCATCAGGGCATTTCCACTTTGGCACACTCAGCAAATATGTAGAGGTACAGAAGGCCCCAAGGTTTATTGTCTCCCAATATTTAGATATCCAAATCTCTGTAGGTTTGTAATGATGGAGGATTCTGGAAGATTTAAATATTACATTGTTGCCTTCATTAATTTTCTCAAATTTCTAATTCCGATTTTTAACCCAAGGATATTTGAAATATTTGGTGAATCGGTAGAATTGTTTCACAGTTGATGAATTTGAGAGAAAGGGAACTATGTAGCCCTCTGATTTGACACTGTGTTAGCTGTTACCAGGTTTAGGATTACATTCTCACTCGATTGCATTAAGATTTTTAATCCAAGTCTTCTTAGATACACTTTTCCCCTTATCTAACTACTGGTTTTTACTTTTCAACTCTATAATCATATTTGAAAGTAGTGTGTAACATAATAAATATATGATAAACTGAATAAATGAATTATGAACAAAATAGCCCAAGTTAACAAAAAGCATTTTTACAGAGCAAATTTTTCAAGAATTGATAAATAAACATAGAGAGAAAGATCAAGTAATATTGGACTACTAGTTCATTAGATTATTACTAAAATAAAAGTGGTAAAGATAACTTGTATCTCAATAAGTCACAAATATGCTATATTTCTGTGTTGTTGTTGTTGCTGCTGCTGTGGTTATTTTCTACTCAATAAACTCTAGGTTTAGCACGTCACTGAATATCGGTTCAGGACCTGCAGAGAGGACAGGTGGCAGTACACACTGCAGCATGGTACAGAAGAGTGAACAACTAAAAAATGAGTGATCAGAGAAGTCTTTTCAATTGGATTAACCTTGAGCTGTATCCTGAAGAAGAAATAGAAAAGATTTGAAAGGACAGTTCCACAGTAAGAATATATTAGAAATGATAAAAACTAAGTATTAAATTAAAAATTGAGACAGAAGTACCAAGATACAATAAACCTAAAATTACAAAGAAAGGTACAAGAAACAGACACAGATTATCGAAGTTATTTAAAATAATAACAAACAGCACAACAATTAATCACTCTAATACCCTTATTTCCAAGGAGAATAAAAAAAGATCAAGAGACTACCTAGTAAATCTAATGAAACATGCCAAACACCTATATAATGAAAACTATAAGACCCTATTTTTAAAAAAAATGAAGAAGACACAAAGGAATGGAAAGATATTTTGTGTTATTGGATTGGAAGAATCAACATAGTTAAAATGATCATATTACCTAAAGCATTATAAAGATTCAAGGCAATCCCCATCAAAATCCCATAACATTTTTTAAAGAAATGGAGCAAAAAAATAATCAGATTTGTATGGAAGCACAAAAGACTCCAAATCGCCAAAGCCATCTTGAGAAAAAAAAAAAAAAGAACGAGGCTGGAGGCATCACTCTGCCCAACTTCAAATTATACAAAAAGTGACAATAATCAAAACAGCATGGTATTGTCAGAAAAACAGACACTCGGACCAGTGGAACAGAATTGAGAGTCCCGAAATTAACCCATGTTTATATAGGGAAATAATTTTTAACAAAAAAGCCAAAAACATGCAGTGGAGAAAGGAAATCCTCTTCAAAAAACGATTCTGGGAAAACTGGAAAGCCACCTGCAAAAGAATGAAACTAGACTATTGTCTATCACCACACACCAAAATTAACTTAAAACAGATTATAGTATAAAAGTGAATATAAGACCTAAAACAATAAAGTGCATAGAAGAAAACATAGTAACTAAACTCATGAACCTTGGGCATAAAAAGTATTTATATTTTATGAATTTGACCTCAAAGGCAAGAGCAGTAAAGCAAGAATAAATGATTGAGACTCCATCAAACTAAAGAGCCTCTGCTCAGCACAAGAAATAGTCAACAAGGTAAAGAGACAACTATCCTCTGACTTCTATGGTCAGAGGACCTGAACAGACACTTCTCCAAACGAGACATACAAATGGCCAACACATATGTGAAAAGATGCTCATCATCACTAGCTGTTAGGGAAATGCAAACCAAAACCACAATGAGATATCATCTCACACCTGTTAGACTAGCTGTTATCAATGAGACAAGTAATAACAAATAACAAATATTGGAGAGGATGCAGCGAAAAAGGGACCCTCATACACTTCTGGTGGGACTGCAAATTGGGATAGCCACTGTGGAAAACAGTAAGGAGTTTCCTCAGAAAACTAAGAATTGATCTGCCATACAATCCAGCAATCCCTCTACTGAGTATTTCCCCCAAAGACTTGAAAACCCATATCAAAAAGATATTTGCATACCGATGCTGATAGGAATATTATTCACAGTGACCAGGACATGGAAGCAACTGAAGTGTCCTACAATAGATGATTGGATAAAGAAGCTATGGTACATATAGACAATGGAATATTACTCAGCCATAAGAAGAGAGGAAATACTGCCATTTGCAACAATGTGGATGGACCTCAAGATAATCATGCTAAGTGAAATAAGCCAGATGACAGAAAAAGTTGAAAGTCACGTGATATCACTTATCTGTGGGAATAGTAACCTAAAAGCAACAAACAAGCAGGACAAACACACAAAGACTTCTAGACATGGATATTAGACTAGTGGTTACCACAGGGTAGTGGAGGATAGATGGGGTAAAAGTGGTCAAATGTGTGGTGACAGAAAGAAACCTAACTATGGAGGAGAACACACACACACATATATATATGTATTATCGCTAAATTGTACACCTCAAACTTACTGGATTGTGTTAACCAATGTCACCAAAAAGATAAATTAATTAATTAAAAATAAATTTAAGAAAAAAAAGTCAAGTGAAGATTTTGTGTTAAATAGTCCTTTGGGGGGAAAAAAGTTGTAAAGCATTTGCATTGTCTTTCTCATTCCCCAAGTTGTACATCACCCCCAGAAAAGGGGGGTTGTGAGTTTTAATATTGGCACTTGGAGTGAGACCACTGTGTCCCTATGTTTCATAGGGCACAACAAATTCATGTCTGAGACCTGTTAGGTAATCCAGAGTGTGAACTCTAGAGCTGAAAAGCTGTTCTGGTGGCTGCAGCAGAGGGGCATCACAGCTACTTTAAAAGAAGCCTGTACTCTTAGAATTATGCAGGCAAAGAACTTGTCAATGTTACCCAAGGTCCAGATGCCAATGCCAGTTTTTGTAGATCCTATTTAATAGGGGCAACTTGAGGAGTGATGAGAATGCAAACAGCAAAAGCTGGAGATGAATTGCTGAATTTCTCCTGAAATGATAAAATGGAATTAAATGAAATGTGCTGCCCATATCAAGTTGCTTCAGGAGAGCACTCCACTCCAGTGTCGAAACTAACCCATGGACAATGTCTCTTTTAAACACAGGTCTGACCCAAAGCATGTTCATCTACTTCACAATAGTAATATTTAATTTGGACCTTTCCTCCCTACCTTACCGATCTTTTCTCCTCAGTCTCCAACTGCAAATGATGGTAACCTGAGTGTCAAAAAAGCAAGGAGGAGATGAATAGAGAAAAAGGAAGTCTTTAACAACCTCTTCTCTAAATGTAATA